>OX461808.1:156110293-156834221 GCA_949802685.1 Dicyrtomina minuta | reverse complement strand
ATGTATAGAAAAGTACGTACTTGATATATCCTGCTATGTAGAAACATGTGATTAGAGTTTAATTTTTAATATGTGATGTGGAAAAAGTAAGCCTGTTACATTTAGTGAGGTATTGTTGTCAGGTAGAAGGATTAAAAAAGGTTATCTTGTTTTTGAAAGGGTATAAGAACTTGTACAATTTCATACTTATTTTCGTGTTTAGACTTGTAATTTGAGATGCAGTGAATAAATATCATGTTATGAACTTTAAAATTCTGTTGGACTTGTACTGTAATACAAATATATTTGTGATAATGAGAAATGAATATGTGGGGGTGTGTGGACTTGTCTTGGTAAGGGTAATTTACATTTATTTTATTTTCAAAGAAAACATACACATACTCATTTTGAGTTCAATTTATTTTGTAAGTATTTTCTCAAAGTTGATTTTACATTTGTATTGATCTTAGCATTATTAGTCTTTTTAGAGTTTAGGTGTTTTTGTTCTTTTGGAATTATATATTTCTTTTGTGTCTTAGAAATCGTTTTACCTTTTGAGGTACGTTTATCACCTTTATAGTACAAGTTGTGTGTGTCATTTACAAAGATTAAGGGTAAATTATTACACTTGGAGACTGAATCTTTGATTTTATGAATATCTTTATCACTTGTAAAAGGTGATTCAACATCGAGTTCTTTTATCTCCCCAGAGAGGTTACTGTGATCTTTTGAATTTAAGGGTATATTATTTTCATCTGTATATTCAATATTTGATTCAAGCATCAATGAAATGTAACTTTCAAATTCATTTACAAAAGTATTAGTAGGTTTGTTAGTTAAAATAAAGCTTATATCGGTACCAACGTGATTTTGGATACTAGATTCTACTTGTGTTTCTACTACATTTGTAATTATTGATGTTATTTCTTCAATATTTTGAGTATGTTGAGACAAGAAATCTTGGATGAACAACGACTTGTGATTAGATGTAAGTACTTGATCTTCATATCTTCTGAAAAATGATTCAAAGAGATCGATTATCCGTGTTTGATGTTGAGTAAGAATTATATTTATTGGATGAATGTAATCAGGAGTCTGTAAAAGTTGTTCTTGAGCTGGTGAATTAGATGAAGTTGTACTTGAGTTACTAGCTTTGTACATTGTAGATTGATTGAATGTATTGGAAGACTCTATTGAAAAAACAAATTAAATTTTATTGTTGTGTAACAGACCACAAAAATGGTATTAATTAATTTGAAAAGATCTTAAAGTAAAAAAATAGCCTTGACTTACCGAGTTTGGAGATTTGGTTGTTTATTGTATTCGTTGTGTGGTTCAACATGCTATATATATATGAGTAAAATAAACGATGAAGTGTAAATCAGAGAGTAAAATACGCGTTTAAATGTAAATCAGAGGCTAAAACTTTCTACAACTTGATACGAGTGAAGCTTTGAAGAAAATTGGAATGTGAATGATAGTTTTTAAGAGCAAAAAACCACTTTATATAGTGGGAAAACGCCATGTTTTATTATGTACTTACCTGATTTGACGGCTGTATCTGAAAAGTAACATGAAACTCTAACTACTCTGCCATTTTACCGACATTGAGTGTAGACTTGTATTATTTCTTAGTGAGTGTACTGGTATGAAAAATATTCGAGTGTGAGATAAAGAGAATACATTTAAGTAAAAATATATGGGGAGTGAGAAATTTGTTGGCATTATGGCATTATGGCATTCTGGCATTCTGGCATTTTGCCATTTTGGCATTTTGCCCAGAATTTACCTTCAGGCTATTTCATGTATAGTTACAATGTAATATATAGCTTTTACTTATATACGAAGTGTAAAAGATATGGAAATGTGTGCTTGATATATAGAGCTATATAGAAGCACGTGATGGTGATATAGATTCCTGTTAAGACAAGAATTATAGTAAACGTTAGAGTCTAAAGCGTATACGTTTTTGGTTGAAAACTTGGAAAAAACCGAATATTTGAAGAAAAAACTGATTAATTAGGGTAAAACTTGTAAGAAACTGATATTTTGGATGAAAAAACTGATTAATCGGATGAAATGTAATAAAACGGATTAATTTGTGAATAAACTGTGATAGTTACATTGTAATACATAGCTTTTGTTCGTATACGAAGTGTAAAAGACATGGAAATATGTGCTTGATATATAGTGCTATATAGAAGCACGTGATCGGGATATAGTGATATTCCTGTCGAGACAAGAAAAAATATTAACGTTAGAGTCTGAAGCGTAAACGTTTGGTGGATAAAATTAGAAAGGCTGGTGGACTTTGGAATTCTTGGAAAGGTGCGCCATGGGGGTGCTCACCGTCCACATCGATGAGGATTAGGTTAAGCCCCTTCACCAAAATACTGTCTGTATAAAGGATAGCCGTCTTAATCCTATGCACCTGCATGACCCTTGGGTTAACCCTATAGCACTACAAAAATCCTTATGGAGATATAGCACTACTAAAATCCCGCCTGTTTGAAGGATGGGCCGTTTAGAATACATATAAATACATACGCCATATGTACATGAAATCTTGTCATATGTACACCTATGCTAAACAAACGGGTGCAAAAATCCTGCTTATAAATCATATCCTACATACTACTAGTGATGGTACATAGCCTCTGTGGTTGCATCTGTAGGGAAGAACTGTAAGTAATTTATAACTTGAAAAGTAAATGTAGAGAAACCTAATACATATCGTCAGTTTCGTCAGTGAAGCAACGAAATCGCCAATATCCACTTCAAACTGTAATCAAATGGGTTATGTCACAAAAACACTAAATGAGAAAGATGCGTAAACTGTGAATGGCGAGTTGGAAATATTTGAAAGGTATAACATGTTCTATTTACTTGTTCCTTAAACAAGGGAATTTTTTATTTTAAATTATTGTTTGTTATAAATTGCAAAATGTTGTATTTACATGTTTTTTTAAATTGCAAAATGTTGTATGTAAAGGTTTTAAAAATTGCAAAATGTTGCATTTACATGTTTTTAAGAATTTAATATAAAAATAAATTAATATTCATTAAGTCGATACAACCGAAGTTTGTTTTTAAGAATTGCAAAATGTTGTATTTAAAAGTTTGAAAAATTGCAAAATGTTGAATTTACATGTTTTTAAAAATTGCAAAATATTCCATTTCCTAATTTTTAAAAGGTGTGTAAAATTTCTTATTTAAATGAGTTCAAGATCGTAATACTTCAATATTTTTGTAGATAGAGGATTTTATTTTTAAATAAAAACGGATGTGAGCCATTTTGGTCCTTCACGTTCACGGGGGATGTAGTTCTTCAGCGCTGCCTGCCAATATCGTCGGAATCCAATTTAGAACCACTTCCACTCGGGAATAAAATTTTCTAGGAGTTCCGTCATCCATTTAATTTCATCTCCTCACAAATTCTCATTCATGTTTTCATTCAATACGAAATTTCCTCCTTTCTTACAACTGTCTTCTTCTGTCATTCTTTTTAGGTATTGAGACTGACACAGACCACAGGAGACATACACTAGTTCACTTTTATTACTCTCTCTTGACAATTGTCTGCATAAAACTACTTTGTGAATATAGTCATGCTGGACATTCGGACCTTGACCAGACCATTTTTAACCAGGAAATCCTGACAAACGAATTTAGCCGGTACATAAATCACCTAATATTAGTTTTCGGCGGTGTCTTAACCAATAATAAATATTACGCAAAATAAACAACTGACGTTAATTAAATTAAATAGTTAAAATTCAGTTAAAAACAAAATTATTTCAATTCACCCTTGATTTTAGTTTTAAAACTCAAAACTTTCGCATACTATGGTTTTGGACGATAAAAATCATGTCTGGTCTCGTCTGAAATCTTCGGACTATACCATTTTGATCAGCACGCTCCACGTCTATATCTATTTCATGTAGCTATATCACCAAGATTAAACTCTACCAGAACCCAGTGACTTTTTGCGATAGTGAGACACAACACAAAGGTTCTATAGGAGGAGAGCAAATTTCAGCAATGGGGATATGGGGAAAAAGCAATGAAAAAATAGTCGAATGTCCGGCTTTGTAAATTGAATATCTTTCTCCTTTCATCTATTGACCGAGTCATTTTTCCATGTCAAAAGTATTCGTATTTATGACTTATAAAAAGTCCAATTTTCTTATACGAACTTGTCATTCCCTAACAAACGCTGTACACGCTGACAATCTTTGTCACAAACTATGAAACATGACACCTACTACTGATTGATTTTCTGCCCACCAAAAAAATATCCGAGGGTATTTCTCTCGTGCTTTTTCATTTTTTAAGGAAGGTAGAGCTACGGAAAGCATCTTTTATTCTTCAATCAAAACTTCGCACCCAAGGCTTTCAAAGATAGGGCAGCTCCACATCCTATTAATTCTAGTAAAACATTCTCCACATCCAGGAACAACCAAGCTCTGTCCTATATCATATCTTGGGAGTTGAAGGAGCTCCATACAATGGCGTCGGAACCAGGGGGGCAGGGGGGGCAGAGTGCCCCCCCAGAAAAACGGATGCCCCATGTTAAAGCATAGGCCCGCCCCCCCCCCCCCCCCCATGGTAAAAATTGACCATGGTGTTTGCCCCCCCTCACACAAATAGGTTCCGACGCCCCTGGCTCCATATATCGCACTGCTTTTATTCCTTTTTTTCTATCACTTCACTCAGCAAGCAACTTCATATTTTATCTGAATTTAATCTATTTTTAATATGTCATAAATTAAAAGCGACAAAGCTAAAAATGACTTAAACCGAAGTGTATAGGCTGAAGTAAAGCAATAAAAGGAATACCTTCAGCATAATTAAATGCCTAGTGATTATCCTCTCAGAGACTGCGAGCTATTTCAACTCATCTAATAGCAACCGTCCAAGGTAATGAGGGCAAAAAAGAGAGTAAATGCAACTGCCAAATGCTTTAGAAGATACAACGATACCTAATAAACGAGAAAGAATGAGAGATACCCATAGAGTCATAAAGGCAAAAAGGCGACTTAGATTACATTCATCGTCCTTTCTTTTGCGTATGTCTCAAGAGAACTGCCTTCTAGAGTTTCGTCCCGTCCCGTATCCCGTCCCTTCCCGGCCGGGACGGGATACGGGACGGGACGGGACAAGGATTTTCTGTCCCGAAAATTTCGGGACGGGACGGGTTCGGGACGGGACAGACGTCGTCCCGTCCCGATCAGGATGTCCCGAGTGTTGCCAAGCAGCCATTACTTGGTGCTGTTAGAATGAAAATGTAAGCTAAAACTAATATAGGAATTATTTTATTCTACAGTTAATTTTTTATTAGTTAAAGAATACACACAGCATAATATAAATAATCAAATTATGAAGTTTTAAGCATTAAATATATTAAAACTTAACATGTAATCAGTACATGTTGACATATATCATATACGGTCCTATGTATTTAGTCCGAAAGTCTTTTGTCCGAACGTCTTTAGTCCGAAAGTCTTTTGTCCGAAAGTCTTTAGTCCGAAAGTCTTTTGACCGAATGTATTTAGTTCGAAACCCGTTGTTCGAAAGTTTTTTCGCTGTATACTCTGTCGTAATAATATAATATAATAATAAAACATATAATTATTGATAGATCATTTGGGAACAGACTTTAAATGCCGCAACCATCACAAGTGCGCTACACGCTACACTGCGATATGCACTGTAAATAAAACAACACATAATTACTAGTATGTAAAATTATTGCTACAACTGAGCTACCAAGACTTATCAAACCCGTAAATAACATTATTTTAAAAATTATGTAAATAGGTAAAAACAAACTAAATAGTCGACATAGTATTAATTCAAACACCTGAAATAGGTAGTCGTGATTACTCGTGATTGAAATTATGTTGCTAAAAATAGTGGGTGTAGTTTCACTTTTCCTATTGAATTTAACCCGTCACATACAGCCTGTGGATTTTTTCTTGGGCCAGCAATTACTTTTGCTTGTTGCACATTTCTAGAAATGTAGTTATAATTAATACACTCTTGCATTGATGGAAACAAAAGGCTTCGTACAAATTGGCTAAACTACTACGTTGACGGGAAACTTGGACGAAAATTCGGACAAACAACTTCGGACAAAAGACTTTCAGACAAAAGACGTTCGGACAAAAGACTTTCGGACAAAAGACGTCAAATTCCGACAAAAAAATTCGGACAAAAGACTTTCGGACTAAGGACTTTCGACCTAAAGACGCGAGACCATCATATACATATAGTAATGGTGAAGTTTCAATTTCATAGCTCATTGTTACTTTGTATTGGTATTTTCTCTTATGGATTCACTAATCCTTACTAACCTTAATAGTGGGTCAACAAACTGTTTAAATAAAATTTTATATTGCCAAATGACATTTAATTATGTAGTCTGCAAGCATTGCTTCTGGCATACGTGAAATAACATTAAATGCAGTTGTATTTTAAAAACTGATTTAAAATCAATTCATAAACTATTTTTGTTGAATTGAGTACATGAAATTTGAAATTTTTTTAAAAACAAAAAATTAGTCTTTTCTATCGAAATTGTGGTTATTTACTCTTTTTAATGGATTGTTAGATTTGTTGCAAAAAGTTCGGTACGGTACGGGATGGGACGGGACAAAGCTCCTTCGGGACGGGACGGGACGGGATGAGGTTCGTCCCGTACCGAATCCCGAAATTCTCGTCCCGAAATTTTCGGGACGGGACGGGAAACTCAAATCCCGTCCCGTCCCGTCCCGAACGAAACACTACTGCCTTCCCACCTAAAGCTAGATTTGCCAAATACCAAGTTTATGTAGTCCCCGGGTTTATCAAGACCCGAGGTCAGCAGAACCTGATAAATGCTCTCAATTCTCTCACACATTCTCTCCGCCAACTTGTAATCTACACTCTTATCAGTTATCACTGCCAATACAGCAAAGTGGCTCATCTCTTCAAAACTATGTACTTCTGGCAAAGTGCAGTGAGATAGAGTGACTGTGATGCTTGCGGGTGAGATAGAATCATCCAGCAAATTGCCATTCGATTTGTGTCTTAAAGGCTGACACGCAATAAAAAGATAAGAAAATAATGCTAGATGGCTGGAAGCGACGCACTGTAATCAGAAACGATACTCAAGCCCCCATACTCGACTTTTGTACTATTATCCTCAATCACTTGAGAAGATTCTGCCTGCCTTCCTCTAAATCTTCCTCTCCTCCACAATTTTCAATTTTATTTATTTCTAGACCATACCAACGAAGTCTAATTCAGCTAACTTCATTTTGTTAAAATCCCAAAGAATGGGGTCTTGCCAGTTGCTCGTCAGTTAACAGGTTGGTAATTGTTGAGTTTAATTTTCTAGTCCTGATCCCCGCACCCAAATGGATAATAGTAGTAATGCGGTAATGTCTTTCTGCTAAAGCCTGTACACTTAAGTTTACTATCCAGATTTTTAATGTCTTTTTCTGCATAAGTTAGCATAAGGAATGCCTGTATTTTCACCACTGTACTACCATCTTCTGTCTTAAAGTCTGGACTTAATTATTTAATTGGTTCAATTTCCTACTCTCACACGCTGAGGACAGGATGAATGGGAGAATTACTTTGGACCTAGTAGCTGACATAACTTTTCAAGGTTCTCCTGAGTCATAAGGTGTGGATTAAAATAAATAAATAAATTTTTCATTTTCTTGTAAACGTGGAAAAAATCCCTTTAAAAATTTAAAGCACCTGCTACTTTTACTTTTTTAAAATAAAAAAAATATTCCAAAGGATTTGTGAAAAGTTCATTCACCGAATTCATGTCATGATTATAATAAATCGATTATTGTATTTCGGTCTAAAGTGGTGGCATAGAGTCATATTCAAAATATATCGATACAAACGAGCTCGACGTCTGAAGTAAAATTTTTATGCCGCCTGAAACTTTGAGTAGTAACATTATTCTTTTATGTATAAAACAAAGTGTTCTGTATTTTACCATAAAAGAGAAGCTTAGAAACAGAGAGCTGAATTGTGAGTAAGCGAGTGCTCATACAGTAACTACAGCTTTTGTAAGACCGCTCACTGCACGACAACCGTTCCCGTCTATGTCAGAAAATGAAGATTCATATCCAGCGGAATTTTGAGTGAACATCTGTACATTCATCTGTTCAATTGTGAAGATATTCTGAACAAGTGTTCTGCTGCTTGTAGGAGAAAATGAGAGTAGAGGGTGCAATAAATACAGACTCATGTTTTTACGGTCGATTTGAATTTTACTTTTTTTGGTCTGATTTCAATGAGTTTTGAGATGTTCATCGTTTTATCTACAAAACAATTTTTGGAAATTTTAAAATTAGATTTTTTATATATAAGGTAACGTTCAAATATGACTAGAATCACATAAATGAAGTAGAAATATCCAATTTTGCACTACATGGAGTAATTATACTTTTTTCTAACGCTTTAAGATTGACATACAAAACTAAACTAATTTTCCACTTGTTACTTACTCATGTAAACGGACCACGTAAGTAATTAGCTGCAATTGATTGAGTGACAGTACAAGTGAGAACGTACGTGAAAAAATAATCTAAGGGGAGTATGAGAGGTACAAAAAGAACTATACGAAAATCAAATAGAAAAGTAATAATAAAGAAGGACTTATGAGGAACAGGAGACGAGCGCCTTAATTAATTGTAAATCGGGCGAAAATGAAGTTTCAGAACTTTTGAGATCTCATAACCTTCACCTATGAATGTAATATTTACGGGTTGTAGCCTCATTTCATATATTGCTTTGTCTGTCTACTTTGTAGTTTCTCCATTAAATGCCCAAATCAGTGCCTCGTCTTTACTTTTCCTTATTATTTGTCCAGAAAACTATTTCATATTTGAGCACAAAGTTAAACTTGGTAAAAAAGGAATGAAGATTCAAAACAATTACTAAACAGAAATATTAGCAGATGCTCACTATATGTAATTTATAAACACAATGTAAAAGTACAAAACAACAGATTACTAAAGAAAAATAACATGGTATATCCTGTTCGCCAGAGTACAGCACTAGTGTATATAAAATAAAATAAGAATTGAATTTAAAAAAATACCTACCAGCCGATTTTTGCGTCTCCGATAATACAAGGCTACAAACTAAATCCCTCAACTTTTCCCTTTCTCTCTTAGCAATCCGTCCACCAAACGACAAGCCTCCATGGAAAGTTACTGGTGGAGAAAATGTTGCGGATTCAAGTATTTGAAGAGTAAGTTTAGAAATTAACTTTTGATGAGGAAGCATTACAAATGCGATGGTTTAAAACCTTCCAAATCCTTACTCGTAATGCCCGGCTGTTAAGGATATTTCATGAGGGCTTTATTACTGACATGCGAGAGGAGGATTCGCCTGTCATAAGAGTTGTAACACAAAGTTGCTACATTACTTTCCCTTCGTCCATCCATCCAACCTTCACACACTTGAACCACACTCGCATCAAAATTCGAGTTAGAGAGAGCAAGCAATTTTTTGAAAGTTACCAGTAAAAACAGCTAGTAGAGAAAATCAAAAGAAAGCGAAGGCACGAGACTCACACCAAACACCCGCGAAGGTTTAATATCCGGGAATTACTTATTATAGAAAGAAAGGGACGGAAGAGAGACAGGGGAAGAAAAGTTGGAAAATAAAAACACACAACGAGCAGGCATTTGTATAAGTAATTAATTGTGTACACGAGAAAACAAAAGCTCGGGGATTTGAAACAACGTTTGCTAGCAATTGAAATAATGGTTGTGTGAGAGCACCCTGTAATTTAATTGGTTGGTAGTGAGATCACGTGGTTTTTTTTCCTACTAAAAACAAGACAAGAGGACCTACATGGAAAAGATATTTTTTCAAGGGATTTATTTGAGCTCATATACTTTCTTTAGGGGTAAGTATAGATAGGTAGGGACATAGAGAGAGAGAGAGACGGAGGTAGAAAAAATTTACTTCATTTTTTCGCCAAACATAATAGAAAAAATTCCCGATTTAGACAAAGTAGAGCAGCTCAAATATTTTTGATTTTGTATGCATTAGGAAAACCACTTTATGTTAGCTCATGAAAGTATAACCTAAAGTCTAAAGTTCCTTTTAAATATACTTAACAGGAAAAAAGGACACATAACGCTAAAGTTCCGCAGTTTTTCCTTCGTCCTGATTGATACACATGGGTACGCTGTGAATATTTTTGAAGATTTCAGCTGCAACATCTGTGCGGAGATTACAGCATGAATCTAAATATTTTTCTGTGAAGAATTAAAATGACCCATATTAAATTTGAGATCAAATCAAAATGAGCTATGTCATACAATAAAAATAAGAAACATGCGTAAAATGCTACCTAAACGTTTTTGAAAAGTCAAAAATGTTTTATTTCCATGTTTTTAAAAAGTTTAAAATGTTCTATTTCCATATTTTTGAAAAATGTGAAATTTTCTATTTTCTTGTATTTTTTTAAATTGTGAAATGTTCTATTTACGAGTTTTATAGTACCAAGTACAAAGTATAAATATCCTGTTTAAATGCTTACAAGGCATGTTTCAATATTTTTGTAGATAGTAGATACTGTATCAAGGTACAAATGGATATGGGTCATTCTGGTTCTTCACAGACGATATCGTTTTCTGAGGAACTTACTGAAATTGGAAATTCTGAACGAAATCCCACCGCAGCACGGCTGTTCAAGTATGATTTTTGGCTTCCTACATCAATTCTGTCGAATAATATCAAAATCAATACTTGACTTGGGTGAACGTCGTGAGTGTGTACATACATTTTATAATAGAGAGGGAGAACTTTTAAACCTGCCCTGCCTACTCCGTTCGTTCATTTATCTCTTGTTTTGTATACGTACTTTAAAAAAATTGAACTGGGCATGAATGAAGTGTATCTCGTCCCCCTTTATTGTTTTTTGTATACAAACGTAGGTTTTAATTTAAGGCATTGAAAAAAGTTTTCTTTTCTCGGGAATTTTAAAAAACTTCCTGTTGATCCAGTATTCCTCATGGGCGGGTGTTCATAAAATAAAAAAATTCTTAGAGAGGAAAAGCTCTTAACTTCCTAAGACACGTGGTCCTTTTCCTTTTCCTCTCTTACTTTTATGAAGGTGCTATAAAAAGAAGTGAGGCTGGTTTCTTGATGTTTTCGTACTAGGAATTACTTTTTGACTCGATTATTTTCCTCTTTTTCTTAAAGTCACAATTTCGTTCTTCTAGGAATTGAAACACGCCAGACCAACACAACTTCTGTGTCAGTCCATTACACATGTGGAATCTGGTAAGTCCAGTTCTACTTTAGTACTACCTTTTCTGTTTCTGTGGCTATCTAAATAATTACCAGTATGTATCCGGGTATTTCAGCCCTGAGCAGTGCTCTATGCTTCTGTAGGCAAGTCCATTGGCGGGATTTAAGGGAACGAAACAATATTTAATGCAAAACTACATGTACTAAAGGAAAAGTGTTTACGATTAATTTATAGCATTGAAGCAAGCTTGTGGCTCTGGGTTTTTTTATTATTAGTGAGACACGAAGCAGAGAAGATAAAGCGTCTGGGAAGAATCAAAATGACCCATTACCATTTGTAGCTTTAAAAATTATCCACTTTCTACTAAAATATTAAAGCAAGAATTGAAACCTTGTAAATACAATATTTTGAACTTTTAAAACATGTATAAATAGAACATTTTACGCTTTTTAAAAACACGTAAATAGAACATTTTGCACCGTTCAAGAAAACACGAAAATAGAACATTTGAAACTTTTCAAAAACTTCTAATCAACATTTTAAACAAGTTTTTTATTTTATTTTTATGACATAGCTAATTTTTATTCTAGCTAAAATTGGATATGGGTCATTTTGGTTGCTTACAGACGATATATGTTTATTAAAATGAAATGATTCGGCTAGATGTTGCCTAAATTAGTTAAAAAACACCACTAAACAACGAAAGTGCATGAGCGTGCAGGAGAAGTGCCTTTGGACTCTTTTGCTATTTCTATTGTCTAATGGAGAGGGAGCGGGAGCGTTTGAACAAGCAAGACGTACAATATAACCTTCTAGAATTTTCAATCTAAAAATCGAAATTCTGTTAAAAGAAAACAAGTGGCAATATTAAAATAAACAGTCGCCGAAACCAAATTTCACCCACTACAACAATCGAATCGAAGTTCTGAGTGACAACGAAAATTTAACAATCACACAGTGAAATTACTAAAGCTCTCAATCTTGTTAAAAATTTGTGATTTACCTAACTAAAACCTGAAACGCGAAGTTCAACTTCCACTGACAAGATATACAATACAGGAAACCTACAACTGAAATCAGCGTAATTTAGGTTATCAGTTAAATAATAAGTGAAACCTGCTTCATATTTTATCACTCAACACCAGTTGACTACGGGTACCCGGTAAATTATCCATTACTCATCCCTGTCTCATAACAATAAGAAGAGATGACGAAGGAAAATAAAAGGGGAAGACTGAACGAAAGTCCAGAAGAGAAAAAGAAGACTAAAATGGAAATAGAGACTGAGGATGGAGAAGTCTTAATACTCACAGCAGCCGAAGCCCGACAACA
Organism: Dicyrtomina minuta; assembly: GCA_949802685.1. NCBI lineage: Eukaryota > Metazoa > Arthropoda > Collembola > Symphypleona > Dicyrtomidae > Dicyrtomina > Dicyrtomina minuta. The sequence continues at coordinate 156,821,632 of OX461808.1, read as the reverse complement.
ACAGATCCATAGTACTACAATCAGAAAGGTCATGGCAACAATAGAAGGATAGCTAGAACTAATTGTGAAAGATAACGAAGACCTAAGACTCAGAATAGGAAGGCTTGAAGAAGAGAATGATCGATTGTACTCGGAAATCAAAAGGTGAAATTTAATATTTACGGGGATCCCCGAAGTAAAGCTAGAGTCTGAGGGGATTTTGATCAAAAAAGTGCAGTCAATTATACGTCAAGATCTAAAAACTGAAGCCGAAATTGATACTGTTCGAAGAATCGGCCATAAGGGTGACGGTACCAAACCACGTCCACTAGTCACACGATTCATTAAGCTGCGTGAAAGGCAAGAGGTGTACATACGAAGAAAAGAAATGAGAAGCACAACGAATGAGAACCATAAAAATGTATACATTAACGCCGAACTCCCTCCAAGAATAGTCAAAACGAAACTCATAGAGCCAATAAACAGTGCCAAGGATATAAACAATAGTAGTATGCTGTCACCACAGAAGCCACCAGAAAGCTCAAATCCTACGCAAGTTCAAACATCGTACACTAAGCTGAGTGCAACCACATCGTCGTCACAGAAACTCAAAAACAAGTAACATAAATTATTATGTGAGGTTCCTCAATCATCCCGATGTCCAAAGTTTTAATACCACGAAACATTTGTATACACTTTATCAAACTTACACCCCTCCCTTGCTCCAACTCTCCAGAAATAACAGCTCAAATAATAATTCAAGTCTATCATTTATCATTATATCTTAATATAATATTGTAACAGTAACTCTAACTATTCTATTAATTAAAATAAAGCACTATATAATATATAAAATAATAATTATAATAATAAGGCTCCCAGCCCGGGACACTATACCTACAATATTAACTAGTTTAATTAATTAATACTCAATCCATTATATTATTGTAAAATCAAAAAAGTTGTGTAGGCCAGATGGCCATGTCGACTTTGATCAATAAATCATATATATATATTGCCTGTTGGAAAGACAAATTAATGTGTGAATAATTGATGGCAAGAAATAAAAAATGCGGCAAGATGTACATTTAAGGGGCTTGTGGAGGGTGTTCTTTTGGTCGTAACGTATAATAATAATAATAATTTATTCATTGGGTCGATTTAACTGAAGTTCATACAACCAGACCCAACCAGTCACTGTGGGTGAGAAAATAGGAGGCTACCGCGTTAGATGGTCTCGGTCTTTGTACCCTTTTACCTATCCCCGTCCCCTCTATACGGTAAAGGAGTCTCATTCCCTAGGCCCCCACAGTAAGTAGTGGTCACTAAGGAGCACCGAGGGAGATTGGGTTTTAATTAACCATCCAGTGACGTTTACCGTACAACACCGAGCCGTAAACGATTAGCAGTGGCCAAGGATTGAAGCCGGGTCTGAGATTGTAAATTTCGTTACAGTCTGCAGTCCTAACCGCTCACCCAAGCACGCCTGCTTTATCGATCGTAACGTATAAGATTATGCTTTTAAGATCCCTACGACTCTAAATTGTGCCTGTTTGTGGCGTTGGCTCATATAAATTTTATTTATGGATACAAAGGGGAATAATTAGGAAAACAAACTACTACAACTCCTTCTAACTGTTTTTGATCCCGTGCTTCAACTATTAAATGTCAGAAAAGTGATAAGCAGGTGGGTGTAGTATCATTTCCAAATAAATTTATTTCTTTACAATTTAAATTAAGACTGTGTCACTCCTTTGTATGTTTGTGTGTATGTGAGGAAGAACGTATGTGGCACCACGTGACTTGCATGCTCGTTTTCATTCACTTTTCTGGAATTTCGAAGAGAGCGAGAGGAACGCAGTGACTGCAAATACTCTTAGCTGAATCGTATATATTTTAGGGTGATGGAATACGTTAGATATAGTTAATCTAGAGACGAGAATCCTAGGAATAGCATGAGCGGGCATAGTTTTACTAGAAGTGACCATGATGGCACGTGTGATGAACAGGGCCGAATGAAGAAATTGGTTTTAGGCAGCAACTTGTTTCCTTACAACAACCACCGTTTTGATTGGATTTTATTAATGGCGTTCTTCGGTACAGCAAAATATTGTATTTACATGTTTTAGAACAGTGCAAAAATGTTTAATTTACTTAATTTAAAAAATACGGCGCTTCGCGCCGGATTTGTCCACTGTGGGCCTGAAGTAGATGCTGAGCTTACAGCAAATTGTTTTAATCATTGGAAAACTTTGTTTTATATAGGAAGGCTAACATAATGTTTTTGCAGTTAGTGTCCACAAAAGCGGGCTAAGCTACAAGTTGTGCTGGTGAAAATGGACAGTATTTGAGTGGTGCTGGTACAAATGGGTTTTATAACAGCACAGGTTTGAGTTGGTTTGCCGATACGAGTGTGCTAAGTACAAACTTTGCTGGTACCATTTGGCAGGGTTCAAGCGACTTGAAAGATTTTGTTGAATATTGCACCAGTACGAGAAATAATTGTGCAAGCTTTAGTTACCTGAGTACGCCTAGTGCCAATGCGAGGGATCATGGTAAGAGAAGCACCTGTACCAGTGTTTAGGGAACGAGATTTTATGTATCTAGTTGACAGGGACGAGTGGTACGGCTCTGTTTGTTAACATTCTATAGTGTCTGGTCAATATGTTCAGTTCGGTATTGATGGCTTAAAGAAATACCTTTACCTGATACATAATTTAAGTGACGTCATTCACACATCACCCCAATAAGCGAGTAACATATTGTTGACGTCATTTACGGACGATCCTAGTAAACGAGTTATAATTTTCGTGACGTCATTTACGGACGATCCTAGTAAACGAGTTATGATTTTCGTGACGTCATTTACGGACGATTCCCATTACCAAGTAATATTTTTTGTGACGTTATTTACGGTCGATACAAAAAAATCGAGTAATATTCATAGCGACGTCATTTATGGTCGACCACAATAAACGAGTAATGTTTTATGTGACGTCATTCACGAGCGATCCCAATAAACGAGTTATATTTTTGTTTAACGTCATTGACGGACGATCCTAAGAAACAAGTAATATTTTTTGTGACATCATTTCCTGACGATTTCAATTAACGAGTTATATTTTTTTGACGACATTTACGGACGATCCCAAGAAACTAGTAATATTTTCGGACGTCACTCAAGGACGATCCAAATCAACAAGGTATATTTTTTGTAACGTCATTTACGAACGATCCCAATAAACGAGTTATATTTTTTGTTGACGTAATTTACGGACGCTCCCAAGGAACGAGCGATATTTTTTGTGACGTCATTTACGGACGATCCCGAAAATCGAGTAATATTTTTTGCAACGTCATTAACGGACGATCCCATGAAACGAGTAATATTTTTTGTGACGTCATATACGGACGATCCTAAGAAACGAGTAATATTTTTTGTGACGTCATTTACGGACGATCCCAAGAATCGAGTAATATTTTTTGTGACGTCATTTATGGACGTTCCGAATCTGCTAGTGATAATTTTTGTGACGTCATTCGTGGACCACCCCCCTCACCCTGCCCCCCCCCCCCCGCTCACTTAAACTGGCTCGTTAAAGCTGGTAACAATGCAGCAAGATTCACTTGTTTTTGTTAGTGGCGGGCTGATTTAAAGAAACGAAGCTTCACCAGCTGTATTTGTCCTCTGTCAATACCTATACACGCTAATGCTTAAATTAACTGGTTTTTCTTTGTATGCTTCGAAATGCGTTTTGACATGGGTCCATTCAACCATTAATTGTAAAAAACTGGTGAGTCCGATCTACTCCAAAAACAATAGGGCACTTTTCCCTCGCTTTTGTGACCATTTAAAATTGGTTTGACAAGCATCACTTTAAAACTGTGACCTGTAGAGCATAAAGAACAGACGGACGGACAGACATACAGACACATAGACGGACATGACCATTACAATAGATGCAGCTAAAGCTCAGCATCTAAAAAGTGCTCAATGTTCTATTTACATGTTTTAAGAAAAGTGGAAAAGGTTTTATCTTTGTTTTTCAAATGTACAAACACGTTTATTCGCATGTTTTTCAAAAATCAAAATATTCCCATTGCACAATTCAAAAAATTGCAAAACGTTCCATTTACATTTTTTTTAATCCAGCGGGGGCTGCCTGCGCTGGCCGCTTTATATTCGGCCCTGAATAATGAAAAAAGGCAGGCGTAAGCTAAGCTTTATGAAGTACCTACTCTTTTTAATATGCATGTGCATAAAGGGAGTTGAGGATTCTCCGTATAAAGTAAATTACCATAATTAATCTACTGTAATATCTTTATACGTTCCAACTATACATATATGCACGTATATGGGGAAAGGGACAGCTTGAGACTACGTGTATATACTTTCACTCAAAACTCAAACGCCTGTGAGTCTGAGCTACGTATTATCGTATGATAGCATGGAGTCGCAAATAAATCAAGAAGCACTCAGATTATGTTTCTGAACTCGTCTGTCAGTGTTCATAGAATGGCTGGCTTCCCTGCCTAGCTTCCCTGTGACTACATAAGGAGGTGTAATAAATCGATCCAGAGATAGAAAGTTGAAAGAAAGCAGAAGTTCCGCCACACTGAATTACAGCACCAAAAGCGAGATAAACTGATACGTTGAGTATGCACATATATGTTTCTGTTTTAGAGATAAAGTGATTGCTGTGCAAATGTGAAGCGGACCCAAGAAGGGTATTTGTTACCAACCTAATGTAAAAGTTGCATATATAGAATGCATAGCATTTCCGATTTTCATTAGGCACAAGATAAATTTGTCGTCAAGCTGCGCGCATCATACACTAAACTATTTGTAATTAATGTAATGCTAAATGGCATAGTAGAACTATATTCCATACTATGGAATTGGTATTCGTGGACCATAGCCCATTACCAAGATAAAATTCCATTAGTTTGTTGTACAAGCACAACACATTGAAGTTACTTCTTGCTTCCATTCGTCTCTGTATCATTCCCTTGGCATCCATTTCATCAAGTAAAATTGAAGTTATTTCGAAAATTTCATCATGTAGTATTTTAGGTATTCGCCTTTTCTCTGTCTGCCCCTAAGATTGTTTCTCTTTATGCGATGTGTGGAACGTACTTTTTGTATTTTCGTAGAGATGATGGTGATGAGGATGCCGGATGCGAAGGGTATCATCATGTGTCATGTACGGCCTCGTTGAGAATAAATTTTGATTAGGGAGGAAAACGTATTCGGATTCGCATGTTTTTATGACTGTGAATGTGTCTGGCTTTGTTTGATCTGGACGCTTTGTATGAGACTTCAGTGTGAGTAACTTGTAAATAGCTTCTTCTTAGAAATGACGGCCTTTCAGGAAAAACAGTTCCTGTGAGAACATGACTTGTTCACTTCTTTCTACTTTCCCTGTCCGGTCTCTCTAACATTTCCAACGCTATATAAAGGGAAGTCAATCCGCATTTGTTAAATCTGTATTTACACTTTCCAAGCACGAGAAGAAAAGTTGAAGGAAGATATAGTTCCCGCTGGTGTAATACCATATACGTTGCTACACCAACAGCCACCTTCCACACTACTTTGAGGTGTAATTCAGTTCGAAATTTTCTAATCTTGTCTTTCTTCTTTCACATGCTACATTTCCGAACTTTAACGCTCTATTTTCCCACCGATGGTCTATAGTAGATGCGGAGCTTAGAACAAATATTAGACTCAATAATATTCGTAATCAAACAAACGCCCTAATTCTGCCTTAGTCTGTCATTATCTTCTTGCTATTCAGCACATGCTTCTTGAAACCTATGTAGGTGAGCTAACTTAAGCCTAGTCCGTACATAGCTTTTCCCTCCCTATACAAATCAATACGGTGAGACATGTAATAAGCTAAGAAATTTCAGCGTAGCTCTAAATACGACACCATTTTCTGTTACGCTCCTTGCCCAATATTACTAGCACAGTGGTTAAGTGTAAGCCACTGACTTTACATTCTGATAAAATTCAAATTTTTTAACTTTATAAATATACAAAAACTTTACTATGTCATCTTTACGTTTTAAAATACTTAACGTTTACTTGCCTACTTGCCTATTACTGATATTCTATGTAAATTATTACAGCTTGAAACTAAACAGTGTGCAAACGATATAAAATATATATTAAGAAAGTCTACGAACCGACAAAAATAAAGAAAAATGTCCTAAATGTGAACTCCAGGTTCAAAATGGGAACTATAGTGAATTCTGAGGCTACAAAAGTAAGCATAATCGAAATAGTTTGCATATAGAATAAAAACAGGCCTATAAACGGATGAAGGTATGCGGGTTGGAAATTACTTAAATACGAGTTGAAAAACGTAAATATACTTTAAGATAGTTGGGCAGAATATTTGTACGTTTTTTAAAATTAGAATTTTTAGAACTACCTGAGCAGAGAAGTACTACGTACACAATAGGCGGTTTGAGGATGCATTTCTTTTTATTTTTATAAGTGAAAGCTCAAGAGAAAGAGTGGGAGAGGAGAGTGAGGGTGATAAGGGAGAGGAGAGATTAAAATAAAAAGCCTGTTTGAAATAAATAATAGATAAGTTCTTAGGTCTTGAATATGTAGGTAGAAGCAGTTGATAAGCCTAATGACCGGCTTAAATAAATTACGCGATCATTAACATTAACACATCTGCTCTGAGCTTCACTCTAACTCTTTCGCGTTTGTACTTTTGACTATATAGCTACATAGCTCAAGACATTCTCCTAGCTCAACGCGATCACTTTAATTAAAGCGTAAAATTGGGATAGTTCTATGGTAAGATCGACCAAATTAGGTTAGTTATGAACCTCATTATTCCAAGACTATCTCTATTTCCATGTATTTTCTTTCCTACTTGGTATTAGATGGAAAACATTCGTTTCAATTATGTTTTTAACATTTATTATTTAAACAACTTTTTCACATTTTCCATCAAAGTTAAGAGGTATTCAGCGTGTATCTGAATTTTGATGAAACTCTTTGAGTTTTGCTTTGACGCTATACTTAACATTTAAAAGGGAGCCAGCAAGACTAGATTCTCCGACTAGGCACACAATTCTTGGACGAGTACCTGTACCCGTACCATGCACCCCCAGGTACCAGTGGATCCTTACGGAGCTCTACAAATTGGCAAGGTTGAAAATCACCTAAAGATTCTCCACATATGAAGTAGTACCTAAACATTTAGTTTTGACGATCGCTGAATTTTAAATATTATTATACTATTCTATAAACGCTAAATTTCCGAAAGAAAGAAAGTTTCCACTGCAAAAATTGCCATTCTATAGACCTTAAAATTGCACCACTACATCCGTATTTTGAAGATCAAAATTTATTTTCAAAATCAGGCACTGACTGTTCCATGCATTTTGTCTTTTATTTTAAAGGTCACTCGTGCAAAATGCAAACTTTTTTATTCTTAATGAATGAAAAAAAACCAGATGGACTGAGAGCTTTATGAGCCCTGGGAATTCAGCAAAACGGGTTTGGCAATCGAAAACCCTATGCAAAACCTGCAAAGCCGAATTTTCAATGCAGGTACCTTTATAGACAGGTAGACAGGAGAGAGTAATTTATCTCAGTAAGTATAAAAGAAAGATAGGGTCTCAAGAGGTTAAAGTGCTAACTCATCGTCAGTAGTAATTATTGATGACATGCTGAAAGGAAGGACGTTCGTGGGTCTCTGGTCTCCATGCTCATCTCTTTTTCTTTCACCACAGTATTTAACAAACTTCGAATCGAACACAAACAATCTCTCTATGGAGCTATTTATTTAAAGTAAATATTTAAAAATTATTTTTTGACGCTCTTTTCGAATCTTTTCATTGTCACATGTAATTTTTTTTTTCTGATTTATTTAAACGCATGGAATTTTTTACTTTGACTTTTGCGATTTTCAAAACAAGAGTTATGCTTGAGCTCCAGTGTCTCAAGTCCTATATCCACTACAAAGAGGCGCATCTTTAAGTAGCATTGACTTTGACAGAAAAGTGTATTAAAATACTCATACCGCCTGCAAAGAACCAAAATGACCCATACTCATTTTAAGTTTCAAACAAAATGTGCTATCTAAAGAAACAACTAAAATAATATGTTTATGAAAGAATGTAAGTAGAACCTTGTGCTTTGTGCACTGTTTAAAAAGCAAGTACCTAAATAGAATAATTTGTAATTTTCAAAAAACATGTAAATAGAATATTTTGCACTTTTCAAAAATATGTAAATAGAATATTTTACATTTTTTAAAAAACACTTAAATAGAACATTTTGACCTTTTGAAAAATTAGTAACTAGGACATATTAACCTTTTTTAAAACATGTAGTTAGAACAATTTGTTCATTTTAGAATCTCGTGATTAGCATTGTAAGCATGTATTTTATTTTCTGTTTTATTTAACATAATTAGTTAATTGTAATTCTAGCATAAATTGGAGATTGGACATTTTGGTTCTCCACAGAAGATATAACAAATACTTAAGTTTGTTTGCGTGTATTTCGTGTATTAGAATTTTCAGTAAATTCAAGGATTGGCATCCCAGGTATTTACGTAATATATTGTTTTAAACCCCTAAGCGGAGTTATCTCGTTTGTGTTGAGCAGAGCAAGAGAATGAACCACCGAGAAAGAGAATTTGGCATTCCAAAAATTTTCGGGTTAAAAAGAGGGAATTTAATTAAAGTCTAAATCCAAAGCATGAAAATTCCCAGCAGCAAAGTAACGAAGAAATGATGTAAACAGACGGTCAAAGGAGATATTTTTCTGTATAGTCTTTGATCACTTTGAGCTTAGGTATTGTAGAATTCTACTGAGGTGTATTTGGTGGACCATAATTGTATTATGCACGTATATAAATGTAAGTATAAAAATCGACATAACATCACGAACATCCCAGTTGTTTAAACGTATACGGGTTTTAAATACGTTATAGCTATATACATAGCGGTAAACTATAGGTTTTTGGCATAGGGGTATATAGGTACTGTATATTCTATAACAGTTGCCACGCGTAATATTAAAATTTGGACCTCTCAGACTCGCGTACTTTTACTTTTGCAGACCCGCATACTGCCATCTAATGCTGTGTTAAATAGACCAACGTATTACACAAACTGTGACCTATCAGACCCGGGTACTATTAGAGACCAGCGCAATATTCTAAAATATACGGTACATAGCAAGGGAACTATAATGGTGCTGTCATACAGATATAACTTTATATAAAGTTATATGACAGCACCATTATATTTCCCTTGCACTCTCATGATTTTGATTAACTGGTTGGCGGAGCTATCCACTTTTATCACTTAGGAACAGCCAATTTCATGTCGTATGACTACTAAAGATCTTGAAGTGCACTTTTGACATTTAAGGAATTTGTTATCAAAACGCGTTAAGTCCATGTTGCCCAACTTTACAGGAACCGCAAATTTTGATAATCATGTGAAAACGTGAATATTTTTTCACAATTTTTTTTTCAGTAACTGCATACTACCAGGTGTATTAGTAGCCAAACTAACTTAAATCTGACGCAGCGTCGTAATTTTTTAAAAATGATTCAAACTTTTGAAATCTTGGACTTAACGTGTTTTGCCAAAAAACCCATAAGAAACAATGCAAAAAATTAACCTTTTGAATTATATTGAATTGCATGCTAATTTGTGATTGTAAAATTAAAGTATAAATTGTACATTTGAATTACATGTAAATAGAACATTATGCACTTTTAAAAAAATGTAAATAGAACATTATGCAATTTTCAAAAACATGTACATAGAACATTTTGCACTTTTTAAAAACATGTAAATACAACAGTAAGCATTAATTAAAACAATCCTGGATTCAAATGTTAAATTTTCGAGTGCAAATCTACTACTCCTTAAAGAAGTTGTTTGCTAAGGGATTGTCCACAAATGACGTCATAGAAAAGTATTCATTTTTAAAACCATGTTGCCCCCTGTCACCAGATTAATCATATTGCGTAAATGACTATCGCTAGCATAGAATTGCCAAGTAGACCCATTGAACCTATCAATGACGTCATTTGTGAACGACCCCTTACGTCTTTATTTTCTTCATAAGAAACGCCACTGTTCTTTTGTATAATTTCTTAATTACTTTGTGAACCATGCCCTTCTGTATTATTAAAACAGCAGAGCTTCCAAATGTACCAAACAAATTGAAATTTAGTTTGCATATCGATCTGTTAAGGATCGTCCGTAAATGACGTTTTCGGTAGGGTATGTGAATCTAGTCATGTAGTAATGATATGTCATGCCGTGGGAAAGATAACAGATGAACGCAATGTTAAAGGGATGACATGGCGATGGATTAGCCTTAAAAGTGAAAATTTGTGAGACGTCATTTAAAGACCATCCCCTACAAATAGTGCACGTGAATTTGATGTTAAAGCGAATAAATTTCGTTTCATTACAAGAAGCAGTTTTGGGAAAATAAGGATATTTTTTTATAAGAATCAGTTGTTTTTATTGGGTTTAGTGGACTTAACGTGTTTTGCCAACAAACGACTGATGGACTTAACGTGTTTTGCCAGAAAACGGTTTTTGAGCGAATTATTTAAAATAGTTCCAGTGACCTTTGACCTGTAATATTGCACGGTGTGAATTATATGTACTTAGTCGTTCTTAAACACCAATCATCTCAATTTCTGAAAAAATGGACTTAACGCGTTTTGCTAGCAAACTCCTCCTATGTAGTCAGAAAGGATTATTTTTCCGTAACTTGAAGAAAGCGAAGTGAATTCGCAGTGTGGAGTTTTAAGCTTCTGGAAAGACTTTTCAAAGTGTGTGTGACGAGACTGAGAAAAGACAGGGGCATAAAAAGAACGAGAAAGATGGAGCGAAGAAAGTGTTTCCTCCTGCTCATCTGTGTGTTATGTGTGTGTTTGAAAGTTGCTTCAAGGGTTTTGATGGTGAAACGACAGCAAAACTGCTTTCTTACTCTGACAAAATGTTTTGTTCAGTGCCTTACATTTGCATATTCCTCCGAACTCAATTTCCATCTTGTGACACTAGTAGTGTATGTTAGGGTTAGAATACTGATCCGAAGGGATTAGCAAGTTAGCCCCGCCCTCCTGTCAATCAAATCTATGGTGGTGCATGGTGACAAAGGGTACCGCTGTATATCTCTATAAGTATAAGGGTATATCCCTATATCTATATCCCTATATAAATCTATATCCATATGCTAAAGGTCAACTCTATATCCCTATAAGATTAACGCTCCTATCCTTCATACAGGTGTATCTTATTCAATGCTCCCGATTTTTCGAGTGTTATATTGTATCACAAGATTTCATATACATAAGTGGGATGTGCTTTATATTGTAAGGCTGGGTGCGCATCCTTTATACAGGTAGGATTTCTGTAGTGGGGCTTAACCTAACCTCCCATGGTGCCCATCCGCAGTGATACCTTTCCAAGAACCATTGAGTTCACCACCCTTTCTAATTTCGACCAAGAAAGTTTACGCTTCAGACTCTAACGTTAATATTTTTTCTTGTCTAAACATGACTCTATATTTCCATCATGTGCTTCTATATAGCACTATATATCAAGCACACATTCCCATGTCTTTTCAACTTCTTATACGAACAAAAGCTATGTATTACATTGTAACTATTCACGAATTAATCCGGTTTATTACATTTCATCCGATTAATCAGTTCTTTTCCAATTAATCTGTTTTTTCCAAGTTTTACCACAATTAATCAGTTTTTTTTCCAAGTTTTACCTCAATCATTCAGTTTTTATTAAGTTTTACATCAATTTATCATTTTTTTAAACCAAATAATCAGTTTTTCTCCAAGTTTACAACCAAACGTTTACACTCAGGACTTTTTTCCTGTCACAACAGGAATATGGCTCTATATCTCCATCACGTGCTTCTATATACCACTATATATCAAGCACACATTTCCATGTCTTTTACACTTCGTATATATGTAGAATGTATGTATTACATTGTAACTATATACGAAATAGCCTGAAGGTAAATTCTGGCCCAATGTCCCAATGTCCCAATGTCCCAATATCCCAATATCCCAATAGCCCAATATCCCAATAGCCCAATATCCCAATATCCCAGCAAATTTCTCACATCTCATATATTTTTACTTAAATTTATCTTTATATCATAATAATATCAGTACACTCACTAAGACATAATACAAGTCTACACTCAATGTCGGTAAAATGGCAGAGTAGTTAGAGTTTCATGTTACTTTTCAGATACAGCCGTCAAATCAGGTAAGTACATAATAAAACATGGCGTTTTCCCACTATATAAAGTGGTTTTTTGCTCTTGAAAACTATCATTTACATTCCAATTTCCTTTAAAGCTTCACTCGTATCAAGTTGTAGAAACTTTTAGTCTCTCATTTACACATTAACATATATTTTACACATATATAAAATTTTAAAACACACAACAAATACCATAATCACCCAAATCTCTAAAATCGGTGAGTCAAAACTATTTGAATCACTTTAAGATCTTTTTAAATTAATTAATTTCATTCTGCTCACAGTTACACAACAATAAAATTTGTTTTTCAATAGAGTCTTCTAATACAATCAATCAATCTACAATGTTTAAAGCTAGTAACTCAAGTACAACTGCATCTAATCCACCAACTCAAGATCAACTTTTACAGAATCCAGATTACCTTCATCCAATAAATATAATTCTTACTCAACATCAAACACGGATAATCGATCTCTTTGAATCATTTTTCAGAAGATATGAAGATCAAGTACTCACATCTGATCACAAGTCGTTGTTCATTCAAGATCTCTTGTCTCAACATACTCAAAATATTGAAGAAATAACATCAATAATTACAAATGTAGTCGAAACACGAGTAGAATCTAGTATCCAAAATCACGTTGATACCGATATAAGCTTTATTTTAACTAACAAACCTACTAATACTTTTGTAAATGAATTTGGAAGTTACATTTCATTGATGCGTGAATCAAATATTAAATATACAGATGAAAATAATATACCCTTAAATTCAAAAGATCACAGTAACCTCGCTGGGGAGATAAAAGAACTCGATGTTGAATCACCTTTTACAAGTGATAAAGATATTCATAAAATCAAAGATTCAGTCGCCAAGTGTAATAATTTACCCTTAATCTTTGTAAATGACACACACAACTTGTACTATAAAGGTGATAAACGTACCTCAAAAGGTAAAACGATTTCTAAGACACAAAAGAAATATATAATTCCAAAAGAACAAAAACACCTAAACTCTAAAAAGACTAATAATGCTAAGATCAATACAAATGTAAAATCAACTTTGAGAAAATACTTACAAAATAAATTGAACTCAAAATGAGTATGTGTATGTTTTCTTTGAAAATAAAATAAATGTAAATTACCCCTACCAAGACAAGTCCACACACCTCCACATATTCATTTCTCATTATCACAAATATATTTGTATTACAGTACAAGTCCAACAGAATTTTAAAGTTCATAACATGATATTTATTCACTGCATCTCAAATTACAAGTCTAAACACGAAAATAAGTATGAAATTGTACAAGTTCTTATACCCTTGCAAGAACAAGATACCCTTTTTTGATCCTTCTACCTAAAAACAATACCTCACCGAATGCAAAAGGTTTAACTTCCTCTATAGTCGTCTCAGTGCACTTGAATACCAAACCACCTTTCTAATTTTCGTTTTCGTTTTTTTTGTGGAAACAACCCCCCACTGATTGTGAAAAGGTTAACTTTAAACAATCAGTGGGATCAACGTTGAAGTTGAGACCCCTTTCTAATCATGTCTATCTTGAACTAACCACCTAATAATTATAAAGACTTTACAACCAAATGATGAATATAAAAACTTGAGACTTATTCTGACATCACATATTAAAAATTAAACTCTAATCACATGTTTCTACATAGCAGGATATATCAAGTACGTACTTTTCTATACATCAGTCACACCTAAGTAACTTCTTAACTCAACTGCTTATTACTTTAAAAGCTGACTTTATATGTATTTTAAAGTTTTCATATATAAAGTCGTCTTAAGATAAACTGTCCAAAATGTCAAAATTCTAAAATGGAAGAATGCCATAATGCCATAATGTAAATTGACAATATTATTGTGATAAACGTATTCTAGAATAGGTTTAACGCGAAAACGTCAATTTAATATCAGACAACATCAGGTTTTGCTCATTTTTGGAGTGCATTAACAATTATTGTATGCAACGTATTGAATTAATTGAGGTAAACGACTGTATCATGCCTATATTTGATTGATTAACATGGGAACTGGGTCGTGATTTTGAAGTAAAAGACGTGCCCCTGTTATCAATATTAACTGACAAAATTGGGATCGCTCATAAAAAAAGAGTGGGGGTGGAAGTGGGAGTGGGAGAAGTGATTGAAATATTTTGCCCTTACGATGTTATGATTTTTGACTAATTGATTAATGATTTTCTTGCAAGACGATTTCATATAGGAAAGCTTTGTAGTACAAATGTTCTCTGCTTTTCAATACTTGTGTATGCTGAAACCTGTCCATGTGTTTGGAAATCAGCGTTACAAGGTGTATTTTATATGTATACTGTGTTAGTTGTTGTGTAAGCTATAAGATTTTAGATATGGGTTAATAAGTTGAGACATAATGAGTAGTAAGTACGATTTAGAAGTTTAAGACGTGTCAGTGTGTGTTTGAGACGTGACTGTGTGTAATTGAGATTTATAATTTTTGATATGATGTGAAATGAAAAGACAAAAAAGCATTTAGAAGTAAAATATTGAATGAAAAAAACAGATTAGGAAATTAAACAAGACGAAAGTAATCAAGGAAAAACAAACAAAAGTTAAATCACGATTATTTGTATGCTGAAGACTACGGAATGTAAAAAGACAAACCATCACTCAGAGATAAAATACATAATGGAAAAAAGATTACAAAATAAAAACAAAAGAAAAATATTCCATTACAAAGAAACAAAAGTTAAATCACGATTATTTGTATGTTGAGGAATACGGAACGTGAAAACACAAAACTCCAACTGAGGTGAGTGTATGAGTAAAAAGACGATAGAAAAATGACAAATTACAAAACAAAACAGTACTTACAAAACACAAAAGTCATAAGACGAAAATATGTATGTTAAAGAATACTGAACGGGAGAACACAAAACTACAATTAAGATGAGTGTATGAGTAAAAAGACGAAAGTAAAATAAAAAAGTACAAAACAAATCAGTACTTATAAAAAAGCAAAAGTCAAAAGACGAAAATATGTATGTTGCAGAATACGGAACGTGAAAAGACAAAACGACATCTAGAAGATACAATCAAAGTAAAAAAACATAACAATAAATAAAAAACAAGAAAAAAATATTTGATTACAAAGAAACAAAAGTTTAAGAATACTACAATTGACAAATTAATTGATATTATATGAGCGATAAAGGTCCCATGTGTTGGCATTTTGGTATTATGGCATTTTTCCATTATGGCATTTTGGTATTATGGCATTCTTATATTATGGCGTTTTGGCATTATGGCATTATGGCATTATTCCATTTTAGAATTTTGACATTTTGGACAGTTTATCTTAAGACGACTTTATATATGAAAACTTTAAAATACATATAAAGTCAGCTTTTAAAGTAATAAGCAGTTGAGTTAAGAAGTTACTTAGGTGTGACTGATGTATAGAAAAGTACGTACTTGATATATCCTGCTATGTAGAAACATGTGATTAGAGTTTAATTTTTAATATGTGATGTCAGAATAAGTCTCAAGTTTTTATATTCATCATTTGGTTGTAAAGTCTTTATAATTATTAGGTGGTTAGTTCAAGATAGACATGATTAGAAAGGGGTCTCAACTTCAACGTTGATCCCACTGATTGTTTAAAGTTAACCTTTTCACAATCAGTGGGGGGTTGTTTCCACAAAAAAAACGAAAACGAAAATTAGAAAGGTGGTTTGGTATTCAAGTGCACTGAGACGACTATAGAGGAAGTTAAACCTTTTGCATTCGGTGAGGTATTGTTTTTAGGTAGAAGGATCAAAAAAGGGTATCTTGTTCTTGCAAGGGTATAAGAACTTGTACAATTTCATACTTATTTTCGTGTTTAGACTTGTAATTTGAGATGCAGTGAATAAATATCATGTTATGAACTTTAAAATTCTGTTGGACTTGTACTGTAATACAAATATATTTGTGATAATGAGAAATGAATATGTGGAGGTGTGTGGACTTGTCTTGGTAGGGGTAATTTACATTTATTTTATTTTCAAAGAAAACATACACATACTCATTTTGAGTTCAATTTATTTTGTAAGTATTTTCTCAAAGTTGATTTTACATTTGTATTGATCTTAGCATTATTAGTCTTTTTAGAGTTTAGGTGTTTTTGTTCTTTTGGAATTATATATTTCTTTTGTGTCTTAGAAATCGTTTTACCTTTTGAGGTACGTTTATCACCTTTATAGTACAAGTTGTGTGTGTCATTTACAAAGATTAAGGGTAAATTATTACACTTGGCGACTGAATCTTTGATTTTATGAATATCTTTATCACATGTAAAAGGTGTTTCAACATCGAGTTCTTTTATCTTCCCAGAGAAGTTACTGTGATCTTTTGAATTTAAGGGTATATTATTTTCATCTGTATATTCAATATTTGATTCACGCATCAATAAAATGTAACTTTCAAATTCATTTACAAAAGTATTAGTAGGTTTGTTAGTTAAAATAAAGCTTATATCGGTATCAACGTGATTTTGGATACTAGATTCTACTCGTGTTTCGACTACATTTGTAATTATTGATGTTATTTCTTCAATATTTTGAGTATGTTGAGACAAGAGATCTTGAATGAACAACGACTTGTGATCAGATGTGAGTACTTGATCTTCATATCTTCTGAAAAATGATTCAAAGAGATCGATTATCCGTGTTTGATGTTGAGTAAGAATTATATTTATTGGATGAAGGTAATCTGGATTCTGTAAAAGTTGATCTTGAGTTGGTGGATTAGATGCAGTTGTACTTGAGTTACTAGCTTTGAACATTGTAGATTGATTGATTGTATTAGAAGACTCTATTGAAAAACAAATTTTATTGTTGTGTAACTGTGAGCAGAATGAAATTAATTAATTTAAAAAGATCTTAAAGTGATTCAAATAGTCTTGACTCACCGATTTTAGAGATTTGGGTGATTATGGTATTTGTTGTGTGTTTTAAAATTTTATATATGTGTAAAATATATGTTAATGTGTAAATGAGAGACTAAAAGTTTCTACAACTTGATACGAGTGAAGCTTTAAAGGAAATTGGAATGTAAATGATAGTTTTCAAGAGCAAAAAACCACTTTATATAGTGGGAAAACGCCATGTTTTATTATGTACTTACCTGATTTGACGGCTGTATCTGAAAAGTAACATGAAACTCTAACTACTCTGCCATTTTACCGACATTGAGTGTAGACTTGTATTATGTCTTAGTGAGTGTACTGATATTATTATGATATAAAGATAAATTTAAGTAAAAATATATGAGATGTGAGAAATTTGCTGGGATATTGGGATATTGGGCTATTGGGATATTGGGCTATTGGGATATTGGGATATTGGGACATTGGGACATTGGGACATTGGGCCAGAATTTACCTTCAGGCTATTTCGTATATAGTTACAATGTAATACATACATTCTACATATATACGAAGTGTAAAAGACATGGAAATGTGTGCTTGATATATAGTGGTATATAGAAGCACGTGATGGAGATATAGAGCCATATTCCTGTTGTGACAGGAAAAAAGTCCTGAGTGTAAACGTTTGGTTGTAAACTTGGAAAAAAACTGATTATTTGGTTTAAAAAAATAATAAATTGATGTAAAACTTAATAAAAACTGAATGATTGAGGTAAAACTTGGAAAAAAAACTGATTAATTGTGGTCAAACTTGGAAAAAACAGATTAATTGGAAAAGAACTGATTAATCAGATGAAATGCAATAAAACGGATTAATTCGTGAATAGTTACAATGTAATACATAGCTTTTGTTCGTATAAGAAGTTGAAAAGACATGGGAATGTGTGCTTGATATATAGTGCTATATAGAAGCACATGATGGAAATATAGAGTCATGTTTAGACAAGAAAAAATATTAACGTTAGAGTCTGAAGCGTAAACGTTCTTGGTCGAAATTAGAAAGGGTGGTGAACTCAATGGTTCTTGGAAAGGTATCACTGCGGGTGGGCACCATGGGAGGTTAGGTTAAGCCCCACTACAGAAATCCTACCTGTATAAAGGATGCGCACCCAGCCTTACAATATAAAGCACATCCCACTTATGTATATGAAATCTTGTGATACAATATAACACTCGAAAAATCGGGAGCATTAAATAAGATACACCTGTATGAAGGATAGGAGCGTTAATCTTATAGGGATATAGAGTTGACCTTTAGCATATGGATATAGATTTATATAGGGATATAGATATAGGGATATACCCTTATACTTATAGAGATATACAGCGGTACCCTTTGTCACCATGCACCACCATGGATTTGATTGACAGGAGGGCGGGGCTAACTTGCTAATCCCTTCGGATCAGTATTCTAACCCTAACATACACTACTGACACTTAATTCCTTTACTGTCAACAGCCAACTGGAAAAGACGTCACCCCAAAGCACTGCATCAATGATTCTTCGCCTTTACTCCTCTTACTTTATATCCCTCGACGCATATCCATGCAAATCCATAATTTATTCAACAGAGCACTTGCATGGAAATTATGAGCAGCCTTCAAAGATACCTATTTGGATTAACATTCGCTTCCTTCTTCCACGCCTCACATCTGCCTGTGTAATAATCCTCTCTGTCAATCTGCTTTTCTCTTGCCTCTTCTGACTTCATCAAATTATGTGTGAAATTTTCCCTAGCTAATGTTTTTTCTTCCTAAATAAATTACAGATGGCAGACTATATATAAATTGATAAGAATGATAAATTCCTTGTACAAAAATCCCCCCTCACCGTTAACATGATAGACTGCCGCGTCGCTTGGTGCAATTTTCTTGGCTCGTATAAATAAACCAACTCTCAGCCTCTAGAAGCCTTGTTTCCTTTATGGACGTACACAAGTGCACGATAAATGAATTAAGTTATTTGCAGTTTCCACATTTTCATATTTGTGTCAAGTCTAAGAGGAAGAAAAAGGATGGTGATAAAAAGGAAGGCCGCGGACATTTAGCAGTCAATGAAATCCTTAGAATTGTATTATTTCCAATTTCATGGTTAAATGATGTGACAATATGTGCAAATGCGAAAATGAAGTTTTGTAACTTTTGAGATATCATGACCTATGGAATTTAAATTGACGGGTTGCAGCCTCATTTCATTAATCGACTGGTCTCTCTAATCGTAAGTTGAATTTATTCTATTAAATGAGAAATAGGAACGTCTTCTCTGTTTCTCTTTTTTTATGGAGCGAAAAATACATAATTTGCCTTCTCTCTAGGAAAAGTGAAAACTAGCAAATTTTAAGTATCCGGTGTAGCCATGTAGTAAACATGTCTAAGAAAATTATCTCTGCTAATTTATTTTTTTTATCTCCCCCACGTACTCTTCTGACTCTTATGCTGACTCTACTGAGCTCTCTCAATAACTCACTTAAAAATGTATTCAGACGTCATGGGGAAAGGAGAGAGATTTTTATCCTACACATTTAATGGTTTTTGTGCGTACACGAGTTTCCCAGTATTCGTATTAGTTTCTCCCAAGGGCAATATAATACCGTGCAGTTACGATTTGTTAGGTACCTATACTGACAATACAAACCTCACAATAACAATAGTCTTTTTCACTTTTGTGCCCTATCTATAATATTCACATCAGACAAAATTACTCATTTAAATGAAGATCCACTTAATAAAATACAAGAATGAGAGCGAGAGAGTCAGTCTGGACCCCATTCACGTTATACAGCCGTATGCATACAAAATCATTTACATCTTTATTTCTTTAAACTTTCTGGCCTTTTTCTTAGTCATGGTCTGGCGCCGTCCATATATCTCGTTTTTTTCAATTTTATACTGTTTTCCTCTGCAGTGCACACTATATTCAAAGCTTAAACAAGAATAAAGTCAACAAATGTGGTCGATATTTTGTAACTAATACGACTTTTTAAAATTAAAAAACCGATTAACCATCTTCTTATAGTTACATAAATTAAGTTTATTAAATTTAATAATTTGTAGAAGCTGCTTATACTACCTTTTTTGAACCCACTGAAGAAATCATTAACTTCCCGAGTTTTTCATTTACGTTTGTATACATAATTCACGCCGTGATCCATCATCCATCCAATATTTGCACCTATCTATAATTATCCTTGGAAGCTCTGATCCAAGATTTACGACCTTAAGTCTTAACAGTCTGGTTTTACATAAACTTGGTTCGCCACCAAACACTTGATCGGATAAGAACATTAATTTACCTTCCATTGTATTGAAACTTTTGTGCAACTCGCAACTCGCTCACGCTCACTATTGCAAGCAATAAAACGAAGCGCCTCTTGTGGAAACAAACTGAAATGAACTGTGACTGTTTAAATGTGTCTGTTTTATGTGAATTGTGTATGTACTATGTACCTAATTCTATTCGTATGCATGAAAGCAGCTTGTTTGAAGTCTTTAAAGTCCTAGTTTGAGTCTTTGAGTCGGCCCACTCCATCTGAATTCTGAATGCGTTAAATGTAGGATTGTGTGATGAAGGTGCTCGCTTGAGTGACGCTCTCATTATCATTCTGAATTGTTAGTGTGTGGGACTATTAACATCAATATCATGTTCACTCCATTAACCATTTTCGCTACGTATCACTGCCCCATTACAATCCATGTGTTCCTCTCCAGCTTTTGTAGTATTCATTAGAATTTCGTCTACTTCTCCATGCATCATTAACCACGTCTGTTCATTTATATGAAGAGTTGTTTGCCAAACTAGGATACATTTAGTTCTTTCAAAAATAAGATGATATGCATAACGTGTACTTCTCCACTACTACTACAAGTTTCTATGTTGAACGGTTAAGGTAAATGTTCAACCAAAGCAATTATTATATTACAAATAGCAACACAAATGTCGTCATTTGTTTTGCTAAACGAGAAAAAGGGAATTATTTTTGCAAAATAAAGAAGTCCATTTTAAAACATTAATTTCTGGTTTCAATTTACTTTCCGGTTTCTACTGCATTGCGAAAAATTTGTAATGCAAAAAAAGTTTAAAAGTATACAAAATAGTTGAAATTTATTCAATGCGATAATACGATTAACATTTTATATGAATTTTGAGTGCAGGATTAGTTGTTAATAATTTGACAAAATGGGTTTAGTCTACGTATTACAATTTTTCACAATTTGTTTTACAAATCCAAGAGTCAGACTACCTAAATAAAATTACTTGTAACAACTCTTCATCAGTTCCAGCTCCTGTAGAACAAAATCCAGTTCAAAAACCTAATGGTGTCATTATTCATTCATTATTCGTTGTTCCTGAAAAATTTGCTTGGATGGACTTGACACGTTTTGCCAAACAATTCTTCATATCATTAACAAATATTTACCTTTCATTTTAACAGACTCATTTCTACAGAAAAATTTAAGCACTAATCAAACCAGAGAAGGAAATAGAACTCGTGCAAGCTATTAAGTTCAAGTCAGCTTCGTCAACGGTCGAAAATATTTTAATCTGCTACACAAATTGCATTTCTAATAAAATCTTTAATTTTGTAAGCAGGTTTTACTACGTGAAAACAAGTTGAGATTACATTCCCGTCACAACATGTTCATGTTGTATACAAAACTAAATGTACATGCATTCATTAAATGTGAAAATACACGCAGAAATGCGTTGGAGTTGCTTCGTGCAATGAATTTGATATTTTTAGCGTAGACGTAAATCAAAACGTACATATAACTCTTCAGGGGCTGTCCATAAATGATATCATTGGTGGGTCAGTGGGTGTAGTCGGAAATTTATGACAGGTTATGTTAAAGATAGCCATTTATGCAATTGTTAAGCTGATGACAGGCGGGTCATAGGGTCCTAAAAGATAGGATTTTTCGATGATATCATTAATGGACAGCCCCTCAGTTGCCAATTACATTTCATAGCATAGTTCAAGTATGTAGAAACAGAAATAGGTAAAATATTCCAGATTCCCGGACGTCAGATCCGTTTTGGTGTGACGGTTTGAAATTCAATTATTGAATTCTTTAGGATGAATTTTGACACAAAAAGGCAGTAACTTTGTGGTTGTCAAGGTATGGGAAAGGGAGAGTAAGAGTTTGTAGATGAAGGTTAAAAGTATTTTCGAAGTTGATAGGATCTGTAGGGCTATGCGATATATATATATATTATATGTGTGGTAATATACTGTAGATTTCCACTACAACTGTCGTAATACTTGATTAAAATTGTATTTAAGTACGTTCTTTCACCGCTGCGAGATTACAACTACTTGCCTCAGGGTCGTTTAATGCGGCTAGCGCAGGCAGCCGCCGCCTAAATTGTCGAAAAACATAATTTAAATCGAATATTTTTTACTTTTAAAAATTGTCAAATAGACTATTTTGACTTTTCAAAAGCAAACAGAAGACAATGTTTTTTAAATTTCAAAAACATGCAAATATTATTTTTTTGTACATTTCAAAACATGCAAATAAATCATTTAACGCTTTTAAATATCATGCAAATAGAACATTTTGCACATTTAAAAAAATATGCAAATAGAACATTTTGCACTTTTAAAAAAATATGCAAATAGAACATTTTGCACTTTAAAAAAAATGCAAATAGAACATGTTGCACTTTTAAAAAAACATGCAAATAAAACATTTAACACTTTTAAATATCATGCGAATAGAGCATTTTGCACTTTTAAATATCATGCAAATAGAACATTTTGCACTTTTAAAAAAACATGCAAATATAATATTTTGCACTTTTAAAAAAACATGCAAATATATTATTTTGCACTTTTCCGAATCAAGCAAATATAACATATTAAACTTTTATAAAAATAACCTGCAAATAAAACATTTTTTTTATGAAGAAAAACCATCCATATGTGTAATGAAAATTGTGGTTTTTGTAAGGCATCATTTGCTGCCAAAAATCAATTCCTTCGTCCGGCCCTGACTTGTCTTCTCAGTTTTCTCCATTCAACTTGTACCTAAATTGGCATATGTCCTATGTTGGTAATACATAAATAGAATAAATACATAGTACCAATTACCAATGTAATACTTGAGCTGCTCCGTTGACTTTCAATGACTCTCAACTCTCAATAAACCACTGTGGAGAGTTGGAATTCACATTCTGCCGATATTTATCCCATTCCACACATATACATAGGCATATCTAGATGAATATCATGAAATATTAAATAGCTTATCACTTTTCCTTTTGATTTCTTTTGTTATTGGATGGATTGAGGTTGCCGAAAAGGCTGAGACTGACAATACTCTCGTCACGTGACATTATGACAAAAGTAGACTTATTAAAAGCACAATTTGTGCTTAGCAAATGTAAATGTGATTAAGGGTACTTCAATAGAGCAGGAGAGATTGGTTCTGGTTCCCCTTAGAATTCTTACTCTGCAGAGAATTGGAATCGAATTCGGAATGTCAGCCTAAACATTCCCCCTGTCAAATGAAATAAAATCAAGCGAAGGAGTACAATAGAATGGTGGTGATCGTGACGTCAAAGCTTTTCATTGTAGCATCAAGTAAAAGAGGTGAGCTTTTGTCCGGGCTTTGTTGAGGAGACTGTTAAACCAGAATCAGAAGTATTTAATCAGACTCCTACTCCACACGAAATGATGAATCGAAACAATTTAATTAATACTATTTGGAGAGAATCTAAACAAAACTTAATTAAATACTTGAAGGTACGAGGGAAACTATATTTAAAAACCGTTCCATGGTCATTAAAATTTCTGGCCTTAGATTATTTTATACGGCATTACTTGTATATTTTAAATAAATCAATTTTTGACCGAGCCCGCATTTCATAAAAGCTGAATAGGTTGGAGGGAGGCAAAATTTAACTTTAGTTTCTCTTCATCTGTTCGCGGACTGAACTGGTTTGAATGCCTGAATGGTCGTTTGTAGTTTCCTATGGTGCGGTGATCTAAAGTTCTAAGGCGAAAGTGGATTGGCGGAGAAGCAGAATGCGGTTGAAAAAATTTGGAGTAGTTTTTGCAATTTTCGTCCCTTGTATTTATGAATACATTTTCTATGAGCCATGCACGAACGAGCACATTTTATAGTCGTAGTAAGCCGAAGAACTAAATCTTACATTACGATCAAAAGAACATCTTCCACAAGTTCTTACTACCTTTTCCGCCCTTATATTTCCAGTCACTAATAATTCACATGTCAATTTGTCTTCCCCACAGACAAATGGTAAGCCGAAGGAACACAGAGCTTTACGATTCTCTTGCATGCTTATGTAGTTGCCCACTCATTTTATTATTTCTGCTTCGTATCTCACAAATAGGAAAAAAACTTAAACAAGGAATTTGCTGTCATGCTATAAATTAATCGTAAACACTTTTTTTAGTGTAGCTTTGCATTAAATATTTCATCCTTCACTTATTTCCCGTAAATTAAGGTACCTAAAGAGGCAGAGCACTGACTGGGAGCTTGGAGTCCTGGATATTCACGATATTTACTGTTTACGTTTACAATGTACAATGTCCCGGAATGTGGGTTGGCCTGGGAGAGACGTTAGAAAAGTACTCGAACGGGTCTGCAAGTGAAATGGACCGACACAAAAATGATTTCGTTTAGGTGTGTTGAAACTATTTCAATGCCGAGAGGATAAACGAAAGTACCATGACTTTTGAAGGATGGGAAAATGATCGAGTCTTGATCTTAAAATAACTTTCTATCCAATTACATGAACCAGTCTCACTTCTGACAACTTCTTTTTTTATTGCACCCAATATAAAAGTTCGAGAGGAAAAGGAAAACTTTTGTCTTGGGCGCTTTTTGTCTCCATTTTTCTCGTTTATGAACACCCGTCTTTGAGAAATACTGGATTAACAGGAAGTGTTATATAAAGTACGTTAAAAAGAAAACTTTTCCACTGCCTTAAAATCGATACAAGTTTTGAAGGAGAGAGGAAGAACGAAATAAAAATCTGGCGCTTCGCGCCGGATTTGCCTACTGTGGGCCCGAAGTAGATGCTGAGCTTACAGCGAATATTGACTTTAGTCAATTGATGCATCTTCTCACATTATTTACATACAATACACTCTATACCCTCCAAAGTGCAATATTTTAGTGACGACATTGTTGGACGATCCTAATATGTACAATAATAATATTTCATGCTAAAAATATTATATTACATAATGTTTAAACTAATAACGGGTGTTTTTTTAAATGATGACATTTAGACGACTTTATTTATCAGAGATTTCTTAGCTCAGGCCATTACTGATTCATTGCTGTAGACGGGAATCTAGGTGTCGCGTGCTCCATTCCAACCTTAGGTTCGAGGCTTTAAATTTTTCGGACGTATTTACCGATTGATCCTGAATCCCCCCCCCGCCCTTCTGAACCTAAAAATGATAATTTGTTGAGTAGGGGAGCATTAGTTTGCGGTTGGTAAAGCATTAGGTATAAGAAATATTTATATTTTTAAGATTGTGACTTGTTTTAATTCTTAAACCCCCCACCCCTCCTCTAAGAGATAATTCGTGGGGTTGGGGATGCAAGTATTTAAAGTTTTTTAATAGTTCTAGCAAAGAAATTAAGATTTCTGGGACGTCATTTGTGGGTGACTCTAAGTACACCCCTCCTTCTTAAGGGGATACTTAGTGGGTCAGGGGTGCAAGTATTTAAAGTTTTTTATTAGTTTTAGCAAAAACAGTTGAGATTTTTTGGGACGTTATTTGTGGGTAACCCCAAGTACACCCCCCTTTCCTGAGGTGATACTACGTGGGTGGGGAGTGCAAGTATTTAAAGTTTTTTAATGGTTTTAGCAAGCAAATTAAGATTTTTTGGACGTCATTTGTAAGTGACCCCCAGTTCCCCCCCCCCCGCCCTCTCCTAATGGAATACTTTGTGGTTGGCGGTGCAAGTATTCAAAGTTTTTTAATGGTTTTAGCAAGAAAATTAAGATTTTTGGGACGTCATTTGTGAGTAACCCCAAGTACACCTCTCCCCTGAGGGGGTACTAAGTGGGTAGATGGTGCAAGTATTTAAAGTTTTTTAATAGTTATACCAAGCAAATTAAGATTTTTTGGACGTCATTTGTGGGTGACCTCAAGTACACCCCCTCCCCTCAGGGGATACTTTGTGGGTAGAGGATGCAAGTATTTAAAGTTTTTTAATGGTTTTAGGAAGAAAATTAAGATTTTTTGGACGTCATTTGTGAGTGACCCTAAGTACACCCCCTCCCCATAGGGGATACTTTGAGGGTAGGGGTGCAAGTATTTGAAGTTTTTTAATGGTTTTAGCAAAAACAAATTAGATTTTAGGGACGTCATCTGCGGGTGACCCTAAGTACACCAACTCCCCTTAGGGGATACTTTGTGGGTGGGAGGTGCAAGTATTTAAAGTTTTTTCATGGTTTAAGAAAAAATAGTTGAGATTGTTGGGACGTCTTCTTGGGTGACCCCAAGTACACCTACCCCCTTAGGGATACTTTGTGGGTGCAGGTAACTTCTGCGGGTAGCTGGTGCTGATGACTTGTGCATGTTTCTGGTGCATTGACTGGCGCCTGTAAGGAAACCATTTAGCTGGTGCATTTGGCTGATGCAAAGCGGCAAATTACCCGTTTTTCTCCAATGCTTTTAGATGGCTAAAAAAGTTGGTCCAGTCAACTGTTAATTGTGAAAAACTGGTTAGTTCGATCGCTCTCAAAAACAATAAGGCACTTTTCATTCGCATTTGTGGCCATTTAAAAAATATTTGACGAATATCGCTTAAAAACTGTGACCTGTGGCGCATAAAGAACAGACAGACAGACAGACAGACAGACAGACAGACAGACAGACAGACGGACATAGCCATTCCTATAGATGCTTAAGCTCAGCATCTAAAAACGTTTGATAGAAGATACGTTACAACAGGAAGTAGGTCTCAATGATTCTACAGTATTTATAGGTAATGCTATTGGTTCACTGAAGCGGTAATTATAAATTTAAGCGCATATTCCACTGGCAACGAAATAAATGTTTTTAAACCTTATTTTACTGCGTAATAAATCCGTTGCGTTGCCAGGTATAGGTCCTGGGGACTGCATTCCCCGCACCGATTTAAAAGTATAGCTTTCTTCACCCGAGTTCCGGGGAACGGCAAAAGGTTTTCCACGACCCGTTCCTGACCCGCAGACCGCTCGGGGTCGGACAAAAAAATATCCTTTCTACGAAGGTCTTCCTGTCTTTTTAAATCATAAAAGAGAACATCACGTGAGCTCACTTCTAACCAAATAAATTACATGTGGCTCTCACACAACCATTATTGCAATTGCTACCAAATATTGTTTCAAATCCCTGAGCGTTTCTCTCTTCGTGTAAATAATTCACTGTTTATATAGATGTCTTCCTGTAGTCAATTTTCTTATCCACTTTTTTTACCACGGTCACTCCCATCCCTTTCTTTTTATATTATCCATCTCAGTTATTAAACTTTCCTGTGTGTGTTTTGTCCTCTGCTGACTTTTCTTTTCTTTTCCCCTGTACACTTTATAAAAACTTTTCAAAATTAAATTTGCCTTACTAACTCCAACTCGAGTTGTGTGCCGTTGTGTATGTGTGTTTCAGTGTTGTCTTGTTCCACGTGTGTGGATGGTGAGATCGATAGAACGAGGGACCGGAATAAAGCCACTTTGTAACACAACTCTTATAACATGCCGATTCTCGTTTTATCATTAAAGCCCCTATGACATATCATTAACAGTAAAAGCCTGGCATTACGAGCATGGATTTTAAGTTTTTGAACCTGTGAATTTATAATGATTCCTCAGTCAAAGGTAATTTCAATACTAACTCTCCAGTATCTTGAATCGACAACATTTTCCCCGCAAATATTGCATCTCTCTCTTCTAATTGCCTACGTTAGTTTGTCAATTACTAGTGCATCCTTTTGTTGTCAGGTTATTGTCACCGTATAGACTTCTGGTGATAATGATTTTTAAGCAAGTTATTTTGTTGTTACTTCTATGAGTTCTGTAAGCAAAAATTTGTTTCTTTTATTGATTATTTTTTCCAGATAAAATGCAGAAATCCTGAAGAATCTCTACTTGAAAAATACTGTAATATCCGCAGGAAAATTGTGAAACATCTTTTACGTCTCGTTTGTGTCTCTTGTGTAAACTTGTATATATGTACATGGAGTGTGTGTTCAGAGAGTGTGCCCTAATTTTTGGTATTTGTAATTCAGAGTGCTTGTTGAGTGGAAACTCTGTGTGATATCTGTAAGTAGAGAGTTTTCTCTGTTTTCAATTTTAAACATGTTTTATCGCAATAAAATTCAGATGGACTAGATTACTGTCTCCAGCTTTTCTCCTGCTTTCTTTACCTACTTGAATTCCTCCAAAGCCGGTTTCGTCAATGATGACAAGTGAGTGCCTCTTCAGTTTTGTCTTGCAACATTTTTCTATCTCACACACACACACACCCACACACACGTGACGTGCATCAGTTCCACACCAACTGTGCCGTCCATCTTAATCAAAAGCTTAGTGTTTTCCATCTATACGCCACACAGGTGGTCTTCCTCAGAACTGTGTCTACTGTGCGATGGAGTTTCTTTTCTTTTGAAAACAACTATTCAGTAATCTAAATTGAATTCATCGCATTTCACACTCCCAGCAGCACAGTACACTGACGCACTTTCCCAGACATCCAGCTCACTGCTTTTCCTGCACCTTTTTTAGTTTGTCTTTCCTCAGCCTGCACTGTGATTTGGAGCAGGAGTCGAAGTAGTAAGAGTATAAGTACACGACCAAATTCATTAGAGAAAAGAAATATAAAAAGCTTGAAATCTCTGGAATATGAAAAATTTGAATTTCCCACCAAATATAAAACGTCAAATTTCGACTGGTTACTCTCTTTAACTATATAATCAAGAGATCGATCAAACTGACGGAACCGGAAATGACGAGTACAATCTTAGTTATCAACCGTGACGCACAGATATTCGAACTCGAAATTAGAAACTAATGAATATAAGATGGAAGCGACACAAAATGAAAACTGGGATGAACATCATGATAAATGACGGTTTTTATTCTTTTTATCTCTACGTTTCTTTTCCTCAGTCATCAAGGAATTGCCAAGTTACCTAAGCATCTTAACTTTTCGTCTGACACAACTTTTGCCCCTCTGCTTCTCGTTTTCTTTTTTCCAGTTATCGGCATCTCTTCGTTCATCATGACGATTCTTCTTGCCGCAACTCGAAAGGAAACTTAGGTCCGTACCCACTTATAAGATCCACCGCCACCGTGGAACTAATTTCTCAAGTTTCCTAATTCTCCTACCATCTTGCACGTATTGAGGAGAGCGAGGCGAGGGGATAGTCAGTAGGGAATGACAATGATGTTTTTGATCTGATGTGAGCTGCAAATCTCCTGTTCTGGTTTCCCTTTTATAACCACTTTCTTACTTGCATATAGCACTATCGGATTTTTAGTTAGATACTTAAGTTTCAGTGCATTTTACTATTCGACAAAAGTATGGTGGAATTGATTACTATGTAACAATTTACTCAATGTAGTATGTGGCAAGAGAAATTTTATATTGCGTCAGGTGGAAACGTGTGGTTGCGTTGGCCCTTGAAATGGTGGAAATGATGGAATGAAACGCAAAGTTTTTATGTAAAACGTTACTCGAAGAAACTTACACTGACTGACTCAAGTGGGGCCTTTACGTGCGGAAGCTGAGTTGGTTTATCAGTGAATAGTCGTAGTCGTAGAAGTAAGGGAAGGGTCGTAGAAGCTCAGGGGCTCAAAATGACTCAAGTGAGCTTTAAAAAAATGTAAAAAATAAAAAGAACCTTATCTCCTGCGTTCCAACTTCCAGACTCATCTGTTATATTGCATCTGAATTGTGAAATTCCAAGATCCTAAAAATCCTACCATGCTTTTATTGCGGTCCTTCAAATTCCAAATAATTCCCAGCTTCAATATTTCGCTTGTCTACCAACATCCGCATTTCCCCCACAATTGTATATAATGTCATACTATGTAACCCTAAAATTGTAAATAAAAAAATCCTGCGGATTGCTTCGACTGTTAAATGTCCATGGCCTGGCGCTCCGCACACTTTTTGGTTTGGGCACTGTATGTTGGAGGGAGAACAACTGTGGCTCTTTAAATCGGTACTTAACAAACGAGTACAATTCAAATCGTCCGTTAAACTGTTAAACATGATTTAGTACTCACGGCTTTACATTTATGGCGGAACTGCAAATTCATTGTATAAGCTTACTGAATAACAAAATTTTCAAATTTTCAAATTTTTTAAATGTTTGCCAAATTGTTTTCTGTTGGAATATTTGAAGTCCAATGTTTTTAGCCTGCATTGGTTTACGCTTTAATTTTAAAAGAAAGTTGTTAAAAAATAATTTTAGAATTGACCAAAACTTCTAAAAACTGTAATTTCTGTTAGTTAGGCCATTTTGTAACTTATTGGTAACCGATTTTGATGAATGTGTTTTTAATCAAATCTCCCAGAAATTGTCGTTATTTTGGTTTACTGCTGGTTCCATTCGAATAATAAACTTGGTTTTTATAGCCTGCTAGAATCTCCCGATATAAATGGCCCACCCTGTATTTGCAACTTACCGCCACATTTTCGAATTGTTCTGATGGATTTATAAAACCCGAATTAAAAACTATAGACAAAGGTGGTGACGGATTCATGATTTACAATACGGCGGCAGATAGCTATTACGAAATTGTGTGGTTTAAAAAGAACGTAGATGCAGAAACTACTTTTAATTAAATTGTATTAAGACCTCAAACAAGAAAAATTGTAAAAGTTTTGGAACTTTAGTAGCAGCCTGCATGCTCTGCTTCTGTGAGCTGGACTATACTAGGGACATAAGGATACGCTAGGGCCATATGTAAATCTGCACTAAGAGTTCATCAGTGGTTTAGCAATGAGTAATTGCCGGAAAGAGTGACGGTGAGCGTTGATTAGCATCAGCATCTCAATTAGTTGTTTGTAATAATGCCCGTGGACGCTGTGAGATGTGACGAGAATGACTCAAAAAATTAAAACGAGAAGTAAATGGCGGAACAATGTGTTAGAACGTTGGGCTCTTGCATACGTTTGTCGATTTAAGTTAATTCCAGAACGGGAAAAGTATAAAAGAACCCTCAGTATTCTATTTCTTTCCTTAAGCGGGAGCAGCTACATGTCTAGTGGTGGAAGCTTACAAGGGAATGCCGCCGCATGTACTCTCTCGATTTTAAAAACAATACCCATACTAGATTTGGCTGCATTTGGCTACTACAGATCCAAAGTAACTCGACTGCATTTTGCGCCGTTCGCTCACAATCACGCGCCAAAGTTCAAACAAATCAATTTCTTGCAACTTTGCAACCCTGTAGTTTCGACAATTTTGGTCGGATTTTCAAAAAATTTGTAGTTTTGTGATCTCTATGACATTATCTAAGAAGTAAAATAAAATTTGAAAAATGTTCATTTTTTGTATAAAATTGGGGTATTTTGAGTGCCTTCAAAAAAATTGGTTTTCCAAAAAATTTCGGAAAAAAATAAAAATTTTTAAAATTATAAAAGTTCTAATTTTAATTTTAAGACAATGTCCTAGAGATCACAAAACTCCAATTTTTTTGAAAATCGGGCAAACATTGTAGAAGCTACAGGGTTGCAAAGTTGCAAAAAATTGATTTTTTGAATTTTGGCGCGTGATTGTGAGCGAAAGACGCAAAATGCAGTCAAGGTACTTTGGATCTGTAGTAACCAAGTGCGGCCCAATTTATTATGGGTATTGGTTTTAAAATCGAGAGAGTACATGCGGCGGCATTCCCTTGTTAGTAGTGATGTATATGAGCGGGAGTTAAAGAGAGGTGGGCGGGTGAACGAGGGTATATAGGATAATGTTCCTATGTGATTGAAGGAAAGAGTACAAAAGTCGAGACTAGGAGCTTGAGTATCGTTTCTGATTACGGTGCGTCGCTTGCAGCCAACACATAGAGCTCCGTTCGGTCCGGGTCGGTCCGGGGAATTGCATTCCCCGCCCCGACCCGAAAATATTCCTTCCCCGACCCGAGTTTCGGGGAACGGGGAAACCTTTTAGCCTCCCCGCCCCGCCCCGGACCGTTCCCGACCCGGACCGACGGAAAATTTCCCGGTTAAAATGAAAAAAAAATTAAAATTTAATTTTGATTCTTTAAAAATTTTGAATTTTCTAATATGCGTTACGCTAGTCACGAAAAGTAGATTAACACTATTTTTGACTAGTAGATTTTTTATATTGACCAATCAACTGTTGAAACTGGAATAATCAGGTTGTATGTAAGCATACTTATATTCCCGAGCACCCCTACAAGCACTCGGAAGCACTGCAGCTATATTGTACATAGTAGTACTGTAATATACTTATAACTATTCGAATGTAAAATTGGTATACGTTAAACTAATTGCTTCTGAACTCAAATATTTTATTTAATTAATAACAATGAGAAGATGATAAGTCATAATTGTTTGAGAAGCATTTTTTACCTAAACTTTAAAAAATTAGAACATTTTTACTAACACTTATTTAAAAAATAATTTACATATTCAATATCGGCAAAATTTAAAAAATTCAGACACATATTTTTACTATTTTTTTTATCACGATTTAGGTTTATACCGATGCAAAACGCATGCCTGCATTGCAAATCTAGTGATGCAGGGGAACTTCATATTAAAAGCTATGAATATAATTAAGAAATGTAATAATTAGTAATTAGATTGTGTTTAAATTTCAATCTATAACCCTCACTGCTAAAAATTGTTTTAAACGGTTTTTCACGTTTTTTAAGAAATGAAAGCAGTGTTAGGCAGTCTCTAGCCGCACAATTTAAACAGCCTTTATGCCAAAATAATTTTACTTTGCTAATAATAGCTACACCATACTTTAAAGATAGCAAAATAAACCTTTCATAAACGCTTTTTTGTAGGACTGATACCACACTGCCAATAAAAAATAATGTTTTAAATACTAACTGTTGAGGTTCTACGCCACTCAGCTTAACATTCTTCAAAATTCATACAACATTGGTTTCGGGAAATTCCCCGTCCCGTCCGGGTCGGATCGGGGAACGGGGAAACCCTTTCCTCGCCCCGTTCCCGGACCGCCCCGATCAGTTCGAGGAAGAAATTTCTTTCCCCGGACCGTCCCCGACCCGGACCGTTCGGTCCGGGAACGGGAATTCCCGTTCCCGAACGGAGGTCTACCAACACATCATGTTTTTCATTTTATTGCGTTTCAACACACATATCAAATATATCTTTTCCCGATATTCCCAGTTCAGCCGGAAGCCTCGCAATCTCTCTCTTTCTGTATCTCACTGCACTTTGCCAGAATTAGTTTTGAAGGGAGCCACTCTGTTGTATTGGAATTGATAAGAGTGTAGATTACAAGTTGGCAGATAAAATGTGAGGGAATTGGAAACACTTATCGTGTTCTGCTGACCTCGGGTCAAGAAGTCAAAACGAACCCGTGGAGTATATAAAGAATATAAACTTGATATTTCGTAAGCCTATTTCTTTTACTGAAGACGCTTCTCGTGGGATGTTCGGTGAAGACGGTGATAACTTTAAAATGAGTTGCTTATTCGCTTCCATGACTGTATTGACTATCGTTCTGTCGCACTGGCAGTTACATTGACTCTCCCCCTCCTCTTCCATACCTGGAACTTGAAATATAGTAGATCTAAATAAATCATCCAACGAGACCCGGTCGATATTTCACATGCAAACGAAACATTTTTTTTGATGAACCAAAATGACCCAATTCCATTTTTAGCTGAACAAAATTCAAATATCTTTAAAAGTATTTAAAAATGTCTTATAAGCATTTTTAAAGAACATTTTGCACATTTCAAAAATATGGAATTAAAACATTTTGCACCTTTTCTGAAACATGGAATTAGAGCATTTTTGCATCTTTTTGAAAAAAAAGAAATTAGATATGTTTGCAACTTTTCAAAACATGGAATTAAAAAATTTTGCACCTTTTTGAAAACATGGAATAAAACATTTTTGCACGTTTTTAAAAACATGGAGTTAGACATTTTTGCACCTTTTCTAAAACATGAAAGTAGACATTTTTGCAACTTTTCAAAAATATGGAACCAAAAAATTTTGCACATTTTCCAAAACATGTAAATAGGACATCTTCTACTTTTCAAAACCATATAAATATAACATTTTAGGCTTTTCAAAAACTCTTAGTTATCATTTTAAATATGTTTCTCATTTTTAGATGCTGAGCTTAAGCATCTAATGAAATGGTCAAGTCCGTCCGTCCGTCCGTCCGTCTGTTGGCCGTACACCACAGGTCACAGTTTTGAAGCCATTAACTTCAAACACCTCGTAAGCGATTAGAAATGCGAGCAGGCAGGTCTGTATTGTTTTTTTACTTTGGTCACACTGACCGTTTCTTCACAATTAACAGTTAACTGGACCCATGTAAAAACTCAGGAAAGTGAACTTGGCAAAAACGAATAGATACGTGTAAACGAATGGATAATTCATGTACATACCACGTAATATTAAATCTCTGCGCGGCGAATACAAGTATATCTTATAGTACAGACCCAGCAAATCTCAGCAACAGTTTTTAAAAGTCTGTGGTCTGCTACGTCAGACACGCTGGCTGGGAATAGATTATAGATATTCAGTATATAGGTTTTACATATTCAGGGATCGTCCGTAATGACGTCCTTCAAATATCAAAGTTTAATGTTATAGATATTCAGTATATAGTTTATACTTATTCAAGGATCGTACATAATGACGTCCTACATAATGACTGATCGTTTTTCCACAATTAGTAGTTATATGGAGCAACTCCGACATTTTTCCTTATACATTGTGAGGGATCGTCCTTTAATGACGTCTTTCAAAAATATCATAATTTTAAGTAACCCCCTCCGTTTTAATTATTCAACCATTTTTAGATGCTGAGCACATAATGACGTTCTTCAGTGTTATAGATATTCAGGGATCGTCCATAATGACGTCCTTGAAATATTATAGTTTATAGTACCCCCAGTCCCAAATTTAAACTTATATTAATCCTATTTTAACTACATGTCACGGACTTACCTACATGTGTTATTGATACTCAGGGATCGTCCATAATGACGTCTTTCAATACTCTAGTTTCTAGTATCCCCAGACCCAACTTTGAATTTGTATCAATCCTATTTCAACTGCATATCACGGACTTACCTCTATTTGTTGTAGATATTCAGGGATCGTCCCTAATGACGTCATTCAAATATGATAGTTTTTAGGACTTCTAAATTTTTTCCAACCTTTATTTTAACAGCTTGCCACGTGCATTTGCATATGGCTTATTGATGGTTGGGGAGGCTCCAAAAATGGCGTCATTTGTAAATCATGCAATTCCTAAAAATATTCTAGCATTTATAACCAGATTAGATGCTACGTACTTCCATATATGAGTTATTGCACGGTTGAGGAGCCTCCATAAATGACTTCATTTGTGAATGGTGCAATTTATAAAATTTTGCAGCTAGTATATTCAACTACATGCTACGCACATTCGTATATGTCTTATTGATTGTAGGGGAGCTTCCATAAATCTTTTATCTTCTTGTAGCGTAACATAAATTGCCTTGCGCCTTTGTCGAAGCTCAGCATCTACTTCGGGCGCGCCCCCGGTTGACCAATCCGGCGCGAAGCGCCGGATTTTTTATTTATGACATAGCTCATTTTGATTCTATTATAAATTGGATATGGGTTATTTTTGTCCTTCACAGACAATATGGACTTTTTAACGATTTGCTCCCAAAGAAATTCCAACCAAGACCATACAAGGCAGGTGAAGTTGTAATATTTTGACAACCCGCTGAAGCCTGTTTCCTGTCTTCAAATAATCAAGTATCGTTCAAAACAGCCAAAACCCTGTCAAAAAAAGATTTTACATCGTCGCCCAGATGCCAATAAGATTTGTTACAGTCATTTTATAGAGTATTTTTTTAACAAAGAATATTTACTAGCACTGTGAATTGTGTCTTTGAATAGATTCTCACTCATGATTTGATTTTGTTTTAATAATCTATGTTTATAAAGCTGAAAAAATGTTTTCCAAGTGATACCTATTAGCTGAAAAATTCAATTTTAATAATCTTACCAAAAAATCCTCGTCGCTATTGTAAATTGTGATTGATGAGTTATGAAGCTGCTTTTAGACTACCTAGACATTTTTTACATTTTATATAGGAATTCCGGAGGGGATATGTTTGTGAAGATACATGAAGGAAAGATGAGACTTGAGACACAGTATCTGTAGATTAAAATTGGAAGAGCAAACTCATAAATTTATGGTTGTAACAAAGCATAAAAAACGACATTCTGGCTCTGTCTTTCAAGAAATAAAAAAAACAAGTGAGAAATAGCCCCTGGTTATTTTTTGTTGAAGAACAAATCAATCTGCCGTAGGTGTTATTTTCATTGTTTTGAAAAAGCGTGTACGGTTTTTTGCTTGGAAATGACAAGGTCATTTAATAGAATTGTTTTATAGTTACAAACCATAAATAAATACCAATTCTCTTGACAGGGGAAAATGACTCAGTGGATGGAGCGGTAGATGAGAGGAGAAATATATTCAATTTAAAAAGCCGGACATTTAACTATGTATTTTCATAGACTTTTTTCATAGTGGAAACCGTGGAAGGAAGACAAATCAGGTTCATAATTGCAGACGTGTGTAAAGACAGAGCGAGAAAAGTGAACTAGTTGATGTCCCCGTGTCTGTCAGTCTCAACACGTAGACAGGATGAAGGAAAACCAAAAAAGACGAGGTGGAGAGGAAGGCAGTTGTGAGAAAGGGGGAAATGTTATCTTGATTGAAAGGATTGAGAATTTGGGAAGAGATGAAATTAAATGGATGATGGAACTCGTAAAAAAATGTTATTCCCGAGTGAAAATGGGTCCAAAATGGATTCCGTCGATATTAGCTGGCAGCTGGCAGCGCCGAAGTGCTATATCATCTGCCATCTGCGAAGAACCAAAATCATCTATATCCAGTTTTAGCTAGAAATAAATTCCACTATCTACAAAAGTATACCCATCTGGAAAGTATTTGAATAGGACATTTTAGCAAGCAAACAACAAAAGCAGAGCTAAAATAAAAAAAGAGAGATAATTACCGTACCGTAACGGAATAAAATGTTTCTCAAAATCATGAAAGAAGAACATGTGTCACGGAAAATATTACATAAATGTAGGTTGATGAAGTCGTAGGTGGGGACAAGAGTGAAACAGATATCGACAGAAAGGAGTATTTCAGAGGCAAACGTCACGCACAAAAGCAGGCAAGGAGGAATGAGACTAAAAGTGTATATATATGTAAATATGTGTAATAAGATTTTAAATTCAAATTCAAATACACTGTTAAATAAATTATGGACATTTGGATATGCACGGATGTACGCAAAGGGTTAGTAATGAAAAGTAGTAAAGGCGCATAGAATTGTAGACTGGATTGTTATGGGTTAAGTCTTTCCCGGTTGACAGTAATAGGAAA
The DNA here is from genome assembly GCA_949802685.1 of Dicyrtomina minuta. Classification (NCBI taxonomy): domain Eukaryota; kingdom Metazoa; phylum Arthropoda; class Collembola; order Symphypleona; family Dicyrtomidae; genus Dicyrtomina; species Dicyrtomina minuta. Next base: position 156,783,781 of record OX461808.1, on the reverse strand, counting down.
GTGTTACAAGGTGGAAATTGAGTTCGGAGGAATATGCAAATGTGTGGCACTGAAAAAAACATGTTGTCAGAGTAATAAGAAAGCAGTTCTGCTGCGTCGTTTTAGCATCGAATCCCTTGGGACGACTGAAGAATTCCAATCACACGCAAACAGAACACATAGAGAGGAGAGAGAAAGTAGGTACTTTCCTCAGTCCATACACCTTCTTCTCGTGTCTTTGTCTTCCATTTTGTCGCTGCGGTAACATACACTCTGCAAACCTATGTCTAGAAGCTCGAAACTCGGTGAAATCGTTCCGCTGTCTTCAAGCTATGGAACAAGACTCCTTTTTAACTCTGTGAAAACATCCAGCACTTCAACATCTTTGGCAGTCATACAACATAAATTATCACAAGGGATACAAAAATAGCTCCGCTAACCAGTTAATCATTATTAGCAGGCTGCAAGGGATCTAAGGGCGCTGTCATATAATTAACTTTACATGTACCTAATTATATCTCCCTATGCCTAAAAACTACAACTGTATACTCCTTTGTGTATATCTAACAAATAAAACTTGTAAATATTTAGATTTAGTATAATTTGATCAGCTAGTTAGTGTTATTTTGTGCTAAGTAGAACGTATTTTATGTGTTAACTTATTCATAATTGCAGGAACAATAAACTTGTTTTTAAAAATAGGAAAAACTAAAATGACACAATTTTCGTCCACTATAAACAAGCTAATTCCAAAATACAAATTCCTTAAAACATCTAAGATTAATTTAGAGTTTAATGACTTTAGGCGAACTATTAAAATACTTTGTCTTGGACTTACGTCAACGTGTGTGCATCACTACCTCTACAAAAACTACCATCCACACATTACATAAGGAAAATTAGCCTTGGAGAGAGACAGAGTGAGTGAGTGGTCACATACCGAAAAAAACACGATAGGATTTTAGGAAAAGCATTAATTAATCTTTATACAATGAATGCAAAGGGAACGAAACAGAGTCGAACAGTTGCGTAAAGAAGCTCCAAGCTTCAATGGAAAAGTTAACCTGAAAGGTTCTGCCAAAATTCCTGTGCCTAATGAAAAATGAAAATCAGGAATGATACAGTTCTACTTAAATTATAGGGTCGATATAGGCCACCACATGATATCATGCTATAATTCGTGCGTAGTTCATAGACACAATAGACCCTCAAAGTGAAGTGAAGTTCACAGGCCAAGTGGTAGTGGTCGTTATCGTGGTCGCAGTAGCTCGCATAAAATGTAATGACATCGCATTATTGCAAAATGTAAAAACAACAAACGGCAGCTTCTTTCTCTCTTCCAGTGTTACGGAGAAACGCACTTTGTATGCACTCAATCTATGCTGTATAGTTTTATAGGGGAAAGTACAAAGGAGTCAAGTATGGAATTGTTACGGTTTTGGAAGAAAAGCCTGAGTCTAACAGTTTGTAACTCCTATAGTCTAGTGCCTCAATGTGTTTGAATACACGTGAAGCTCGTGTCACCTCCATTTACGATTACGACTGAACTCATGTGGGTCTCTCAGTACGAAGTCTCTCGTTGGCAGTGAAACAGAATGTGTTTTTTTATGTGTCCATATCCAGACGCCGCGCCGTAAGAAGCACTGCATGCAGAGAATACGGATGGAGATAAAAGCGTCACTAATATTCTCACCCCACCGTCCATTCTGCATGAGCTAAGATCGCGTACATAGTGTGTTTGTGCGTGCGTGTACGTGTGACCAGACCTATTCAGAATGTTTGCATTGTTTACAATATATAATTCAAGTGAAAGTTCGTGCATTTAAATCGGTCCGCTTTGAAACTGGAGCTGGTGGTGGCGGTGGAGAGTTATAATGTATGCGTCGTACTGTATTAGAGCCTGACGCTTTTTGCGAGTTAAGAGCAAACACATTAAAAATGATATTCGATTTCTGAGGAGCATTCTGAGCATTTATTTAACATATCCCGCCATGATTTAAATACTAATGACACAGCTCCTTATGGCGGACAAGGTAATACTTACATTATAGATTCAGAATGACGTAAAAGATGCCTTTCTTTCGACTTGAACTGTGAAAGAAAGCATTTTACTCTCTGAAAAATTCTTTCGAGACTGAGTGGGAAATATGGAGTCATGAAGAAGGCGCACAAAGTACTTCCGATACTCCAATAGGCACTTGAGCATATCCATCCCAAACAATGCCTCAGCATGCATACTAATCGCCCCCTCTGACCACCCACCCATCATTTTTCTACGCGTCTTTTCTCTTACATTTCAGCCTCCTTCTCAAGACAACGCTACTATTCGAAGAGTTTTTTGGCAAAACGGGATAAGTTAACAAATTATTGTTTTTGAACATTTTATAAAAGATTCCATATATAGCCAGTCTTGATTTATGAAACTTCTTGTAATAAAGCTTTGCCAGTTACAGTGCCTGATGAAAAAAAAAGTTGAAAAAATAATTTACCAAAAAATAGTTAAAACAAAAATATTCGTCTTAAAGCTGATATCAAGGTATTATAGGGAATTAAATAGGAAACGAGGAAGCAGCGTGAGACTCACAAGTTCCCTTTTGCTTGCAAAAGCTCGCATAGCTCCTTCTTGGATTTTCTTCTTTTACTTTTCCATTTATTCACCTGTAAGTTTAATTATATACGAGACGTGCGCTTTTTTTGTCGCTATCCGCTTTATCTCTCACTTTCTCTCTCTTTCCTGTCTCTCCATCTCGCCTTCTGGACTGATACGTCATATGAAAAGAAATTAACACTCGCTTTGAGAACTTCTTAAGAGACTTTTTTATTTCCGGCCCTTTCATTTGAGCTTATTTTCAAGGTAAATAATACTTTGCTCTTATCTTTCTACGCACACTACTGCTTAGCGTCAAATTTATTTATGTTTCTCCTCAAAAAGCAAATTAAGTTCAGTTCATTCAATCTCTAAGAACACACAGACAAGCGCTATATAATATAAGCAGACATTGAGAGAGAGCGTCTATGTTCAATGCCAAATGAAGTTCCATGTAGGAGACCAACAATTCAGTTAACGATGCTTCCTAGCCATTTTATTTTCAATAAAATTCATCAGACACTATAAACAGGCATATTTTTGAATTTCTAGTTCATGTGTGAAAAGTTGAGCTGAAGCCTAATTTTGTCAATTGTAGTTAATTGAAGGACGGAAAAAGTGAGACAACTCGGCACATTACATTCCGTCGTTGGGAAAGCAGCTACACAAATCCCAGTGGTGAGAGATCAATAGTGATGTAATTGTGCGGGAGAGGACTAGTTAGAAGGAGGCAGGGATAGGCGAGGACTGGACGAGAACAGGATGATGTTCTTATGTGATTGAAGGAAAGAGTGAAAAAGACAATTGTCAAAGTGAATTGTCGTCTTACCTCTTCTCAATCTTTGTCTGCTCCTTCTATTTTCCAATTTCGATCCCATTTTTCCTACGTTCTTGTTTCTGTCTCTCTTTCACAGATCTTCTTTGTTCCTAGATGTTTATGCTCAGCTTCTGTTTTGGTTTTTTAGAGTGACAGATTACAAACTACAAACTTCCTATTCGCATATTTTACACATCTCTTTCACTATTACAACAGCAAATACACAAGATGGAAAATAATTGAAACAAAAATTGTCATCCAATATCAACAATTCTTTCTTTCTGTCGTCATGTTTCTTTTTTTTTACGATCGTGACTCCAATTTTCTACGTAGCTCCACCATCACTACTCTTCTTTCTTTTACCCTCAGAACAGAACATAGTACTGTATTTTCAATTTGCCAAGTGGTCGTAAACTGTCATGTAAAGTCTCTCGCTAAGATTTCTCGATACTTCCCATTCCGTTTTATTGGAGTTATAAAGTAGCATTCAATTCAAATTTAAACACTGGCAGACATGCATCTCTGGCACTTATGCGCGACACTCAAATTTGATGCCTTTTTCAATTTAAAACGTACTTGCAGGGCAGGGGTTTAAAAAAAAACTTGAATAGGTATCTTCCCATAATAATAAAAGTTACAACGCAATGATGTTTCTTTACAGCTTATTGTGAGTAAAAGTTTTGGAGTTGTAAAATAATATCATTGCCTTGTAACTTGTATCACTATAGAAAGATAGTTATTCATAGTTTTAATAAACAACTACTGCAAGTACGCAATAGTTTGACGAGGGCATTAAGTATGAAAGTCAGCAAAATGTTAAAACACAATACGGTTAACAAAATACGCACGAGTTTAGGATAGAAACCCAAATACCAATTTAAGGTAACCGGTTCTAGTTAAATTTTTTGGTTTTTTGAATTTCCTTGTCTGAAATGAAATGGTCTAGTCTAAAGGCAGGCCAGACTATATATTGTCTAGTCCAGTCAAAAAGTTCGAGATCAGACATTAAAACCAGAACTCATTTCCTGTACCAGTGTCCTGTGCCAGTCTCAATACACAAACAGAATAAAAGAAAGAAGGAAGAAAGCCGAGAAGAACGCAGTTGTGAGCAGGGATAAAATTACATCTTGAATGAAAACATGATTGAGAATTTGAGAAGAGATGAAATTAAATCGATGACGGAACTCCTAGAAAATGTCATTCACGAAGGGAAATGGGCCCAAATTGGATTCCGAAGAGATTGGCTGGCAGCTGTTAGAGCTCTTTTTACTCGGGTATTCGTCTGCGAAGAACCAATATAACCCATCTACATTTCCAGTTTCAAATAAACTTCACTTTCTAGAAAACTTTTGAAGTATCACGATCTTGAAAGCACTTAAATAGGACATTTTAAACACCTTTAATAAACATAAAAATGGACTATTTTGGCAATATTCAAAAAGATGTAAATAAAACATTTTGCAATTTGCATAAAATAATTCAATAAAACAAATTGCATTGTTTAAAAAACATGCCAATATAACCTTTTACATTTTTCAAATAACTCTTTATTAACAGATAAAGTATCTTTATTATTTTGTGTCTTTATGACATAACTCATTTTAGTTCTATAGCTTAGATTGGATATGGGTTATTTTGTTTTTTCACTTTCACTCAATTTTATTTTCAATTTGTACGGTGCTTACAGTTCTACCATACAGATGCAACCACAAAGTCTACGAAAAAGTTTAAAAAAATTTTATTTCTAATGCCACAGAACTAATTTTTGTGAAAAAAATTTAAATTTTAGAATTTTTAAAAATCCTGAAAAAAATGTTAAAATAAGTATATAAAAATTTTATATTTCAAGTGATATAAAAATTATACAAAAACTGTGGTAGCTAGAGCGCAGTGAAATTTGAACAAATTGATATTTTTAAAATTGCGCGCTTAGTTGCGGCTGAAGAACAAAATTTGCAGTCGAGAGCGACTGTACTAGCAGTGGTCACTCATTTGGGTAGTATAAGAGGGTAGTTTTGCTTCATTGTTTAGCTTCAAGTAAGATTCCTATGCAAGCCTCCGCGTTCCTGGCACACAGGAAAATTCAGCATGCAAAAATAATCTAAAAGTTAAATATTGTTACACAAAGATTATAAAAATCAAAGTCCATGTGATTTTACTTATAACAAAAAGCAGATATCAGAAGTTGAAATTTTAAATAATTACTTGAAAGATATGACCAGCATGGTTCAATATTTTTAATATCAGAATTCATATCGGAAGTTTAAAGCAATGTATCTGTTACAAATCCTGTCACTTGGATTTAATTAAATAACAGTAAACATAGATGCTGGAGTGGAGTTTCCTTCGTCCTTGTGTAACAGAAAACTAAACAAATTGTACAATAATGTGGTCCGCGACCTAATAGAAGGATATGAATACACAGCGTAGCGTATGCGCCTTTTCCCAAATGCCTAGGTACGTTGTTTTGCTTTATTTTTGAATTTAACATTTTTTGTAGTCTTTTTATAGTTGTGAGGGCTAAAATAAAAAATTGAAAAAAGCGTAGGCATAACATGGACTGCTAGTTTGTATTTTGACTTTAGCGTTTGAAAGGGGAAAATATATTTCCCTGTAGGCTATTGCTGGAAACCCAATTGTTTTTGCAGATGAATTTTAAAACAGAATCTGTGAAAGTTTTTTAAACTAAGACTGATCACCTTGGTTAGGCAGGACTCTTCCTCACCCATATTAACGTATTATACGTATTATACTCGTATGTCTTCACAAGAAACTACGCAATGCAGCGTATAATGTAGCGGATTTGTGGATGTACATGACTGCCTGGAGGGATAGTACTACTTATAAAGAGTGGGGTCTGGAAGATTTATTTATTGAATGGAAGGAATGATTAATTAGTGGGAAAGATGAGGAAGTACCGGGTAGCGTAATGGTGGGGAGATGAGGGAGGCTGCGAGTCGGGATGCTGGGGAGGCTGGACCCGGGCAATGGAGAGAGGGAGGCAAGGAGAATAGGAAGAGATACAGAGGAAAAGAGATACATAGGGAGCAATGTAGATTAGTAGGTAGGTAGGGCGAGGAGATGAGTGAAGAGAGATTATATATATATAATTCAATTAATTACAGTGTAATGGGACAGAGACAGAGACAGACAGAGAGAGAGAGAGAGATGCGATTGATATGGTACGTACGTAGCAGTAGTACCTATTAAAAAAAAATACATAATTTGAACCTGTGCATGGAGGGAAAGGAAGGAGCCAGGAAAACGAGACAGAGCATATGTGTACATAGGCAGATACAAGTAATGCCTAATTCAAATAAATACAAAGAGACAATGAGGGAGCGAGATGGAAATGACGTGGTGCGTATGTAGCAGTTGTAGTATCGATTAAAACAATCAATAATTCCAACCTGGGCCTGGATGGACAGAGAGTGCCGGGGAAAGGAGACAGTGGCGAGAGATGACTAATTCAATTAAGGGCAATGCAAATGGTATGGTACGCACGAACGTAGTAGCATGTACACAGTGCCCGGACCTGACGGGACGGAGTATGAGAAATGTAAAGCTATGATGCGCGCATGTTCTTCACAGCACTAAAATGTAATATATGATTATTTTATTTCTTGACTGGTGCCAGTCCCATGGCCGGGATGGACGAAACTAAATGTTCTCTCTTCATGCCTTCCTTGCTTTTATTACCACTGCCTGGATCTGCCTTGACTCTTAGCTTCCTCAAACTTAAATTTGACTTTGTTTTGTTCCTTCTTTTTATTTCCCAACTTTTACATTCTACCTTTGTGCTTTATTTTTTTCGTTTGAATTCTGTCGTGTTGAAGTTTAGCTTTTGGTTTGACTTTATTCTTTCTCCACTTCTACAACCAACCTGGATTCTGTTTGCTCCCTCACCTTATATTCTGCTTTGTTTTGTTCCTTCTTTTTATTTCCCAACTTTAACATTCTACCTTTGTGTTTTATTTTTTGGTTTGAATTCTGTCGTGTTGAAGTTTAGCTTTTGGTTCTACTTTATTCTTTCTCCACTTTCTTTTACTTTCACCTTTACTTTTTGCTCGTATTGTAGTTTTAAAAGTTCCGTAGTAATATTTCTTTTGTAAAAATAATATTTTGGTCTAAGTAAAGTTGGTATATAATTAAATATGTTGTATTAAAATATTTTGCTGTGAGTTACCCGACACAACATTTTATGCTTTTGTAGCAAGATGTATAGTGTAGACATGTTAACAGTAGCGTAAATAGAGCTTTCTATGTATACGTATGTAAATGTCATGTCATGTTATGTAAAAGTTGTAAAAATAAAAACTCGAGCGTTTTGGCACTTTACCTACCAGGGGCAATGTGAATAGGGGTGCAAAACGTCCTCCCAAAAAATTCAAAACTTTCTCTTTTCCAAAACAAAAATTTATATTTGGACTTGATATTTTGATGTTAAAAAATATGGCGGATTTTATGGACGAAATGTCTTTGCCCATGTAGCAATATGAATTGGTGCAATGTGTGTCCTTTAAATTTCTAGTTGTAGAAACTTCTTGTTTACATGGTATACTCGTTGTTGCTAGTGTATATGTTCACACATGTAACCATCTCAGTGTACCCCTATACAACTCTTATTTTTCAGGAATGGCTACTGTTCTCACTGTTTCTTATATGAGTTGTATTACAAAAGGCAAAATGTAAAGGTTTGAAATAGGCGGTCTCTGCAGTAGTTTTCCTTTGCATGTCTACTAAATAACATGATTGGAAATGCAATGTGAGTCCTCACTTTTAACGTTGCAAATAAATAGAAACTTACAATTATTTTTCTTTGCTTTGTTTTGTGCCATCTAAATAAATATTTCACAAGAAATAGAATTCGCTGTTGCAACTGAACTACAACTGCAGTATATTTATGCCACTATTATTAAATCTTATTTATAAACGTTCGAGTCTAGAACCCAAGGTTTACATTTTATACATTTTATTTTACTTTTTAAACTTTCACTTATACAAATTCAGAGTATAAAATATTTTACACGTTGGTAATAAACTATTGATAAAGTATTATTATATTTTACACACACGACTTGCTACTGCTTTTTAAAATTGAACAAAACTTTAAATTTATAACAAGAACTTGGCAACATTTTTACGAGACATGACTAGTACACACACAAATTAATATTGCCGTTGGACACACTACAAAATTCACATTACTACAAATGTTATATATTATTATTTCTTTAAACTTGTGAGTTGCAGTTTACAAATTATATTCTTCATTGCTGTTTTCGTCTTCTGCATCGCAGTCTTCGTCAGAATTGTCAGAGTCGTCAATGTCTGAATCAGTGACGGCAGCAACATCAGAATAGTCAATTGGTTGTTCCGGTGACGGTTGAAACCCTGCTACTGCAGTAGAAATAACTCCATCCCAATCGACTTCCACACGTTGTGGTGCCGGCTGGACTTTGACGGCTGGTTCTGGGTTATGTTTTTCCTGTGTGACTTCTTGGGCATTTAATTGACGAGACCGAGGTGTAAAATCGTGGGGTTCAGATGCAGCAAGCTTTGCGTTTTGTGTAGTCAGAAAGTCAACCAAAGCGTTGATTTCCATCAGACTGAATGAAACAGTGCTGCCACCATACCCAGGGTATTTCTGAGCGTAGTTTTCAGATGGGTTAGAGTTGATAAACATTTTGATTGCTCCAGTCATGGTGTTGAATGAAAAGCGGACTCGCACAGAGCGTAGAGTGTAATGTGGGCTTTGCCAGTAAGTAAACTTCTTGGCTGGATTTCGCGGTTCTTCTGAAAGCTCAGCACTGCTTCTGTTTTGAAAATACGGCAAATGATCCGTGATCTTTTTCCCTGGCAGCGGATGGTTCTTATTTTGCTTCAGCATTTCAATTGCCCAGTCCAGAATATTATGGCTTTCAAATACAGTGAACGAAACTTTGGAATGGCTAGAGTTGCCATAGTTCTTGCGCCCAAAGTAGTAGACATGGGCCTGCAGATACTGGTCGTAGACAAGCCGTGCTCGAATTTGGTCTTCAACTTTAAGAGTCTCGTAAATAACAGTAGTGTCAGGCGTCTCGAAAAACTTCCAGTCTTGAGCAGTAATGCTACGCGCATTAAAGCCGGTCAAGTCTTCGCTGTTGTAGTTGTCGTTTTCAGTTGACAATGCATTGACTGATTTGCAGTCAGAGTTCCACTTGCCATGTCCATGGTTTCTGTCGAGTCCATATGGTGCCACACGAGGACTGTTTTGAATTGTTTGCTTTGGCAACATCAAAAGTCTGTTTCTCCCTTGGGTTATTTTGGAATTGTAAGAGTGTTCTTGATGTTGACGCGATTGCTTTATTTCTTTTCCTTGTTGCATGGTTGGGTAGTATAGTTGACGGTAGTATTGAAAGAGACCAAAAAATGAGGAGACAAGTTGACTTTGAAAGTTGAACACAGAATGATTCTAAAAATGGCAAGCTTCGCCTATTAATATCATTGATTGTAGTGGCCATATGTTATTAATGTAGCGACGTTTTAGTTTGGTCCCTCAGAGTTTGCAGTTATGCTAATTCATGAAGACGGGTGATCAAAATGGGGGTCTAAAAATTGCGTCCTGTGATTGGTTGAGGTAAAACATAACCCAACCTACCACCCTCTCTTACAAGTCCATAACAAGAAACTAAAAATACAAAGTTCCAATACTTGTATATTTTAAATTCAGTTGTCCAGCACAATTCAATTGAGAAGTCCATCTCCAGGAGAGCTGCTATTGTATGAATGTTGTGGATCCGAGCAATTTGTACTGTAGCATGCTGACTTTCATAAGCTGCCAGTTTTGTGGCGCTTCGGTTTTTGCTAAGAGAAGTTTATGGGCTCGACCAACAGAACCCAAATACTTTAATAGAGACTTGAATGCCAGGTTTCATACTAACAATTTTAGTTCAGTTCAACATCGATTCACTTGTGGACAGTGCCACGGAAGTATAATATATTTTTCTTTACAACTTCAGAGACTTCTTTGTGCAAACACTCGCGACAGTCAACTTTGGCTAGAGCCACCACCAGTAGTATTACAAAGCTTGCCATCCTCAGAACGAGAATCGCATGAGCCAGCGGGAAGAGTTTGTTGTAGACACATAAAATGCTGCTCATGTAAACGAACTTCTTTTGAGTTTGCAGAGGTTGCCGAAAAAACGTTGAAAGAATATAGGGAGGCAATTCGGCCAGGCTTACCTAGACTATACTCAGAACCATTGCCACACAAACCACTGATGCCACAGTCGCGTTTCTATGCTTTCAATTTAAATCACTCACTTTGTCCAAGTTGTTTTTACAAGCATCGACTCAGTGCCAGAGACAACGAAGATTGTAAGTGTGAGTGTGATTTGTCTAGTTCTATTTCTGATAAAACATTAAAGTGGGAACCATTGTACTCATTTGATCGAACTCAGTTTGACGATTTGACACTAGCAGCAATATTAGAAATGTCACAACCTCCAGAAGTGTCGTACACTTTTATGTCACCCGCTCAGAAACGAATTATCGATCTTGTCAGAAATCAAATTGAGTTGCCTGAAAAACAGTTTTACCAAAACCCGTTGAGAATGATTGTCACAGGTACTCCAGGAGCTGGAAAGTCTCAGGCTCTAAAAACAATAAACCATATACTGTCACAAAAACAAAGTCGAGATAGCAAATTTACGTTTCGAACTGTTTCGTTCATGGGCATTTGTGCTTCAAGTTTAAGAGGAACAACATTTCACAGTTGCTTTAAGATTCGTCCACATACCAACGGAACTTTGTTAGACCAATTAAGCAATGGAATATCACAAGCAGATAAAATTGCTTTTCAAAACGTCAAAGTTTTATTAATAGATGAGGTATCAACTGTTGGTCTGCGCCTTCTTTATTTTGTTGACCAATATTTTAAACTAGTTGATCCCGCGCGAGCCTCTATGCCGTTTGCAGGTAGAACGATCGTCATGTTTGGAGATTTCAACCAAACTTCTTGCTGCGGCGATTATGCACTGTATACTAAATTTGTAACTAACGTGACCGATGACATTGTTGCCGCAATTCAAATTTACAACTCTTTTACTACGGCGTTTGTTTTGGACAAACCATTTAGACAAAATACTACAGATCCAAAGCAGCAACAGTACTACGAGTTTCTTATGAGGCTAAGGTACTGGCGATGTACTCCGTTAGATCTTTTTAATATTCAACAACGTCAAAAGCATGTATTAAGAACACGTCTCAGCACCGAGGAAATTCAAGCATTTGAAAAATCAATACATCTGTACGAACTCAACATCAACGTTGCCGCTCACAACAAGTCAGTATTTTATTGCCTTGTGTATGCAAGTAAATTATTTATACATTTATATCTTCTAGTTATGTTTTTTTAATATTTATTTATACTTTAATAAAATAGGCTGCAGCGCATGTCGTATCAAGACTGTCTCCTACAACCCCCAATATATGTCATGCTATACAAACTCAGATTCACAGGGATTTGCTGGGTAGAGTTTTTCCTTTTGGTTATCACCCCACTGCAGTGATACAAGTCTTTATTTAATAATTTTATTTAGTCGCAATGAAGCCTCCAGTAGACAACCACTGGGCAATTCACTGTCGCGGCTCAGTCCTGGGGGAATGCAAGCAATCCATTACGTTTTGCTTGTCTTGCAACGATTCCCTGGTTGTAGTTTCAAGTCAAAGCGAGACTTTTTATTGTAAAGAGTGTGATTCAGACAAATGGTCAGAAAATCGTCAAAAATATTTAGTTGACGGAGTTTACCGAAACTATATTCCAACCCATCATTTAAAAGTAAAGCCTAATGACAAATACGAATGCTCAAAGTGCCATGTTCAGCTTTTTGGAGTCCCTGTTTCCTATTTTATACTATCTGTCAGAGGAAAGTTTAATTGCTTTGACTGTTTTTTCATCAACAGACATCCTTTACGGTTTTTAAAGAAACATTCAGGCATACACTTGGAGCGTGAAAATTTTCAAATATATAATTCTGTGTCAGCTTCAAGAATTAGAGAGGCTGGCCTAAAGATGCCAACAATGTCGTACAGAAGTTATTTACACGCACGATTATTACTTGCTAACCCATTATACAAAAAGCCCCTTTTCGCAGTAAGACTTGGCGACGAATCCGAAAGTGACACTGAATCTGAATCTGACAATGACTGGCAGTGACGACGACTAGCTTGTATAAATATATAGTGCTAATTTTATTTTCTTAACATTTTTACTAAATGTGTTGTTCTGTTGCTTGTTTTTATTGTACAGAAAAATGATACGAAAACTGCATCCGGATTTTACTGAAATACCTGCCGTTATTGCTGAGCACTCTTCACTTGCAAAAGATCCTTTGGAAATCGATTATGGTGTCCCGATAATGTTAACAAAGAACTTGGATGTAAAGGCAAATCTTGTGAATGGCAGCAGGGGCACAGTTGTCGATATAGTCTTTAGTTCATCGCGTAACAGGCTCTATTGGGCAAACTTTGTTGAGGCTATTATTGTTCACTTTCCGTTCTACAGAGGAAACGACATCGTAGTTACGTCAAGAGGGCAAGGTTGCCGAATTTCCAGGACTGAAAGTAATGAACTGGACCTTGAGACACAGCAGTATGTCCGAGTGCATACATTTCCACTGGTTCTAAGTTGGGCAATGACAATTCATAGGTGTGTATTCATCAAAAATATTGTACTTTATTGATTTTTAGCACTAGTTAATTTGTGTACACCATAGCCAAGAGCGCAAAGTAATCGTTTGGGAATTTATTATATTTTCAGGTCACAGGGAACAACCATACCAATTGGCTGTGTATTTCTAGACACAAGAGAAATGATTGCGTGTACAACATACGTGGCGTTGTCACGGTTTGCGTCATTTGAAAATCTAATGATTTTGGACAGTGAAATAATTCAAGCTAGAAGGATGTTAAATGTTTCTCACAAGCGCGAGATGGAGTTACGGTGGAAGGAGGAAGAAAGGTTGCAAGAACTACAAGTTAGTAGCAGGGAAGCACGCAAAGCAAATATAAAGGAACAAGTGAAACGATTTTTGTAAATGTTTACTAATACTTTACTAGAATAATGTACAGTCCTACATAAAAAATAATGCAAGTCTCGGTGGTTGTTTTAATTTTAAAATTGAAAAACTAAAAAATACTATGTACACCTTGTTAATAATATATTGTCTATTAAAAAATAGTGTATAAATGTAAATGTGGCTGGGAGTGTATAAAAAGCATTGATTTTAAGACTCCGTATGCATTTACAATCGACAGTTGTTCAACGTAGGTCAGTAATTATACCAGCTCTAAATATGGCAGAAATTCGTAAATCATATTCAAACTCTAGATTCAAGGGTTCGTATTCGGCCCTCAGTGGTTTTTTCAAGAATAACAAAAACTTTCATGATAAAGCAGTAGTAAATAAGGAGCTAAGTCAGCTGCGTTCATTTTCAATGCACCGGCCTATACGCAAAAACTTTAAACGACGAAGAACTTTAGTTAATATGGAAGGGGAAATTTACTGTGCGGATCTGAAAATCTTGGGGAAAGAATTTGCTAAAGATAATTCCGGCTATGCTAATATTCTATTCGTTATTGATGCATTTTCAAAGAAATTGTACTGCCGTTTTATTAAAAACAAGAAACCCGAGTCAGTCATCAAAGCTTTTAAAGATATTTTTAAAGAATCAAAGAAGACTCCAATATACCTATTTACCGACCAAGGTGTGTCAGCCTTCAATGTCTTACGTATATTATAATAATATTATAAATTCGTATTAGAGTTATATAAATCTATTTAATTTAAATTATTATGAATTGTAGCTTGACCCTATTATATTAATTTGTATACAGGCACAGAATTTCGCGCCGAGTCGTTTAAACAGTTTTTAAAAACTCATGGAATCAAATACTATAACACATATAGCGAGACAAAGTCTAGTATAGTAGAGCGGGTTATAAGGTTAGTCTGTCCAGATTGTAAGCCAATATATATTTAGATACAGTATTATATAGTCACGTATACTAATAATTACATGCTTTGTTTGGTATAGGACCATCTTTCAGCGGATTGCTAGGTACATGACTGAGAGAAATACAACTAGGATTATAGATATATTTCCCGCCTTTGTAAAGGTATACAACAACACATTCCACTCAACAATACAGATGGCGCCCTCTCAAGTTAATCGATTGAACGAGAACCAAGTCTGGAGAACAATGTTTTCAGATATAATTAACAACACTGACAAAAGAAAGGCAAAGTATTCCCCCGGCGACCGTGTTAGAATTAGCCGAACAAAACTCTTATTTGATAAAGGTACATGTAATAAATACACGTAGGTCAACAAACACAGTATATATAAGGAGATGCACTTTAGGTTTTACATGCATTCGTCGTTTGTATTTCAAACAGGATATAGCCAATCGTACTCGGAGGAATTGTTCCTTGTAAAGTCAGTAAACTTTGATACTATACCTATAACCTACTACCTTGAAGATTTAAATAACACGCCTATAACAGGAGCATTCTATAGTGAAGAGCTGAGCCTAGCCTAATATCTGCTACAATGGAGCCTTCTGGATTCTTGCCCTTGTTTTCCAATGCTATACAACAGCAATTTTCGCAAAAACGAAGAAGATTGGACGGCCATTACTGCTCGCCGTTAGACCGAGATCCTATTGGTTCCGAGAATATATACGTGACAGTTACAAGTGACCAGCAAATTAGTGTTTATACAGATAACACACCAGCAAGCTTTGTAGCTGTGTTGCCATACCCTTTGGATCTGCAAAACTATGACGTTGGACTCGTAAGCCTAAGATATACTTCAAGCCCACAACCTGCTATGATACAATCTGTTCAGAGACCACGAGCACGTAAAGTGCGAAACACAGCTGCTGTTGAAGAGGATGCAATTGGCAAATTATTTCCAAACTACAAGCCAACTATCAAGACATTTGTCAACTTTCAAAACCAAGAAACGACCTTGAAAGAATTTATGAGTGGACTCACTACCAAGCTAAGGCTAAATAAAGACACTGTGCCATTTGACGTTGCACAGAAAGCATTGAGCTTGGACCCTGGCAATATACATATGCTACTTCAGAACCTGTCCCCATCAAATAGTGTCATTATTGAAATTCCCAAATCACTTTCATCATTTTTCAAGCAAAATAGATCCAGATTTATGTCAGGAAACCATTATCCGTATGCCAATGTACTTGAAACTGACATGGAAAGTATTCCCATCGGTGCAAACTTTAATTTTGGAGCTGAGAAAATTCAAAATATGGAAAACATTATACAGCTATACCAAGGCTTTGAGAACTTTTTAATGTTTAGAAGAGAGAATAACCATGGAGACTCTGATTTTCGCAAATTCTTTGAACGATTCAACGTTGAAATGAATGATTCAGAGTTTTATAATATAAATCTAAAGATTGAATTTCCGTTAGATGAAAGTAATACAAAGTGCAAGCTTACATTTGAAGGCAGTGAGAACGAGTATGTGGTTTTGCCTGAACCCATCGCATTGT
This sequence comes from Dicyrtomina minuta, assembly GCA_949802685.1. NCBI lineage: Eukaryota > Metazoa > Arthropoda > Collembola > Symphypleona > Dicyrtomidae > Dicyrtomina > Dicyrtomina minuta. The sequence continues at coordinate 156,767,834 of OX461808.1, read as the reverse complement.
GCTTAGGACTGCAGCAGCACGACAAGTTTTATAATGGCGTCTACGAATCTGAATTTGATTTAGACGAAGAGTTATACAATAACATTGTGGACTATGAATATATGGACTTGCGATTATTCAAAAAATATGCAAACTTTATTCCAATGAACGAACCAGAAGAACTCGATTTGGATCACGTGGTGCATGAAATTAATCGTACTCTAATGAAAAATTTGTGGGCTGATACGCAAGTACAGTTTGAACATGCGGATGGACACCTGAGTATACCAGGCATGCCCGAAGATATCACAGTACAGCTGCCACTACTTGTGAATCGATTTTTCGGCTTTGATGACAATTTTATATTCAAAGCTGGCGAGTCTGCGCAACTGAGACAGGAATTAGCAAAAGAAGAAGAACGAGAAGTAGAAAAAGAACAATTTGAAGAAGACGTTGAGCCTGAACACACTGTACCAGCAAAGAGGCTTCTTGTATTATGCAGCCTAGTTGAAAACCAGTTATACGCCTCTCATTCACTGCCGTTACTGCGAGCAGTTGATATATCTAATGACTACACTAATGAGACTGTCCACAGCTTTGTCCCTATACTGTTTGTGCCATTACACAGACAACAACATCAAGTAATGAGATTCAGTTTGGTCAATGAGTACCGTTCCCTTGTGCAACTTGATGCCAATACTCAGACTATAATTGAATTGCAGTTTCGACCTCGCAATTTCTAAGCAAACAACATGCCGCCAAGTATAAAAGGCGAAGACGTGCGAATTTAGCAGTTATTCTTATTTAACCTTTGAAGTGACAACATCAAATCTTTTGAAGAGCAAGTTCTAAAATCCTATTATTGCAAACCAGTCTAAATGCATTCAAACTAGTGCTTAAATAAACATTGTTGTTTATTAATAATGCGTAAGATACTGTGCAAAAACATTTACGACACAAATTCAAGTGTAGTGGACGAAGACATTGTAAAAGATAGCTTGCTTGGTGAATACTGTGTTCTTGAACCTATTTCTGCAAATCAAAATAAAGACAGCAACAAGAGCCAAATGGGGGCAGGCGATAACAGTGTAGCAATTGAATCTGCAGAACCTATCGGAAATTCATTAGGCGATTCAAGTGTCGAAGAAAATCAATATCTTGTGCCATTAAAGCAACGTAGAACCACTAAACCAACTGCCACAGGCCGTAAATGCAGAGTATCTCATTGTCGCACTTCATGCAATAAACACAGAAGTACATCACGTAAACCACCAGCTCGAGCCAGTCAGAGTGGAGGCGGAAGGATGGTGTACAGGCGCACTCAAGCTGGAGGATCACGGGGCAGGCGTGTGAAGAAGAGAACGCAAATTGGGGGTCGGCTGCGAAAAACCCCAGTCTCTCGTGTAAGACGAACTGTATCAAGCAGGAGTTCTACCCAGACTGGGGCAGGACGTAGGCGCAATATCAGCCGACGACGATAAGTTATAAACCACTGTTTGCTGAAATTTTTGTCATTCAACATCCTGACTACCAAGAAGCAGTATCAAAAGTCTATTAGCAGCTCCGCAAATCATGGAAACACAAGGCTTTTACGACGAACCGACAGTGTACGAGGGGTCTCAGAAGTCTATTCAAAGCAACCTAGTGCTTGATAAACTTCCCCCGACCAATATTAGTCTTGAAGATGCACCCGAATATTACCCATATTATCCAGTACTCAGTCCAAGAGATAATGAGAATCCCCTTATATTTGACATACTAAAATCCCCTGGAAAATACTACAACTTGAACGAATCCCACTTGGAACTAGCTTGCCGTGTAATGCTAGCAGATGGCAAGGAGATCGCAGCTACCGACGTGGTCGCTCCATGTTCCATGCTGTTCTATGGCCTATTCAGTAACATGGAATTCTTTCTTAATGGCCAACTCGTGAGTGACAACTCAAATCACTATGCCATTAGTTCATACTTGAAACGGGAACTTTCATCAAACCCAATTGAAAAGAACAATGGAATGTTGGATCAGCTGTACTACCCAAACATTACTCCGGATGAATTTAAGAAGACAGACACCGGATTTTTGGCTAGATACAATATTGCAACACAGTCAAAACCGTTTACTATGGTAGGAAGACCCGAGTCACCATTCTTTGAACAAACGCGAATGCTGCCTGGAGAAACTGATATCCGAATTATCATGCGCAGATCTCATCCTGCCTTCTGCATTGACGCTGAAACTGAAACAAGGTCTGGGTATTCTGGCTGTCCATTCCGTGTAGACATTGTTAATGCGGTACTATACTTGAAGCGGCAGACAGTATCTCCAATGGCAATTGAAAAGCATCGACTTAATCTCAACAATGGGACTTTAAAGTATCCTTGCCTTGAACCTGAGATCAAAAACTTTGTCATTCCATCTGGAGTCAGCTCGCACTCATTGGATAACTGTATTAACGGCAGGTTGCCGCAGTATATAGTTTTTGGACTTGTTGATTCTGCAGCGTACTTGGGGAAGCTGACCAAGTCATTTTGCAACTTTCAACACTTTAATCTCAGCGAAATCACAGTTTCAATGAACCAAGAAGCAATAGAGTACAAGACATTGCCTATGAGTTTTAAAGATGCCTCTGGTAATGGTCAAGATAATTATCTACTTGCTTTGAATACATTGAAGAAGACCGCAGCCAACCCAACCCTAGGGAATGGCATATCTCAGCAGAACTACACCAAAGGAAGAGTCCTGTTTGCATTTGAGCTGGTACCAACACAGGCTAATGCACTGAGTGTGAATAAATCTGGTCAAGTTCAAATCCAGTTGAAATTCAGAACCGCATTGACCACGTCTGTTACGGCTATACTGTTTAGCCAGTACCAAACCGTAGTTGAGATTGACCGAAATAAGCAAGTCATCATCAACCGTTAAGATGTATGTAGCAAACCATCAAGCTTTCTGCCCAAACACCTTAGACAATTGTGCATAAAACCACGTGTGCGAATTTAAGACATGTCTGTTGCTAAATAGAAGCTGACTGACCAACAACAACACGCGCGTGCAGAATGAATACAGCACAGTTGGAGCAATGTCTCGGAATCTTACTTGGCGGAACAAGCATCAAATACTACGTAATAGCTGCAGACGAAATGAAGATTACATTAGAAAACGCAAGAAAAGAAACCAGCAACGGGGAACTATCGTATCCAATTGCAATAATACAAAATACAGACAAGCTAGAGGGCACTGGGCGTCACTGGATTTGTTACTGGATCGTTTCGAGAGAATCCTTTGAATATTTCGACTCCTATGGTTTCCCAATTCAGCAATACAAAAACCTTCAAGTGCCAGGCAGATACGTTATTGCAGAAAATTGTACAGCACTGCAGAGTGGACGATCTACTGTTTGCGGAATGTATTGTTTATATTTTTTATATTCGCGTGCAATTGGTATTTCATACCAAGATTTTATAAATGTATTTACATGTTCTGTACTAGTTAATGATAGAAAAGTTAAAAAGTTTGTAAATATGATACCTATGTTAAGCAAGTGTTCTACACATAGATATAAGTTACAGTCTAATACGTGTAAAGTATGTTGTCCCGAGTTTTGTAAAAATATGTTATGGTATCCCTAGGCTTAAGATATAACAATAAGAAGTGTATACTGTAAATATATAGCAATTAAGCACCCGTTTTTGTAAACCCATTGTGTATTGTAATACATTTAAGAATAAAACATTGTCTATTTATTGTAAAAACCACAGTATATTGTAAAACTATAGTAATAGTATAGTAATAACATTGTATAAACATTGTCTATATATGTTTTTGTATATAATATAGGTCATAAGTTAATGTTTAAGTAAAATTGTAAATAAATACACAGAGTACTATATATATATTTGTAAAATGTCTGAATAAACGTATGTTAAATGTATATAATAATAAAAATGTATAAAATGTAAATAGTTTGAGAATTAGTAGCAAATTGTATAAGAAATAGTTGTATAAATAATTAGCTATTATAATATATTGTAAATATTCCTTAAATATACTTGTTCTTTGTGAGTTCTGATCAGTTGTTGTTTGCACTTGACGATGGCAACATCAGATACTGTTGACTTTAAATTAATACACCCTTTTACGGCTATGCTATGTGGCCCTAGTTTTTCTGGTAAAAGTACTCTGTGTTTAGAAATTGTTAAGCGCCGTAGGCAAATAATTGGAAATAATATTAATAAAGTGTTGTATATAAGTGTTCATACTGACCAACCAGAATTTTCAAGCACTGATTTCCTAGAAGATAAAGATATAACTTTAATATCTGATATAGATAATATTGAGTCACTGATTCAAGACATAGACAGCCCGTGTCTTGTTGTTTTGGACGATCATTTAAACTTTATGGAAGCAAATCATAAGGCTAGACAATTAGTTCAGAAAATATTCACAGAATTGTCTCATCATATGAATTTCAGTGTAATACTTATTCTGCAAAACGCCTTTTCTAAAGAACTGAGAACCACTAGTTTAAGTACGAAATATCTAGTTCTCTTTGACGTGCCTAGAGACCGTAGCATAATTAACCAAATTGCAAGACAAATTGCACCTAGTCGTAAGAAGTTTTTGCAAGAAGCATACGAAAAAGCATGCAGTCTACGCCAACATAGTTACTTGTTCTTGGACTTGCATCCACAGTGCCCGAACCCACACATGTTTGTACGTAATAACATTTTCCCTGTAAATGGTACTGACATATATGTATACAAATAAAACTCATCATGCCGGTGGAACGAAAGCAAAGAAGTCTGTTTGAAGAAAACTTTGAATATCTATCACTATTAGCAAACTCAAAACCAAGGGAATATTCAACTTACATAAAATGTGCAACTGTTGATTTGCTGTATGTTATAGCAGAGTGTATATTCAACGTAGATAAGTTTTGCAAACATATAGATCCGCGATATTCAAATCAAATAAATAGACTTGTAAAAACTTTGAAAAAAACGGGTTTAGATAACATGGAAAAACTATATATAAGAAACAAGAACCTTGTGCGTCGAATCTTAGCAACGATATTCCATAAAGTTTACAACAGTGAAATCTGCCGTGTTACACTACTGTCAGATATAATTTGTGCTGATAAAATATACAATTCAAACAATTAAAATAGCTATGGCTACTGTTATGAAAGCAATTGAACCCAAGCTCTACGCTGAGCTTATGAAAATTCGAGAAGAGCAAAAGGCTTTGAACGTTGCCAAGCAACACCGCTGTTTGCCAGAGAATAAACTCAATTGTTACAAAGACGTTCCAATGCACGTTGGCGGAAACTACAAAGAACCAAGTGAAAGTTCCTCCATAAGTGCTCCATCTGGCGTCGATAGGTTAAAACAACTACCAGTTCAGGAGTGGCTCAGCTACGAGCAAGTAATGTCTCAAGCTAATATAAAGAAACCACAGCTAAAATCAGTTCGGGGCCGTGGATATGCATACGTGAGAAATCGCAGCAATACAAGTGCATCAAAGAAAGTTAAATCTCGATATATATAAATAGAGCTGCCATCAATTAGACAGTGTCAGTCTACCTTGTAATGCCAAAGTGTTCAATACAAAGCTATACAATGTTTCTGCAACGTGTAGTATTTCTTTTCTGCGCACTGGCGCTTCTCCTACTTGCAACATGTTGCAACACTGTAGTGCATGCCCAGCATGAATTTAATAATCCAATAGTTGACACTAAAAGCACCGTTCCAAGCTTTGAAAGTACACCAAGCATCAATGGTTTATTTACAAAGGAAAAGATAGCCCTAGAAGCAATACAAAACACTCTCCAGCAAGACAAACCGTCATTTTCCAGCCCTGATATTACGCCATCTGCCGTGACCAAGCCCAGTTCATTCAACAAGTTGATTCTACAAGCTTTAAAATATATGCTTGAAAATTTAAATACGCAAAACGGAATTATACTTGATGTAGTGGACAAGTACAACCAACACGAAGCAAAACCGGTAGTAAATACAACGTTTGACTTAATTAGTGAGTGCAAAATTCACCATTACGTGTAATACAAATATATATTGTGCTAAAAATTTGATGCGCATATACCACGTGTCCATTTTTAAACCATTGCTAAATGTGCATTTGTTATTGTTTTTCTTTCTGCGCATGTGCAGCCATCTACGTGTCGTTTATCCTGGTCCTACTCCTCTTTGTATTCAAAATGATCAAGATTTATCGCAATGGTAAACTATGGTCCCTAGTTAAAGCAGAAGGGGTTTACCAGAAACAGGTGGCTACCACCCACCACGGATCAACTATAAGTACCGCGGCAGACTCATATTGACCCTCACACCATCTCAAGCACTCCTCCGAACATCAACGTTTCCATCTTACTCCACTCGCCTCTCAGAACAGCATTAGAACATACGAAAAGCATCGACTCTACAACACAACTTGTTCAACATGGATCAACCAGCCTTGGTACCAAACACGGCAGTTCAGTACCACGAACAACCAAACTTCCCAACTGTTCGCAAAACTGGAACTACTGACTATGTACGTATATTTTGGTGTCAAGTACATGTGATATTACATTGTTTATTTTATTTCGTAGTTATTTTATTGTTTAATATAAGTTTGATTCTAATAATACTGTGTTTGTTGATTTTCAGCGCTTTGAGTGTTCCATGCCTAGATGTCTGTTCGAATGCAGAACGTATGTGGCGTACCAAGCTCACGTTGAGGATATTCATCACTGTGGAGATTGCAACCGATTCTGTTCTGACAAAACCCATCATTCATGTCTGCACCCCGGCGAGCGTCGTGCACACTATGACAACAGAAATCAAAATCTAACTGGCGGTGGAATTAGTCGTTCAGGAGCAACCTACGGACTTGATACTACTACCAGCAGTGAAGATAGTCCCGCTGGACCTTCTCGTCGCCCTCGTCGTTCGTCGTTGATAGATCTAGATGTATTTCAAGAATCGTCAAGAGCTCATAAGGGACTAATGGTGACCTACATTCATCAACCAACTGAAGAGTCTCAAGACGTCACATACATCTTGACTGAACTATACGAGTCTATTATAAAATTGTTAACTCAAAACTTAGCTGTACATATTAGTATTAAGGCTCAACTTATATTAAATGTAGCATTAGAATTAGAAATTATAGTAGAAAACGAACTAACAAAAAAAGATAAAAGCATTAGTTTAGTGTCTAGTAATTACGATATAATGAATGAAGACGAAATTGAAAACTTTATATTTAATAGTGCAAGTGAAGTTATACAACAGCTTAACGACTTTAATAAGTACGGTACTGGTTGGACACTTCAGCAAGTAAATTCTGTTCAATTTAAAGTAGGAGTTTTAAATTTATTTTCAAATGCTGAAGCTAAAGGATATATTAAATTTCCAAAGTTAAATTATAAAAGAAACGGATACTTAAATATTAAAAACAAATGCGAAAACTGCTTTAAATTCTGTGTTGCTGCTCACAGATACCGCAATGAAATCTTAGCTGGGTATAAAGTAAATAAGCAGCAGTCTAAATCTAATGCTATTCGGTGTGCAAAAGTCAAATTAGAAAGTCCCAAACAGTATATTCCCTATTTTTTGCAATTTGATTTTACTGATATTAATTGTCCTTTGCGTATTGGCGAAGATTTAAATAATTTTGAAATTAAAAATAATCTTGGCATTAATATTTGGAGTCATCGCGATGACGACATTGTCCCTATAAGACGGTCGCGTAATTCTGAGTTAAGTGAACTGTGTAATTTATTTTTAATTTATAACCAAGAAAAGGACGACAAGACTAACTCTTACCATTTAGTTCTTATTACTGATCTTGATAAATTTATGTGTAATGGACGACGAAAAAAAGCTTTTTACTGCGAATTGTGTTTAAGGAGTTTTAATTCTGAAAAGAATTTACAACAGCACTTTGACAACTGTCAAGCTCGTGAAGAAAGAAAAATCATTTTTCCTAAACCATGGGAACGAGTCAAGTTTGCAAAACCATGGCAAACACTTCCGTACCCCTTTGTCATTGTTTATAAGTTCTTTACGTTTGCAAATCCGATTCAAGATTTTAAACTTGCAAAAACCAACACAAAGTATACAAAAGAAATAACACCTGCAGCTTATTCTTTTATTATTATTAGAAGAATGCAAGATAAAGACAATGTTGTTTCTATAGAGTATTTTGATGGGAAAGATGTAGTAAAACATTTTTTTACACGTATATTTTACTGGGCAAACAGGTTACTTACACATATTAGAGAAACAAATAACAAAGTAAAACCAACAGAAAGTGTAAGAGTACAGTTTGAACAAGCTACGCACTGTCACCTGTGTGAGCGCGAATTCAGTAAAGAAACCAAGACGATCAGGACCTTCCACCATAACCACGACCATGGTAATTTTGAGTTTGCTGCATGTAGTCGTTGTAACCTTAGTATTAAATACAAGCACGAGATCCCACTTATTTCGCACTACGGAGGTTCTTTTGATTATCACCTTTTAATAGGTGCAATGAGAACTAATTGCTTTTCTTCCAAAAACGTAAAAGCAATTGCAAAAGCCCCAAAAGAATTTATTTCAATAACGATAACTGCTAAGGATACATGGCTTCCTAAATTAAATTTAGAATATCCCTCTGAAAATTCAAAACAACCCAACTATACTGGCAAATCTTTTGCTTCAAAAGTTAAAATACGTTTTATGGATGCCAATTTATTTTTTGACTCTGATTTATTTGAACTTGTGGAATCACTTAACGCAAAAACCTCCCAGTCACTTAAAATAGTACAGCAGTGTTTATATAAATTTTTACCTACCCAAAGCCATGGTTCTTTTGCAAAAAAACTTAAAGTATCAAAACCGTGCCATGACGATCTTGTGCTATTGAAGAAACCTGTTTATTTTCCTTTCTTGTCTCTTACGAATAATACATGTCTTGATATTCCCATCCCCACAAGATCGTGTTTCAGAAAATCTTTACTTGATGATATGCCAATACCAGACAGTGAATGGGAGCTTGTTCAAAACATCTGTGCAAAATTCAACCTTTTTACATTAGCTGATTACATGCGTTTTACTTGTTTGTTAGATACAGTATTACTTGCAGAAGTTTGGCAAAATTTTCGAAAATTTGGAATGGAAACATACGAAATGGATCCTACCTATTCTTTGACTTTGCCAAGCTTCTCATGGCAATGCTTTTTAAAGCACTTAAAAGCTGAAATAGATTACATAAGAGATTACAGGGTATATGAAATTGCCAAAAATGGAATAAGGGGAGGTCAATGTATATTTGCAAAGAAACACGTGACTGCTAATCACGAACGTTGTCCGGGTGGGTTAGATACATCACAGCCACGTAGACACTTACTTTCACTAGATATCAATAGTTTATATCCACATAGTATGAAGTCACTGATGCCAGTGTCTGATTACGAGTACATGGAAACAAAAGATCTTATAAACATAGACTGGACAGACCCTGAATTAGGTAGTACAGAAGGAAGCTATGGGTACGTACTGGTTTGTGACTTGCAATACCCAGAGCATTTACATGATCGCGACGCAAATTTGCCTCTTGCCATGGAACAGAGAGTAATAAAGCTCGAAGAAATGCCGAGCCAGTTGAATTTAAAATACCGCAAAAACGCTTCAATTAAACATTTCATATCCCGACCAAGACTTATGTTAACACTTTATGACAAATTTAATTACACAGTTCATTTTAAGGAATTGCGCTACTATCTTTCAAAGGGAATGGTACTCTTAAAAATACACTGTGGCGTTAGATTTAAACAGCAACGTTACTTCAAATCATATATAGATGCCAATTTAGAAAGACGCAAGCAAGCAAAAACCCCTTTTGAAAACAAATTACTTAAATTCCAATCCAATGTTTTGTATGGCAAGACTTTAAAAAAAGTTAAAGATTTTGTTGAAACCAGTATTTGCACCAGTACCGCCCATGCTGAAAAACTACTTGCATCACCACGATGTAAAGATTTTGATGGTCTGTCTGATTGTTTAAGTATTATTACGCAATACCTCAAGAGGTATCGTGCAGATGACTTGTCACTTACAGGACTGGCAATTTTAGCCAATGCAAAAGTTAACTTCTATGAAAAGTTTGATATGCTGTGTCGAATATTCCAGAATAGAGCTTACTTGGATTATTCAGATACCGACGGATATGAGTTAGATATATTAGATCCCTCAAATACTTTGTGGGATGATATAGTTAGTGCACGCGCAGAATTTGATTTCAGCAAAATCCCACGAAATCACGATTTTTTTAAGCGCTACAAAAATGAGTATCCAGAGTTGTATCTTCTAAATAAAGACGAGAGTGGCAAAATAAGAATACAGAGCTTAGATGTATCAGAATTAATTACACTTAAGCCTAAAATGTATAGCATGTTATATTTGAATAATATTGAAAAACAGAAATGCAGAGGTGTTCCGGCTATTGCGTTACGCCAATGCAGGCACGACAAATATAAACAAATGCTTAAAACAGACAAGCCGTGTAATATAATTGTAAATTCTATACGATCCGTGGATCATAACATGTACGTAGTGAGTGTAAATAGATTAGCATTTAACACATTAGATATATCACGGGTATTTTCAGACCCCAATGATTGTAATTTTAGTTTGCCCTTTGGCCATAAAGATTTGTTAAATAAGTAAATATATTATTCTGTAATAGTTGTATATTTATAGTATTATAATAATGTAACCTAGATATATAATGTATATACTGTTAACTATACCGTTGAATAATTAAATGTCCTGTATTTGTAAGATTTGTGTATTTCAATTGTTCAGTATATAAGCAACCCAGCTGTTTAATGTCAATGTTATTTGTGAACTACATATATTTATTAAATACTAAGCTCTAGCTTGTAAGAAGTGTATATAATTAGTATGGTGTAGATGTAACCTAGATATATAATGTATATACTGTTAAGTGTACAGTTAAATAATTAAGTGTCCTGTATTTGAAAGACTCGTGTATTTCAATTGTTCAGTATATAAGCAACCTAGCTGTTTAATGTCAATGTTATTTGTGAACTACATATATTTATTAAATACTAAGCTCTAGCTTGTAAAAAGTGTATATAATTAGTATGGTGTAGATGTAACCTAGATATATAATGTATATACTGTTAAGTGTACAGTTAAATAATTAAGTGTCCTGTATTTGTAAGACTCGTGTATTTCAATTGTTCAGTATATAAGCAACCCAGCTGTTTAATGTCAATGTTATTTGTGAACTACATATATTTATTAAATACTAAGCTCTAGCTTGTAAGAAGTGTATATATAATTAGTATAGTGTAGATGTAACCTAGATATATAATGTATATACTGTTAAGTATACCGTTGAATAATTAAATGTCCTGTATTTCATGTATATAAATGTTGTAAAAATTGTAATAAATTCAAAAACATTGTAATTTTGTTTATAAACCTGCCTGTGTACTGATACAGCCCATACATAATTTGATTGGCCTGGGTGATGCATCTTATTATATGGCGCTGCACGCATGCTTACATCGCTGTCTAAATTTGCATTATATTTAGCACACCTTGGCAAAGACACAAATAATTCGCAACACTTACTATGCATTAACTCTCCTTCTTCTTCTTTGTCTCATTGAATTGCATCTTATTACTTCAAATCGCATTATACATTACGGATTTATTACGCACCTTCCAGCCTCTCTCTCTCTCCAGCCTCCCATCTCCAGCCTACAGATTCCCAGTACCCTTAATCTTCCTTCCTCATCTTTCCCACTAATTAATCATTCCTTCCATTCAATAAATAAATCTTCCAGACCCCACTCTTTATAAGTAGTGATAGTAAGGGAAAGAAGTAAAGGCGGAGAATTGTTGGGTATGTAAATGCTTTGCGGCGATGTCTTTCCCGGGTGGGTGAAGGGTAAAGCAAGTGACACAAGATGGAAATAGATTTCGCAGAAATATGCAAATATGTGGCACTAAACAAAACATATCGCTGGATCAAGAACGTAGTTTCGCTGTCGTTTCACTATCAAAGCCCTTGAGGCAACTTCCTAACACAAAACACACAGCAAAAAGAGAAAGCACTTTCTTCCCTGTTTTCGTTCCTTCTCGCCTCCATGTCTTCTCTCACTCTCGTAACACACACTTTGAAATGTCTGTCTAGAAGCTTTATACTTCACACGAAAAATTCATTCTGCTCTTTCAAAATAAAGAAACAAGACTTAACTCTGTGACAAGTGAACTCCAAAGGTTTTGAGTAGTCATACTGCGTGGAATTGGCTGTTCCAAATGGATAAGTGTATAGCTTTTCCAAGCAGTCAATCAAACATATGGGACGCTGCAAGGGATCTTATGGTGCTATTACATAATATATAACTTTACATGTAATTATTTATTCTCAATATGCATATAAATTACTGTATTTATAACCATGTGTGTACCTATGATGTATGTAAAACCTTTATACAGTCCACTCTCTACATAGCGTACCTCCTCATAGTGGATACCTCTACATAGCGTACTGCGCCTGTTTCCTCGGCTAAACTCCTATGCTGTCTATGTTATAATACTTCTACATAGCGCACCTCTACATAGTGCAAACCTCCTCATCGCGTACTAATTTTAGAGGCCTAGAATAACATTTAAGTGTAAATTTCGTCACTTCATAGCGTACTTTCAAAAATTTTTAAATTTTCAGAGCTTATTTTAAAAAGCTACTATTTTTTTCTTCATCTAACTGATTTTGCAAACTTATACAATCAAAATTACTAACAAGCAAACCACTTACTATGTGACCCCGGGATCTGGAAAAGCTTAGCCAAAAACGTTTCCTTGGACCTCAGAATCAACGAATAGTGTGATAACCTGAGTGCATTTTGCGCGGTGCTTGAGCAGCAGCCCGCCAAAGTTCAAAAAAACCGAATTTTTAAAAGTTTGCAACGCTGTAGCTTCTACAGCTTTTGTCTGATTTCAATGAAACTTGCAGTTTTGTGATATTCAGACTGTTATCTATAAAGTGATTTCTGGAAATTTTGAAATTGAAATTTTTTTTATTGTTTTGAAAAATTTATAAAATTTCATACTTTTGAGACCCATTTTTAAGTAAGGTTTTTTGATAAAAAATTAAAAATTCAAATTTCAAAATTTCCAGCAATTATGTTTTAGATAACAGTCTGAAAATCACAAAACTGCAAGTTTCATTAGAATCAAACAAAAACTGTAGAAGCTTCAGCGCGGCAAACTTTGAAAAATTCGGGTTTTTTGAACTTTGGCGGGCTGCTGCTAAAGCACCGCGCAAAATGCACTCGAGTTATCACACTATTCGTTTGTTCTGAGGTCCAAGGAAACGTTTCTGGCTAAGCTTTTCCAGATCCCGGGGTAACATGGTAAGTGGTTTGCTTGTAAGCATATTATTTGATTGATTTGTTTAGAACTAATAATTACTTTAAACAGTAGCATTTTTATAATTTTCATGTGAAATACTGATTTTGTTTTAAATCTGTACTTTCTACATAGTGTACTCTCCTCATAGCGTACTTATTTGGCTGGTCCGCTGAAGTACGCTATGTAGCGAGTGGACTGTACCTTTAAACAAATGGAAGGGGTTTAATGTTATTTAGTTGGACTTATAATTATACGTGCATTGTACAATTATTGTGAATTGAGCAGAGAAAGTGCTCATAGCATTTAGTCAAAAGGACGAGAGTGGAAAAGCCAGAATTAAGCTCCATTCCCCTTTCTCCAACTCCATACAGGTTACAAGAGTGTGAACGAGAACATAGAGATATTAGTTTAGCTAAGCAACCAAGAAAATATATGCTAACTGGCTTACAATAAGACGATGGCAGAAACTAAAGTAAAATAAAGGCATTTGAATCCTTTTTCAGATTTTTGTAAGGTAACTACATGTTTGTAACTGTATGTCTGTTTTGACCTTGGAAATTACGGTAGTAAATAAATGGATTAAAAATCAAAAAATTGCCCATTTTATCGGGTCTAATGTGAGGTTTGGAAATGTATAGCGCAAAATTCCAGAGTAGTAATGTGTTTTGGCTGGTCTGAAAATTGGATAAAGGCTGTTAACTGTCCGATTAAAAAGGATGAAATATATTGTAAAGGGTTATGGAGAGCTCAGAATTGAACATTTTCCCCACTTTTCTTTAGGTTTCTGAGATTTTATGAGGGCGAATGCAAGGGAGACTGGAGCAAAAGCTAAAACTTATGACCCTAGTGAAGTGAGTAAAAACACATTTGAGACATAAAAATAATCATTTAAGTGGCAAGCGAATTCCGCTCCGCGTTGCTAGTATGACGAGGAGTGAGTGTTAGAGGGAGAAAGAAACTTGTAGCTGAAAGCCGAAGCCGCCTTCCTCCCTTGTACAGAATAAACTACTGTTATGCCTAGTACCTACTTTTATATGCCATCCACACTGCCGTATCGTAAGTCAGACTAAAAATATGACACTAAAGCTAAATCTTTAGCAGGACCTATATACGGTGAAAAAATAGCGCGCGAAGCGCAGGATTTGAGTTACTTTGCTCGAGAATGTAGCATGTAAAAGAGGGCAGACAAGATTTTAACTGAATTACACCTTAAGGTTGTGGTCGGTAGTCGGTGGCTAGTTGTGTAGCTAAATACATAGTGTTACACAGACGAGGAGTGCACATAATTATATCTTCTTTCCCATTCGTTTTTTATCCCAATGCTAAAAAGTGAAAAGTGGGATACATCAAAAACGGATTAGGTCCCTTCATATTACTTTGTGGAAGAAAGATATGACTGTAATTTATTTTGTGGCTGATGGTTATGTGGTTTAATATCGAAATCTGCTGACCACTCATAAAATACCCTATGCCACTAAATGACTTCTTTTACAAGCGTCAGATTACAGTATTTGATAGCATCTCAACTGGATGTCCTGTCCTACTCTTCCTTTTCTCTCGCTAAAAGTAATAACCAGCAATCCAACCCCAAATCCGACGGTCATCTTGGAGACGAGACAAATGCATTAGATTATTGTTACTTCATTCTCATATTGTTGTCCACAAAGTAGGTATGCTTGGGATAATGGGTTAAAGGGCTGCAGACTGAAACAAAATTTCCATTTTCGGACCTAGTTTCAATCCTCGGCCACTGCCACTGCCAATTGTAAACGGCTCTGTGTTTTACGGTATGCGTTACTAAATAGTTGATTGAAAGCCAGTCTCTTTAGGTGCTCCTGAGTGACCGCTACTTACGGTAGTGGCTTTGAGAATGTGAATTTTTTACTGGGGAAGAGGGAGCGAGGATAGGTGGAAGGGTGATATATGCCTGAGACAAACTATTTGGTTGAAAGAAAGACCTGCGTGCGTTTGCATGCTGATATTGATGATTAGGGAAAGTACGGATAGGCAGAGACACCCAAGAGCCAAGCCTATACATTTGGCAGCTAGCGTTATTTAATTAACTCAAAAGACTCTTGTGCATCCTTGCTATCGACTTACTACTCCCAACTTGTTTACTTTCCTTGCCTTTTCACTACATCTATTCAAGTTCAGAATATGCCCATGTCCACTTAAAACCTATACATATTGACATCCTTTCGTGTCTACAGTCCATAACAGTACACTAGGGAGTACAGAAGAATACTCGAACATCAAAATCAGAATTTTGTCACAGTAGTAAGTTTTAATACGCTTATAAGTTTAACGACTTAATTACGTTCCACACACAGGATGCTGCTTCGACGCTACCACATAAATGCGGTAGGAGATAATCATTAGGAAAGGTCGAGTATGATGGAAAAATGAGGATGTGCCGCTGCTGAAATAATTACGGGAAAAGTATTTTAATAATAAAACTATATAACGATAATTTTAGCATTGTAAGCATAGCCAGCCAACCAAATATTTTAAATTGGTCCCTTTAGGGGGTTTTCCCTTAAATAAGAGTTCCTTACAAGAGGATTTCACTGTATTTACTAAATGTGAAAATACACGCAGAAATGCTTTAGAAACTTCATGCACTGAATAAACTTTTGATATTTTTAGCAAAGATGTGCATAGCAAGGAACACAATTTTTCAATTACATTTCATAGCTTTGTACAAGTACCTATACAGAAACACAAATAAGCCAAAGATTCCAGAATTCCGGACGTCACATCCGTTTCAGTGTGACTGTTTCAAATTCAATTATCGAATTCTTTAGGACAAGTTTCGACACAAAAATGTAATTACTTCGCGTATATGGCATGGTATGGAAAGCGGAGAGTCGGAGTAGGTGTAAAGGTGAATAAAGTCAATTCGTATTGCCAAAGTAAGACTGGAACTGTAGGGGCTGTAGGGCTATAATACGCTATGCATGAGTAGTAGTAATATGCTTTAGATTTCCATTTCAATGGTAGTGGTGGGGCTGTATTACAATTGTATGTAAATACCGCCACGGCTATCCGTAATTCGTAACGTAACGGACTCGTTCCTGAATTGGCATGTTCTATTCAGTTCTATGTTGGTAATGCATGATTATATAATACGAATGTAATGTAATACTTGAGATAATCTCATGACTTTACTTTATACGATCCTCAATAAACTACTGAAGAGTTGGAATTCACCGTTATTTAACACATTTCACCCGCTCACAAATATATTTAGACTAATATCATGAAATCAGGGTCGGACGAAGAAATTGCTTTTAGGCAGCAATTTGTATCATCCACACGAAAACCGCCATTTTGATTTTATTAATGGTTTTCTTTGGTAAAGCAAAATTTTGTATTTAAATATTTTAAAAACGTTTAAAATGTTTGTTTTACTCAATTCAGAAGAGTGTAAAATGTTCTGCTTACATGTTTTGAGAAATGTGGAAAATTTTATGTTTCCATGTTTTTGAAATGTACAGAAAAAATTATTTTGCATGTTTTTGAAAAGTCTTAATATTCTTTTTACATATTTTTAAAAAAGATAAAATTTTCCATTTACATGCTTTAAGACAATTTAAGCAGCGGGGGCTGCCTGCGCTCGCCGCATTATCCCGCCCTGCATTAAATGTTATGTCACCTATTACGTTTTCCATTTATTGGAAAATGTATGTCATTGGAGAGATTAAGCTTTCGTTAGAAAAGATAAATACTTTCGTCCATTAATGAAACATATAGACCAATTTAATCAACAGTTTCTGCCTCAAATCGGAATGCCCGATGCCCGTCCAACCATTCGTGCACTCTCTTCACTGCCAAATGAAATTATGTGAAAGTTGTGAAACAGTAAAATGAAATGGTGGTTGACGTGACGTCTAAACTTAACATTGCAGTGTAATTACAGTGTACGCAGTAAAATAGATGAGCTCTCGCTATAGGAAATTCTTTAGAGGAGAGTGTAGAACTAGAATCTCAGGATAATTTAATTAGACTCAACTAAATGATGAATCGAAACAATTTTCAAGCAAATTTATTATGGCCAGTCCGCCCCTGTTTAGATTCATGTAATAATCTCCGTGGAATGGAGCAACTTTGTGACACAACTCTTATATGGAAATCCTCCTTTAATAATTATTAAAGCCCACACAACATATCATTGACATCCGGGCATTACGAGCTTGGATTTTAACGCTTCAAACCAGTGCACTTCTAATGCTTCCTCATTCATAGGTAATTTTAGAATGTTTTTCAAAGATTAAATAAAGAAATCATTAAGAATGAAGAAGCATGTTTTGTGAATTAATAATTTATAGGCGTACAAATTTAATATATTCAGGCGGTGGTAAAATAACATTGCGAGTATCTCTCGTTTCTGACGGAATCAGTGACCCTGATTTGGCACTCAGGACTTTCGTTTCTCTCCCTTTTCACAGTGGCCAACTCGAAAAAAGGCCAAGTTCTAACTTGTCCAAAGAATATTGGGGAAACCATGAAGCTGTTGAGCTGTATGAAAGGTGCTTGAAATTGTCTAAAGAAGGCGTCAGGGACTTGCGGATCTACATTGAAGTCAAAGTTTCTGCTCGATCAACTTCGCCACGGGAAGCTCATCGTTCAAGAGTACGATGATCCATAAGTAGCCATTAAAATCCACTGTCAAGCAGTCAAGTTGATGCCAGGGCCGGATAATGCAGCCAGCGCATGTAGACCTCACTGCTTAAATTTAAATAAAAACATGTAATTGGAACATTTAAAAGTTTTCCTAAGTATTTAAACAGAATATTTTGAATTTTCAAAAACATTCAAATTAAATTTTTTGTAAATTTCAAAAACAAGCAAATAAAGCATTTAACGCTTTTCTCAAATCATGTTAATAGAACATTTTGCACACTTCTGAATCAATTAAAAAGAACATTTTGCACTTTTTTAAAACACGTAAATACAACATTTTGCTTTACCAGAAAAAAACCAGCAATAAAATCAAAATGGTGGTAATTCTGTGGAAAGAAATTGCTGCCCAAAAGCAGCATCTTCGTCCGGCCCTGCATGGCCGGACTGGCTATAAGAAATTTGCGGAAATTCCGCATGGGCCCCTCGTTTCTTATACATTACGTATACGGGAGCTTTGGGCCCCTGGACCCATTGTGGGTCCCCTGCGATCGCCCAATCTGGTAATGGTAATTTCCGCGGCCCAAATAAATCCCAGTCCGCCCCTGCGGCCCTGGTTGATGCAGCAAAACCTCTCTCAAGTTCAGGTCGATATTTACACATTACTCCGCATGTAGTACAGTTTAAATCATATAGTCTTCTGCGGGTGTGAATTGGGTGGGAGCGAGCGTGATCTTGTGTCTTCCTTGTATTCTGAATTTGTGTTTGTATTTTCTTGTTTATAAAAGCCCTACCTTGCACGGAATGACGGAACTTACATACGAATGCCGCCTTGAAACTAAAACAGGGCAACTGTAAGGACTCAATTTAAGACTCTATGTGCGGAAGATTCATGAGTTGAATTATGGGATTATGAGTGAATAGTGGTACTGTGGCTCTTCAAATCGGTACTAAGCAAACCAGTAAAATTCAAATGGTCCATCAGTAAAAACATGAGTATGTATGTACTCACGCGATTAAATTTATGGTGGAACTGCAATTACAGTATAAGTACACACAAATTGCCTACATATGATTCATAGTGTCGGTTTAGGCACTTTGGTTTTCCCACCTCGTCTGCAAGCCTCGCCGCATATTCTGTGAGTCAACCACATACTAATTCACTCATTTATCTACTCACAATTCAGCACTTTGTTTTTAAAATTGTCTCTTTAAGGAGAATACATATTGCTTTGTTGTATAGATAAAATAACAAATAACAAAGTATCTAGACAAATAATTATTTTTAAATCAATTACAAGTTTTATTTAATGAAGTTGAGGAGTTTGTGTGTTGATGGTGGGAAAATTATTAGCGATGCAAGAAGAATTAACTAAGTATCGCTTGGAACTTAAATTCTATGAATTTGTCGCTTTTAAAATGGATGCAATTTTGTATCAATAAACAATATGAAGAAGTGCTTTCTCTTGAAGTCACCTATTTCTGTGAATGATTCATTTATTGCATTGCCACGTTATACGCGTATCAATATTCAAGTCATGGTATATAACAAATCCGTAAACATGTTTTAAAGCCAAATTGAACTCAAACACTCAGACTCAGCTAAGGATGCCAACCAATCTTTTAAAAAACCAATTATTGTTAAATAATAGAAATCCAATACTGTTCTCCTGCTTTTTAATCGAAGCGCTTCACCTTAGGGAATTCGCCTTGTTAGTGGGATTCAAAATGTAGTTGCTATCCATGTGTAAGCGTTAGAGCGTGAAGTAAAAGTAAGTACTTGAGAGGCTAGGAGAAAGGTGAAGACTTGAGCAAGGCAGAGGTGGGAAGGAAGAAAGCGTGGAACATGGTTTTAAGTGAGAGACGCATTTAATCTGATGTTAAACCAGCAGACGGAAACGATATGGTGGTCGTGGTCAGTCAACAGTGAATATTGAATGTGTGTTGCCCACAGAAGCTTCTTGTTCTTTTGTGGAGAGGAAGGGAAAAGAAAAATGAGTTTTTTAGAGCAGGCAGCCCGAGGGTGTTGCTGCAGTGTTCAAAGAAAAAGAAAGTCAAAAGAGTCGACAACAATTGTGGAAAAGTATTTAGTGGTTGTTTGAATCTTGAACAAACAGGCTTATATTTTTCTGTTTGACATTTCCTCTGACATGTACATAACTATAAATTGTCTCCATTCGTAAAAGCATCTTTTATCGGTTGAGACCTACGACCAGTACAGGGCCGGACAAAGGAATCACTTTCAGGCAGTAATTTGTAATGTTTCCAAACAAAAACTACTATATTGATTTTATTAATGGTTTTCATTGGTAAAGCAAAATGTTGTATTTACATGTTTTGAAAACGTTTAGAATGTTCTTTTTACTCGATTTAGAAAAGTGCAAAATGTTATGTTTAAAAGTTTTAAGAAAAGTTGAAAATTTTTTATTCACATGTTTTTAAACTGTACAAAGAAATTTATTTTGCATGTTTTTGAAATGTTTTAATATTTCTTTCACATATTTTTAATATTATATTTATTCAATCAGCGTGGGCTACCAGCGCTGGCCGCATTATCTGGCCCTGGACCACCAGTAATAGAAGTAGGTAGGTACCAGAATGTGACGTGTCTGTCATAGTTAAATACATGGAAGCGAAGTATAATACTAAACCTTGTTGTCGAGTGGATGTGGATCGGTAGAACTACCTTTCCTATTTGGATAAACTATCCTCTTATTTTAGGGAGTTTTCAGAATATACTAATTTAGCTTCTAGTCTGTTGCAAATCCTACTTTTCACTCTCGCTCTCACAGCGTCCAAAATGCAAATAGAAACCAAACAAAGCTTATGCATTACTTCTTGGAGATAACACTGAAAATTGATGCACCCTAAAGCCCTATAACTCCGGTGGGATTTGCAAATACCATACATTTGACATTTTCACCTCACTGCCTCTGAATCCACAGGTTTGTCTATTCCTATCTCCACTACCCAACGAAGCAGACTTATATGAGCGAGTGTTTCGTGAAACAGCTGTCAGTGTGCTTTCACCTTCCTCAATTTCCAAAAGCTTTTTTCCCCATCTGACCATAATGCCAATTACTTTTACCAACTCAGGCACGAGCTATGGGAACCTCTTTTTTTCTAGCAATAACTAACTGCAGCTTCCTCTACTCTTCCAATGTTACGGATAATGACACTTTGTACACTCGTAATAACAATCTAGATTGTTATATGTCTATGCCGTGGGTTTGGCTAAAAATAGTGCCGTAGCCGATAATAATGGTATTGAGAGGGGAGTTTGAGCATTTGAGCACGTAACATTCATCGTCGGGTTCTCAAATGTGTTCGGATATTCGGATACATGTTATAAGCTCGTGTCAACTCCATTTACGACTGAATGCATATGGGTCTCTCAAAAAGGAATTGCCACTTAGCAATGAAACAAAATGTGTTTTATGTGTCCCCATATCCAAGGATCACTGCATGCCGAGAATTAAGATAGGAATAATAGCGTCACCAATATTCACACCCCATTCCCATTCCCATCGTCCATTCTGCATGGCATACGGCTGCATGGTATGTTTGTGCGTGAGCGTATGGTGTATGTGTGATAAGACCTATTCGGGATGTTGGCATTGTTTGCAATATAATTCAAGTGAAAGTGCCTGCATATTTCAAAGAGCACGGCTTTGCAATTCAAGCTGTTAGTGGAGAGTTTTAATGTATGCTTACCAACATAGCGTATCTTTACAGATTTTGATATGGGCACAGGCACAAGTTTTGATGATCCAGGTTTCCATTTATTCACTCGTGCACTCTTTTTTATTTTCCCTTTCTCCCGCCTGCTTGGCCGATAAGTCCCATAACTAGAAATTTACACTAGCTCAAAAAACTCTTCGAAAAACTTTGTTACTTTAGGGAGGGCCGGACGAAGGAGTTACTTTTAGGCAGCAATTTGTTTCCAGACAAAAACCAGCATTTTGATGTCTCTGATGGTTTTCTTTGGTGAAGCAAAATGTTTTATTTACATGTTTTAGAAAAGTGAAAAATGTTGTATTTGCATGTTTTTGAAAAGTGAAAAATGTTTTATTTTCATGTTTTTGAAATGTACAAAATTTTTATTTGCATGTTTTTGAAACGTCAAAATATTCCTTTTAAATATTTTTAAAAACACCAAAATGTTCTATTTACATGTTTTTTGAAAATTCAAGCAGCGGGGGCTGCCATTCAATTCATTCAGTAGTGGGAGTATAAAAGGAAGTAGTGCCAGGAAAGCAGTGTAAGACACGGAGCCGGTGATCGGTAGGACCGATTGCACTGACCGGAGGTCCGGTCAGTTCTATACTTTTGAGACAAGCTCAGGACTGCCTGTGTTAAATAATACGGAGGCTCAAATGAGGCCAAAAAGAAAGGTACGTTTCGGTCCTCGGTCACTTTTTTTTAAGAGCTCATTAGGGACAGATTGTCTTGCACTGCAGGAAAGCGCACAGGAGTTTAGAAATTCAGTATACAATGTTTGCTAGCAATTTTATTTTTATTAAAAGTTAAAATATGTTTTAAACTCACATATTTTTGCATTTATAGTTGACTTGGTAAAGGTTAGGCTCTGACCTGAGTTTGCCAATTTAAAAGAATTACTAGACACGAGAAATGCCAGAAATCAGCATAATACATTCTGTACTTGTTAAAGCGGCTGCCGTTACATGAAATCCAGCAGTGCGGTGGGATTAAGTATAATGCAAATGTGCAGGAGAGGAGAGGAAGAGTTAGAGGCGGGAGGCGGACAGGCGAGGGGAAGTTGATGTTTTTATGTGATTGAGGGAAAGATTGAAAAGGTCGAGACTGGGAGCGTTTGAGTATATTTTCTGATTATAGTGCGTCGCCTGCAGTCATCACGCATTATTTTCATCTTTTTTTATTGCGTTTCAACACACAAATCCAATAGCAATTTGCTGTACAATGTTCCCAGCTCAGCCGCAAGCCTCACTCTCTCTCTCTCTCTGTCTGTATTGATATCTCACTGTACTTTTCCACAAGTAGATTTAAAGGGAGCCACTTTGTTCTATAGACATAGATAAAAACGTAGATAGAAAGCTGGCGGAGGGCGGAGAGAACGTGTGAGGGAATTGGAAACATTTATCGGCTTTTCCTGACCTCGGCTCTACATATAAACCTAGGGACTTGATACACGTGATATTTCGTAACGCTATTTCTAGAATTGAAGAGGGAAGACAGTTCTTTTGGGATGGACGCTGATGACAGGGCGATAAACGTGAATTGAGTCGCCTATTCGCCTATATGACTCTTCTCGTATCTTTCATTCTCTTTTTATTACTGACTATTGTTCTATCGCGCTATGTCAGTTGCGTTTACTCTCTCTCCCTCCATATCTTGGACGTGTATGTTATTTGGGTTAAAATTGCTTCAAACCCTCCGAGGGGATACCCCGTAGTAGTCATACAAACTGAAAATATTCCTTTTATTGCTTTACGACTTCAGGTTCTATACTTCCTTGAAGTCATTTTTATCTAATTCCATTTTCATTTATATGCGACATTATGTAGTATGTGCGAACACTAAAGTCTTTACTTCCGATTTTCGCCTGTTTCACGGGTGGTAATAACGCCTTTCTTTTTTTGCTTCTTCTTCAGCTCTGATTGGGGGACGGCGAGACCCATAGGTCTTGGACGATGAATGATTATCATCTTAAAGCCGTTTGAATCTTTATAGTCGGAACTACCTAAAGTGACCTTACGTTTTAAATATCTAGTGTACAAGTAGCTTTCCTTATCGAAAATCACTCCTGACTTTCCCTGCTGTTGTACTACACACCATTTGACTTTTCTAATTGATGAAATATTTCTAAAATTATTTCTTCATTATCACTTGCTTGAAATATTCTATTTTTTGCTCGTACATTTGATTTCTTTGTTGCTCATTGCATCTTTAGTACGAGTTTAATTTGCTGAAATTAATTGTAGTTAACATATAACTTACTACTTGAGTACCATATTGAACAACGGTGTTGTATGGGTAGCTCTAAATTGATAAATTAAACCATTTTTAAAGAAGCTGGAAATATTACATTTAAATCGAGTGCGTAATTTTGAATCCAATTAAAGATAGTATTTTAAAATAGCTGGATTATTTATAGGTCATTTTACAATCAATTATCGAAATATACCTA
Organism: Dicyrtomina minuta; assembly: GCA_949802685.1. NCBI lineage: Eukaryota > Metazoa > Arthropoda > Collembola > Symphypleona > Dicyrtomidae > Dicyrtomina > Dicyrtomina minuta. The sequence continues at coordinate 156,743,630 of OX461808.1, read as the reverse complement.
ATAATTTAGGCATATAATGCAACTGTCCACAAACAAATACATAAATCCTTAGGGTAGACGTGGGCTGTTTAAGTCGTTTACAGATAAATTGTTGGTGAACTTTGAGTAAAAATCATTGCCCCAGCTAAAATTGGAATGACAAAAAATGCAATCTATCAATCTAAGTATCCAATGCCTGGGCCGACTGAAAAACTACCATAATTCGCAAGTGTGTGTTTTTGGGTTGCTTTCTAAGTAATGTTTATGATGTTTTAGATGTTTGTAATCAGCTCCTACTTTGGTTTTCTCTCGTGATGGATTAAAAAATTACAAACGTCTCAAAAGCATATTATTCAACACATCTCTTTCGCCTCTTACAGCAAACAAAAATGGATTTAAAATAATAGAAAATAATGTTCTTAACTAATACCCATTAACAATTCTTTCACACTTTCGTCATATTTCTTTTTTTAAACTATGGTCATGACGTAACTTTACCAACACTGTATCCTCAATTTTTTACCCTCCCTCCAAACAGAATCATGTATTTTCATTTCCCTAAGTGCTTGTAAACTGCTATATGTAAACACGCCTCTCCACGGTTACAGACCTAATAATTAAGTTTTATGCAAACCACGGATCCGGTGAATAACCGATAGCTAAACCGACGGTATTTCGCCGTCGGCATACATAGCTGACTCTATTTCAGCATAACCTTACGCCTACATTTAATGTTCTATTTACGTGTGTTTGAAAAGTGTAAACATTTTATTTACATGTTTTTGAAAAGTGCAAAATTTTCTATTTAAATGTTTTTAAAAAGCGCGAAATATTTCATATAAATGTTTTTCAAAAGTCTAAAATGTACAATTTACATGTTTTTGAAAAGTGTAAATGTTCTATTTAAATGTTTTGAAAAGTGCAAAATGTTCTATTTACATACATGTTTTTGAAAAGTGTAAAATGTTTTATTTACATGTTTTTGAAAAGTGTAAAATGTTCTATTTACATGTTTTTAAAAAGTGTAAAATGTTCTATTTACATGTTTCTGAAAAGTTTCAAATGTCCTATTTACATGTTTTTGAAAAGTTTCAAATGTTCTATTTACATGTTTTTAAAAAGTGTAAAATGTTCAATTTACATGTTTCTGAAACGTGTCAAATGTTTTATTTAAAAGTCAGCGGCAAACAAGCCGGTGGTGGTGCGGTGCTTCGGTTTGTATTTGCATGCCGGTGGAACGTCGGTTTCTACATGTTCGTTCGGTGACCGCTTCACCGATGAAGAGGCGTGTATGTAAAGTCTCGTTTAAATCTTTCTATACTTTACAACCCGTTTTATGTAAGGTACAAAGTCGCATTTGAAAAAGATTTTACATCGTCGCAGATGTCAATAATGTTAAAAGTCGTGTCATGCAGTGTTTAACTTAGGGTTTTTAACTTGCATTGTAAATTGTGTATTTGATTGGACTCCAATTCTAAGTCCAGATTTGATTTAGCTTTGAATTTAAATAGAGTTAAGAGGTTGTATGCTATAAGAAACGCAATCCTTTTAAGTGAACAATTCAATTTTAAACACCTTTCCTAAAAGCCCTCGTTGCTATTGTTAGTTGTGACGGATGTGTTATGACGGTGCTTTTAGATTGGCTATTTCTTACATTTTCTATAGTAATCGTAAGAAAATAGGTTGTTGAAGATATGCGTGTACACAAAGGGAAAATGTGCCTCGAGACACAGTATCTGTAGATTAGAATCGGGATCAGATTGCTTAGAGCAAATTGTTTAATTTATAGTAATGTCTACATTGAAATATACAACATCCTTATCCATGAAACAAGAGTGGTAATGTTATTGTGGTCTGACTGTGAGATGCAATGTGTCTTTGCGTACCTTTCAAAGTTTGTACGTAAATATGTAATACTAGATTCTTTACTGAAACTGATCTTTTAGAGCATTACAGTCTCCAGTTTAGTGAGGCGAAAGGGATTTGCGGTTATTCAGATTTTTTATTAGAATTGAAAAAAAGAGACCATTTCAAAACAAGCCAATATCAAATTTTGCAGCCTTCATATGAATCGTTATTACCAACAGTTAACTCATCTTTCTCAGTCAGTGTTTTTATGCCATAACCCATTTTGATTCTAGCTTTTGGATGCTAATTGAACACTATCTATTTAATTGATCACTTTTGGTCATGCAAGTGGTAACTTGTGATTATACAGACAGTTCATGCGAACATTTATACTGACCGAGACAATTCAGTTGTGCCCTCCTCCAATGTTACAGGAACATCCAATCTAATAATACAGTAATTTAGTCTGCTACCTTGCAATAGGATATACATATGCGGTATAATGTGCGTCTTTCCCTAAATGACGACGTAGTTTCGCTTTATTTCTGAATTTAGAACGGCAACAGATTCTGTGCTCACAGTGAATTTACGTATACACTAATTTACAAAATGGAGAAAGCGATAGCACACCATAACTTACAATATAAGCATAATAAAAGTCAAGCTCATGCCTACGGCCTACAGTAGAATTGAGTAGAACGCATGCATCAGCAGCGGCATCACATTCTCATCGACTTTTACTTTTCTCTCTCCGGATCCATCTAGCATTTGCACATACAGTGAAGCCAGAGGAGAGGTCAAAACTTGCAGATGAATTCAGAAACAGAATTTGAGAGTGCTTTTCAGTGTATGTGACTCCATTCTATAATGCCTAACTCAAACGCTCCAACTGAAATCAGGTTTGACTTTTGAGTGAAAGTATACGTATACTAAAGCTATGCACACATAGTTACGTGTATTCAAAGTGAAGTCGGATAGAAAGACTACGCCGTGTATTAAAAATACAATATTGCATACACATATACTAACAGGAAGGGTTGTACTCTTCCGCATGGTAATTTACTTGATATACAGAATCTTCAACACCTATTATGCTTATGCATTGTATCTACGTGGAGTACATTATAAAGCTCAGATTATGTCTGCTTGCCTACATTATTGAATACATGCTTTTGGGATTTCATTTGCCATTCAAGTCACTACCACTACTTAAAACTATGTCTGCTCACCCTGGTCAGACTTGTTTCTCGCTCAACCACATCTGCTGTGCCGTCGCAAGAAACTATACGAACCAGTTTAGAATATTTCCACTCACTTCTTCCCTCGCAAAATTCCGAAATAATGAAAGGAAACATACGTGCAGCCCCGTCCCGACTTCCGTGCACACACACACAAACATACAAGGGAATGGCTTGGACGAAATTGTGAAGCTAAGCTGGAAGGTCATGAAGTTATTTTACAAACCATTTTTCACTCTGCTGTAACTATGTAGGTTACTCATAAGCAACATTACAATTACTAGTTCTTTTTATTTCGTAATTTTTAGTTTTAAGTGTTGAATCGAATTGTTAATGTAAATTAACTTAATAAAAATGCTTCAGCTTTTCTCCTCTAATTCGCGTCCCCATTTTATCTCGAATTTAATAAGTCTTTGCCCACGTATATTAAAGCATAGCTAAAATTAATAACGCAAATGAGGTCATTCAATGAACAGAATGCTTCTTAAAATAACGAAGCAGGAACATTCGCAGAAGAAAATACTATACATAATTTCATAGAGTTAAACGGGACCAAAAAGACACATATTGACATAAAGGAGTATTACAGCGGAACCTGGGGGGGGGGGGGCGCCAAAGGAGAAAGGCGGCTGAGAAAGTTATCAAATTATTTAAAATGAGATTTTGAATTCAAATGCAGATTCGCTGTTAAATATATGTAGAGTTGTAGAAATGAACGAATGTGAAAGGAAATAGTAAGCGAAAGGACGAAAGGCAGGGAAATGTTGATAGAATGCTTTGGGGTAAAGTCTATCCCGGGTGACAGTACAGGAAGTGTCAAAAGATGGAAATACAGTTTACAGGAAAAAATGCAAATGTGTGGTACAGGGAAAAACATGTTGGCGGAACCCATTTAAAGAAGTTTTCTGTATCGCTTCACTATCAAAACCTTTAAGGCAACATCTGTACACACTCACACAGAACACAAAGAACAAAGAGAAAGTACTTTCCTTACTTTTCGCGCCTGTCTTTTCTCGCTCTTGTCACACACACTCTAAAACTTCTGTCTAGAATACAAGTTCAAGACTCCACATTGTACATTAGGCAATCACTCTCCATTTCTCGATGTCTTAAACTACCATTGACTTCAGACAAAACTCGCATGTGTAAGAGGCAAAGGTCCGCATCTATCCTCTTTGTAATGAGCATACATTAAACCTATTCAGTGCAGCCATACTCGCACTAAGAAAACATAATAAAAACTACTTGAAACCGTAGTTTGAGTCTAGTAGAGAATAAAGGAGTATATATACTGGAGATAGAGCATAATATGCTCTTGATTCCCAAATCACAAAATTTAACTTGAAAAATAGAAAAGGATAGGAGTGGAATATTTAACACAGATCACATACGTTCCAACACATAAGAAAAAGCATAAACATCTGACGATGAGACGATTCAGAAATAGAGACAATGGAATACATACTATAATTTATTGAGAATAAATGGCTCTAAAGGGATTCGTTTTCAAAAGAGTGTTGAATCTTGTGAAGTCTGAAAAGAGATAAGCATAGAGACCTTCGAGCGTCCTTTCTGTTAGCATGTCATCAACTCCATTGACTTGACACATTACCCTCTTGAGATGTTATCCTTCTTCGATACAAACTGAGATGAATTACTCTCGCCTGTCTCCCTGTTAATATATTCGCATTAGAGATTTGAGCCGGTAGGCTAAGAAAAGGTCATCTGACTGACTGACTGCTCAACCCGTTTAGTTATAATTCCTAGGCCCATGGAGCCTTCAGTCTGACCGCTTGACTTAGAAAGTATATTGTTTCAGATAAGTACTTTACATTCAAATTTTTAAAAATGAAACTAAAATACATTGTCAATTGTCAAATTTTAAAAAATATGGATTCGTTTAAACGTCTTTGCCAACTTAACTTTTCAAAGGAGCCTCTATAGATTTTGATCTATACTCAAAAGTAAATGGTGTCCAATTTTCAATTTTCTTTTGATCCTGAGTTGCATTTTACTTTTGATTTTCTTTCCTCGCTCTCACTTTTATTTCACATTTTTTCCAGTACATATTATGTAGTAATGTAGTATGAACATCCACACAGCAAAGACAACTTCCTAAACTTTTACCTTTTCATGTTTTTTGGCTTCCTTCGTGTCTCTTTGCATTGAGCGCAGAAGATGAATTTGTTGACATGATTGGTTGGAGCCTAACATATGCTCAAAAATGTATGATTACTATCATTTCTAGAATTTCGTCTTCGATTCATTTACTCTGATCTCAAATGAAAATTGCAAAAATATTTCAAGCGCAGGAACAGAATTTCTTTTGCTTTTTCATTTCTTTGAGAATAAAAAAGTTTACTTTCTGCACGAGTTAGCTTAAAAATTGAAAGCCGTAATCCATGGAACAGTCAGTGACTGATTGTGAAAGAACATTTTAGTCTCCAAAATGTGGATGTAATGCTGCAACATTACGTTCTATAGAATAGCTATTTTTGAAAAGGAATTTTTCTTTCGCTCGGAATTTAACAGGCGCGCGCAAAATAGTAAAAAATCATTAAAAAATTCAAGACTGTCAAAAAAAAATTTATAGGTTCTGATTGTATTTAATAATAATTTATTCATTTTGTCGATTTGGCCGCAGCCCATACAACATTGTTTAGATATTTACAGGTAGATATTTACAAAATTGGTCCTTGGTTAGACCTTGTTTGGTTATAGAATCAATTATGTTAATATGATATGCAGTTATTTCAGTTTTTGAGTTATCTAAAAAGTATAAGATTTATGCATAAATATATATTGTTAAGAAAGTTACAAGGTTCTATTGCATGATAAAGTGTGTATAGTTTAGAATATTGAGCTCCAGAGGACAATTCAGCTCCACTTGACTGGAAACCCTCAAACAATACCGCTTTCCATCTAGATCATTTGCCGTTTTTGGTCATCAATTTATTAATGTATATAGTTGTCAAACATATAAGCATCATGCCCGTGATACTTTAGTGCTGATTTAGTAAGAAAAATCTGCTAGTGAGAAGTAAAGGGATCTGAACAGCTGATCATAAGTTTTAATGGGGTATAGGTACCACAAGAACGTGACAGAGTTGATCAAAGACTCGTCATTGGATCGGCCAGTCTCAGGGTTGACACTAAGGTATATTTACTACCCAAAGCAAAATTCGGGGGCAATAATGAAGCACAGGCACTGAGCAGAGGGAGTTACGGGGGCAATAATGAAGCATAAGCACTGAGCAGAGGGAGTTACGGGGGCAATAATGAAGCTCAAGCACTGAGCAGAGGGAGTTTCGGGGGCAATAATGAAGCACAAGCACTGAGCAGAAGGAGTTTTGGGGGCAATAATGAAGCACAAGCACTGAGCAGAGGGAGTTACGGGGGCAATAATGAAGCACAAGCACTAAGCAGAGGGAGTTACGGGGGCAATAATGAAGCACAGGCACTGAGCAGAACAATTTATGGAGGAAAATATAAGCATCACAGTTATTCAAAGCCAATTACGGAGGTATACTAAGGCACATACATATATCGGTATTTAAATGTCGAAAATATCGTCGGTGAAATGAGAAGGGTTATTCTTCCCCAATACAACTGTGGTAGAAGTTTCGTATTCTTATGGCCTCGTCCCAGAAATTGAAAAGTTGTCCAAAACCTTCTTCGTCAGGGTAGTAGCTAAAGATTATTGACGTTAAGTTCTTCCGCGTCGGTTTGTTGGTCGATAGCTGATTGAGGAATTTCTTTCGGGGTGGTATATAATGAGGACAGTTGAGCATAATATGGTATACGTCTTCCACTTCTTTTCCACACAAATTGCAATCAGTCCTTTCTGCACGCTTCCATATCATATTCATGCCATTGAGGTTGGTTGACTTTCCTCTGAGAACAATTCTAGGAAGGCCAGTTCTTAGGTTCAACACGAACTTAGTCATGTTCCATGACAATTCCATCTCAAAATATTCCGATTTTAATGCATGCGTTTTTAAGCGGCAGTAATGAGTCATGGTCGTGCAGTTCTGCATTCTGAAGACGTCTTTGTTGATACAGTCAAGTCGATACTTTTCTACTATTTTTGCCTTGTGCTTCTTCATATATTGACTGTTCATGTTTTCTAGCACTTCCTCAAGTAAAGCGTCAGCAAACAGATTTCTCACTTGCAACATCCAATTATACCGGGGATCTGTGGTTTTAATCTTTATAATTTCATGGTAGCAGTTTTTGATAATGTTGCTTTCTTCGGCGTTTAGCACTTTCTCCAGGAATTTAAGCACTGCTTTAAATAAAATAAGCTTTATATTTTGTGCACCAGTTTCTAGACGAAGAAAAAACCTCGGTGTTGAGTTAGTAGTGCCTGTAAGTCTTCTAAGGAACATTGTCTGGAATGTCTCAAGTTCTTCGCAGTAGCGAAGCCCCCATATAGGTGCAGCGTACATTAGGATCGAGCTGACAAGTGATTGGAATAGTTTTAGATGCACCTTTACGTCCTTAATCTTAGCACGATAAAAAAGTTCGAACAACTTTGATTGCGCTAGTTTTGCCTTGTTAAAGAAGTGTTGTTTTGCTTCATTAAATATCCCGCTTTGTGTAAAAGGGACACCCAGGTACACGTACTTGTTCACTATTTCTATTGTCTTGCTTTCCCATTTAAAGTTAATTGAATTGCGTATATTGTTGCCTTTCCTGAAGATCATGACTTTAGTCTTAGCTAGGTTAACCGTTAGATTGTTCACTTTGAAAAAATTACTTAGGGTATTTATCTGTCTCTGTAGGTCCAGTTCATTTAACGCAAGTAGGATTATGTCATCCGCGTATAGCAAAATAAGTAATTCAATAGTGAACATTTGTATGCCTTGGATGCCGCTATTACGGAGAATTTCTGTGATCTTTTCGATGTAGATAGTGAACAGAGTGGGTGATAGAGTTTCTCCTTGCAGCACTCTACCCATTACTTTAATCATATCGGTGTATCCTTCTTTACAGCAGACCTTCGTTTTTGCTAGGTCGTACAACTCTTTGATTTTTTCTACAAAATGGTCACTGAGGCCTGCTTCTTTCAGTCTAGTCCATAACTTGCTTCTTTTGATTGAATCCAATGCTTGGCTGAGGTCCACAAACAGAGCAAAAAGTTGGCCTTTCTTTTTAAGGGCTGGTCTGTTAAGTTGCTTCAGTATGCAGGAATACAACGCAAAAATGTAATCCGTGCATCCTCTTCCTTTTCTGTATGCCGCTTGGTTTTCAGATATGGTGTTGTTGCTGACGCAGAAAGAATTTGATCGGTCCGACATTATACAGGTGTACAGTTTAGTTATTGTATTAATTAGGGCAATTAGCCTGTAATTGCTTGGTAATTGGTCGTCGCCTTTCTTGTAGATTGGAGCAGTGATAATTTCTCCCCATTCTTCTGGTATTTGTTCTTCTAAGGCTTTGTTGAGGAGCTGCAGTAAGTAGTCGTAAGTGGTGTTGTCTAGGGTTTTCCATATTTCGTTCGGTATACCATCTGCTCCAGGTGATTTATTATTGGCTAACCTTTTTGTGGCTCTAAGTAATTCCGCCATAGTTATGTTCGAGTCGAGTGTCGCCGTATCATTCGCAGTTGCTTTGTTTACATTGTTGACTACGTCTACTTCACTAGACGTGCCTGTTTCAAAGACTGCGCGAAAGTGAGCGTCCCAGTGTTCTTTAGAAATATCGTTAGACCTAAAGCTGTACTTCTTGTCTCTGAAAGCGTTGATTGCCTTCCAGTAGCCAGCCGAGTCTTTGCAATGATGAATTTCTTTCTGAATTTTGTTATAAAATACTTTCTTCTTATCGGAGCAAAGACTACGGTATGATTTTCGGACTTGTAGGTAATATTCAAGGCTGCCGGTGTCCAGGGAATTTTGATGTTTGTTCTTTCTGTGTCTCTGAAGGGCTTGAAGCGCCTTTCGTTTTGCTTCACTGCATTCTTTGTCAAACCATCTTAGGGCAAAGTTAATTCTGTTTTCACTTAGGGGTTTTGGGGCAATCCCTGTTTGTTTGGCTGTTTGATGTATCATGGTATACAATTGATTGTAATTACAGTTACTAAAGTCAAGATCTTTGCTGTGGGTGCTCATATTTGCTCGAAACTCTACGATCTTCTCCTTGCTTTATCTTATATTTGTCCCTTTACTCTTTAAAATACATTTGGAGTTCTGTTTCTCTTGAGTTGTACTTAGAAGTATGGGTAGATGATCTGATTCTACGCATTCTATTATCGAAAGGTCGTTAAATTTGTCAATTGCACTGTTGCTACTAATGCACAGGTCAATCAGGCTGTGTCCATTGCTTCCAATATACGTGGTATTACCGTTGCTGTCAGAGTTGCTTCTTCCGTTTAGAATTGTTAGGTCGTTGGTCCAGATCATGTCAATGAGCTTTTTCCCTCGTTTGTTAACATAGGAGTCAGTAGTTCTTCGGGTCTTGCTAAAGTTTATTGTATTTTCAGTGTGATTTTGGAAGCATCCTACTCTGCTGTTGAAGTCACCCATCAATATGTACGATTTAATCTTTGTTTCAGTAACTTCGGCGAGAAGGTTGTCTAGCTCTTCGTCGTATTGTGTTGTAGGTGGTATATAGGCAAAGCATATTATGACTGGTTTTTTCCTAACTGAGAATTCTATCAGGGTTTTAAATCTATCCTGATGGATGATTTTGCATTGCTTAGATGTGTTAGATTTGATGCATACTATCATTCCTCCGCTTTTTCTGCCTCTTTCTCCTACCGCTGGGATTACTGTTAGATTAAAATTGTTAAAAGTCTTTTTCACGTCTTCGCTTAAATTACAAATCCAGGTTTCAGATATACAGAAGATATCCACGTCATGTTGTAAGATTATTTTGGCTTTGTCATATTTACAGTTGCTGAAACCATTGACGTTCCAGTATAAGATAGTATTTACAGAGTTTGTGTTGTGTTGTATGGGCCGGCCGAATTCCTAACTTCCCATTTCTATGTCAACCGTATTATTAGCGTAGGGAGGCTCTGCTGCTGCTTTTCTCTTATTTACTCTTTCCTTAAATCTTTTCTTGCTTATTTCTTCAGGTAGGTCAGCATTTAGGAATTTTAGATTTCCTGGTCTGTTTTTAAGCAGTTGCTTGGCCTTAAGAACTGCTCCTCTGTCGAGCTTCTTCAAGAAAGTAACCAATATTGTTCGTTCCTTTCCCTCCGTTGCAATTCCCAGCCGTTGGATGACATCAATTTCAGCGTTCACTTTAAGGTCATTGTGAATTAGGTTAACTATTATTTGTCTTAAGTCCTCACTACTTTCCGTACCAGTTTCCGGAATTTCTCTAATTAACACGTTGTATTGTTTGGCGTCATTTGTAATCCTGTCTATTTTCTTTTTGCATTTGCCAAGTTCTAGTTCAAGAAATGTGTTAGCTGATTTGAGGCTAGTAACATCTTATAGAGTCTTTACTTTCCCTAGTAATTCCGTATAAAGTACGTCGTGCTGCTCCAGCTTAAGTCGAATTTCCTGCACATTTCCTAGAATGTTGGAATTGGCTGTTTCTTGTCGGCGTTGGGCTTCCGTTTGAGCATCGATTTTAGTGTTGATTTGCTCCATTAAAGCCATCATTCGGTCCTCCATTGCACTGCCTTTCTTTCTTTTTCTGACTTCAATGCTACTAGGAGACGTTTCCGTGGTGTCTCGACCTCTCTTGTTAGATTCGGCGGTTTGGGAAACTGGGGTTTGGTTTATGGGTAATATTGAGGGTGATATTAATTTTACAGGGGACCTTACTAATTGTTTTCCCTTAAATATGTCGGTTTCTGCCACCATTCCATGAACTTCCGGAGTTTTGTGCTATTAAAGTGTTCGTCCTATCTGAGTTCCACTGTACTACCCGTCGTACTCGTGTCCTACTGTTTGTTAGATTAGTGTTGTGGTATTGTATGAGGATTTTTATTATTTCAGGGGGTGGCCGTTGTATTGATAGTACACTGTAGTTACCGTAGTTTTGGTGTCCTTAGTATCGGGCTTATTAGCGTTCTTGATATTAAGTCTTACTGTAGAGTCAGCTGTTAGCTTGCGTTGTACTTTATGTTATCTTAGTATTCTAATGCATCGTCCATTATATTAGTGATACACTGTATGATGTATGTTATGTAAGTCCTACTGTAGTATAAATTCGATGAGTTTCAAAAACAAATAGTAACCGTATTATTGATGTCTCACTGTATATTCATTATCAGCGTTTCTGTTTTTATATGCTATCATGACTGTCAGCCTAAAATTATGCTTATTCTAGGAACACGACAAAATATTTAAATTAGTTAAATTAGGATAAGCTTAATAAGGATAATTTGTGTGCGGTGGTTTTGCATTCAGTGTAATATATAGTTATGCATCTAAGACTTAAGACTATTAGAAGGTACCTTGTTTCAGTTGTATCAAGATTGGTATAGTGAGTGTAAAAAGGGAAAAAAAATAAATAACTGGGTTACCTTGTTCCTTTGATTCTATCTTTAGACTTATCTCACTGCTGTAACTTTCAATATTACATGTACCTGTAATGGCGCCTTTTGTATTTTCTGAGTAAAATGTATTCTGTTTGTTTTATTATTTTTTATTTTTATCACTTTTTATTAATTAATCTTCACTATTCTCAACTAACTTTTATTCTATAAGATGTAGAAAAATGTTGTCCACACGTCAATGGTTAATTCTGTGGTTTTTGCTTACTTTTGACTTGTTATTTCGTACTAAATATGACTATATTTTCACCGTCAGTCAGAGGTAATGTTGTCACTACGGTTGTCAACCAAGAACCGGTAGGTGTTAATAATGCTTCTTCAATAGTTAATGGGATATGTAGAGCTGCTGTAATTCAGGCGTTTTCAGATGACTGAACTGGTCGAGTGACGGAATGAGTTTTTTTCTGATTGTATTTAAAAGAAACAGGCAAACTTTCAAAAGAGTCCATTCGAAAATAATTGAATATACTTCCTCGGCAAATTTAGAGTTTTACTAACAAGGAACATTACCTCGCGTGCACACACTAAATTAGGCGAAACTATGTGTGATCTCTGGTGTGTGTTTGTGTGTATGTACATGTGTGTGTTCTTGTTTTTGTGGTCGGCGTATTCTTTGGATCCTCATAAGTTAACAGCAACTGAATATGAATGTATGCAAAAACTCATTTAGCGGTGAATAATTGATAACGGACCAGTTTCTTAGAAATTGGAATGGTAGAGCAAGGACTAGTTCAAGTCAGTAAGAAAATGGATACTTATTGATTTTTTGATATACTCAGATTAGTTTGTTGATTGTGTTTCTCGATTAACCTTACTCGAGTTCAACTTGTGAATAATTTAAATTATAGGCAATTCGACCTGCCTGTTAGCAATTTAACTCGTTCCAGTTTAACTAGTTAATTTAATCGGATAATTAAACCGCGGTCAACGCGCAAACAGCCCCGGCTGCTTGAATTTTCAAAAAGCATGTAGTACATGTAACATTTTACACTTTTAAAAAGACATGTGAATGGAACATTTTGTAGTTTTCAAAAAATAGCATTAGGAATATATTTTGACTTTTTAAAAACATGCAAATAAAATATTTAACACCTTTCTCAAAACATGTAAATATAACCTTTCACACTTTTATGAATCAATTAAAATAAACATTTCTTTTTCTAAAACATGTAAATACACCATTTTGCTTTAGCAAAAAAAACCTTAAATAAAATCAAAATGCTGGTTTTAATATGGAAACAAATTGCTGCCGAAACGTAATTCCTTCGTCCAGCCCTGTTAAATATTAGTTTAGAAAATGTGAATGTAGATATATAATATATAGAATATAGAATCCTCCTAAATAGGGTTGAAAGTACAAAAAATATCCCTTACCCGACTTTTGAATAAAATGCAAAGGTACATCTCTGTAACTACTGTATTGATTTCCATTTGAAAGAACCTTTTAACTTGATATTCAGTCTACATTCAATCCAACTCAATGTATTATTCAAATTCAATTCTCTTTTTACGACCAGCGCTCCACACATAAAACAAATCCAATTTTTCTTAATCACTTGGCTCAACTCATTCAGGATGACGCGTGAGTGTAAGAGCCGTACATACACAGCTATTGTATTCTCATGTAGACAAACACACACACGCAAGAAAATTGGTTTAAATTTAACACAATACGCTTCATTTTCTAGTCCAATCAATAGCCGATGAAATATTAAATAAGTAGGGGACACGAGTATAACTACCTACTCAACAGTAGAGAGAGAGAGAGAGAAAAAAAACATTTCATGAAAATAATCTTTACGCTGTCGTCCAGCGACGATAGCCTATTAAACGACACATCGTCAGTAATAGTCAGTATACGTTTCATAATTTTGTTACATATAATTATTGCTTGTCAATGTGTTCCTAATGAAGTCACAAAATTATTCAGTTGGCACAGAACAAAACAAATAAAACACAAATATTTAAACCTATTTCTACAGTACAAACCGAAGATCACAACGTCTTCAATCAGAGTACTAGGTAGACACTGGCATATTATTAGGATTTTGCTACCTAGGTACATTACTTTTCTAGTTTTAATGATGTATCGCTTATGAATTGGTTTCATGGGAATTCATATTAGCTGGAGATCGAGCACACGTTAAGTTTTGAATACAAAAGCAGTGCAAGACAATCTGTCCCTAATGAGCTCTTAAAAAAAAGTGACCGAGGACCGAAACGTACCTTTCTTTTTGGCCTCATTTGTGCCTTCGTATTATTTAACACAGGCCGTCCTGAGCTTGTTTCAAGAGTATAGAACTGACCGGACCTCCGGTCATTGCAATCGGTCCTACCGGTCACCGGCTCCGTGTCTTACACTGTACAAAAGAGAAGACCTCCATGCGTGCATATATAAAAGGAAGCTAGAAAGTTTTAAGGCTCAGGAATTTATTGTAATATAGCTAAATAAAGGACAAAATGATTAAGTAGCTGCTTGGACCTATATGGCAAGATAAAACATTTAGGTTATGTGGCCCTACGCCCCACTTACACATTGAAAGTAGACTGGTTAGATTGTGAGATAGATGATTTTAGGAGTGTGGAGTAGTAAGGCGTACGCAGAGGGGAGGCAGTTGTTACGGCGGCTGAAATATGTGCCATTAACAGAAGGCAAAGGTGTGAAGTGCCAAATCGTGTAAGTTCACTGAATCGAATCAGCAAGAGCCCACGCCGTGTGTGGGCATGTGAATCTACTGCTCTAATATAATAAAGACACAACAAGTCCTGTTTTATACTTAGGGTCAGGGCCGAATAATGCGGCCAGCTCAGGCGGCCCCCGCTGCTTGAATTTTCAAAACACGTGTAAATAAAAATTTTTGCAGCATCCAAAAATATGTAAAAACAATATTCTGACTTTTTTAAAGCATGCAAAATAAAACTTTCTGTACATTTTTAAAACACTTAATTAAAATATTTAACAATTTAAAAAAACATGCAAATAAAACATATAACACCTTTCTAAAACATGTAAATGCAACATTTTGCTTTAACAAAGAGAGCCATTAATAAAATTAAAACTGGTTTATGTATGGAAAAAAATTGCTGCCCAAAACTAATTTCTTCGTCCGACCGTGTATACTTGGCAATGTCTACTTCAACTACAGACTACAGAGTTCATAATAGGAGCTTCTTTTGGCTGATTTGCTGAATGAAGAGCGACAATACAGGGATAGGTACGATATGGTATTGTAAATTAAACGACGTTGTGACTCGGAGTATAGTTTCCCTACGTACCTAGGTACGTCTGCTCAAGTTGTGTATTCAAAAGAGCGCAGTGCGTCTCTTTTTCTCTTCATGAGGCAACGGGGACGACCATGCAGGATTCTGCTCTCTATTATGGAAGCGTGCTCACAAGAAGTTTGGCCTTGAACCCGACATCTCAGCAGGATTCTCTATAACTATATGTGTGTTCGTTACTGAACAGAAGTATTTGGATATTTTCCCTTAATCTAAAAGTTTGTTTAATTTCACAATTTGTGAGTTGAAATGCTAGCATTTATTAGTCATATTTAATGCCTTTTAAATATTTAAATTATTGTTAAATTACCTCCTCGTTGACATCGATCAAGATGTCACATATCTGTAAGTTAGTGCTAAAGACATAGTAATTTTAGTCCTGACTTTCCTCATTCCTTGCATGTATAATTGTATTCTTCGATCTGGCTTGTTCACTTATCAATATGCTAATTATTTTAATTCTTACATTCTACACATTTTTTACTTTCCGACCAGTCAAATTAAATCCTTGAACTCGTGTCTTCTATATATTAAATTCTGCCTTCTAGTCCACGTGGACTAGAACTACACTTACATTTTGACATATATATTTCTGAAAACGTCGAACTTCGCTATGCGGTCCGAACATGCCGTCGTCTTCAATATAATCAGACAAACTCAACCTAAAATCTCAGACTCAAACCAACCGTCTTGCGGTTTAGACTTACAAACTGATTTGCGTTACCTGTATCTATTACCACGTCTATTGTAAATCATACATTCATTTACCTTCATCTTCTTATAGTTAAAATAAAGCCAATTTATTATTTTATAGAAGTTGTTGGTTTCTGTGTTCAGTCCAGTGGTGGAATTATTATTATTTTCATCAGCTTTATCTACTGCATAATCCAGATATTTAGAAGCTACTACAATTCTGGTATTCAGGATTTTGCATCAATCTACCTTTACGGAATTCTGGACAACAGCTTTACGACCTGAAATTTAATATGTCTGCTTTTACACGAATTTGGGTTCGCCGCCGAACAATGTGCAACCAGAAATTGTAATGCGAACGTAAGTGGTACAGAAGTGTTTGTTTGGGTGTGTGTATGCGTTGAAGATGTATTGTAATGTGAATTAAAGATGTAGATGGAATATAGTTGTAGTTTGATGATTCGGGGCGAACAATAAAAACACTTTTGTCTTTGACGATAGAGCAATGTGTTGTAATAAAAATAATAAGACAGTTGGAGGTGATAAAAATAAATAGGTGAATGAATTACAAAATTTAAACATTTAAACACAGTGACGAAGAAGAGGAAACAGTAGGACCATGGGAGTACGGCTTTGTTTGTAAAGAAATACAACAGTGAAATGTGCTTTAATAGATTTTTGAGTTGATTCTCACGTTACGTTTTGTATGTGTGTGTTTGTTCACTTAAATAAGGAAACTCGTAAGACTTTTTTTATTGTTGCAGACTATTATTCTGAACCTAAATGGATCAGAGAATTGTCCTGGAAGTACAATTTAAAGACAATAGAAAATAAAGATGGCCAATGTTACCTGAAGCTTTTTCTGCGTACAATAACAACCATCATGTGGGCTATGTGCTGGAGCTTACTGCTTCATCACATAACTATGTATTGGTATTCTATGATGTACTACATTTACATGTTTGGCCTGTATAAACACTTTTTATTTTCAATGTCCTCCATGCGTCTCAAGGTTCATTTTCCAATGTGATCCCCAAATTTTATGTAATTTCTTGTATTTCCAATTTGCATATTGGTTACTTTCTCCCAATAAATAGGCTCTCCCCTGGCTCTGCATCAAAGGGAAAGTAATTACATTAAAAGTGCAAGATTCGTTGTGTATTCTGTATTCACCTCGACTTTAAATCAAAAGTAACAGGGCCGGACGAAGGAATTGCCTTTAGGCAGCAATTTCTTCTTTTTAAGAGTTATAAGAAAAATGAAAGATGTACTATTTCCATGTTTTTAAAGTGTACAAAAATATTTATTTTGCATGTTTTAGAGAAGTCAAAATATTCATTTACATATTTTTGGAAAGTGTAAAATGTTCTATTTCCATGTTTTGAGAAAATGCAAGGAGTAGGGGCTGCCTTGCTGCCTGCGCTAGCTGCATTATCCGAACCTGAAAAGTAAGCACCCGGTGAGGCATTAAAGGAGCTATACACAAACCTCACAGAGCCCAGAGAAGTGTTCTTGTGTTACTCACTGTACCATACATTAAAATAATATGACTACCACCAACCATGCTATTCACCATTCACCAAGCACACAAGACTATACCAGCCACCGACACCCAAATCTTCGATTCCATTAGAATATCTATCGACCTTCAAATCTTTAATTTCACACATACGGGTGATTTTTAAGGAGTTTCCTATTTAAATTCAAATGTGACTTTACACTGGATGCGACATGGGACTTCCTACTTGAAAAGATAAAGTTGTGAGAAAATTTTGTAGGACAGTAAATAATTATAACAATTTTTCCCATTTTAATGGCAGGTAGGTGGAAAGCAAATATAAAGAAATAGAAAACGTCTGAAAAAATAACTTAATTTGGTTGATTATAACGTAGAAGCATCCCAACTTCATGCTTTAATTAATGTGAACTGAGCAAGGAAAATGCTCACAGCAATTTACTGAAAAGGACCAGAGTGGAAGAGTGAAAGTCAAACTGCATTCCAATTTCAACGCTCCCAAACTCGATATAGGTAGTTTACAAGAATTTAAAAAAGAACATAGGGATATAATTTTATCTAAAAGTAATTAGGAGGAAGATGTATATGAAAAGTTTTTCGGCAAAACGAGGTAAGTTTATGAGAGCAAATTTTATACAAAAACAACGAATAATGAATAAAAGTTGATTATTTTTGTCTACGTGCTTTGTAATTTACGAGACGTTATCACAAGCAGATTCCTGAATCTAAACAAACTCAGGAAATTCAATCGTGATGATTAAAACCAAACTTTTCTAAACACTTTTGTTTTCATAACAGAGCTTGTGCCTTGTGCACAGTAATTTTCTTCTGCAAACAACGAAAACACTCAAAAACTGAATAAAAATCAGATAACCCATGATCTAGGTGGGTTCAGGGGTAGTTATAGTCACCTAGAAATCTTTCCCCTACATAAAGCTACCCCGACAAACTCGGCGCTGGTAGCACAAACCATGTTTTAGCAAGAAACTTGTCATATAATTATGTAGAAAGGAGGGATAGAACATGGATGCGCTAGTAACGTAGGAAGATAGAGAGAGGGAAAGACGAAGTTTTAAAGAAAAGAGCAGATGTGTTAATGAGCGCGTAATTTATTTTATCCGGTCATTACGCTTATGAACTTCTTCATCCTACACATTTAAGAGCTAATCCATTAATTCAAACGGGTCTTATCTTCCTCTCTATTCCCTGCTTTACCGCTTTTACTATCTCGCCCACTTTCTCTTGAGCGTTTACTTGCTAACACATGCAGCCTTATACTGTTTACTTACTTCTGTACGTAAGTAGTTTTAGAAATTATAATTCAAAAAACGTGTAAATGTGCTGCCCAACTTTCTCCTTTATTTATGTTTTCTATTTGCATTAAAGTGAATTTAAAGCCGTAATTTTTGCTCCTTAAAAAATATGTTATTAAAATGAAATGCGTGTGCTGGCTCATAAGAAGACGATGACGGAGACTAAAGTAGAATAAAGGCGTTTAAATGCTCGTTTAGATTTTTGTGAGTTAAATATAATATGTAAGTCTATGTCAGTTTTGACCTTTGAAATTACTATACTAAATATATTGATTAACAATTCGAAAACATGTTTATTTTATTAGGTCTTATGTGAGGTGAAGAAGTAAATAACGCTTTATTCCTGAGTGGTAATGCGCTTTGGCTGGTCTGGAAGGCGGATTAACGCTGTTATCTTTAACTGTCCGATTAAAAAGGAAGAATTATACTGTAGAAGGTATTGCAGAGCTCAGGATGGAACCTTTTTGCCACTTTTCTTCAGGTTTTTGAGATATTATGAGCGCGGATGAAGGGAGACTGGAGTGGAAGCTAAAAAATATGACTCACGTAAAGTAGGGTAAAATACATTAGAGACATAAAAATTCTCATTAAGGTGCTACATAAAGTCCCGTTCCTTAATCTGGTAGTTAGACGAGAAAAGCAGAAGCGTCACAGAGAGAGAAAGAGAAAGTTGTAACTGTATTAGCTGCTTTCCGCTGTTGTACAGACAGAATATACTTTTGATACTAGAGCTTGTATATGACATTCACACTGCCGTTAGTTTTATCTTAAGCTGGACACACGGTGGAGAAATAGTCCGGAAAGTTCACGACTTTTATTAGTGGCGTAGCTCGAAAATGTAGCATGTAAAACACGTAAGACAAGATTCCAACTGAATTACACGTGAATTACGGGTAGTGGTCGGTGGCTTGTGGTGTGTAACTGAACAGAGTGTTACATCGACAAAAACTATATACCTTCCAGCCCTTTTTCTTGTACTGCTAGAAAAGTGTAAAACGTAATATTACGGGAACCGATTATGACTCGCTTCATATTACATTGCTGATCAACTATATGATAAAGAATGCATGTATCATCTACAATGGGACAATAATATACTCTTCTGTAGTCCTGTAGTCTTTACTGTCCCGTACCAGAGCGCGACAGAAATCTTCTAAGTCTTTAAGTTCTCAGGTTGAAAGCTTTGTCAAGTCTTCTAAAGATAAGTCATTTTCACTTGACTCATTTCTCCAAATTGTTTCGCGTTAACCTCAATTAAAACCTAACACCTAATTGATAAGAACCTTTTGCGTACCCTTACTAGTGGACTTACCCACAAAACCGTCTAAAAATGCAAGCCAAAAATCGTTCAAAGTTAAAAATCTAACCAAATACCTATGTGACTGATATAGCTGGTAAAGAGTCGTTAGTACGAACACCACTAAAAATTTACGCCTAATACTTTAATACGAAAACAATTCTAGAAATTTATTAAATG
This sequence comes from Dicyrtomina minuta, assembly GCA_949802685.1. Lineage (NCBI taxonomy): Eukaryota > Metazoa > Arthropoda > Collembola > Symphypleona > Dicyrtomidae > Dicyrtomina > Dicyrtomina minuta. The sequence continues at coordinate 156,723,775 of OX461808.1, read as the reverse complement.
TAAAAACACACGCAAAAATGCTTTACAAACTTTGTTCACTGAATTTGATATGTTTAGAGTAGATGTATTGCAAGGTACATATTTTTCCAATGAAATTTTATTGCTTTGTACAAGTAGGTATATTAAAACAGAAATAAGCAAAATATTCCAGATTTCCGGACTTTAGAGTCGTCTTAGTGACAGTTTTAAATACAATCAATTGTTGAATTCGGTAGGTGAAATTTTGCCTTCAAAATGTAATGAATTTGCGTATGGCATCGTATAGATATGACAATGGGAAGAGGTAAGTAGGGGCAGGTATAAAGGTTAAGTAGGTCAGTAGGTATTGTCAAAGTCAGACTGGAACTGTGGTGGCTGTAGGGCTATAATATGCTATGCATGAGTGGTAATATGCTGTTTTAATTGTATTGCCACTTCTGCCACTTTATTACAGTTCTATTAATGTCCTGCCACCCCTATCATAGGTTACTACTACTTGTCTCTTTTCCATTGAGCTCGTACTGGAATTGGCATTGGAAGGGCATAGAAAAAGGTAGAACCATAATATTCAGAACAATTTAATCAGACTCCACGAAATGATAAAGTGAAGCAATTTAATTAATACTTTCAGTGAGGGTCCGAATAACCTATGATAAATTACTTGACGGTACGACGAGGAAAATATATATCATAAGGGTTCAATGGTCATCACAATTTCTGGTCTACTAGGTAGGTAAGTGTAACCAGCCTAACTTGCATATTCTATAACAATTTATTCCTGAGCCTATTGCTCAAAAAAATAGAAAAATTTGAAGGGAAGCACAAGTTAACTTTAGTTTCTTTACATCCGCCTACAGACTACATTGAATGTTCAACTATAAGTACCCATAGGATATGCTTGAATGGCTTTCATTCCTATTGTAATTTTTTTATTTTCAAGCATCCCTATTCAATCGTGCCTTTTTGAAAAAGTTTAATGCTGAAAAGTTTATTCTAATGGTAAGTTGGTGACCTCGTTGCTAAGGAATATTCAAAAATACCTACCTAGGTACCTACCAAAAGTCAAAAGATCCCCATGTATACTGGACATGGTGATTTCCCAATTTATTTAGTATTTTTCAATAGTTGAAGAGGCTGCAACCGAAGCCTGTAGAAGCCACATTAGGGCAGAGGCATATTTAATGTATTAGTGAGTAGCATGTAAAAGCTTTAAAAGACGGGTTTTGGGGCAAACGAGAAAAAAGGTTTCTATAGTGCCATCGAAGCGTTACTTGACTTTCCTTGTATCCTTTTCGTTGTCGTTCCATGTTTTATACTTCATACTTTGAACTGTCGTTCTGTATTGCGTAGTAGGCATGAATTAAAGAAGGTCACGGGTCTGGAAGTCTGAATTAAATTCATTCAGTGGGTTCTTGGTTGAATGGATGGAAAGATTCTGCTGGGAGTGAGAACTGTGACTGAAAGGATACGCAGGGCAGGATTATGCGACCAGCGCAGACAGCCCCTGCTGTCTGAATTTGTAAAAATACATATGAAAATGGAGTATTTCAAACTTTTCAAAAACGTATTGTTAAAACTTGAGACACATCTCTAAACCTTGCAAATAAAGCATTTTACACTTTACTCAAAACTTGTAAATAGAACATTTTGCACTTTTCTGAGTCAAATAAATAGAACATTTTGCACTTTTCTGAGTCAAATAAATAGAACATTTTGCACTTTTCTGTCAAATAAATAGAACATTTTGCACTTTTCTGAATCAAATAAATAGAACATTTTGCACTTTTCAGAATTAGGTAAATAGAAAATTTTGCACGTTTTAGAATTAGGTACATAGAAAATTTTAAACTTTTCTAGAACATGTAAATACCACATTTTGCATTTTTCTGAGTCAAGTTAGTCAAGTCAAAAGAACATTTTGAACTATTCTGAGTCAAGTATATAGAACATTTTGCACGTTTTAAAATTAAGTGAATAGAACATTTTGCACGTTTTAAAATTAAGTGAATAGAACATTTTGTACGTTTTAGAATTAAGTAAATTATACATTTTAATCTTTTCTAAAAATGGTGAAAATAACATTTTTGATTACCAAAGAAAACTTTCAAAAATCAAAATGGTATTTGTTTGAAAACTACTACTGCTGCCTACAAGCAATTACTTCGTCCGGCCCTGGTAGGATATTATGGAAGTTGAATTGTACATTACTTTGAGTCTTGACTGCAGAGTGCACGTGGGGCTCTGTATAAGGATGGAGTAGTTCCCTGGCTCAAGTGTGTAAGTATTGACTAGGTGCAGAATAAAATAACCGATGGGATTTCATGGCTCGCGGGCTGGTTCTGTTTTGAAGTGTTTCGTATTTTGGTATGGTGTGGTGTTCTCTGAAGTTCTAAGGCGATAGTGCAGGAAAGTAAAAAAAATGCATTTGGAAGGAGTTGAAGTAGTTTTTGGAATTTTCGTCCCTTGAGTTTATGAATAAGAATAAAGTTTATTCGAACCACGCAAATGCACATTTTAGAGTTGAGAGTCGTAGCGTGAAGCTGAAGGACAGAATCTTACATAAAATTGAAAAAAAGATCTTCCACGAACTTTCATAGTATGTACATGTTTTCCGTCCTCCTAATATTGCCTTTATCAATTATTCACATGTCAATTTGTCTTACTTACAGACACTCGCAATATGTATAGCAGGAGTGTATAAAGACCCTCAATATTCTTTTGCATGGTCATGCAATGTTAGGTTATATAGTAGGTCGAGTATATATCGTCTGTGAAGAACCAAAATGACCCATTTCCATTATTAGCTAAATGCAAAATCTACTATCAACAAAAATAATCAAACATGTCTTGCGAGCATTTACATATAATATCGTCGACGAAGAGGCAAATATGATCATCTCCATCTCGGACTGAAGGCAATTATGATCATCTCCATTCAGCACTAAAAGCAATTATGATCATCTCTCTTTTTCAAAAAATACAACTAATAATGTGATATGTTATTGATTAGGTAAGGGTTTAGTAATTCGAAACTAAGTACATTAGGGGTCACCCATAAATGACGTCATCAAAAAATCCCCGTTTAATGTCCTGATGGCCCCCTGTCATCAGATTACCCGTTACGTAAATGGTTATCTTTAGCATGCAACACCATCAATATTCAAGAATGTTGCTTAGCCATACCCATGACGTCATTTATGGGTGACCCCTTAAATTTTTTTAACTTTCAATAATGATTTATTGATCAATCAATTTAATTGAATTAAATTAATAAATTAACGCATGAATTAGCTCATTAATAAATCATTATTGAAAGTTTAAAAAATTTAAGGGGTCACCCATAAATGACGTCATGGGTGTGGCTAAGCAACATTCTTGAATATTGATGGTGTTGCATGCTAAAGATAACCATTTACGTAACGGGTAATCTGATGACAGGGGGGCCATCAGGACATTAAACGGGGATTTTTTGATGACGTCATTTATGGGTGACCCCTAATGTACTTAGTTTCGAATTACTAAACCCTTACCTAATCAATAACATATCACATTAGTTGTATTTTTTCAAAAAGGGAGATGATCATAATTGCTTTTAGTGCTGAATGGAGATGATCATAATTGCCTTTAGTCCGAGATGGAGATGATCATATTTGCCTTTTCGTCGACGATATTTCACACTTTTCAAAAACATGAAATAAAAAAATTTTGCACCTTTTAAAAAACTTGAAAATAGAACTTTTTGTACCTTTTAAAAAACTTGAAAATAGAACTTTTTGTACCTTTTCAAAAACATGTAAATAGCACATTTTAAGTTTTTCAAAAACTCGTAATTAACATTTGACGCATGTTTCTTACTTTTTTTAATGACATAGCTTATTTTGACTGAAGCAAATTGGATATGGGTCGTTTTGGTTCTTCACAGACGATATGTAGGTACTTGAGCATCGAGAAGCCCAATTATTTTATTTTAACTGATATCTGTTTCGTTTCTCACACAAGTTAGAAAAAACCCAGAGCACCAAGTTTGCTATAATGCTATACATTATTCGTAAACACTTTCCTTTTAGTATTGTTTTGCATTAAATATGGCTTTTTTTTCATATTTCTTGATAATGGTCGTACTTACGGAGAGCTTACAGCACAGCACTGTACTGCTGAGACCCGCTGTAAGACCTGATTAGTTTTACTGTATACAATTTACATATATACATGGAACGTGGATTTGGATTGGTATAAGGGCAGGAAGATAGAAAGGGACTCGAACGTCGAACGGGGTCGCATGTGTGTATGACAGACACAAAAATAATTTTGTTTTAGGTGTTTCGAGCCTATTAAAATGCCTTAAAGAACGAAAAAACGTCTCATTTCTGTAGACTTCCGCTTGCATAGCACTTTAATAAAAGTTCGAGAGGAAAGGGAAACGGACAACTTTTGTCTTGGGAGTTTTTCGTCTCCATTTTTTTCTTTTATGAACACCCGTCCATGAGGAATACTGGATCAACAGGAAGTGTACTAAACAACTACGTAAGAAACACAAAACTTTTTCACTCATTCAAAAAAAAACATACGTTTGTATACAACACAAAATAAAGCAAACAAGAGATGCACTATGTACATTGATATGTTTAATGCAATTTGTTCGTGGTACGTACACCATATGAATGAAAGTACGGAACAATAAGGACATAGGGTTCGTAGTTCTCTCTACCAATTCCAACATGTAAACACAAACACCCACGCTCACCCAATAAGTCAAGTATAGATTTTGATATTATTCGACTACTGATTTGATGGAGAAATCAAAAGCAAAGTTCAAAATTGAACAGCCGTGCTGCAGTAGAAAAGAAGCTTTCTCCGTCTCCTTTCCCCTACATGTCTCTACTCTGTCCTCATAAAAAGAATGGTCTACTAGAGACCTTAGTTCGATTTCGATTTCGGTTCGGGTAAGTCCGGGAAATTGCACTCCCCGATCCACCCATAATAAGAATGGGAAAGGGACTTTTCTCAAAGCGGAAGAAATCCAATAGTAGGGAAACTCGGGGTGAAAGCAGGAGAAGACTACATGAAATTTTAGTTGAGTCGAATTCAAAGTCGAAAGAACATTTTGTGTGGAAGTTTGCGAAAGTTGAGTTCAGTCTGACGCGCGACGTGGAGGACGAATGTCGCACAAATTTCCCCCTTCTTCGGGCCGTTCTGATTTTCCACGTAGTTTGTGAAATACTGTAGTGAATTCTTTTGTCGTCGTGATATTGTCACACCGTTGCCGTAGCCGTCTGGTGACAAGGATTTGTGTCGTGTATAGTATAGTGATCTCCTTTTATTCTTTTTCTCGTTTCTTTGAAAGGCTTCCTTGCAGAACTATTTAACGGAAATCGTGATCTGTAGAAATTCAAAATAAAGGGGGAATAGAAAGCATCATGAGATGAGAAAACAGAGAAAGTTAGAGAGAAAGCAGTGAATGAAGCAAGCGAGTTTTTGTTGTATCTTCTCTGAGTGAACACAAATTTCGATTATTTTTCAAACATATAACAAGCATTAAGACATCCTGAGAAGGATCTCTATACTGGATTTAAATTGACGCACTATACAGAAAAACTGTGAAACATCTTTTATTACATCTCATTTGTGTCGCTTTGTTGCTGTCGCTGTGCAAATTGTGTAAGTGAAGTGTAAGTTTGCAGTGAGTGCCTCAATTTCCGTTCTTTCCTCTTTAGAGTGAGTGTTTGGTGTTTGGAAAATCTGTATGATATTTGTGAGTACGTAGTCTTTTCTCTTTGCGTAATTTTCAAAATGTTTCATCGCAATAAGTTTCGGATTCGGATGGACTGGATTTCTGTCTCTAGCTTCACTCTCGCTTTCATCACCTACTTGAATTCTTTCAAAGCCGGCTTTGTCTACGATGACAAGTGAGTGCTTCTTCATATTTTTTTTAGCATTTTTTTTTCTACATTCTAAGATCCTATCTTCACACACGCACACATGCACTTCACTACTAAACCACTTTAATGCAGCCGTCCATAGCTTCATCAGAAGTTTAGCTGTTTTTTTCAGCCATAAGTCAAACAGGTGGTCTTCTCAGAATTGTCTGTGCTGAGCGAAAGAGTTTCCTTTCTGCTCGTTTTTCGGTTTCGTTTTTCTTTTTTCGAATTGTGATATAAGTTAAAGGAGGATTCGCAGTACTTCAAGTCTGAGTGCACAAAAAATCATGGCGGAAAAGAAATAAAGAAGCTTAGCAATTTTGATACGAAGAAAGTTTTTATTCCCTTCTTTTCTTGTTTTCTTGGTGTTGTTTTCCGTTTTTCCAAAATATTATAATAATATAACGTGGAGTCAAACGTCCGTCAGATGAAATTTTAACCGTAATTAGTAAACCCAAACTTTTATGTTTCTCCAAATATACTTTTGCTTGCATTACAAAAATTGGTGCACTCTAATTGCCTTGATAGGCCGGATAATGCGCCCAGTGCAGGTAGCCCCTACTGCTTAAATTTAAAAAAAAACATCTAAATGGAACATTTTGCAGTTTTCAAAAATATGTAAAAGGAATATTTTGACTTTTCAAAAACATGCAAATAAAAATTTAGAAATAAAGCATTTTCCACTTTTCTCAAAACACTTTAATAGAACATTTTTCACTTTTCTGAATCAAGCAAAAAGAATATTGTAAGCTTTTATAAATACAACATGCCAAAGAAAACCAGCAATAAAATCTACATGTGGTTTTCGTATGGAAACAAATTACTGCGTAAAAAAAATTCCTTCTTCTGGCTCTGGCCCTGAATTGGCTCCTGCAAACTACGAAACTATTCAAATCCCAAAATTGAAACTAAAAGTCTATGTTTGAGATTCACTTATCCCCATTTTGCCCAATATTATTTGTTTGACTATATGCAATTCTGTTTTTGTAATAAAACATAATTTTAGCAATTTTTAAAATTGCTTTAGTTAGTCGTTAATCTTTACTCTTTATAACACGGTTAAATGCATTAGAAGTTGAAACGTGCATGTAAAGTGTTTACTTAAAAACTTCACTTTTGAAAAACGAAATGGACTTATCCTGTTTGGGTAAAAACTCTTCATATGAAGGTATAGAGACAAAGTTCATGATGCATATGGACAACTCGGCGAAATCATAATGAATGTTGCAATATAATGAAAAAGGAAAACATGGATTGAAATAGAGCGGTGATTCGTGGTGAAAGTGGTTAATGAAGTTGACACGTTATTGATGATAATAGCCCTGCTCACGAACAGCACAGAATGGGAAAGAGAGTGTCACTTAAAAGAGCACTTTAAGTCCACAATTCAATATCTAAGCACTCAGATCAGATCAGATGGTGTGGACCGACTCAAGCAATATCCCATCATGCAAACGAATGGAATTACATGCACAATTCACATAAGGCACACACACTCAAACAGGCATTGTTCATTTCAGTTTGTTTCCACAAAAGGAACTTCCCTCAAGCACTTGCAGGGCCGGACCAAGAAATTGCTTTTAGACAGCAATTTTTTTCCATACAAAATCCGTTCATTTTGATTTTATATATGTTTTGTTTTGGTAAAGCAAAATATTGTATTAATGTAATTACACATGTTTTAGAAAAGTGAAAATTTTTTGATTTACTTAATTCAGAAAAATGCTTATTATTCTTTCTAAATGTTTTGATAAAAGTGGAAAATGTTTTATTTTTATGTGCTATAGCTTGGTGTTCTCATCGACGCATAACTCATTAGCAAAACTACTAGGAGCCTTGTAATTTAAAAATATGTCAACTAAGAAAGTCCAAAACATGCAGTAAATATTTCTAAAGTAATCTTATAGCAACTTATTGGAAAATGGAAAACTGCAAAATGTTAAATTTACATTTTCAGAGAAAATTCAAGCAGCGGGGGCTGCCTGCGCTGCGCTGGCCGCATGATTCGGCCCTGAGTACTTGAACTTGTGAGCGTCAATGAATTGCACAAAAGTTTTACTATGAGAAAAGGTATGGTAGTATTGCCATTGCATGAGATCGAGTGTCTATGGTAGCCAAAACAGTTAATGCAACCGTGGAATTTTGAGTCTTTTAAGATCGTTAATCTTGTATATTGTTGTTATTTGACGTTTTTTTGTGTATGAAAATAGGTAGGTCAAACTAGGAAAAAAAAATAAAAAATACGTTAAATTAAATATAAATAATTCTTACACTTATGCATCTTAGTTACACGTTAATATTTAAAACTGAAATTTCAAATTTTGATTTTTTTTACTCGAAACAAAAACCAAAAAAAGTATTAAATGTTGACCTTTTCAATTTCTGAGTTTTAAACAATTTTTTTAATTATTTACGAGATTCAAATGCGCGTACTTGTTTAGTTTTTGTCGATAAATGCAAAACAATACCATTAATTGTACGCAGTAAGGTAGAAATATGGAAACATGAAAAATTTGAATTTCCAGCCAAATCCAATGTACAAAACTTCTACCGCGGTTACTTTTCTAAACTATAAACAAGTGATCAAAATAAAAGCAATCAAGACTAGTAGGCGATTACAATAATATTTATCATCAGTTACGCTCAAATATTTTAATAATTCATCTTTCACACAAATAATGCATGCAACTATTACAAACATGTATCATGCATCCATGATTCCGATGAAAAACAATTCATGCGCAACCAAAATGCGAGGTTTATTTTATCCTGCCACGAACAAGTGCGTATAGTATGCAAATTGGGGATTTTCACCCTAAAATTTACTTAACAACCATGTTACATACAAGATTTGAGGTTAACAAATTCCAAGTCTGAAACTAGAAAGTTTTCAAATTCAAAACTCACATTTAGTTGCAGATTAATAAGCTCACAATTTGTCTTGGAATTAAAAGGTACGGATACCGTCAAGTTTTCCGTCATGATACAGTCATGATACATCTATATGTGTACAACTCTACAATATGCATTGTAAAGTTATTGAGAGCCAGTGTTTTTTGCGGATTGGGCATGGCGTGGGTATAATTATATCAGAAGGAGAGGCAGAACTAATAGGGAGATGTATGCGATTACAAAAGGATTTTATGCTTTATGTTTGATGAACATGAAATTGTAATTCGATCGCCATCGGAATTAGGTCTGGAGGCGTACTCGAGTAATTATTGTAATTAAACGTACTGCGAGCATTGCAATTGCTGCAAACACAAACACAAGTAGCAAACATGAATGAAAACGTTTTGTTTGTTTCTGGAGAAAGGTACCGATATTATAGGAAAGCGTACTCAAATTTTAAGTTCCGTGTGGCGTGTACCGTACGTCTGCTCCGACTGATTCCAATTCCAATCAAACCAACAAACAACTTACTACATAGATGTAGTTGTTGAGTTGTACTAATCAGTACGACGGACGGACTCGGACTCTGATTTTATTTTACTGTTGCTCAAACCCCATTCGAAAATATTATGTTTTTCCGTGAAATTCCAAACTATAGCGCATAGGTACAAATTATTTTCTGCATAATTATATGTCATTGTAATCCGCACTGAGATCAAAGTTTGTACTTTTAGTAATTACATGTGTACTGCGCTCGAGAAATTGTTAGGAGTGAGTGAACTATAGTGAGCATGAGGTTTCAACTTCTTCCAGTTATATTGTTTTGATCACTAGCAAAATTTTATAATGCGTCAGTTGGAAACGTAGTACTTATGACGGCCGCATAAAACGATGATATGAAATGCAAAATTGTTATGTAAAATTTTTCTAGGAGTTGTCACGCAACATGAAAAAAAATACAACTACGGTATTTCGTATTTCCTGTAAACGTACGCCGGTTTCCTATAATTGTAGGTGGGAATGTAGTAGAGGACGGGTGTATGCGGGAGATGCGTTGTTTAGCTAGTGGACAGGTGGACGGGGTCCACTCTTAAAGGCAATGCGGGATCTGACTATAGGTGTACTATCAGCAACCTTTAAAAACATAACATGATCTGAGAGAAAAGGAATGATAATTAATAGTGTGTTTTATTGCTTAAGAATCTAGGTACAAAACAATTCAACTGAATTAACTCCTTTATTTCCATGATAATGATAATAAGACAATATCCAGCACAGTCAAATAAATCCCATGCAGCACACTACGAGTTTTTAACGTATAAAAATAGTTAAAATTTGATTTAATTTTATTAAACGTTTTAAATACGTCAAAGACCGAACGTATATTAATAAATTCGATTTTAGCGCTAAAATTGTATAAAATACGAAATTTTCCAAAATTTTTTTCAACAAGCTTTTGGAATTTTCCAGAACCTAGAAATGACTTTTGAGATACTATTCCAGAGATCAAAAAATTTAAAATTTTTTGAAAATCGGACAGGAATTGTAAAAGCTTGAAATGAGCAAATATTTAAAAAACTGTTTTAAACATGCTCTTTTTTTGAAATAACGCGCACGACAGATTTTAAAACATTGACCTTCGTTTGCATATAGGGGCGAAAGGCGAAAGACCGCCTTAAGTTAGTTCTAATTGTAAGTATAATAAAACTATAGTTACACTTGTGTGATTAAAACTGGCATACTCCATTCAATATTAAACCAATTGATTAGTTTAATTTGCCATAAATATTAGTTTTGAATGCAGAGAATAATTAAATCAGATTAAATCTGTTCAGGCTGTTTTTAAAATTGTGTTGCATCTAAATCTAATAATTTGTTCATTTTTTGCAGTCGGGCCATTCTTTCAAATCAAGATGTTCTACCTGAAACTCCAATTGCTGAAATATGGACAAATGATTTTTGGGGAACTCCGCTTTCTCACAGTGGTTCACACAAATCTTTTCGCCCACTCACCACCCTCTCCTTCCGTCTCAACTACTACTTCTCCGGTTTTAATCCGTGGTCTTACCACGTGACCAACGTTCTTCTCCACTCCCTCACCACGTGGCTGTTTGTTCGAGTGGCGAGAATCATTTTTCAATCCAGCTCTTCCGTTAGCGCCGCAAGTATTAGCAGCAGAACCAGTAGTAGCAGCACCCCTAGTAATACCAGATATAATTACAAAAGTAGCAGCAGCAGTACCCTTAGCAGTAGTTGCAGAAGTAGCAGAAGTGTCCGAAATCGAAAAATGGCAGTTTTTGTGTCCTCACTTTTCTTCGCTTGTCATCCCATACACTGCGAAGCTGTTTCTGGGGTTGTGGGTAGAACGGATGTGGGCTCCACTGGATTTGCCCTCTCTGCATTCCTTGTCTACGTGAGTCATGTGAAATACCGAGACAAACAGAAACATCATCGCAACTGTGATCACGACCCGGCTCAGAACACTAGATGTCCTTCCTGCGTCTTACGTAGGAAATTCAACTGTGGGAATGATCATGAAAATTCAGCTCGTATGTGCGACTCGTCAGGACTAGTTCCTCATCACCACTTTTATTTAAGAAGCATTTCATATCTCGTCATTTCCATCATTCTGGCAGCAGCTGCAATGTTCACCAAAGAACAAGGAATCACGATTTTACTCGTCTGCGCTACTTACGATCTTGTGCGATCAATCATTCGGGCACGGCAATTTCAGGTATTCACTTTACATACTACAACATACCTTTAATTCTCTCCTATCCTTCTATTCTCTTTTTCTACTGTAGTTACGAATCCAAATTCATTCTCTACTTTAGTTGGTAATGAAATGTATCTCTCTTTATTTCTCTGTGCTTTTCCATCTCTTTCACACACAAAAAACAATCCACGCTTTTTTCTTCACCTCTCAGCTATGTATACTGTATGAGAGATTATTTATATATTTGTACTGTACACTACATCAGTTCCTGACAAACATTTTAACGCTTCAATTTTTAAAAAATCTGGCGGGAAACATTGGATTTGGTGACCATTTGCTCTAAGTATATGTATGTATGTATGAGTTTAGAGATTTTCAACCTGAGGTTATATCCCACTCAACTTTACTGTGTGATTTGAAGTTCCCGCGAAGTAGTATTATACTAAATCGCATTGGGCTTCGCATCGTATTTTACTTTACTTTAATTACCTACACTTGTAGTATTTGGATAAGTCGCTACTTGCTGCGGACCACTTGGCGATAATTTATTTAGTATCCTTATTCAGGAGCTATTTCAACTTTCCGCCCAAGATTGCTCTTGGGCGAGGAGGAGCGGTTGGGTATCGATCAAGTAGGCAGAGTTCATCACGCTCTGACTAAATGAAATACTTACGCCCGCTTGCACACCCCGCCAGTTAGCCCTCCAATCCTCCACGAGGGAAAGTACAGCAGCTACTTGCAGAATGGATTGGAGAGTTATATTGAGTTGTCATATTATGTTCATGCTCACGCTCGGCATTGAGCTGACTCATGTCGTCTATTACTGCTATCGCCTCTGTCTCCATCAGTATTAAACTGATACAGATAAACGAAAGCAAACTCATATACCTTGAACATTCAAACAACTCTCAAACCCCCCTCCCCAAGCCAAGTATTACCACTGTACCATTCTCATGCGAGAGGGTCTAAACTGACTACCGGCTGCGGTTCCCCCGGCGCATTCAAAAAAGAATTAGCCGAGGATTATTTAGGACAGAGCAAGCTCCCCTAAGCCACGAAGCCGGGTTTGCTCTAAGTATATGCTGAGCTCGTAGTGAATTTTGACTTCAATAAATGAGTAATCGCTGAGAAGATAAGCTCGTTTTTAATAATTTCTTTGAAGTCTCTCTTTGATATACGCACTCCTGCGCCTCATATACAAAATCAGATGTAGGGAGGTTCAGTGTGTGATCGCGTTAAGTCGGAGCGAGGGGGGAGGGTTCAAGCGCTTGATTTCGTATACACGTTCAAATTGTAAAATAAATGGAAATTACTGTTTTAATTTCGCAAAATGACTAAAATTTAAAAACAAATTCTTGCTTAAGTTTTAATCACTGAGTACAAGATAGGCAAAAACTTCAAAAAATCATATGCGAGATATATAGACGACGCCAGACTCAGACCGAGACAGGGATTAGGAAGAAAAAAGTCATGACGATCTAATTAATTTTGGATGCATACGATTAATTAAAAGATAAGTTTAACTTACCGTTTAATTACCTTCCCGCATATATAATCCTAGGTGTAACTCTAGTTGTACGTCACCCATACCCTAGATTGGCAATTGGCAACTATCTATCAACTATAGGTGCCCTAACCATAAGTAATAGTAAGAAAAAGATTGTAATTTTGCTAGTTACCTTAGTTTAATGCACAAGGCTGTGATAAAAACTAATACATATTAGTCTGTTTAAAGTATAGTTATCTTTCTCTCGCACATTTTTCTCCGAATTTACTTTTGTTATTAAATTTTCTAAATAGTTTTCTGTGCGAAAAATGAGGAAAGCAAAGATTTTGCATTTGATAAAGAAGATACAGAAATAAAGTACGACTCCCACCCTTCCATGTTGCGTCCATACATAGGTCATGAGATCTGAAAAGTTACGAAACTTTTTTTTTACCTGATTGACGCCTAATGAAAGCACTTGCCTCTTTTCTCCTATGAATCTTCATCACTGTCGCTTTGCTATCGCATTTCCTCACTACTTGTTTTTTACCTCTGCTTCCCACTTAATTTTTCTTTCCACGTTCTCACTTTTAATTTTGCTCCAGCAATGGCGACTAATTAATCCGTTTACACAAACTAACAAGCGATAAATTAGATTATAGGTATAGTTTTATGTTTCACTGTCCTAATCCTTGGAAAAAAAGTAAAGTCCATGTAGTTGAAGAATATATATTTGTACTTCATTTATGAGATTCGTGTCATAGTTCAAAGTTGCCTTAAACTTTTTTTTATTCTTTAATTCAACTGAAAGTGGAAGTTTTACGTGTATATAAATCCTTCTTTATTCGCAATGAGCAGCCGAAGGAGGTAAAAGTTGTCTATGTGTCTTTTGTTTGAGAGTTTAGGATCATTTATCATTACAGTTACCTTTGGCTGGCTTGTGCTTATTTTTAGATGCTAAGCTCAAGCTTCAAGCATTGTATGAAATAATAATGTCACCCTGTTATAAAAGCAAATCCCTTAAAAATCTAAAGACAAGGCATATTATGTACATAGCAAATTGACCTAATTTCCATGACCTGATTTCCCACATTAGAATTATATAGTGAAAGTTTAGGATGACAATGTACGTGAAGTACACCTTCGATATTTTAGCTGTAAATTTTTAACCAATGCTATTTTAATGTATATTCCCAGTCAGAGCCAAAAATGCGAAATCTCGAATGCTCCTCAAGTGTAATGATCCTGGGAATTTGTTTTCTCGCACTCGTCCACCTCCGTCTGAGTCTAATGGGCGGATTTGAGCCACCAACATTTTCCAAGGCGGATAATCCCACAGCCCATCATCCGAATGTGTGCACAAGATTCGCTACGTTTTTATTTCTGCCTGTGCTAAATGTGTTCCTCCTCGTCTACCCCTACAGACTCAGCTACGACTGGTCTATGGAGTCGATTCCACGAATAGAGTACGTCTCCGACCCACGCAACGTAATCACTGTGCTTTTTTATTTTTTTCTCGTTCGACGAATTATCTCAAGTTTTCGTATAATAAATAAATCCCAAGAGCTGGAGCCGGTGCCTAGAGAAAGTCAAATTGGAATGAGGGAAAGCCCTCTCAAAAAAAGTGTGTTGTGCAGTGAGTTCTGGTTCCATTCAACAAATCACAAGTGCAGCGGTAGTAAGAATAACAATTATATCACGTGTCGTCCCCACGCCCCCGTGACGCTCGACGGAATTCATCATCAATCCCAAATATGCTCTCCAAAACATTCTCGACATTGCAAATTCAGTGCTTTAAAAAATAGATTGTCGAGTGCTTTAGAAAGAACATTGAGGAGACAAGGGCAGTCGTCGTCACTCACGGGTGGAACTCAGTTTCCAATCTCCAATTCACGATCATCATCATCCTGCTTTGACTCATCATTAGCCAACGAGCACGGTGCCTTTCTCCTGGAACTCGCCTTCCTCATCTTTCCATTTCTACCTGCCACAAATTTATTTTTTTACGTCGGTTTTGTGATTGCGGAGCGAGTGCTCTATATGCCTTCCGTGGGTTTCTCACTACTCGTCGGTCATGGCTTCCTTCAACTTTGGACTCGTTCCAAAAGTCAGTCCCGAGTCTCGAGACACTTGCTGGTCACTGGACTTTGCTTTACTCTTTTACTTCTGTGCGGGAGAAGTGTGAGAAGAAACGAAGACTGGCGCAACGAAGAGGAACTCTACAGATCAGGCATCAGTATCAATCCACCAAAATCCTGGGGCAACCTAGGCAATGTTCTCAGTAGTCAGGGTCGAAAATCGGAAGCTGAAGTAGCCTATCGACAAGCTCTTCGTTTTCGCCCTAACATGGCCGACGTCCACTACAATCTGTAAGACTTTTGATGTTGATCTAAATAATTAAAGTAAGATAGACAGAAGCTTCGAGTTTCATAATTAAAAGGAAGATCATGTGAATACATCAATAATTTAATAATTGGGCTGGTTTAATTTGCATATTTGTTTGTAGGGGCCTCGTTCTTGAAGACCAAGGGAGACTGGATGAGGCATTGACTTCCTTTCGATTTGCCATTCATTTTCGACCATTGCTGGCTCGTGAGTCTAAATAAGTTTTTCCTTTTATTTTTGAATTTCATTCTCCACATGCCAACAATTTTAGGTCAAATGTACTTCATATCGATTTACTATTTTTTCTTCTTCTCACATGTTAGTTCCACGATCACCTAGTAGTCAAAATAACATAGAATTTTCGTTTCTCACTCTTTTTACAGCGGCCTACCTAAAAGCAGGTCAAGTTTTAATTTCCCAAAAGAAGATCAGGGAAGCTATGGAACTGTACGAAAGGTGCTTAAAATTGTCCAACGAAGGAGCCAGGGACTTGCGGATGCACATTGAAGCCAAAGTGGCTGCACAGCTCCTTTACGGCAAGCTCCTCGTTGACGAGTACAATGATCTGAAAACTGCCATTGGAATCTACCGTCAAGCAGTCAAGTTGATGCCACCAAACTTCTCTCAAGCTCAGGTCTATATCTACACATTTGTTCGTACAGTAGTACAGTTTTTAGAGCATAAAGTTCTTCGGGTAGAATTCATGTTGTAGAGTTCGAGTGTTCTCCTTACACTCGGAAATATGTAATAATATATATAATAATTTATTCATTGAGTCGATTTGGCCGCAGCCCATACAACATTGGTAATTTACATTTGGTTTTGCAAGGATATTGATCCTTGGTTGAATAAGGTATTTGTGTAAGATATAGAGTATAGATATCAGTATGTATGTATAAAAGTGCGTTGGTAGTTTCTTACTCGGAAATATGTCTCTAATTCCTTGTTTATAAAAATTTGACTTTTTAAAAAATGTACATGCCCACGCCTGATTTATCCTTGCTTGGGCCTGAAGTAGATGCGTAGCTTACAGATAATTGGTTTTGATTTTATCACTGGGAAACAATACCTTTGTAGTGTTGGCAATCAAATTTTTGCTCTTCGCAATGATCAATTGGTATAATCACTTAATTAAAGTCGGCAAGTAGGAAAATCGGTTCAAAATTATGTTCTGTTAAGTACGGCCAACAGACGTACTGACGCAAGTGTGACCATTTCAATTCAATAGGTGCGTAAACTTAGCATCTAGTAGTCGTTGCATGTAAAAATAGAAAGTATCACTGCACGGACTCTATGTGCGGAAGGTGAGTTGAGTAGTTTGGCTATAAGTAAATGAAAACGAGTAGAAGTAGAAAAGTGGTCATAGAGGCACGAAGGCGCCAGTGCGTGACTCAAGTGCACTTTGAAAAAATGTGAGAAATAAAATGAAACTTGAAAAGACATAAAAGAGCCTTATCTCTGCGTTCCATCCAGGCCTCATCTGCGATGTGGCATTTAAATTGTAAAATTCCGGAATCCTAAAATACCGTATCATTCGATCCGCCACGCTTACGATTCTCCAAATAATTCCAACCTTCAAGATTATTCTTGCCAACCAACACTCACATTCGCTTTACAACTGCACATTATGTCATACAGTGTAACTATAAAATTAAAAATAAAAGAATTCTACGGATTGCTCACAATGTTAAATGCCCGTGCCCAATGGCGTTCCGTACAATTTTGGACACAGTAGTATGGAAAGAGACTTACTGTGGCTGTTTAAATCGGTACTGAAGAAACCTGTACAATTCAAATCGCCTGTACAAACATAAGTCTGTATTCGCAGTTTAAAATTTATGGCGGAACTCCAATTACTGTATAAGCACACCAATTGCCTTACATTAAGATTCATAGTGTCAGATTTGCACTTTCGTTTTCCCACCTCGTCTACTTACAACCCTCGCAGCATACTCCGTGAGTCCGCCATTCACTTACTCATCCACATAAATTTCAGGTATATGTTTTTCAAGGTTTCTCGGGTTTAGCAAAATACAGGCTTTGTAGTACACAGACAATAATAAAATTTCTACACAAAAGTGATGCTGTATATGATTTTACCTCGAAAAAGTAACAGAGGCTTGAGATTTAGAGTGGATTTGTTTATTTCACTTATTCTTTTTCGATGATAATTCAACAGAGTATCTACACTGCAATGGGGGAAGCATTGTCCCGCGTTGGTGAAACCTCCGAAGCTGAAGAGTGGTTTAAAGAAGCACTCAAGACCAAACCTGATCACATTCCAGCGCATCTTACCTACGGAAAAATGCTCGCCCGTAATGTAAGTCCATTCTTTTCAATTTAAAAACTCTTTCAAGAAAAGAAACCCACACAAAAGTTTATCTTTGTGATTTGTTAATATAATGCGAAAGTATCTTTCTTCCCATCCCTTTCCTCAAAAGTGTTTATTTTTATCACTATAATCCTTTCCCTACCTGTCAAACTCTCGACACAAATATGAAAATGTGGAAAGGTGAAAACTACAAATAAGCCATTTTGTTTCTTGTGCTTACATAGGAGACAAGGCTTCTCGAGGCTGAGAGTTGGTTTAGACGCGCCAAGAGGATTGCACCAGCCGACGCGGCAGTCTATCAACATTACGGTGAGGTGGAAATTTTACAAAGAATTTATCACTCTTTCCTATTTTTATGTGTTAGTTTGAAATCTGTAATTTACACTCCGAGGTTCACAAATTAAACGTAATCTTATCCAAGTCCACATTACTTATATAAATAGATAAAGTGTCTTTGGATTATTTAACGGAGTACACTAACAAGACACATGTTCTCTAGTCCCATAAGCTTTAGTAATTCCAATACTTTTATGCGAGGAACTTAAATGCAAAGAATTTGGCAAGTTTCAGCGTAGATATTGAGATATATGCGATGCATTTTAGTGATGCTGTTTTTGGTTTTTTATTCAAGCTGCACCTCTGTCATCGAGTTTTTTTCTTTAGGTTTTAATTCATAGAACGTCATTAATTTCATCACTAGTAATTGTAAGAAATAATATCAAATCGTGCATATGGTATTCAAATGAGGGATTGATGAGAACTATAGCGATAAGAGAAAGTGAGCCTGCATAATTTAGAATTTAATTATCATGGATATACGAAATATAGGTCAATTCCTGGCAAGTGTAGGACGACATGTGGAAGCTGCTCAGTCGTATGTAACTGCGGACGCTTTAACTCCAAATGATTACGAGTTAGCAGTCGGTGCGGCGAATGGCTGGAGGCAGGCTGGACACAATCAAGTGGCTCAAGTTTACTACGAAAAAGCTGTTGCTCTACGGCCTCAGGTAAAGTTAAACAAACATTATTTTCGAGAATTAAAACCTTTTGCTTTAGTTAATGTCTCATTCATTTTAAGTTAACTCGGTTTGTGACTCGGGGGACCTAAAGTACGCTGGTTCTCACAGAGGCTATATCAATGAGAGACGACCTAAAGAAGCCTGCTCACTTCCGAGCGTAACAATGCCTTAGCTATAACCTAATTATATATTTTGTAGGAGGCACGAGCGCATATGAATTTGGGAGCCATTCTCCACTTGAACCGAAAATATGCGGAAGCTCATCGAAGCTATTTAACAGCCCTTCATTTTAACCCACAAGACTCCATGACTTTGGAGAATCTTAAGAAATTATGCCAACTACGAGGCTCAAAGAAATTGTTCCTTTCATCCTGTAATCGGCACCTGCCTAAAGGAGATTGAACAAATTATATCAACGTTATTCTCTCACGTGCTAAACTTCCAAAGCATCAAGACCTGAAGATTTTACAGTGATTTGCATTTCCGTTATTAATTTAATTAACTATTGCCACATTTTTGTATTGTTAATTGTTCTGATATAATTATAAAACCTAATGTGACACTAATTACTTACTAAAATAATGAAGGATTAATGATCTCTCCTTCAATGTACTAATTATTAAAGTAAATGAAAAAAAAAATATGCGGCGACAGATATCTGTTGTGGGAAATTCTGATTAAGAGAAATGAAAAAAAAGTTAAAAATTCACTAACGACTATCTCAATTATCCTAATTAATTAAATATTTAATCGTGAGTATTTCTTTGAAGTAAAAGTGTATCACAATTTTGCCGCCTTTAAAATGGATGCTATTCTATATAAATAAAACATATATAGAAGAACCTTTGCTGTTTACACCACGCATTTCTGTAAATGATTCATTTATTGCATTGTACGTGAAACATGTTCCATAGGATTCAAGTCCTGCCATAGAGCAAATCAAAAATAATTCGCTCAAGCACTCGAACATGGATGCCAACCAATCCTTCAAGAAACCATTTAATGTTAAATAATAGAAATCCAATCCATTCTCTTGCATTTTAATCGGAGCGTAACACCTAAGGAAAGCTCCCTTAAGAATATGGGATTGAATATATGGTTGATGTTCGTTTGTGAGCGTTGGTGCGTGAAGTAAAAGAAATTATTTGAGAGGTAAGGAGCGAGAGGTGATGACCGAGACCGAGAGTAAGGCAGATGTGGAAAGGAAGAAAGCATGGAACATATGGTTTTATGTGAGAAGCGGAAATAATCTGATGCTAAACCAGCAGACAGGAACGTTATGGTGGTCGGTCAACGATGAATATTGAATGTGTGCTACGCTCAAAAGCGTCTTGTTCTTTTGTCGAGAGCGAGAAAAGAATGCGCTTTTTAGGGTGGCATGCAGCCCGATAATGTCGATGCAGTTTTCTAATCAGGAGAAAGTGGAAAGAGTGGACAATAAATAGTAATGACCAACGATTGGGGAAATGTATTTTAAGTGATTGTGTGAATCTTAAACGGATAAGCTTTGCTCTCTGTTGTTCTTTAGACATCATTATTCTCAACAATTTACCACGAGGTTGTGTGATTATATACGTTGAACCTGTTTCGACCTTTTGTACCTTTTCTTTCTTCCTATTTTAGAGTATTCGCAGGATTCACTCATTTATATCACTAACTTAACTTTTTTACAGTCGAAAATCCTCCCTCTTCGAATCTCTTGGAATCAAAAACGCAAACATATGAAACAATTTAATCTAATGCATTCACTTTTCCGTGATAACACTAAAAGTTGATAAAACCAGAAGGCCCAACTCACCTGGTATATGATATGAGATTAGCACGGGAAACATACCCTTAGCCTTTTCACCTCACTACCTCTGGATCAACAGGTTTATCCACTTTTATAGCAAAGCTCCGTGTGAGTGAGTCTTTTGTGGAACGGTTTTTAGTCTGCTTTCACCTTTTTTATTTTCCAAAACGTTTAGCTACTTCTACTTCACAATGATTAATAATATAACATCACAACAACATTCAAGTGTTAGGCATGCGGATGTTAGAAAAAGTGAGTTGTTAACAAAAATACTGAAATGGCCCACAGTTTCATATAATCGAGGTTTGCCAAGTTTTAAATAGAAATTTTTGTAGTACAATCGGGCGAAAAAAATTCTGTTTAAAAATAAAAGAAATTTTTTGTTTTTGCTGGAGAATTAAAAGGTTAAATCTGGAATGTGCATGAAGGCCAAATTGTCCTAGTGGCAGTAGTTTTCATAAAATGAAATGGCGTCGCATTATTGAATAAAGTAGAAACAACAAACGGCAGCTTGGTTATTCCCTTCTAATGGTACGGAGAACGGCACTTTGTACACCCGAAAATTATACTATATTTATAGTTACATATGCTAAAAAGGAGTGCTGCAGCCGAAAGCTACGGTTTTGGGAGAGAATCTTAAGCATCGCTGCACGTAACACGACGCCTCGTCCGGTTCCTGTTCCAGAATAAATGTTGAGCTTGTGTGACCTTCGTTTACGAGTCTCTTCTTGGCGATGAAACCAAATGTGTTTTATTTGTCCATATTCGGGGATCACTGCATGCAGAGAATACGGATGGGGAATAAAAGAGTCACTAACGTTCTCAGGCAGTCGCCGATTCTGCATGTGCTAAGGTCGCGTAGTGTGTTTGTGCGTGAGTATAATTATGCTTGATCAGAACTGTTGCAGATTTATTTTAGATTTAATGCTATGGTTTTACTATGAATATTGGTGTTTTTATTGAAATAATGTTATTATTATTTCTGATCTAAATTATTGTAAATTATGTCAAAATCAGTGAATAATTCAGTCCAGCTTAGACTGAAGCTAAAAATCACTGATCAGTTGCAATTTAGTCACGGTTCATGACTGTTCTATAATGAACCTGACTACGATCAGGAAAATATTAAATTAATAAATCCGTACACTCATTATGAATCTCGTGAAATGTGTTATTCTAGCATTTCTAATTCTAACAAGAACTATTCTGGATGTTTAAATCGTTTGCAATATAATTTAAGTATTCAAGTGAAAGTTCCTGCACTCATAGCGTACGGCTTTGAAACTCGAGCTGTTGGTAAATAGTAATAATGTGTGCGTACTAAACTAAGGAGTATCTGTACTCACGCAGGCACAGGCTCAGACGGCATGCACGATCCATGTTTCGGAGAATAAAACAAGGAAGTGCCGAGAAAGCGTGCTGGAGTTTCAAAATTCAGTGAAAAATGTTCCCTAGAAATTTTATTTTCATTTAAACTCACCAAAAATTTTGAACAGACATATTTTTGTATTTATAGTCGATGTGTGAAAGGTCAGTCAAGGCTGTCCATTTAAGTGAATTCCAGGAGTGGAGAAGTGAAAAAACTCAGTACATCACATTAAGTCCTTGTAAAATCGGCTACACAAAATTGAATGGTAGGAGAGGTTAGTAGCTTAGAAAATGTGCGGGAGAAGAAGAGTTAGAGACAGGCGAGGGCAGTATGTTTTTATGTGACTAAGGAAAAGATTGAAAAAGTCGAGACTCGGAGTTATTGAGTCGTGTTGAGTTTTTTTTCTTATAACAGTGCAGAGCGTCGCTTGCAGCCATCACACACTATTTTCTTCTTTTTTTTATTACGTTTCAACACACAGGTCAAGTGGCAATTTTCCCGGTATTCCCAGTTCAGCCGCAAGCCGCTCTCTTTCTCTTTCTCTCTATTATCTTGCTGTACTTTGCCAAAAGTGGATAGACTTGGGAGTCACTTTTCACTTTGTTGTAAGGTCATATATAAGGTCGAATATTGCAAGTTTGCGGAGAGATTGTGTGAGAGAATCGGGAACATTTATCGGGTTCTGCTGATCTCGGCTCTAGATAAACCCGGGGACTTGAAAAACATGATATTTGGTAACTCTATTTTTGGGAGTGAAGACGGTTCTATTGGGATGGACGCTGAAGACAGTACGATAAATGTGAACTGAGTCGCCAATTCGCCGCTATGACTCTCCTCGTATTCCTCACATTCTTTTTGGATTATTCAGGATTATTGACTTTTGCTCTATAGCATCAGCAGTTGCATTGGCGTTCTCCTTCCCCCTCCATACGTAAGACAAGTCTGTTATTTGGGTTGAAACTGCTTTACAATCTTCTCCAATGGCATAACCAGTAAACTAGTACTTTTAAAAACTAAGAATTTATATTAATGCTTCACTTGAAGCTATTTACTTACTTGAGATTATTCGTTTTTCATGTATGTCACATTTTATAGAATGCATGAACATTAAAGTATTTATTGTTGAATTGTGCCTGTATTTCGGGTGAGAAATAGCATTATAATTATGTTTCATCTCTCTCTCTCCATGCCAACTTAAATTTTTATTATCTAAAACGTTATTTCTTAGTTTTTACAAATTCCAAAATTTTCATTTTTGCTCTAAAAAGTTTGAGACACATCGGCCTTTTAAAATACTTTTGATGTTTTAAAAAATTAAATTTCAAAAAACCAAGAAATAAATAATTTCTAGATGATGTTAACAAGACCAGAAAACTTGTCTGATTTTTATTTCCAAATCAAATTAATTATCATTAATTAATAATATTACTTCGTCTCTGTATTATTTTAAAGTTGCCTGATTTTTTAAAATGGGTTTTTTAAAAATCTAAATGTCCCACTTGTCTCACTTGGCAAGGCTTCCATGTAATGTGGGCTCGTCCATTGCGTATTGTTATTTTAAAATATTAGTGTCCTATATGTGATGCCCCTCCCTCGTGAGCATAGAATGACTAGGTCTCACTGCGTACATCTCTATAAATGGCATCGCATACAATTAGTTGCTGTATGTAAGATGACACGACGGAGATTGGTAAAAACACGAATATCAAAAGTGGAGTAAGCTTGTCAGCTTCGTAGCTAAGTGGGTAGCTTGGCAGCCTTTTAAACTTTGTGGAGCAATAACAATCCCCTGTGGCTGGCATTAGAGAATGAACAGAACAGGAACACGATGGATGAACATGTTTGAGATGAATTGTTTTATCGGAACATCTTGGTTCGAAATGATCTGGTGTGGTTTAAAAGTCAGACCAGGCCCAGTCTATATTGCCTAGTCTAGTAAAGGATAACCATTATAGACCATTTCAGTCACTAGTGGAGGGAAGAAAAAAGTAGCTGCATATACAGACGTGTGTCGAGAAAAAGAGTGAATTTGATCCACTTTATGTCTCCGTGTCTCTGTCAGTCTCATGACAGAAGATAAAGCAAGGAAGTTAGATACGTAGTGTGAGTTGTGAGAAAGGAGAAAATTTCATTTTAAATGCAAACATGGTTGCGAATTTGAAAGAAAATTAAATTAATTAAATTCGATACGGAACTCCTAGGAAATTTCATTCACAAATGGAAATTGGATTCCAACAAATT
Source organism: Dicyrtomina minuta (assembly GCA_949802685.1). Classification (NCBI taxonomy): domain Eukaryota; kingdom Metazoa; phylum Arthropoda; class Collembola; order Symphypleona; family Dicyrtomidae; genus Dicyrtomina; species Dicyrtomina minuta. Next base: position 156,699,646 of record OX461808.1, on the reverse strand, counting down.
TGCTGGCAGTTGGCAGCGCTAAAGTACCACATTGTCAGTAAAGAACCAAAATGACCTATATATATTCTTACCTAAAACAAAATAAACTATGTATCTAGGTACATACAAATTAAAGTGTCATTAACTTTAAACCATTTAAATAGGGCTTTTTACACACCTTTACAAAACGAAGAAACGGAATAATTCAAAACAAAAACGTGAATAGAAACGTTTGCAATTTTCAAAAAACAATTTATTAGAGAGTATTGCATTATTAAAAAACCAATTATAAAGAAAATTTTACACGCCTTTTGATATCAGGGAAATAATAAATTTTGCAATTTTCAAAAAACATTTAGATAGGTCATTTAACATCTTCCAATACCGCGTCAACAACTGCTTAATCATCTTTTTCATTTATTAATTTCATGACATAACTCAATTTGAATCTACTTTAGATGAAATATGGATCATTTGGTTCTTTTACTGACAAAATGCATTGATTTTCTCTTAATTTTCGTATTTTCGGTGAGTTACGGTGTGGGGAAAGTGCGAAAGTAGTAAAACCACATGTGACATGCACATATGCGTGAAGTACTTTTACTCAGCCACATACTTATTAACCGATATGTTATATGTACTATTTATCTACTGTTTTTAGTACTGACATAAAAATTTTCCTATCATGTATTAGGTCCATGAGAATATTTATTTTCTGTTTTAATTTCCCAAGTCCAAGCCCTGAATTCTTTGAGCCTTAATTAAAACAAGTACAAGACCCAGTACGACAAGAGTACAGGTACATTTACGATAACGGTGACCATTTATTTCTTAGCTTCACACACAACAACTTACAATGTTAATTAAAACTGAAACCGAGAAAGGAGATACTGCCAAAAACGAGGACGACACAAGTAATATTTTTTGAGTATCCTTCTTGACACACTCCCTAGATGAATGTAAATTAGTTTTTTAATCTTCATATATAGCAGTTTCAAATCTGCATTGCTGCTTAATAAAATGTTTGGAACGCATGCGCGATCTACTATTTTGTGCATATTTTGAATAAATGAAAAATCCAGTGACAAGCAAATAGCGGGAACAAGACGGCCACGAATAACTAACGGTGAGAGACAAAGAGTGTGAGAGCAGTCCAACATACAAAGAAACAAGGGGCCGAAAATGAGAACGGCAACAGATTGTTGTGTGAACCCCGGTAAAATTACGTATTGCATCAATTTACCAAAGCGGGAATGTCATAGCACACTTTCACTTACAGTATAAGTTTAATACAAGTCAGGTTCTTGCTAACAGTCCACAGTAGGATGCATGTATCAAAGGTTCAAATTCTCAGCGGCTTTTACTCAGGATCCATCTAACATCTGCACACAAAGTAAATAAAGCCAGGCTATGATCACTTGCAGACAGATGAGTTCAGAGCCAGATTCTGGTAGTGCCTCTCAGTAATTGTGTCTCCATGCTATATGTAATGCATAGCTCAAAATCTCGAAACGTAGTCAATTTTGACTTTTGAGTGAAAGTCAAAGTATGCGCTCAGGCTGTTCACTGACATACGAACATATAATTATAGCAAAGTTGAGACTACTGTGGAGTATGCGTACCACATTACATACGCATCAACGATCTACATCTTTTGGTTTCCATGGAAACATTAAAATGAGTTATTTGGTGATCTATGTTTCGAGCTTCATAAGGCTTTCTATTATTCACATGCATACTCAGCTTGTGTCTCTGCCTTCCTACATTATTAATGGCACGCTTTTAGGAATTTCGTTTCCATTAGAGTCGCTATCACAACTTGCTCACCCTGGTCAGGCTTGTCTCTTGCTCAACTATATCCTCACACGCCGTCACAAGAAACTACACGATCCATCGTAGAATATTTTCACCCGCTACTACGTCTCTCGCTCTCGTCAGAATTCCAGGAAAATGAAAGGAAACATACGTCCAGCCACGTCGTCCCTACTCCCTCGCATATAAAAACATACAACGGAATGGCATGGCCACAAATAAGGAGCCAAATTGTAAGGGCATGAATGTATTTTACAAATATCGTCTGTGAAGAACCAAAATGACCAATGTCCGATTTGAGCTAACATTAAAATGAGATATGTAATAAAATCAAAATGAAAAACATGAGTGAAATGTTAATTAGGATGTTTTTGAAAAGTGTAAAATGTTCTATTTACATGTTTTTGAAAAGGTGCAAAATGTTCAAATTCCATGTTTTTGAAAAGGTGCAAAATGTTGAATTTACATGTTTTTGAAACGGTGCAAAATGTTCAATTCACATGTTTTTGAAAAGGTGCAAAATGTTCAAATTCCATGTTTTTGAAAAGGTGCAAAATGTTCTAAGTGCATGTTTTTGAAAAGTGTAAAATAGTCCATTAAAATGCTCTCAATACATGATTGAATATTTTTGTAGATAGCTGATATTGGTTTTAGCTAAAAATGGATACAGACCATTTTGGTTCTTGACAAACGATATATATCTCCACCCTGCAATAACCATTCCCCTCTCTCTTAAGCAACACCACAATGAATGTAGCTCTTTTTGTTATTGAGTCTCAGTTGTTAGTGTGGAATACATTGGTCAAAGCAAATTTAGTTGGATATGCTTTGCCTCCGCTCGAGCTCTTCTAAGTCTTCATTCCATCTAGAATGTATAGTAAGTCGTTGCCCAAGTATTTCCACTGAGCTAAAATTAATAATGCAAACGAAGTAATTAAACGAAGGAAATGCTAGTACTTCTCAAAATCAGGAAGATAGAACGCGCGTACGAGAAAATACAACACCTAATTTGATGGAGTCGCGGAGGGGACAAGAGAAACGCAGATTGACAGAGAGGAGCATACTACACAGGAAGACGGGCGGCTGGAAAGAAGAAAGGCTTCTGCCAATGTAATCTAAATATATGTGATAAGATTTCCAATGCAAATGCAAATGCTCTGTTGAATAAATTATGGATTTGGGGATATGCATGGATGTACAGTGGAATGGTGAGTAAGAGGAGTAAAGGCGGAGAATTGCTGAGAGAATGCTTTGTGGTGATGTCTTTCCTGGTTGACAATATAAAGAAAGTGTCACAATATGGAAATTGAGATTGTAGGAATATGCAAATGTGTGGCACTGAACAAAACATGTTCTCAGAGCAAGAAAAAAGTTTCGCTGTCGTACCACTATCAAAACCCTTTAGGCAACTCCCAAGCACACGCACACATAACAAAGAGAAGCAAGAGAAAGTACTCTCTTCCCTTGTTCCTCTCATTTTCTTGCGTCCCGTTTTCTCTCCCTTTCTCGTCACACTCACTCTAAAGCGTCTCTCTTGAAAATCAAGACTTCACACACTGCGAACTCGTTCGCTTTCTTTAAACTACAGAACCTGACTTTATTCTGACTTTGTGAAAAGAGATCGTCAAGAAGATCTTTAGTAGTCATACAACATGAAATTGGCTGTTTCCAAGGGGTAAGTCAATAGCTCCGCCAAACAGTCAATCAAAATCATGAGGCTGCAACGAAACTTAAGGCACTGTCATATATCTTTACATGCAATTATATATCCCTATGCCAATTCACTATATAATTACTGCAGTATATCCCTGGGTATATCTAAAAGCGTATTTAAAACCTGTTTACCTTCAAACATTTGGGATATTTGCAATGTCAAATGCCTATGAGCCCAATTGTATAGTGAAGAATGTTTCCTTTGACCATCTGTTTATTTAACTTTCTCCTTTCCATTTTCTGCTCGGAATTTGTATGCTTTTCGTTTTAAATACACGTAAATACCATTATTTCAAACTGACAAGCATACCACTTACTATGTTTTCTCGGGTTCTGGTAAAGCATAGCCAGAAACGTTTCTTTGGACCTCAAAATAAACGAATATTGTAATCACTCGAGTGCATTTTGCGCGGTGCTTTAGCAGCAGCTCGCCAAAGTTTAAAACAACAGAATTTTTCAAAGTTTGCCACGCTGTAGCTTCTACAGTGTTTGTCTGATTTCAATGAATTTGCAGTTTTGTGATGTTCAGACTCATATCTAAAAATTTATTTCTGGTAATTTTGAAGTTCGATTTTTTTTTATTTTTTCGAAAAATTAAGAAAATGTCATACTTTTGAGACCCATTTTATAATAACTGTTTTTTGATAAAAAATTACAATTACAGAATTTCCAGAACTAAGTTTTTAGATAAAATTCTGAACGATACAAAACTGCAAATTCATTGAAATGAGACAAAAACTGTAGAAGCTACAGCGTGGCAAACTTTGAAAAGTTCTGTTGTTTTGAACTTTGGCGAGCTGCTGCTAAAGCATCGCGCAAAATGCACTCGAGTTATTACACTATTCCTTCATTTTGAAGTCCGAAAAAATGTTTCTGGCTATGCTTTTCCAGATCCCGAGGAAACATAGTAAGTGGTTTGCTTGTGAGAATGTTTCACATGCCCAATTCTCTCTTGTGGTTGACTCTTCTGTTTTGCTTAACACAATAGAAATAACTCTGCTCAAAGGATTCAAAACAATGGTACTACACAAATACCTGGGATGCCAATCCTCATCTTGAATAACAATTCTTGCTTTTACATATGTAATTACATAGCCAAATACTCAAATTTGTTTCTACCATAAATTAAAGCAACATCCTGGCAACTAGAACTAACGTTTTTCCCCCTCTTCATTTTTTAGTAAATTCTAAAATTTTCATTGTCCCCTTCCAGTGTGTGTTGTAGGGATTGAAAATGTGAAGAATTTTCAATTTGAATTAAGTAAATGGCTTATTCAGCAACGGCATAATATGTATGTATAATATACTATAATTTTCTAAATCTTATATCATTGTAGAATAGTTAATGTAAACCTAGAAATGTCTGCTCTTGGAATTCAGTGTATATGCGCTGAATGAATTTGACAATAAAGCTATTACATTACATTACATTACATTACATTCGTCGTCACACAAGTTCAAAATATTGGAGTCATGTCAGAGATATATAGTCTGTATGATCATAGTTATTAGCTGAATGAGGTACAGGTAGCCTCCTTTCCATAGAGAGACATGATTTATGTTAATATTGCAAAGACGTAAATGCCTATTCAAAAGTAATCAGAATAAAAATATGTAAGTGCAGACAATTTCACGACGAGGAAAAACGAATTTTGGAAAGTATTTAGATACATTCATCCATCAGTGTCAATCCTGGTTAAAGATGTACCTATTTGTAGCGGATACAAAAATAAAGATACTACTGAGGATCGAGCATTACTCTTTATTTAAAACTCACAAAAATTAAAGTGCAAAATAGAGGATAAGAGAAGAAAATTGGATACAGATTGCATGCGTTCAAACAAATAAGGATAAGCATAATATACATGTGACAACGTGAAGATTGGGAAATAGAGACTGAATGGAATATTTTAATATTTATTGAAAATAAATGGCTCCACAGAGGGATTTTTTCTGTCCAGAGAGTGTTGAATCTTGTGGAGGAAGGAACAGATGAGCATAGAGACCCACGGAAGTCAGGACGTCCTTCCCTTTAGCATGTCAGCAACTCCTTTGACTTGACGCATTGCTCTCTCGAGACGTTATTTTTCTTCTATACAAAACGAGATAAAATACACTCTTCTGTCTCTCTCTGTTTATGCGTCTGCATTTCTGCATTAGAAATGATGTAAGCTTGGATATGCTCAGGATTGCCCAACCCGTTGAGTTGAATTTCCAGGGACCATATTGAGCCTTCAGCCTGCCTGTAATATTTAGTTGATATATTGTTTAATTTGTAAATCACACTCAAATTTTAAAAAATATAACCCACATAAATTATTAAAAATATAACCAAAATAAATTATTGAACTTTAAAAATTTTAAAAATTCTGAAATTTGTGATTTTGCCCTAAACAGATTTTTAAAGGGAAAACATGAAAAGTAGGACCTTTGACGCAAGCTAAATTAAATCATTTCCGCAAATGAGCCGTTAGCAGTTCAAATAAATTTAGTCTACCGAGACAGTAATTTCTTAATCTTTTAACCAAAACTAGCCGAAGCATGATCTCCCACAACTTCTAAATTTTATAGGAGCATTCATGAATTTTGAGCTCTAGTAAAACAAAATTGAATCCAATTCTCACTTTTTCATCAATAGTGAGTTGCATTTACTTATGATTTCATTTTCTCACTATAACTTTTATTTCATTTCAATACCCTCGAGTGAATAACCAACATCCACAAAGTAAACCTTACTTCCTAAAGTTTTTGTTGCAAATATCTTCTAGGGACTCATTTGAAGTCCTATTTAAATAAGAGCTTCAGAACTTTGCTGATACAGTTTGATTGCTGAATTACGTGAATTTCCAATAAGTTTGGTATCATGGGCAAACTCAGCATTGGATTTGCTGGGATGTAAAGCATGCAATCTGAAGCCAAACTTGTCAGCTACTTCTCTTTCACTTAATTTCTGCACCATGGAATCTATAGACATATTAAATAAAAAAGGCGAAAGAGGACTTCCCTGCATCACACGTCTCTTAAATGTAATAATCCAAGTTTTTCCATCTACTGTATTTATTCGTGTAAAATTTCGAGAAGCTAAGCTACATGCCAACTGCTTCAGAAGGGTAGGGGCAGGTTTTGAATGCATTTAACGGAAAGTATGAGCGTGAACAACGTTATCAAATGTTTGTGATATGTCAAAAAAAAAACAATAGTACAGCTTCCTTTATCTTTCTTAGCTTTCAGTAAACATAACGTAACCGACTATAACTATAGAATAAATTGGTATTTTTCCTACAATAAGTTTTCTTTCACTCATAGTCATAAATTCAACGGGCATTGAAAAGTAAAACTACATTGAAAATTCAAAAATTGTCACAACTCAATGTATTCTCGTTTCGTATTGCTCATAATCATCTATTTAATAAGAATTTATCTGAAAGCTAGTTTTTACTAATTAAACTATTGCAAAAATTTTCTCGTGTTCTTTTAAAACCATTTACTTTCTCCTAAAATTTTATTTTTTTCTTACTGTGTCCTTGTGGCAAGTGCAATTGTAGCGCCAGTTGTAAATAAATATTTACTTTCTCTCCTGATTGTATTCAAAAGGCGAATTCTCAAATAAATCTATTCAAAAATAATTCTGCAAACTTCCAAGACGTAATCAAAATTTATCTAACCAGGAAACATACCTTTCTTGTACACACTGAATCAGGCGAAATTATTTGAAACGTATACCACCCAAATTCGTGATCTCTGAACGTATACAGTCGTTCGACTGCAAAGTCTGTGCGTGGGCCACAATCGTGCTCGTATTTTTAAAAATAGAAATAGAAACTGTTTTGAATTCTCATCACCACAGTTTTCATCATATTTTTATAAAACCTAAAATGGATGATCAAATTCGTAAAAATCTGTCAAAACAAAAACGTATTACAAAAATGTAAAAAATGTGCGTGTTGGGCCAATTGTTTAGCCTTTCTTTCATACGTCAAAAGCAAATAAATGTATGCAGAAACTCATTTAGCCGTGTACAAATTTAATACCAAAGCAATTTCTCAAAATTGGAATGATAGAAGAAGGACAAATTCTAGTCGAGAATAGTGAATTAATACTGATTGAATTTTTGATAAACTCACGATCAGATAAGTTTGTTGATTGTGTTTCATGTATCCCTGTAATTACAATATTGTAATGGTAGTAGTCCGAGACTGAGATAGTATGACTAAACCAAAACTGCAGGTTACTCATACTTTGTACTTTGCATTTGCTGAAAACAACTACTGTATTGATTTACGCTTGTGAGAACCTTTTAACTTTGTCTTCAATCTACATTCAATTTAATTCAATTCATTATTCAAAAACGATTTTCTCGTTACGACCAAAGTTCCATACATAAAACAAATCCAGTTTTTCTTAATCGCTTGGCTCAACTCCTTCAGGATGGCGCGTAAACAAACCTTAAACCACGAGACTGCATGCACCCTACCCTACGAGCCCTACACAGCTATTTTAATTCCACGTAGACAAACAAATATCCACACGCAAGAAAATTGATTTGGAAAACGTAAGGCTCTTTATTTCGTGGTCCAATCAATTGCTAATCAACTAAGGCACAAGTAGGGGCGTAGCCACCTACAACCGAACCCTTTACCTTATTTAAATCTTCATCGACCCCTGAATCTGTACTACTACACATACAGAGGACTCTTTAGTAGCTTTTTTACCGGTGCCACTTTGCTCCATTCAGTCCTGCTCGCTCACACTCAAATATAAAGTCTAAGATCGAAGCAAAAATCAAAGGGTCTTATTTAAATTCAAAAATAAATTTACATGGAATGTGACTGCTAACTTGAAAAGATAAAGTTGTGAGAAAATTGTTTGAACAGTAAATAGTAGAAACATAATTTATTTATTTTTGCATCTTAACGAAAGGTAGAAAAGAAATATAGGGGCATAGAGAAAGTCTGAAATAACCTAATTTTGTTAGTTATAAAATAAGACTTTCCCAACTTCATGGTTTAATTAATGTGAACTGAGCAAGGAAAATGCTCAGAGCTATTTAGCCAAAAGGACGAAAGTGGAAGAGTGAAAGTCAAACTTCATTCCACCTTCAACTTTCCCCACGTTCCTGCAGTTTACAAGAATTTGAATGGGAACGTAGGGATATTATTCTATCTAATAAAAGCAACTAAGGGAGAGATGTATATGAAAAGCTTTTTGGCAAAACGAGATAACACATAATCTCATTTTTGTTTTTTAATGGGCTTATCTAGTTTTACCAAGAAACTTTTAGAATAATATTGTATAGGGAGATGGCATATGGCTGCAAAAGAGAGAGAGAGAAAAAAACAAAGTTTTGAAGATAAAAGCAGATGTGTTAATGAGCGCGTAATTATTTAAGCCGGTCATTACGCTTATCAACTTCTTCATCCTACATATCTAAGAGCTAGAAACTAATCTATTAATTCTAAGGGGTCTTATCATTCTCCCCTGCTTTACTACTTTCACTCTCTCTCTCTCTCTCTCTTTTTCGTGAGAGTTTACTTACAAAAATACACACGTTTTCAAACTGTTTACCTACTTCTCTACGTAGGTAGTACTAAAAATTATAATTCAAAAAACGTGTAAATAGGCTGCCCAACTTTCTTGTCTATTTATGTTATCCATTTTCATTAAAGTTAATTTCAAGCCGGACCTGTATATCTTTCCAAATTTTTGTCTTTCTTCTTTTTCAACGCCTTTCTCTGCCAAAGTCAAAACTTCAAAATAAATAGCAGCATAGCCATGTCCACTTATAGAAAAAGGAGATCGGTATACGACTGAAACCCAGCTATAAGGGATGCATTTAATTGCTAATGTTTGCTAACTACGTTAACGATGAGTAAATTTAACGGTAATGAGGGATCTAACATACAGAAAATTAAGTTTTTACGAAAACGTTCTAAACAATTTTTTAAATTTCTGTATTACCAAGAAGGCTATGAGTATTTTCCACTCAGATTTCGAGCTTCCTGCCAGGTCTACGCTTTAGCTAGTAAGGCAAAGCATTTTTTTACGTGTTTTTGAAATCACAAACATACGCCAAAATGGCGGGTCCTACACCACGCTTTACATTAATCATGTTATTTTCTGATGTTCCCTTGATTAGAAAGACCTGTATTTTTATCATGCCCAATCCGAAGGTTTGATATGCAGTCATCCCTGTTGTGTAAAACTTAATATGGAGAATATGCCTATTTTATTGAGTCTCATATAAGACTATAGGAAGTAAAGATCGATATACAAATTACAATGTCTTTTGGCTGGTTTTAAAAGCGGATTCACGCTCATAACTGCCTGATTTAAAAGGAGTAAATAAATTGTAGAAGTTACTAAGGATAAAAACACTGCAGACATTTTCCATGTTTCCATTAGGCTTTCTTCAGCTTTCAGAGATTTTATGAACGCCAATTAATGGAAACTGGAGCAAAAGCTTAAAATTATGACCTAAAGAAAAATAGTAAGAACACATTGAAGACAACAATTATTCTTGTTTAGGTGCTAATTGAGTCCCTTTCCCTTTCCTTAGTAGTTTAACGAGAAGAGCGTCACAAAGAGAGAACGTTGTAGCTTCATAAGCTGCTTTTCTCCGTTATACTATACTGACTCTAGGCTCAATAAAAGCGGTATATTGATAGTTATAGTTTATGTAATTATGGCAGTTTTAAATGGTGAAATAAAGATTAAAACAATAAGAAGTTAGAATAAGTGAATAGCGAGAGACACGCAGAGTTACAGAAAGTCACACACACAATTTAATAAGTCAATGGCAGTATTTACACGTTTTTATCGATACATTTATTTAGCTTTCATATATAATAGGAAGGATTTTCCTTCCAAGAAGAAAAATCCGTTGATAATTATTTATTTGTTTTTTCATACTAATATGATTATTTCACATTTTATTTGCCTACTAATATTCTTAATCAACATTTATTTAATTCATAAAATTATTCATCTGTTTTATTTATTATTTATTTTCCTTATTCTCGTTGATTCATTTTACAATTTAGTGTCTCAGCTTCCCTGTATTTTCTGCTGACGGATGTTTAAATAAATTACCTATTAGGTAGATATCTCAATATTTCTGGGCTACTTATTGTTTATGCCCAGCATTGCATTACGCTGATGTGGTCATACATGGCTCTGCTATATCTATAATAGCTAACTGCATAGCTTTGCACTAATTGTAAGTACTAAGCTAGCGTTGAGTACTAGACTCAGCCCTAACAGTACGACACGCAACATTTTCACATTAGGCCTTGCAACATATTAACATTAGGTCTTGAAACATTTTAACATTAGGTCTTGCAACATTTTAACATTAGGTCTTGCAACATTTTAACATTAGGTCTTGCAACATTTTTACATTAATATGTCTTACTACTTCGCGATTTTGATCTGCTGCTGTATGGAAAGCTTGAGGGTGGAACTTTTCCCATTTCTGTGTTCTTGCTGTGTATCGTATTTTCATTTCTTTTCTGCATCAATATTTCTGACTATATTTATCCCGATATTGTATGTATTATGTCATAGTAGAATATAATAATGATAAATTTCTATTGTTATGCATTTTAGTATATAGTTGTATTATAGATCGGAACAATACAAATTATGTGTATAACTATGCTATGCCTTGAACTTATATATGCCATCAACACTGCCGTACGTTAGACTGAAAATTGGACACTAAGGCTATATCTTAAGCTGGACTTACGGTAGGAAAATAGCGTGCGAAACATAGGACGTTATTTGCGTAGCTGAAGAATGCAGTGTGTAACAGCAGAAAGACAAGATTCGAACTGAACATCACCACAAAGTTGTGGTTGTTGGCTGGTAGTGAACTGAGTATATAAGGGTACATTGACGAGGACTACATATTCCTCTTCCTCTTCGCATCTCTTTCTTGAATATATATATATATATATATATATTTATTCATCTAGTTGATATGTGGCCATCAGCCCTTACAACCCCTTCATGATACATGTAAAACTTGCTTAATTGCTAAAAATTCTTTCTTGAATATTTCCAAGTAGAATATAACAGAAACAGATTAACTTCCTTCATACAACTTTGCTCATGAGAGGTATAATTGTAATTTATCTTGTGGCTGATGGTTATGAGGTTCAATGACTGGATGTGGTAATAAGTCTGCTGACCACTCATAAAATACAAAATATTGCCAAATTGCATGTTGTTGTTTAAACAGATTCTTAAGCTTCATGCACGTCCTTGTATTTATCCAATTGATTGAAAGAAAGAAAACATAGCTGCAAGTATATGCACGACAATAGCCCGCAGGCTTGTTTGTAGTCACCCGGATTAGATCAAAGAAGATAACGATGTATGGAAAAGGAAATGTTACAGAGACGGAACAGAGAAACTACAGAAAGAAATGGACGAGCCACATTCCCAACGGAACTGTATCTGAAAAACCCGTCATTGCTAACAAGAAATTATTTACACACACTGGAGCCACATTCAAAGCTATGAGACATTTGAAGTCGAAAATGGATATATTTGTATTTAACATTTAATGCTAAAATATATTTTAATGTATTTCTTGCACTTGCGAGGCATAAGTATTCATTTTGATGTTGCAGGTTCGACTACACAATTTTGTATGGAGTAGGTTTTCACTACGCTGTACAGCAATAAATTATTACAAAATGTTGTGTGTGATGCGTACAGATTCACGGATATTTCATCTTGAGAGGTCCTGCCTAAATTCTTGTGCCTAATGAAAATTGGGAATACTACAGATCAACTTACATAATGCGGTCAGTTTATGCAACTCCTCGCTAGCATTCGATAATTCGTAGCTCAGACAGATTCTCAAAATTTAAAATGGAGTCAAGTTTGAGTGAAGGTAAAAGTAGTGTCAGGCTGCAGTGTACCCGTGCTCATGTTCTTTTGCCTTTTACAATTTTCGTCCCTTGTAGCCATAAGAAAAGTGTATACTTTCACTATTAAACTCTAGAGACCATGGGGACGTATCTCATGGTCCCTTATAAAAGTTTGAATGAGCCACGCACACTAAATTTTAGAGTCGGGGTGAGCTCAAGAACAGAATCTTACGTTACGATCAAAAGAACATCCTCCACAAACTCTAATCGTAAGTACATTTTTTTTCATCCTTGTATTTTCCGTCATTATTTATTTACATGTCAATTTGTCTTTCTCACATACAAAGGAAATTGCAGGAGAGTCAAGAAGACCTTTAAGATTCTCTTGTATGCTCATGCAGTTAGGCCATTGTGGCGATTTTTGAATTCACTTTAGCAACATGCAACATCAAACATAAATATTTAATTTCAACTCATATCTGCTTCATGTCTCACAAGTAGTAAGCAGAAACCCAGAACAAAGAATTTGCTATAGTGCTATAAATTAATCGTAAACACCTTTCTTTTAGTATGGTTTTGCATTAAATATGGCTTCGTTCCCTTATTTCTCGTAAATGGACGTACTCACAGAGAGCAGATCACTGCTGGGAGCTGCAGGACCTGGATACTTACTGTTTACAATTTACATTGCCATGAAATGTGGCTTGGCACGGGGAGGGAAAGAGATCTAGAGAGGGACTTGAACGAGTTTGCATTTTTAATGGACCGACACAGACACAGAAATAGTTTTGTTGTGTAGAGCCTATTTCAATACCAAAAAGAACGAGACAACCGTGACTTGTAAGAAAAGGGAAAATGATCGAGTCTAGGAATAATTCAATATTTAAAAACAGGAAAGCAGCCACACTTCTCGCTACTTCTTTTTTATAGCGCCTACATAAGAGTTTGCGAGAAAAAGGAAAAGGACCATTTTTGTCTTGGGAGTTTTTCGTCCCTATTTTTCTTTTTTATGACCTCCCGTACTCCCGTCCGTCAACGAATAATACTAGAGCAACAGGAAGTGTTCAAAACTACTCAAGAAAAAAAAACTTTTCCACTGCCTTAAAATAAAACCTACGTTTGTATACAAGACAAAATAGAGTAAACAAGAGAAGCACTACATTCATGGCTAATGCAATTTGTTCATGGTAATCACAACAGAAAACAAAAATGAAAGTACAGTGCAGGAACAAGGAAATGTGTTAAAGTACACTAACAATTTCACTATGTATACACACACGCTCACCCAATAAGTCAAGTATTATGTTTTGATAATATTATGAACTGATTTGATGGGGAAATCGAAGCCAAATTTCTACTTGAACAGAACAGCCGTGCTGCAGTAGTTTTCTGATCTGAATGTATAATCTCAAGTTCCCTGGAAAATGATATTTAGATTCATTCTATAACTCCCATACGGATGTTTCAGCTCCAGTCTCATAAAATATTCACAGCATCATCATCTGCAATGTATAGCAATGAGGACGAAGGGGAAATTTTAAAACTTTTGGGACTATGCATTAATTTTATGTATATACATGCAGATAGTACTTTAGGTTATTTATTCATTCCCAAGGAAAAATATATTACTTTTTTCTTAAGTCGCACGTGATAAAACGTATTGGAGGAGCTCTAATTTTTTCCAATTAGATTTTTTTATTAGATTTTTTTCTATAAATCTCGAAGGAATAAAGGAAACGTTCCCCATCTCAATATCTCACCCTACATGTAACTACTTACAAGGAAACCACGCCACATGTATTGTTTTAACTTTGAAAACAATACCCACAATGAATTAGGCTACGCTTACTTACAGCTTACTACAGATCTAAAGTAACTCGCCTGCATTTTGCCCCGCACGCTCACAATCAGGTGCCAAAGTAATAAATCATTGATTTTCCGCAACTTGGCAACCCTGCGGCTTCTACAAATGTTGTCCGATTTTTGAAAAATTGACGTCTTAGGATTTATAAAACATTTTCTATAAACTTATTTAAAATTTCAAAAGCGTACATTTCTTTTAAAAATTGGGGTAATCTATAAGATTAGTTTAAAAAAATTTCAGAAAAAAAATAAAAAATTAAAAATAATAAAAGTTTTAAAGTTTGCTTTAATACGACATTTTAGAGATTACAAAACTTCAAATTTTTTAAAAATCGGACAATCATTGTAGAAGCTACAGTGAGGGTTGCGAAGTTGCACAAAATAATTTTTTTAAAATTTTGCGCGTGATTTTGAGCGAACGCGTTCGCTCGCCGTTCGAACGACCCAAAATAAAGTCGAGTTATACTTTAAATCTGTAGTGACCAATTGCAGCAAAATTCAGTGTGAGTATTTTTTTTTAAATTGAGCGAGTGTATTTGTGCATGCAGCGTCATTCCCTTGTTAGATATAAAGAAAAAATGGCTTTATGTTAGAATTTTATTAAATTGGGAAACTGTGAATTTGATTTCACCAAAACTTCTATCATGCTCCACGCTCTGAAGGTCTGTAAATTAGACTATGCGTTTCAATGAATTCCCCTCAAAATATCCATACCATAAAGGACTTCTTATTTTTTCAAACTAAGGAGGAGAGTATTACGTGAGCTCACCAACAACCCATTGAATTACAAGATTCTATCTAATTTAATCTGTAACAGTGTCTTTTGTTACTAGACATGTTAGAAAAGTTGCGTTTGTAGTTTAATTTTCTTTTCTACTGTGTAGATCTACTTGTGCGCTGCGTTAGTTTAGGAATACGCGGTGTATGTATGGGACTTCGATAGGAACTGTTCAAAGTGGGAGAAATCAGACTACACGGAAACGTGGGGGAAAAGCGTAATACTCCATGAAATTTTGGCTAAGTCGATGTCCAAGTCGAACGAATAGTTTGAACAGATGCCTCTGGAAGTTCAGTCCAGTCTGACGCGCGACATGGAAGAATAAAGTCGCACACATTTCCTTGCTAGTCTGTTGAAACTGTTGCATCTTTTCTTTGTCGAAGAGTTGAAATTGTAACCGTCTGGTTACAAGGATTTAGACAGTGTAATATGATCTCCTTTTATTATTATTCGCTTTTCTTTGTCAATCTCATTTTTAGAATTTTCTGCGAAAAAACTTGATCTCTAGAAACAAATAACAGGGAAATAAAAAGCATCATAAGGCGCATAAAAGAGAAAGTTGAGGGGAAAGAATGAAAAGCAAGTTATTATGTTACTTTTCAGAGTTTCGTAAGCACAAAATCCCTTTTTCGGTTATTTTTCAAAGATAAAATGAAGAAATTCTGTAGGATCTCAACGTGACTCAAATTGACTTTGACGAGCTGTGCAGGACAACTGTAAAACATTATTAAAATCTCATTAGTGTCGCTTGTGTAAACTTGTGTAGGTGGAGTGTTGATTTGCAGAGTGTGCCTTAATTTCGGTTCTATTTTGTCAGAGTGTTGGAGTGGAAAATCTGTCTGATACATGTGAGTACATAGTCTTTCCTGTTTATGAACTTTCAACATGTTTAATCGTAAAATTCAGCTTCACTCTGGCTGACGTCGCCTACTTGATTTTCTTCAAAGCAGACTTTGTCTACGATGACAAGTGAGTGCCTCTCGTGTTTTGCGTAACAACATTTTTCTCCATCATGACCATCACATTTTGTCTTTCAAATGCTCCACCCCTCACAAACACGTACTTCACTACTCATACTACCACTCTAACGAGGCCGTCCATCTTCATCAAAAGTTTATTGACTTTCATCAAAATGTCAAACAGGTGGTCTTCCTCAGAATTTTGTCGGCTGTGCGAAGCAGGTTCTCTTCTGCATGTCACTGCACTGTTAGGAAAAGAACCAGAATTGCGTGTTTGCTGTTTTTCATAGTCACTATGCTCACGCTCACTGTTTTAATCGTAATAAATTTTAAAACAAAATTCTTTTACTCTTAAACTTTTTGCTAAATTAAAAATTCTACGCACGGCAATAATTGTTTGCTACAAACTACAGTAACCCCTCCCGTATCCGGACCTCTATTATCTGGAACCTCCTACATTCGGACTGGTTTTTCGGTATCCGGACCCTCCCATATCCGGAAAAGATTTTTGAAATACCATATTTTTAATAAATTTCAAAAATAAAAGTAAAATATAAAAATAAAACCATTTTTTCCAAACCAAAAACTAGGCATTTCTTTTTTCTGGCTTATAAATGTGAATACTTGGAAGTAAGAATTGTTGATTTAAATACAAATGTTGTCATAAAATATATTTCATATTTTCTTAAAACACGTTTAAGAGTTTACCTATTTTAAAAACCTCCCATATCCGGATATTCTCGTATCCGGATGGGGCCTGTTCCCAATTAATCTGGATACGGGAGGGGTTACTGTACGAAAACATTTAAAAGCCTTTAAAGCAGAAATGCATTTTTGAGGTGCACTTATCCTATTCACACATTTTGCTAAACAACTCTTCATATTAAGTAACACGACACCTGGGTTAAATGCGGTTTGGTCGATGATACGTACTGAAGATGGTTAATAGAGTGGACATGTTTTTGATGTTAATGACTCCACAAACGAACAACACAGAATGAGAATGAGAGCGTCACTCAAACGAGCACCGGAAGTCCAGAACGCAAATACACTCAAGATCAGATGGAGTGGACCCACTCAAACTGCGACTTCAAACAAGCTCTATTTATGCATACAAATAGAATTGCTCACTCAATTCACATATGGCACACTCACCCAAGCAGTCACGGTTCATTTCAGTTTGTTTCCACAAGAAGAGGCACTTCCCTCACTTAAGTACTTGTAAGCGTCAATGAGCTGTACATCGCACAAAAGTTTCACCCTGAGAAATGGTATATTATTTTTGCATCAGATTGAGTGCACTGTGACCAACACATAACCTGTGTAAAAATAACTAAAACTCCGATTCAGTGCCAAACATCATTTAGAAGCATCTTATTCATGCTTACTGCTTTTCATTTCAATTTTAAATACAATTTTTATTTTTAAAGACATTCACAATGATATATCGCAAATCAAATTCATTTGAGATATGCAGAAAAAGTCACGTAAATTATGTAGATAGGTAATAGGTAGGAACTACAGTTGCATCTTTAAAACAGAAGTTGTACTAGGCTGTATAGGCTGCTTCGGTTAGAAACTGAAAAAAGTAAGATGAATGAAGGGAAAAAAAAATGAAAACTGGGATGATTCTCAAGATAAATGAGTATTTTTATCGTTACTTTCCTTTTACTTTATCATCCAAAAAAGTGCGAAGTTACCTACTACATTTTAACTTTTCGTCCAAGAAAATTTTGCTCTTTTTCCTTTTTTCTCTTTCCCGCATATTTGTGCTTCTGTTCGTTCGTCATGACGAATCTTTTTGCCACAACTCGAAACTATACTTAAGTCCGTTTTTATTCAACCGGTAATCATCTTCCCGGAAAAGTTTGTTTTTAATTTCAACAGAATAATTTCATCATTTTTAATTAATGTAAAAGCTTTCACCCTTGTAACTTGGAAGCATCAGATTAGGATGTAATTTTTGTTATTATCTATTTACATAATTTACGTTTTGAGATTTTAAACCGATTTTAACGACTAATATATCATATGAGCGGTAGTAAATTTACAAATATAAAAAACCTAAGTCAAAGCTGCAATCGCAAAAGCTTGTGAATAGTTTGTTTCGTTAATTAAATATATACAGTCCTCTAAGTTGATTTGCTGCGTACAACCCAACTTATAAGTGAGATTACCAACGTAACTTCGATACTGAAAAAAAACGTAGGAGTTTTTGGAGAGTAAGGGTAATAAGTCTTCACTCTTCGTTCTCTAACGATAAGTTTACCTTTGTGATTAAGTCGTAAATAGTTTGTTCCGCGAAAAATGAGGAAAGCGAAGATTTCTCATTTGATGAAAAAACTACTGAAATGAAAGGAAGAGGCATTTCATGATGTAAGACTTCAACCCTTTAATTTTGCGTCCATAGGTCATATGAGATGTGAAAAGTTACGAAACTTTCTTTTCGTCTGATTGGCGCTAAATGAAGGCTCTTGTCTTTTTTTCCCCATGAGCCTCATCACTGTCGCTTTGCTATTAAGTTTCCTTGCTTCTACCTTTACTTCTGCTTTTCCCTTTAGTTTTTTTTCCACGTTCTCCCTTTTACTTTTGCTTCATCATTGGCCTAATTAAGCCGTTAACATGAGGTACTTACAAGCGAAAAATTAGTTTAGTTTGATATTTCACTTTCGTAATCCTTAGAAAATAAAAACAGTATAATATATACAGTAAAGAATTATACATCTTTACTGTATAATTAAAATTTACGTCATAGTTCTTAGTTAGTACCTTGTACTTGTTAGAAAAATCCAGCTTACATTTCCTTTCCATTTGTGCCGTAAGAATATAGAAAAACAGGGGAAATGGTGGAGAAAGGGAAGCGCCAGAGCATATGACTTAAGCGATTCAAAAATAATGCTGAAAATAAAATGAAACTAAGGAAGATGCCTGTAAAGATCCTTATCTCTGCGTTCCAGATCTCATCTGTCATCTGTCATGTGGCATTTGAATTGTAAAATCTCGGAATCCTAGTAATCCTGCCATACTCTCGCGTTTCTCTGAATAATTCCAAGCTTGAATACTTTTCTTGTCCACAAACGTTCATATTTCGAATACAACTGCACTTAATGTCATACCATGTATAGCAATAATAAAATTATGCGGATTTGCACAGACTTTAACTTTAGGATGCCCGTAGAATGGCGTTCAAAATAATTTTGGACACTGAGGTAGCACGTAGCAGGGAGGCCTACCGTGGCTGTTTAAATCGGTACTTTGCAAACCATAGTATAATTCAAATCGTCCGTAAAAACACAAGGCTGTATATATTGCACTCACTATACTTACTTTCTCCTACAAGGTGGAGAACACTTGTTCATCTTCCCAATTGAACAGATTTATGTTTAGATATTCACTCAAAATTTAGCTCGACATGAATCTACGGGGTACTCTGACGGGAATGGTTGTGACGCGGTGCGGCGGCGGCGGACGGATTTACGGCTTTAAATACTTTAAAATTCATGGTGTAACTGCAGTTAATGCATAAGCACTCACCCACTGAGCTACTGAGCACTAGCTTTCGCATTGCTATTTTTCTTGATAACACAGAAGGGTAATGTACCCTAAAGCCTCTTTCTAACTCAGCTGGGATTTGAGATTATCATGGAAACTACACGTTCTCCTTTTTTACCTCATTTTCTCTTGATCCACAGGATTGTCGATTCCTATCGCCACTACCAGCCAACGAAGGAAACATTCGTGTGAGTTTCTCCTAAATCAGCTTTAGGTATGCTTTTACTAACTCAGGTATTTTTTGTCGATGTGAACCAGGTTGTGATATGGGGCCTGAATTTGTCAATTTAAGTAAATTCCAGGATAAGAAAAGTTAGAGAACTCGGCACATCACATTGCTTTCTTGCAAAAGCAAAAGCGGCTACACAAAATCTAGTGGTAGGAAATTAGTGTGCGGGAAAAAAAGAGTTAGAGGGAGGCGGACAGGCGAGGGCGAGATTATGTTTTTACGTGATTGAGGGGAAGAGTAAAGAAGTCGAGACTTGGAGCTGGAGCCTGGTTTCTGATTACAGTTTACAGTGCGTCGCTTGCAGCCAACACGCATTATTTTCTTCCCATTTTAGTACGTTTTAACTTCCAACACACAATTCAAATGGCAATTTGCCCGATATTCCCACCTCACCCGGAGACCTTACTACCTATATCGCCCTCTCTCTGTCTCACTGCACTTTCAAGCAAACCACTTACCATGTTTCCTCGGGATCTGGAAAAGCATAGCTAAAAACATTTCCTTGGACCTCAGAATGAACGAATAGTGTGATAACGCGAGTGCATTTTGGGCGGTGCTTTAACAGCAGTCCGCCAAAGTTCAAAAATACTGAATTTTTCAAAGTTTGCCACGCTGTAGCTTTAACAGTTTTTGTCTGATTTCAATAAAACTTGCACTTTTGTGATGTTCAGACGTGTATCTAAAAAGTAATTTCTGGAAATTTTGAAATTCGAATTTTTTTTATTTTTTCGAAAAATTAATAATAATACTTTTGAGACCCAGTTTTTAATTATGGTTTTTTCATAAAAAATTAAAAATTCGAATCCTTAAATTTCCAGAAATAACTTTTTAGATAAACGTTTGAACATCACAAAACTGCAAGTTTCATTGAAATTAGACAAAAACTGTGGAAGCTACAGCGTGGCAAACTTTGAAAAATTCGGTATTTTTGAACTTTGGCGGGCTGCTGTTGAAGCACCGCCCAAAATGCACTCAAGTTATCACACTATTCGTTCATTCTGAGGTCCAAGGAAACGTTTCTGGCTATGCTTTTCCAGATCCCGAGGAAACATAGTAGGTAAGTGGTTTTCTTGTTTGTCAGAATTGGTTTTAAAGAGAGCCACTTTGTTGTATTGGCATACATTTGAGTGTAGATTACAAGTTGAAAGAGAGAATTTTTAGCAGAATTGGGAACATTTATCGGGTTCAGCTGATCTCGCCTCTGGATTGACCCGGGGACTAGATAAACAGATATAAACTTGACATTTCGTAAAGCTATTTCTAGGAGTGAAGACGCTTTTTGTGGGATGGACGCTGAAGACAGTACGATAAATGGAATTTGAGTCGCCTTTTCGCCTCCATGACTCTCCTCATATATCTAAGTCTCTTTAGATTATTGACTATCGTTCTATCGCACTGGCAGTTGAATTGACTCTCTCTCCCTTCACATCTTGGACGTGTGTGCAAGTTAGCCTTAAAAAGCTTTACAATAAAATAATAAAATAACAAAACATTTTAAAATTTTAAATTTTGATTGTTTTTGAATTCAGAATATTATAAAATGGTTTTGCATACAAAATTTTCAAATAATGTACTTAGGATGTTCTAAAAAATTAAAATAAATAGTAATAAAAAACGATTTTGAGGTCGTTTTCGATTTTTTAAACAAATATTTTATCGACAGAAACTCATTGCACGCACTTACGTTATTTTTGAAAAAAACATATCTCATGAGAAATCTCGCTACTGGTTTGGCGAGTTATGCTTGTAAGACAGTTTTTTTAGCTGTACAATTCAATTAGGACTATCTTTCTCAAGAACCCAGCTAGGCGCTGTCGTTAGTTGTGACGGATGAGTTATGAAGTTGTTTTAGACTGACTATTTCTCACTTTTCATACGACTAAAGAGCGGGTGTCGTTGAGATATGCGTCTACATAAAGGAAGGAAGAGATTTGAGACACACTCTGTAGATTAAAATCAGGATCAAATTGCTAAAAGGCAACTGTCAGGGCCGTGCTTAGGTATTTTTTTTAGGCAGCCAAATTATTTTTCATGGGGGGGGGGGGAGGGTCAGTGCGCGCTGTGGATATTACGTCATACAAAAATCTTAATGTTTTACTCTGGAATTATTAAAAAATTTAGAAAATTTTAGCTTGCCCAGTTATCCCTTTTTGCCAAAAAAATCAATTCTTTAACATGTAACAATAAGTCCGTGACATGAAGTTTTAATCGTTTGGAGCAAAGTAAATCTTTTGTATCTTGCATTAAATTACTCACGCAGTACACAGATTTGAGTGAGATTTAAATATTTTGCGTAGACCTATATTCTGCCAAAAATAATCTAATAGACGTTTTCCTATTTACCAAAACCCGAAAGGGCTATTTCCAAAACTTACGTTTGTTGAATCTGTATCTCGACTGCACACTAAGTATTGCTAGGGTTACAGGCTACAGATGAATAAGAATTAAAGAAGTTTTCCTTGGATTCCTAAAACAAACATTTATGAACATAAGCGATAGTTTGTAGTTTAGAAAGGCAAGTTTGACTATTTTTGGTATCTTTAAGGAAATACTGTCCTTAAAATGGTTTAACGAATATTCCGTAAAGCTTTTAGCAAAGAAAGAGTTTTTTCGCAAAACGGGATAAGTCTATTTAAAAAAAAATGAGATTGTGTTATTTGTTCTATTTAACTACATACGTGACTGTGTTGATTGGTAAAGGTCAAAGTTCAACCAAAGCAATTTTAAAAAATAGCCCAAATTTTGTGTTTTGGCAAAACGGGATAGGTGTATTAAATTAAATTTTGCAAAAAGGGATACGTCCACCTAAAAGCTGTATTTCTGATTTAAATTTGGTTTTTAAGTGTTTTTGTAGTTTGTACGAAAAAATTGCCATGCGGTAATGTTTTTATGCAATGACAGATAAAAACTTAAGAAAAAGTTTGTTTTCATTAAAAACGATTAAAATTTCATGTCACGGACGTTTTACTTCATGTTAAGTTATTGATTTTTTGGCAAAAAGGGATAAGTCCACAAATTAAATTTTTTGAAAATTTTCTTAGAAATTCCAGAGTCCGTCTTGAATTATGAAACTACTTGTAATTACGAGTCGTCAGATGCAGTACCTGTAGAAAAAAATTGAATTGCAAAAACTTAACCTGTTACCATTTTTTATTTTTTGGTTGTTCCTGTTAAATTTAATTTGATGGACTTATCCCGTTTTGCCAAAAAACTCTTCAAATGCTGCCTGGGTGTGTCTAACTTTACAATTTTATGTTATCAGATTTATAGCGGACATCATTCGGAAACTGATATGTGTCAAGTTATACAACGATGCTGATACACGTCTGACTGCCTAATAACCCTAAAAAATGTCCTACTGTAAAAGCTTACTCTCTACGTATGATCTGATACATCTTAGGTGTTCGCCTTTGCAAGCAAACCCAGCTTCTCGACCATGCCATGGAAAGTAAACTAAAAAACCGCTGACTTTAGTAGCAAAGTGAGTTATATCAAATCAGACTAGAAAACTGATAGATATCAGACTCAACAAAAAAACTTAGTTGTCAAACTATAAAGACTGTGGTAAAGGCCTGGACATATAGGCACACTGAACAATTACGAAATGGAACCTATTGATGTCAGAATATACAAGCGAATTGATAAACATCCAGCTATACAAGCGAACTGATGGATGTCTGACTATACGAGCAAACTTATTGATATCACACTAACAAAAAAATTTGATTCATACCAGCCTATGCAATCAAACTAATAGATGTCCAACTAAAACATAAGTAAACTAATAAGTGTCAGGCCTTCAATACGTGTCCAGCAATATTGAAAAACAGAGACGCTCGACTATATAAGCAAACTGATAGACGTCCAGCTTTTAACCAGACTGATAGATTTCCGGCTTTCAAGCAGACTGATAACTGTCCAGTTTCAAGTAAACTGATAGATGTCTGGCTTTCAAGCAAACTGGTAGATAAACCGCCTTCAAACAAACTGATAGATGTCAGTCTTTATAGTACGCTGATAGATAATCTACTTCATTTTTAAAATGACAGATGCCCGACTGTATAGGCAAACTAATAGATGTCCTGCCTTGAAGCAAACTGATTTATGTCTGGCATTGAAGCAAACTGATGAATGTCCGGACTTAAAGCAAACTGATAGATGTCCATTGTTCAATGAAACTAACAGATGTCCAGCCTTCAAGCAATTTAATAAATGTCCACCGTTAAAGGAAACTAATAGATGTCCGGCCTTCAAGAAAACCGATGGATGTCAACCGTTTAAATAAACTGATAAATGTCCGGCATTAAAGCAAACTAATAAATGTTCATTGTTTAAGAAAACTGATAGATGTCCACCGTTTAACGAAACTGATAGATGTCCGGCCTTCAAGAAAACTAATAGATGTCTACTGTTAAAGGAAATTGATATGCCCGGCATTAAAGCAAGCTGATAGATGTCTGGCATTGAAGCAAACTGATAGATGTCTATTGTTTAAGGAAACTGATAGATGTCCACTGTTTAACATAACCGATATATGTCCGGCCTTTAAGCAAACTGATGGATGTCCACTGTTTAACAAAACCGATAGATGTCCGGCCTTCAAGCAAACTGATATATATCCACCGTTCAGAGAAACTGATAGATGTCCACCGTTTAAGAAAACTGATAGATATCTACCGTTCAAGGAAACTGATAGATGTCCACTGTTCAAGAAAACTGATAGATGTCCACCGTTTAAGGTAACTGATAAATTTCCGGCATTAAAGCAAACTTATAGATGTCCGGCCCTGAAGCAAACTGATAGATGTCCATTGTTTAAGGAAACTAATAAATGTTCACTGTTTAACAAAACCGATAGATGTCCGGCCTTCAAGCAAACTGATATATATTCACCGTTCAATGAAACTGATAGATGTCCATTGTTCAAGAAAACAGTTGGATGTCCGGCCTATAAGCAAACTGATGGATGCCCATCGTTTAAGAAAACTGATAGAGGTCCATTGTTTAACGAAACTGATAGATGTCCGGCCATTAAGCAAAATGGTGGGTATACGGCCTTTAAGAAAACTGATAGATGTCCGGCCTTTAAGCAAACTGTTGGATATACTGCCTTTATTAAAACTGATACATGTCTGCTTTTAATTCCTAAAATTATAGACATCTGATTTTATGGGCAAACTCATAGATGTCTGGCCTTTACAATGCCGGCGAAGGGCGTCTCCAATTTATACAGTATGGTCGTCAAATACCCAAAAACAGAGCCTGAGCACTGCTGCTGTTGTTACGTTTTAGCAACTATTGGCGGGGCAACTGAAAGGGATATATGGTAAAGATAAAGCTGCCATGCAAAATTTTTCCTTGCCAGATATTAATCTTGGTTGCCCTTACTGTACATTATTACGTTTATTATCGTTTACTGATACTGTAAGCCTACTGATTGTGATGACTAGTATCTGATGCCTGTAACCTACAAACTGAGGTACCAGAAATGGTGCCATATTTATATATATGGTGGTTAGATTTTCAAAGTATGGCACATAATGAGAAAGATAGCTGTATAAGCAATTGGTAATAAAATGACAATAGAGGTTGATGGTTATGAAAATTGAGAATTTCGATAGCGCCATTTGTGCTAGCTGTTAGCTCTCTCACACAGTCGCACTCTAGCACAGTGGTTACAAAAAGTCCTAAACCCTAACAAAGATTTGAATTAAGCGCGTAAAATCTAGTTTTCATCGGAGGACATCAGGGAATTATATTAATTATTATCCTTGCATCAGTGACCCTTGTGATAAATTTAATCGAGTCCTTAAAGCATTTTGCAATCATCATGCAAAAGGGTTCGGAAAATTTCTGGCACCAGTGACGCTCGTGCGTCGATCCAAAAATTGTTTTTAAGACAACGCTGCACATATTGGGCATTCCAATGAATTTCGGCAGCTTTGTATGTTATGACAAAATACAGAAAGTGTACTTAAATTCTTCAAACTTTTCGTGGCAAGTACTAGGACATAGATGGGCTGCAGTGCAAATTTTAGAAACAATCGAACATACCGTTTGTGCGCCACAAATTTTTATGTCCCAATATTTAACATGGTTTTAATGGCGAAACAAGTATTTTTGATTGTGCTCCAAGGATTGCAGTTTTCAACGTACTGGCATAATGTGAATGTTAGTATGCTCAGAATTACCTGAGCATTCACCCTCATATGCAAAAAAAAGTCAATTTTTTTAAAACCTGTCGCGCGCGAAATTTTAAAAAACCAAAATTTTCAAAATATTTATTTTTTTTTATTTTGTAATCCATGCCGACTGGTAGCTCCTACAATTCCGGTCCGATTTTCAAAAAAATTAAAGTTTTGTGATCTCTAGAACAATATCTATAAACTGACACGTAGGTTTTAGAAAATTCAAGAATTTTGTTTAAAAATTAATTTTGGGAAAAATCACATTTTATAGGATCCCAAAAAAACGAAATTTTTTTATTGATTTTTTTTTAATTTTTAAAAACTTAGGATTCAGTTTTATACATATTGTTCTACAAATTACAAAACGAAAACTTCAATTTTTCTGAAAATCGGACGGGAATTGTAGGAGCTACCAGTCGGCATGGATTAAAAAATAAAACAAAAATAAATATTTTGAAAATTTTGGTTTTTTGAAATTTCGAGCGCGACAGGTTTAAAAAAATGACCTTTTTTTGCATATGAGGGTGAATGCCCAGGTAATTCTGAGCATACTAACATTCACATTTTCACATTAGGCCAGTACGTTGAAAACTGCAATCCTTGGAGCACAATCAAAAATACTTGTTTCGCCATTTAAGCCATGTTAAATATTGGGGCATAACAAATTGGCGTGTTTGATTGTTCCTAAAATTTGCACTGCAGCTCATCTATGTCTTACGATTAATACTTGCCACAAAAAGTTTGAAGAATGAAGGTACACTTTCTGTATTGTGTCTTAACATACATAGCTGATGAAATTCATTGAAATATTCACTATGTGCCCTGTACTTGGATATTTTCAAGCAAAAAGTTGTAAATTACATTGTTTTGTACACTTTAAATTTCGCTAATACCTGAAGTAGCACGATGCTAGATTTTTTGGTAATTTCGGATAAGGGAACATCAAGGGTAATCTCTTGGTAAAGTATTTCTTTCAGAAGCTCATCGGGGTAGATGGCATTTTCAAAGTGTAATTATATTAATTATGCATCGGGACAAAAAGATATACAACGCAGGGGCCAGGCTGTGAAAGTAAAAGATTCCTGCTTTTGACAGAGCGAATTTGTGCAATGGGATTGATGGTGTTTGTTGTAGCTGTAGTATAATAATCTAAGAATTTTCATACAATATATTTATGGGCAAATATCTATGCGGAAATCGACGTATTTCATAAATTCAAAAAATCAAGTTTTTTAAAATTTAGGCAGCGGGGGCTGCCTGCGCTGCCCTCAAAGCACGGCCCTGGCAACTGTTATGTTCATAATTGTCTGCGTCTTCTATATAATTAAACCTATTGCTAAGTCCAAAACCAGAGTAGAACGAGAGCCATGTATGCAATCGCAGTAGTAATAATATCACGGTCATACTGTAAGATGCAATGTGTCTTTGTCTTTCAGTATGTTTCAAAAACAGTGGCGTATCTGGAGGGGGGGGGGGGTACTCGGGTGTTCAGGCAGATGAATTAGCACTGCTAAGCATTTACAGAGAAGCTAACATTAAAATGGAGGAAGTTTTGTATACGACCAACATAATAACTGAAATATTGAATGCGCCATTGCTGTTTAGCCAGTTCATTTTTAAAATTACTTTTGACTGAAACTGCATTCAAATAAAACTCGCATCCTAAACAACATTGAGACAGAAGAAAATTAAATTAATTCAAATCAAAAATTGTGTCAATGTTATTTTCACTACTAGGTCCGTTTACCCACTTACGCTTCAAATTTGTGTCTTCTAAGGGAATATTACTTTCATGACACACACATGTTAGACCTCAGTGTTCATGCTACTTACAAACTTACTTTTTGTTTAGGTACTTTAGTCCTTTAGCCCACAGTCAATTGCTGGTTTAGTAAAATTGTTTGTGTTGTTACATGGACATATATCTACGTTTTTTTTAATTTATAAGTTTAAATTTTCTTCAACAAATATTTAAAAAACAGTATTTTAGAGACGTTTTTATTAACCTTGTTTTTGAAGAAAAAAATTATCGAATTTTCAAAAACCGAGGAATAACCTGTAGGATAATGTTTTAGAGATCACAAAATTTTAAAGTTGAAAATTGGTTGAAAATTGTAGAAGCTACAGGGTTGCAAAATTTTCAAAACTGTAAGCCAACCTTTGACCTGCGACAAAATAGATTAGACACACGATTACTAGTTGCCCTAGACGCGCCTTGCGCGCATGAACTTGATCTAGAAGTCGGCGCACACGTGCTGACCCTTCCTTGTTGGTTAAATTAATTCAGTTTCACATTAAATTTAGCTCCTTTTCTGTTAGAAATTCTCCCTCTTGCTTTCTCAGCGTCCACAATACAAACAGAAAACATACGAGGCTAATGCATAACATTTTTCGTCAGAACACAATGAAAGGTAATGTACCCTAAAGCCCTAACTCAGCTGGGGCTTGAGATGAACATGAAGGAAAGTACATTGGGTATTTTCACCTCACTTCCTTTGGATCCACAGGTTTGTCTATTTCTATTGCCACTACAACCAACGAAGCGAAAGACAATGTAAGTGCGAGTCTCTCGTGGAACAGCTTTTTTAAGTATGCTTTCACCTTTCTCATGTTCCAAATGCTTTTTCCCCGTCTGCCCATAATACCAATTACTTTTAGCAACTCAGGCGTAAGCGATAGTGGATTCTCGTAAGCACAAATAAATTAAAAATAAGTGTGCGGGTAGTAAAATGCAACATTTCACCACGGGAATTGAAGCCTTATACGATGTTTAGACAGATCTGGAGCATTGACGCACTTAACGCCTCGTCTGGTTCCTCAATGTGTTCGGATACATGTGAAGCTCGTGCCACCTTCATTTACGACTGAAAGCATTTGAGTCTCTCAATACTGAATCTCTCCTTAGAAATGGAACCAAACATTTTATTGTGTCCACGTTGAAACGCTGCAAGACCCACTACATACAAAGAATTTGGATCATGATATAAGCGTCACCAATATACTCAGCATTGTATTCAAACCCTGTCTAAGTCATTTGTTTTTATGGAACTTCATTTTTAAAATTTGAATGTGAAGCAAGTAATATACATGTGTGCTTTTTGATCATAAATATAATCGAATAATCTTAGTTATAGTACTAACACAGACTATCTGTACCGACAGGCACAGGTATAGACGATCCATTTTTCCCATTTATTAACTTGTTATTTTCGTTGAAGAGTTATTTGCTCTTTGTGATCGCTCTTGCTCTTCGCCCATGCTCTTTCTTTCTTGGATTTTGTTCTCCTTCTTTCTTGAACGTATAAGTCCCATAAATAGAAATTTACATTCGCTTTGAAAAGATCTCAAGAAACTTTGCTATTTCAGGCGAAAATTTCATTTCAGCTTATTTTTAGAGTAAATTTTACTTTGCTCCTATTTTTTTTGCACAGTCTTTAGCGTAAAATTTATTCATGAATATTTTCAACAAAAGCATTGTGTTGGGTACAATGGATCACCTCATCCTCAAAAATTTCTCCCTGCTTGAATAACATCTATAGCTCCATTTCTTTCTCTACAACAGACTCCTTGCTTCTCCATCTATCTCTTTGACATTCCCAAAAACATTCAATACAATTTGCGTGGTCCAATTTTTACAGATAAATACAGATTGCTATAGCAACAGAACTTTGGAAACCACAACGCCAGTTCAGTTACGACGACGCTTATAAATAAATGTAGCTACCGTATTTGTTTTAATAGTACTCCACGCGTATTGTTTAAACTCAAGGTTCGTACCCCCTCGTACAATCAGGGGCCTAATATTACTTGAGTGCGGGAAAGCTTTGATAAAAACCCGCGTACAATTTAACCTTAGACATCTGATACCTCTAGATTTGGGTTTACTATAATATAACAACTTGGAAGCGTTGGGCGTTAAGGCTTGGTAAAAGCACAAATATCAGAAAGTATGGCTTATCATCGGTCGAGTGGAATCGGATACAGATCGAGTCGAGTCGAGTTCGAGTCGGATCGAATCAATGGTAAACTCGACTCGAAGGCATTTTATCGGTTTCGAGTCGAGTCGGATTGTAGCGACAAAAACTTCGAGTCGAGTCGGATGTCGGTGACGGAAATTTCGAGTCGAGTCAAACGCTTATACAAAATTTAAAACTTCAAAACAAGGCAAAAAATAGGATGTTTTGTAAAATTTGTGTAATTTCTCGAAAAATTTGATCGTATAAATCAACATGGTCCGTTAGTTTCTTACCTTAAAATATTTATTTACTTAAAAAATGCGTTAATAGTTGCCTGTAAATAATATTTAACCATTTTCGAGTCGAGTTTTACGTCATCCGACTCGATTGCATTCGGTTCGAGTCGGTTTCGAGTTGCGTAATTTTGTTATCGGTTTCGAGTCGAGTTTAGTATTTTGATCCGGTACATATCGAGTCGGTTCGAGTTTCGAGTCGGGTTCACCCAAACTCGACCGATGATAAGCCATAGAGAAAGCGTAGTGAGTGAGGATGTGATTCTTCACCATGAGCCTTTACCCATCCGTAGCAACAAAAGAACAATTGTATAACGCGTACAATAAGACGACGACTCCAATATCAGTTCGTCTGTCTTGTCAAATAGGTACGTCTGTTTCTCTAAAGCAGCTTGCACACAGTCTATCTCTTTCTACAGTTGTAATATTCTGCAAACACTTTTATTCCCTTGTCGTTCTTTTTTTCGTTTTTTTTCCGTTGTCGTCTTACTTTTTCTCAGTCATTGTTTGCTCCTTGTATTTTTCATTTTAATTTTTCCCCAGTTTTTTCTGTCTCTCTTTCTCTTACTTTCACTCGTTTACAGACGTTCTTTGCTCTTTTAGATGTTTTTGCTCAGCTCCTATTTTTGGTTTTCTCTCGTGATTGATTACAAACTACAAGTCTCTCATTCGCATATTTTATATTTTACACATATTTTAACACTTGTACAACGATCATTCAAGATGGAAAATATTCGAAAAGAACATTCGGGTCCAATAATATGCGGAATGTTTGAGCTTCAAAACTATAATCAAGTACGACAATTTTAATTGCAAGCACAATTTTTAGTATTCAGTTTAATTTTAGTGTGTTGCCTATTTAAATAATATGTTGCAGTTACATTTTTTTTGTCAAGATTTCTTGGACCGGGATGGTCTGGTGCTGGTCTGGTCTGAAGGCGGAACCATACTATATTGCCTAGTCCAGTAAAGTCGGGCCAGACCAGACCATTTCGATCACTAGTGGAGAAACGACAAACTCAAAAGTAGCTTCATCTTTGTACGTGTGTCGAGAGAGGGAGAGAGAGAGAGTGAGAAAATTGAACTAGTTTATGTCTCTTGTCTGTGTCAGTCTCAATACGTGTAAATACTATGGAGGAAGGAGAAAAGACAAGTAGAAGGCGAAGGCTGTTGTAAGACAGAAGAAAATTTCATCTTGACTGAAAACAGGGTTGGGAACATTGCATTGGGAAGAGATGAAATTAATGGGATGATAGAACTCCTAGAAAATGTCATTCCCGAGTGGAAATGGGTCCAAATTGGATTCCAACGAGATTGGCTGGCAGCTGGCAGCGCTCAAGTACACGTCTGTGAAGAACCAAAATTACCCATCCCCATTTTCAGCTTCAAATAAAATTCAGTATCTACAAAACTTTTAAAGTATCGCGATATTAAACCCACTTGAATAGGACATTTTATGCACCTTTAAAAAACAAGGAAATGGATTATTCTGCAATTTTCCCAAACATGTAAATGGAACATTTTGCAGTTCGCAAAAACAGTTTGATCAAACAAATTGCATTGATTACAGAACAATTCAATATAGCTTTTTGCACCTTTCAAACAATTTCTTATTAACAGGCCCGGCATCTTTTCGTTTACTGCTTTTATTAAATAACTCACCTTCCTTCTACCTTGGAATGGATATCGTCTGTGAAGAACCAAAATGACCCATATCCAATTTAAGCTAGAATCAAAATGAGCTATGCCATTAAAACAAAATGAGAAACATGCATAAAATGTTAATTAAGAGGAGGGTTTGAAAATTGTAAAATGTTCTATTTATTTGCTTTTTTAAAAGTGTCAAATGTTCTATTTACATGTTTTTAAAAAGCGTAAAATTTTTTATTTACATGTTTCTAAAAAGTGTAAAATGTTCTATTTACCTGTTTTTGAAAAATGCAAAATGTTCTATTTATGTGTTTTTTGAAAAGTGTAAAATGTTCCATTTACTTGTTTTTGAAAAGTATGAAATGTTCTATTTACATGTTTTTGAAAAGTGTAAAATGTTCTATTTACATGTTTTTGAAAAATGCAAAATGTTCTATTTATGTGTTTTTTGAAAAGTGTAAAATGTACTATTTACATTTTTTTTAAAAGCGCAAAATATTCCATTTAAATGGTTTCAAGACATGTTTCAATACTTCTGTAGATAGTTGATATTGTTTTTAGCTACAAATGGATATGGGTCATTTTTGTTCTTCACAGACGATATGGGACATTTTGATACTTCACTTTGACGATATGTATTTAGTGTATCTCTATTTACTTTTCAAGTTATACTGTACTTACAGTTCTTCCCCACAGATGCAACCACAAAACCTACGTAGCATATCACTCTCCTCATGTTCTCATCCATTCCTAACTTTTGTAATCCATTTACACGACCATGTAAGGTTAGGTAAAGAGGCTGACTGGATTATTTGTAGGAAGTTGAAATATGGAATTGCGTTTAGTTTATTATAGGTGACAAGATGAGGGGCTGAATTCAATCCTGGTTACAACTTCTTTCCACAGTTATTTCGCTCTTTGTGCGTATTGCAGTCTTCTAACCCTTTCATGATGAGACCACTATGAACTCTTTGCAAATGTCCTTCTGAAGGACATCACAGGATTTTGTCTAAAGAATTTTACTGACTAACTCCAAGCATTCCTTTTGTATATAGTACAGTCATGAATTTCCAGAAACTAATCATGATAAAAAGCAAAGTCCAAAGCAAGCAAGTTACTTCTCGCTATTTACTTGTCTACCATGATAGTGTGGTAACTGAACGGGAAGGTTCGTACCTGTGATAATGGTAATTTACTTGATATACAGAATCCTCTACTTCCATTATGCACATGCATACTAAACTAAATGGACTACTTTAATAAGCTCAGCTCATGTCTATATACAGTCAGTGAGTGAGTCCTACATTATTAATGGCATACTTTTGGGATTTCATTTTCCATTAGAGTCACTAGCACTGCCACGAAAACTATGTTCGCTCATTTTGGTTATGGGGCTGTCTCTGTATCTTGCTCAACTGTATCCACAATCTACGTTTCGTTATTCGCACTCACCAGTACCAGTACCAGCACACCACACGTCCCTTGCTCTTGTCAACATTCCAGGAAGATGAAAAGGAACGTACGTGCAACCCCGTCCCTACTTCATATGGCACACACAAACATAAGAAAATGGCATGACTGAAATTGTTAGGCTAAATTGTAAGGGCATGAATGATGGAATTTTACAAATAACTCTCCACTCTGCCTTAACCATATTCCCGTCTTTTATTAAGCAATACCGAAATTCCAAATGCCTGTAGCTCTTTCATTTGTGATTCTGATCGTCAGTTTTAAGTTGAGAATACAGTTTTCAATGCAAATGTAATGGAATGTGCTTTAAATTTTATCCTCAAACTCACGTCCCTATATCATCTAGAATGTAGTTAGTCGTTTTCGTTTCCGACTTATATTAAAGCCGTGCTATAAAATTAAAAATGCAAATAAAGTCATTAAATTATCGAAATGCAAATACTTGGTAAATGAAAAAGAAAGAAAATGTGCAAAATAAAAAATACAAAAAACTTGATGGAATCGAAGGGGACAAGAGGGAAACAGATTGACAGAGAGGAGCATTACACAGGGAGACGGAAGGCTTGAAAGGACGAAGGGATGATTGCGGCTGAGAATGCGTAATCTAAATATCTGTGACAAGATTATCAATGCAAATGCAAATGATCTGTTGAATAAATTATAAATTTTTGGATATGCTTGGATGTGTAGGGGAATGCCAAGTGAGATGAGTATAGGCGTAGAATTGTTAGTCGAATGCTTTAAGATGATGTCTTTCGGGTCTTTCCCTGTTGACAGTAAAGAAAGTGTCACAATATGGAAATTGAGTTTGGAGAAATATGCAAATGCGATTCAATGAACAAAACATGTTGTCGGAGCAGAGAAGGAGTTTCGCTGTCGTTTCCCATTCAAAACCATTGAGGCAACTTTTAGACACACGCACGCAGGACATAGAGGAGCAAAAGAAAGTACTTTCTTCTCTCTTTCTTCTCGCGTCCCCATCTTCTCTCCCTTTCGCCACACAAACTCTAAAACGTCAATCTAGAAGCTCACGATTTCATACACTTGAAACATGTTCTGCTCTCTTGAAGCTATGGAACAAGACCTTGTTGACTCTTTTCTAACCTTGTGCATATGTGTAGTAGAAACACTGTAGCTTCTCGATTCAATCTCGATTCAAAAATCATAAAACTCAAAGTGAGAAATAGAGGAGAACAAGAGTGAAAAATAGAGCACATATTTAAGCAAATAATGAAAATCAGATCATCCAGGGCCGGATAATGCGGCCAGCGCAGGCAGCCTCCACTGCTTGAATTTTAAAAACACAAGTAATTTGAACATTTTGCTGTTTTAAAAATATGTTACAAGAATATTTTGACATTTCCAAGACGTGAAAAATAAAAGCTTCTGTACATTTCAAAAACCTGCAAATAAAAACATTTAACACTTTTCAAAAATCACGTGAATAGAACATTTCCCACTTTTCTAAATCAAGTATAAAGAACATTTAAAGCTTTTCTAAAAAACATGTAAATATAACATTTTGCTTTACCAAGAAAAACAATTAGTAAAATCAAAATGGTGACTTTTGTATGTGTGGAAATAAATTGCTGCCTAAAAGCAATTCCTTTGTCTGGCCCTAAGAGTCATATCTTTGAAGGTGAAAGAACACGGATTTGCTTTTAAGGTAGAATGGAAGAAAACGGAATTCATCCTTTCATGACTATATACCTCTGGGGAAGCGAAGATTTAGAAATTGAAACATATAATAGAATATTTTAAAATTTATTGAATTTAAATGGCGCCATAAAGAGATTGTTTCTGTCCAAAAAGTGTTGAATCTTGTGGAGTAAGAAAGAAATGAGCGTGGGGACCCACTGACTTTCTTCGTTTCATCATGTCACACACTTCATTGATTTACCACATTGCCCTCTCGAGACGTTATCCTTCCTCTGTACAAACTGAGATTAAATTCTCTCTTATGTCACTCTTCTGTTTATATTTCCGGATTGAATATTTTGTCCCGTAGGTTAAGCATGGACCCTCTGATTGGCCAACCTGTTCAGTTGAATTGTAAACACTTGGCTATGGTCTCTCTCGCGTTTTATTCGAATCAAAAAATTTAGTGAATTCACCTGACGAAACAGGCAGTTTTTAGCATATTTCCTTCCTTGTTGCTATTTTTTGCGTTAATAGGAAATTGGAAACGTATTATTCAGTACATGAGTGTGACTATTTGTGATTTTTTTTACTATACAAAAATAACGTAGTGTGAAAGTTGAGAAAGTTAAAATGAAAGGAAGTAGGCAGTCCGGTTTTGGGTGTTAAGAGTTGCGTTTTTCTTTTCCTTTTATTTCCTCATTATAACCTTTTTTCCATTTCAATACCCTCCAATGCATAATCAACATCCACAAAGTAAAACTTTCATAAAATGTTACCTTTCTATTTTTTTTATGTTCGCTTGTGTCTCTTTGCACTCACTCAGTACAGCAGACGCATTTATTGGCTTGATTCATTGGAGCTTCAAATTTGTTCGAAAATGTGTGATTACTGTTATTTCTTGAATTTCCTCTTCGATTCATTTACTTTTTTCAAAATGAAAATTACAGAAAATTGTCAAACGCAGGAGCAGAATTTCTTAAGCGTTCTCCGTTGTTTGAAGATCAAAGATGAAAAAGTTTGCTTTTTGCACGAGTTAATCTATAAATTGAAAGAATTTTGGAAGAAAATTTTAGTCTATACTGATGTGATGTTGCAATATAATAACCGTCAATAGGATGGCAATTTTGTGTGTATGTGTGTGTATGTGTGTGTGTGTGCGTGTGTATGTGTGTGTGTTTGGACGGATTATTCTTTGAACTCTCATAAGTCAGAAGCAACTGGATGTATAAATAAAGTCTTTTAGCGGTAAATACTTGATGACGTACCAATTTATCATAAATTGGAACAGTAGACAAAGAAAAAGTTCTAGTCGAGAAGTAAATTAATACTGATAAAATTTTTGATAAACTCAGATTAGTTTGTTGATTGTGTTTCATGTATTCCAATGGTTACAATATTGTAGTGGTAATAGTGCGTGATAGTATGACCAAACCAAAACATTCGCATTATGTATTACATTTTTGTAATTTTGTATTTGCTGAAAACAACTACTGTATAGATGTCCACTTGTAAGAACCTTTTACCTTTGTCTTTAATCTACATTCAAGGCAATTCAATGTATTATTCAAAATCGATTCTTTCTTTACGATCAACGCATCATACATAAAACAAATCCATTTTTCCTTAATTACTTGGCTCAGCTTCTTTACGATGGCACTTAAACAACCCTTGAAACAACGAGACCTCATGATATCTACGAGCCTCATACGCAGCTATGGTAATTCCGTGTCGACATTGAAACACACGCACGCAAGAAAATTGGTTGGCAAAAAACATTGCCCTTTATATTTTAGTCCAATAAATAGCTAATCAATTCCGGCGAAAATAGGGGACATGAGTGTAACTAGCTACTCCCTGCCACATTACGTTTTTAGTTTTAATAATTTAGGGGCATTTAGGACAAAAAGAAAGAGTTTCATGCATGCATTTATGAACGAAACCATATGCAGTTTGAAAGCCCAAGAATGTTATGTTATACAGCGAAATGGAGACCAACGTGAGTTAGTAGCTGCTTGGACTTATGGTGCAGAAGGAAATATCAACATTACGTGGCCCAACCTATTACATAAAAAGTAAACTAGTCAGATAGGTGATGTGTTATGTGGAGTATAATTAATTATATGGTAGTTAAGTAGAAGGGCCTGCCTATGAAGAGGGCTGAGAGTTTTATGGCGAGTAAGATGTGTCATTAACGGGAGACCAAAAAGGTGTCAGGTGCCAAATCGTGTAAGTTCACCGAATCGAATCAGCCGGAGCCCACATCGCGTGTGAGTATGTGGAGTTGCTGCCCTAATGTAATATATGGACAACAAATTCTGTTTTATACGGCGATTTCAACTACAGAGCACAGAATACATAATGGGGTCGTCTTCTGTATGACCGACTGAGTAAAGAGCAATAATACAGGGAAGGTTACCATATGGTATTTTGAATTGAAGAGTATGATGTTACTCGGAATATAATTTTCGTACGTACCTATACTAAAGTTGTGTATTTTGAGTCGCAGTGCGTCTCGTCTTCTCTTTATGAGGCAACAGGGACGACCATAAGATTCCGCTTTCTTTTTTTGAAGCCTGCTCACAAGAAGTGGGGCCTTTCACTCGGCAGTTCAGTTGGATGCTCGACCTGTGCGCACAACCGGAAATATTGATGCAAACGTGTTTACTACAGAGGTGCGTGTGCTTGGATTTGTATGGGATGAGGATGCGAATTAATGTATTGTGGATTATAGATGAGGACTCTGGCTACAAAACACGTAATGTCTATGTTGCTCAACTTTACAGGCACCATAAATTTTGATATTCATATATGTAAAAACGTGATTTTTTTTTCTAAATTTTGTTTTACGTGACAACATTGAACCAGTTGTATTAGCAGCCAAAACTACTAAAATCTGACGCTGCGTAGTGATTTTGTAAAACTGATTAAAATTTTCACATTGTGTAATTAACAAGTTTTCCCAAGAAATCAGTAAAAATGACCATGCAGAATACTTAAAATTTTGAGTTCACTGTGTACAATATTTTGATTGGTAATTAAAGTTTAAATTGCTCATTTCAAAAATAGAAATAAAACATTCTGGACTTTTCAAAAATATGTTAATACAAGATTTTGCATTTTTAATAACCATTCAAATAAAAACTTATACATTTTTTTAAACTGCAAGCTTAACTTTAACAGCGTCTGTGAATTCTCAATTTCATAAAAAGATGGACTGGAATTTTATCTTTGACTATAGAGTCTGGGTTGTAATACAAAGGATGAGAAACATATGGATTTGATAGGGAAAAACAAGTAAATGAATTTAAATACAGTGGCTAAGAAGGTTGAATAATAGAGGAAGCACGTGTGTCTTTGTGAGGAAGGACAATGTGAAAATGAGTTTGAATGGTTTTTTATGTTGATTCTCGGGTATGTGTGTGTGTTTAATTAAAGGGGGAAACTCTGACGTCTTTAATTTATTGTTCTAGACTATAATTCTGAACTTAATTGGACAGGGAAGTAATGTCCTGAAAGCACCCACGTAATTATTGAAGACGAGAAAGATAGCTAATAGTCTCTGATGCTCTTGGTACGTACACAGCAACCAGCAACAAAAAACTATACGCATGATCTGTAGCTCTATTACGTTACTGTGGATTCTATATTATGCTAGACTACACGGATCGGATGATAGAAAAGTAGGCGACTATAAGCCATCGATTTCATTCTTTATCCCTCCATCTCCCATCATGCCAACTCTTTTGTCTCACTCCGACTCCATTCCCTTGCTTTCTCTTATATACTCTCCCTTCTTTATTGTCTTATACTTTCTATGCATTGAGCAACGGAATTTTGTAAGGATTATGATATATTTCTGAAAATTATTTGTTTCATGGAGAAGCAGCTCTTTTGTCTTGGTCTCCTCTTGCGTCATGCCCTCGTTACTGCATCAGTTGCATGGTGAACCGAAGGTCCCCGTGATTTCTCGCATTTCCTATTTACATACTGTTTACCACCCCCTTAAATTAAACCCGCCTCCAGGCAACCTTCATCCACAATCTACTGGAAAGAGGAAGTAAAGTCAAAAGTACAAAAGCCTTTCTATGTATTCACCTCGACGTCAAATCAAAAGCAAACACCCGCTGAGGCATTATAGGAGCCATACACACGTCTTACAAAGGATTGTTCCTTCGCTGGTCACAAAACTTCACTGTATCACCCAACAAATTAATCTGACTACCAACCATATAATTACTACCTATTTTGCACTGTACACAACCATACGAGGAATCTACAACCGTAACCTGCATTTCATTAAAATATCCATCCATCTCAAAATATCTACTACTACTACACATGCAGATGATTTTGTAGGAAAGGACTGTGCCATTTTGCTTTATATAGTTCTACTCGCTTACACTAAAAAATAAATCATAGCGTCAAATCAAAAATCAGCCTTATTTAAATTCAAATATAAATTACCATTGAATATGAATTATAACATGGAAAGATAGCTTTGTAAGCAACTTTCTAAATAGTAAATAATAAAAAGATTCAGTGCCGGACGAAGGAATTACTTTTAGGCAGAAATTTGTTTCCATACAAAAACCACCATTTTGAGTTATTGATGGTTTTCTTGAGTAAAGCAAGATGTTGTATTTGCATGTTTTAAAAAGTGCAAAATATTATTTTTACCGGATTCAGAAATGTGCAAAATGTTCAATTTACATGTTCTGAAAAACATTTTAAAATATTTTATTATGCATGTGTTTGAAATCTACAAAAATTTTGATTGGAATGTCGTTGAAAATTAAAATATTCTTTGTATGTACATACTTTTGATAACTGCAAAGTGTTCCATTTACATGTTTTAAAAAAATCCAAACAGCGCGGGCTGCATGCGCAGGCCTCATTATCCGGCATCTGGCCCTGCAAAGATAATTAAGACGATTTTTGTGCATCTTAAAGTGGAAAGGAAATATAAAGGAAATGGAGAAAGTCTGGGAAGGATTATATGTCTATAACTAAATATACATAACCTAATTTAGTCGATCACAATCAATACATAACTAAACAACTTTGATGCTTTCATTAATCTGAATTGAGCAACGAAAATGATCCGAGCTATTTAGTCAAAATACATACTATTTACCACCCCCTAAAAGTCAAAAATTCCTCCACAATCTATGAACTTCAAAGAGGAAGTAAAGGCAAAAGTATAAAACTCTCTCGGTATTCATGCACCTTGGCGTCAAATCAAATGCAAACACCCGCTGAGGCATGACATGCGACAGGCAAGGCCAGATAATGCGGCCCTAATTGCTTTTAGGCAGAAATTTGTTTCCATACAAAACCCGTCATTTTGATTTTATTGATGGTTTTCTTTGGTAAAGCAAAATGTTGTATTTACGTGTTTTAGAAATGCTAAAAACCGCTCGTTTTACTAGATTCGAAACAGTGAAAAATTGACTATTTACAAGTTTTGAAAAAAGCGTTAAAATGATTTATTTTGCATGTTTTTGTAATGTACATAAAAATTTATTTGCATGTTTTTGAAATGCACAAACATTCTGATTTGCATGTCTTTGAAAAGTCAAAATATTTTTTTTTGTATACTTTTGAAAACTGCAAAGTGTTACATTTACATGTTTAAGATAAATCCAAACAGCGAGGGCAGCATGCGCTGTCCGTATTATCCGGCCCTAAAAAGATAATGAAGACGATTTTTGTATATCTTAAATAAAAGTGAAAATGGCATAACTAAATATTCATAACCTAATTTAGTCGATTATAATATAGAACCACCCTAATTTCATGCTTTAATTAATGTGAATTGAGCACGGAAAGTTCTCCGAGCTATTTAGTCAAAAGGAGGAGAGTCAAACAGTTATAGACAATAAGCTTCATTCCACTCTCTCTAATTCCATACAGCTTACAAGAGTTTAAACAAGAACAGAAAGAGATATTATTTAAGCTAAGCCACTAGAAAACAGATATGTTAATAATTTTGTATAGAAAGATGGCAAATGGATGCGCTTTTAACGAAGGGAGGGAGAGAGAGAGGCAAAGTTTTGAAGAAAAGAGCAGATGTGGTAATGACCGTGTAATTTATTTAAGCCGGTCATTACGCCTATCAACTTCTTAATCCAACATATTATTTCAAGAGCTGGGAACTGATCTATTATATTCAACAGGCCTGCTCTTCCTCACTTTTTCCTATCTTACCCCGTTCACTCTCATCTAGCTCACTTTTTCTTGAGCTTTCGCTTTTAAAAATACATGTATCCTCATAATGTGTATGTACTTCTCCACGTAGGTAGTTTAACTCTAATAATTTACATTTTATTACGGAAATGCACGTTAGGTATTATAACACGTCAAGTTAATGTCAGTGCAATATATTGTCTGTGAATAACGAAAATGACTTATATTCAATTTAAACTTAAGGCTTTAGACTCTGTAGACCATATTTTATTGTTGATAAAGCTAAGAGATAAATTTGACATCGATGGACACACTCCTAAACTGTTAGCAGACTACTTAAGGCATAGAAAATTTTGTATCCAAAACAGTTGCTATGTTTCTGTTGACTATGATCTGCTGAGTGGTGTATCACAAGGATCTATTCTTGGACCGTTACTATTTATTCTATTTATTACCGACATATCCGATGCCTTTGGTTCTACTCTCCAATAAGCCTTATACGCTAACGACTTACAAGGAAAGCACACCGTATGGTACACCCAGATTTTAAAACCACATAGTGTAATCCATTACCCACCTTAGCGTATGTATGTATGTATGAGTTTAGAGATTTTCAACCTGAAGGTTATATCCCACTCTGTTGCATTATTGCAACAATTTAACTGTGTGATTTGAAGATCCCGCGAAGTAGTATTATACTAAATCGCATTAGGCTTCGCATCGTATTTTTACTTCATTACCTACACTTGTAGTATTTTGTGTTTGTCGCGACTCGCTGCGGACCATTTTGCAAGCATATATTTAGGCTGGGTTGCACCAGAACAACTAGTGTATATTTTCCCTTTCGGAAGAGAAACTCACCAGAGTATCGTATGCAAACGAAAAAATTTTCTCACGATCCTCACGACTCCAATACGCTCTGGCAAGCCAACCCATAAGCGAGCAACTCTATCGAATGTCATTGGGTGGCGACACTTGTAGTATATTTGAGGAGAGAAGTGCTTCGAGGAGAATCTTAAGTTTATACATTTGAATGTACGAGAGTCAGGCAAAGTAGGTAACCTACTATTAAGCAGCACTGAAACTCCGTCTAAGGTAGATGACTACCACAGATTTTTTCAGCCTGCACCCAACTCCCTTAAACTCTCACTCCCACCCCAGCTCAACTCCCCACTGACATATTAAGCTCTATCACCAACACCAACTCCAATCCAGAGCGCCACCGACTCCCCTGACCCAGCAGCTCAGTAGTTAAACCACTTGGCCGCTGAGCCGGGATTTACCCACCTTAGTGTACTGCAACGCTAAAACAACTCGGTCGCATTTTGCGCCGTTGGCTCACAGTTGCCCGCCAAAGTTTTAAAAAGTCGATTTTTTGATTATTTGCTGCCCCATAGCTCCTACAATTTTTATCTGATTTTCGAAAAAATTGAATTTTTAGGATCTCCAGAACCATATCTTAAAAGTTATTCCTGGGTTTTTAAAAATTCGAAAATTTTCATTTTTTCCAAAAAAAGAAGGTATTTTTTAGGGCATCAAAAAGACAGTTATCTTAATTTTTTTTGGAAAAAATTAAAATTTTTGAATTTTTAAAAACCCAAACATTACTTTTTAGATAATGTTCTGGAGATCCTAAAAATTCAATTTTTTCAAAAATCAGATGAAAATTGTAGGAGCTATAGGGCGGCAAAAAATCAAAAATCGACTTTTTTAAACTT
Organism: Dicyrtomina minuta; assembly: GCA_949802685.1. Taxonomy (NCBI): domain Eukaryota; kingdom Metazoa; phylum Arthropoda; class Collembola; order Symphypleona; family Dicyrtomidae; genus Dicyrtomina; species Dicyrtomina minuta. The sequence goes on along the minus strand of OX461808.1, from coordinate 156,656,783 downwards.
TGGCGGGCAACTGTGGGCAAACGGCGCAAATTGCCACCAAGTTGTTTTAGCTTTGTAGTACACTAAGGTGGGTAAATCGATTACAATATGTGGTTTTAAAATCTCTGTGTACTATACAGTGTGCTTTTCTTGTTCATTATCTACTGTGCTGACTCGTGTCTTATTAAACTCCAGAATACAATGCAAGAAGCTTAAGATAGTGTCAATAATTAGTTTAATAACTTTAGGTTAAAAATAAACGTAAGTAAAACTAAATTTATGATACTTCATAAATTGCATGATGTAGTTTGTAGTGACACAGTAAGTTTGTCGTCCAATGGTGTATCTCTGGAACGTGTAAACAATTTTAGGTACTTAGGTATTATTATTGACTAACATTCAAATTTTATGGAACACAGTAGTGGATATCGTTTATAGCTACAAATAGATATGGGTCATTTTGATTATTCACAGACGATCTTTATTTTGCAGCATTTGAAACTTAGAATATTAGGACAGAAACAGATTATGACTCATATATAGTTTATAGGTATTGAGGGATCGCCTATAATGACGTCCCACAAATATAGTTTTAGGTACCCCAAATGCCAACTTTAAATTTTGTTCCAAACTATTGTAACCATGTGTCACAAATACATCTATATAGTTTAAAGGTATTCAGGGATCGTCTATCATGACATCTCACAAATATCATAGTTTAGGGCACCTGAAAATATGCGTTCTCATGACGGGGGTCCACACTTCGAACACTAGCTTAGGCATTCGGAATTCATCTTCGTTACCATTTTTCGAATTCTTAATAATTACTGCAGATTTCAGATTCACATTTTATAGTTTAAAGTACCAGTTTATAGTAAAAAGTAAGGAATGCAAGGGTTATAATGCGCCTGCTTTTCTATATTTACTTCTTCCGCTTGACGACATGACTACTCCATACGTATTGTAGGATCCAGAATATTCCCTGACAATAGATCTTTTCGCCAGCAGATGATGTCAACCTTTTTTGAAGCACCATCAGTCACTTCTTCATGCACAATCCAATCTACAATTTACATTTGTATATGGCTTATTCATGCTAGGAGAGCTTCCATAAATCTTATATCGTCTTTTAGCGCTACATGAATTATCTTGAGCCTTTGTTGAAGCTCAGCATCTACTTCGGGCCCCCCCGGTCGACATTAAAATGACCCCGGTTAGCATTAAAATGATTGAAGGAAAAACGGGTGTCTGGCACGACTTTACATGTATTTCTATACTTGCAACTGAAGCTAAGAAGGTGGGTACATGCGCCGCACGTTGCATATACCTGATACCTGACATTCAGTGGATATTCGTACCATAAAAAACTTCGGATGTAAATACCATAAAAAAGGGATCGTCTATAAGTTACGTCAAACAAGTTTCCACATTTTAGGGACCCCCACTGTCATTAGTTCAGAAATTAGGTTGACATATATCTTCAACATGGGATTCTACTAGTATGCTTGCAGGGATTGTCCCTAAATGACGTCATGCAAATTTTACCTTTTTAGTGACTCTTACTGTTATGAGTTTAAAAATTAGGTTGACATATGTATATCCTCAACATAGGATTTTATTAGTATGCTTGAAGGGATCGTTCCTAAATGACGTCATGCTAATTTTACCAATTTAGTGACCCCAACTGTCATTAGTTCAAAAATTAGGTTGACATACAACTTCAACCTAGGATTTTACTAGTATGCTTGCAGGGATCGTCCCTAAATGACGTGATGCAAATTTTACCAGTTTGGTGACCCCCACTGTCATTAGTTCAAAAATTAGGTTGACATACATCCGCAACATAGGATTTTTTTAGTATGCTTGCAGGGATCGTCCATAAATGGCGTCATTCAAATTTTACAATTTTCGGGACCCCTACTAACATAAGTTTAGAAATTAGGTTGACGCATATTCTCAACATAGGATTTTTCTGGTATGCCTGCAGGGATCGTCCATAAATTATGTCATGCAAATGTTACTATTAAAGGGACCGCCAGTGTCATAATTTCAGAAATTATGTTAACATTTTCTCAACATAGGGTTTTACTAGTATTTATATGAAGATCGTTCACAGATGAGGTTGTTTAAATATTACTATTTCGAGTATCCCGCCGATGCCTGTTAACGGCTACTGACCTAAACAACAGACAGATTTGCGAGAGCTGATTCAGTCGGTAGCTGATTGAAAAACGGTCGGTTTTTCACCGTCAGTTATTTTAGGAGATTGATAAATTTTGTAAATAACAGCATGCTTAGGGTTTCTATATTCAAGGGATTGTTCATAAATGGCGTTAAGGAACGTTATGATTTTCCGAAAATGACGTCACAAAAAAATTACTTGTTTATTGGGATAGTCCGTGAATGACGTTGCAAAACTCTTACTCGTCTATTGGGATCGTCTGTAAATGACGATACAACAATATCACTCGTTTATTGCAATCGTCTGAAAATGACGTCAAAAAACATTACTCGTTTATTGAGATCGTCTGTAAATAACGTCACAAAAAATTTCGCTTATTTATTGAAATGATCTGTAAATGACGTCACTAAAATTATGTAACAGGTTACCGTATATGTTTAAGCCATCAATACCTAACTCAACCTTTTGATTAGAAATGACAAAATTTTTACAAACCTAGCTGTACGACTCGTACTTGGTCTACCGAATGCATCATATCTCGTTCGTTACCCACTCATATTGGTGCTATTCTTACTAAGCCAAGGCCACTACTACCAGGCGTACCAAGCTAACTCAAACGTGCACCAACCTCTCTCGCACTGGCGCAATTCTCAACCACAACTTTCAAGTCACTTGTACCTATCCAAATGGTATCAGCAAAGTGCGTATCTAGCACACCTGTATCGGCGTACCAACTCAAACCTGTGCTGTTTAAAAACTTACTTGTACCAGCACCACTCAAATTGCGTCGAATTTCACTAGCAAAAGTTGTAAATCAGCCCCCTTGTATGGACACTAAGTGCAAGGATATTATGTTAGCCCTACTAAATAAACAAAGTTTTCTAGTGGTTGAAACAATGTGTCTGTAAGCTCAGCATCTACTTCGGGCCCACCGTGGACAAATCCGGCGCGAAGCGCCGGATTTTTTTATTATGCAAATTCTTACGAGTCAATTCGTTCATGGTACGTACAACTAATAGATAAAATTTGTACGGAACAATTACAGGTTTTTTTAATTCCACAGTGTACAGACCCATGTTCACCCAATTCGAGTGTAGATTTTGATTTAATTGGACTGATGTGATGGAGTAATCAAAGACAAAATTTATACTAGAATAGCCGTGCTCCAGAAATTTTCTGATGTGAATGTGATAAACTCGAGTTCTCTAGTATAGGATAATTAGATTTATGTTATAACTCCGATGCAGACGTCCCCTCCAGCTCAAGTCTTATAACATTGTTACACATTTTACTCACCCCTTGTAGAAAGGATATCGTCGATGAAGAATTAAGTTTGATCATCTCTTTTTGAAGCTAAAATGAATTATGATCATCTCCATTCTGCTCTAGAATGAATTTTGACCATCTCCATTTTTCATGAAATACGGCTAATGAGTTATGTTAATGTATAGTTAAGGGCATAGTAATTCAAAACTAAGTACATTAGGGGTCACTCATAAATGACGTCTTCAAATTATCCCTATTTTTAGTCCCTATGATCCTCCTGTGATCAGAATACCAGTTGGGTAACAAGCTATCTTTATCATGCGATACCATGAATATCAAAGTAGGCTGCTTGGCCATACCCATCACGTCATTTATGGGCGACCCCTTCATTTTTTCAAAGTTGCAAAAGTGGTTTATTGATGAACTAATCTCATGAATGGTGAACTAAGTTATTAATTTGATTAAATTAATTCATCAATAATTCATTATTAAAAGTTTAAAAAAATTAAAGGGTCACCCATAAATGACGTCATGGGTATGGCCAAGCAGCCTACTTGAATATTGATGGTATCGCATGCTAAAGATAGCCATTTACGCAACGGGTAATCTGATGACAGGAGGGTCATAGGGACTTAAAATGGGGATATTTTGATGACGTCATTTATGGGTGGCCCATAGTGTACTTAGTTATGAATCATTAAACCCTTAACTAATCATTACCATATCTCATTAGCCGTAATTCATGAAAAATGGAAATGATCAAAACTAATTTTAAATCAGAATGGAGATGATCATAATTCGTTTTAGCCCTAAAAGGAGATGATCAAACTTCATTCTTCATCGACGATATGCGAGCTCTAATAAATCTCTACAGACAATATTCTTCCAATCAGGGCTGGATAATGCGGTTAGCGCAGGCAGCTCCTGCTGCATGAATTTTCAAAAAATGTGCAATAAATGGAACATAGGAACATTTTGTTGTTTTCAAAAATACGTAAAAAGAATAATAAGACTTCAAAAACATGCACATAAATTTGTTGTTGTACATTTGAAAAACATTCAAATAACTTTTTTTGTACATTTCAAAAACATGCAAATAGGATTTTTTGTACATTTTAAAAACATGGAAATAGAAAATTTTACACTTTTCTCAAAATATGTAAACAGAACATTTTGTACTTTTCTAAATCAAGTAAAAAGAACATTATAAGCTTCTCTTAAACATGTAAATACAAAATTTTGCTTTACCAAAGAAAACTATAAATAAAATCAAAATGATGGTTATTGTGTGTAGTAGCAAAATTTCTGGCTAATAACAATTCCTTCGTCCAGCCCTGCTTCCAATGAAGGTCTTGTTGTCGTTTCACCAACATCCGAGAAAAAAAACATCATGTGAGTGAGCTCACTAACAACCAATGTAATAACCACATGTTGCTCTTACACAACTATTATTTCCATTGCAACCAAATATTTTTTCATTTCCCTGAGCTTTTACTATTAGTATAGAATAGAAAAACAAGGGCTGACGCCCTTGTTTCATGGCGGCCTTTACAGCAAAATTAGGCATTTTGAATTTGCCGCCAAATTTTAGATTCAATTTACAGGTTGTAAATTAAGGGAAGCAATTAGGCCGCACAGTATGTTGTTGGTTATCTTATTCATAAATAATTTCTGTAATGCAACCAAAAATTCAAAATTCTAATTTTTGAATTTCCCGCTAAAACATTAAATATTGTGTTAAATGAAGATTTCGACCGGTAACTCAGAAAACTCACTCAAACATGATATACCAATCGAACAGTAACAGTTAGGCAAATCTAAATAACTTAGTGTGCACGCACGATAGTTATTAGTTTTTAAATGGTTTTAAAAAACCATAAATAAAAATTAAAAAATTTTAAAGAATTTTGTCGAGTGATATATCATTTAAAAGCTCTTAAAAAATAGGCAGACACCATTTTTTTGTTTTGAGTTTGTGGCCCATACAACACGTTTTAGGTGAAATTGAAAAATTAAAATGCCGTTGTCATGGAAACTATTTGTAGAAATATAGGCGCATTATGTTATTCAAATTCTACTAGTGATTACCTTTCAAATGATATATGGCACGATGAAATTGGTCTAGTATTGCAAAATTTGCAAAATTCTGGTAAATTATGTAAATAGGTAGGAATGAAAAATTCACTACTGTCTGTTACCTAAAAGTACAAACCAATTGTCATCGGCGGCTTGAACGGCATCTCCCGTTAGCAATGCGATTTTTTCGCAATAAGCTAAAGGCGGAGATTGTACGTTTCGAATGTCGAAGCGCCAATTCTGCTGTCAACACATGTTTCAAAAAACCAAAAGCCATATTAAGTTTTTTTTTCTTGTGCAAAATATTGAGGTTTGTTAAGTTTTAGTTTTAGATATGTTAGTTAAGTTTTAGTTATATAATTGTGCACATTTATGGTAGTAGATATATCGTAGTATATATCTACTACTATAAATATTATTGTACGAGTGTTCGATCTAGTCGTGGAGTCATGGAAGTGGTTGAAAAAAACGAGTGTCAACTACATGTTATTGAAACTGTGAATGGTGTGAGTGTTATAAGGTATGTCTGTGATGAAAGTGTGGTATTTAATGTTAGTAATGTTGGAGATAAATTTAAAACTAATAGTGATGGGAGTTCAGATGAGTGGTACGAAAATGATGATGAGCTGGAGTGGTCAGATGAGAGTGATGATGAAGTAGATGAGTCAGACTATAATGATGATGATATTTTGGGGGAAATTAGTGATGCAAGTGAGGGTGCGGATAGTGATTTTTACGGAAATTAGATACAACGGATGACAGTATGAACAATTATGAAACAGATGATGATGATAATGATAATAATGCAAATGAAAGTGTTAGTAATGCGTATTTGAGTGATGGCAATGCAAATGTGAATGTGAGTGATGGAACAACAAATTGTGGAAGACGGCTGAAAAAGTCAAGAAAAAATAAAAAGAATGTTTCCTGTCAGCAAATAGCTCTTGTCCGTCAGTTCTACAGTTTTATGAAAAATTTGAAAAATGACGTTCAGATGCGATTAGGGCCTCAATCAATGCTTAAAAAGTATGGAAACGTACTGAACACATGTGCTTCTGTATGCCAATTGTCAAAATCTACCGTCGCAAAAATAATCAAAGACGACAACGATGAACCGAAGAAACGAAAAGAAAAAACCCTGAAATATGAATGCACTGAAGGACATGTAGCTACCATTTGACGTGTGGTCTTGGACTTTTATGTAAAAAAGTCACATCCAAACCTGAAACGGATCTTAGCAGAATGCCCTAAAGTAAAGGAGTTTCCAGAAATTAGCAGAGTCACATTATGGAGATGGATGCATAACAAATGCAACTTCAAACATAAGAAAATTGGGAAAAAGCCGGTATTCTTAGAACGTGCTGATATAAGGCAGCAACGAAAATATTATTTAGATGCCGTGAAAATGTACAGAGAACAGGGGTACTATATTGTTTATACCGATGAAACGTGGGCTTCGCCTGACCTTGCCCCAAGTCGATGCTGGCATTTGCTTTTAGAAAAAGCAGAATTAAAGAACTTCATGAACTACACCACCGACAAAGTTCTACAGAATACGGAAGGGTACACCGGTATGAGCCAATATTAAATATATGATGACCATAAACAGATGCAAAAAAAGAATTACAAGCATCATTCTTTTTTTAGGTGGATTTATAGTATAAGGAGGCCAGGGAAGAGTGATTATTAATCACGCAGAAGGTAACGAAGGGTTTGTTAGTGGTGAAGGGGTGGAGGATGTTTTCATCTCGAAGAAAGACTCAGCAGATTATCATTCATCTATGAATGCTGAACATTTTAATAGCTGGTTCAAAACTCTTGTGGATAATGTGGAGGACAAAACTGTGATTGTTTTGGATAGAGCACCATACCATAAAGATAGGGTACATATGTTTAGATTATCTTTTTTAAAATTACAGATCGTGCAAATTTTTTGGCATTATCTACATTTAAATATTGGATTTTAACAGGTTCCTGATACAATTATGTGCAAAATGTATCAAAACAAAGACAAGCTGATAAACTCTCTCCTGCTTCGCAAAATAGAAAAACCTGAGGGTATTGCTGACAACCATGCATTAACGAAGAAAGAGTTAATGGCATGGTCTGAAAACATCCCATAAAAGTCAAGTATGAAATTGAGCGAATTGCAGAAACATCAGGGAAGGACATAAAGGTTTTGTGGTTGCCAGTAGCTCACTGCGAGCTAAACCCAATAGAGTTAATTTGGAGTGTCGTCAAGGGGCATATTGCAAAAAATAACTCTATTGGGGGTACGAAAAGGGTGCATTAGTTGTCAATTGAAGCTATTAGAGCTGTGGGACCTCTGACCTAGAAAAATTGTTGTGACCACGCTATTAAGGAAGAGGAAAAAATGAGAGCAAGGGATCTAGAATTAGATAATGTAGTGATAGATGAGGAGCTAGGTGATCCATTAAAATATTTAGAGATTTAGCGTAAACAGTGTTAAATATATACATGCCTACATTATTTAATATTATTTCTATTTAGTACTAAGTTAATTTTTGTAATAAAAAACTACATACAATGCCTCCTCTAGTGTTTATTTCATATCACCCCATTTATTGCATTTACTGCATTGATATATGCATAGCGGCATTGAGTAAGACTGGCAAAACTCATTGAGTAATAAAGAAACTTTTTGTAGCAAGATGTGAGCGGATTTCTGCATACGCCATGCGATTCGCACGACGTGGGATTCTTTACTTTTAGGAAACAGACAGTACATATATCGCTGGTGAAGAGGCAACTTGGCCGAAGTCTAGTCCAGCCTTAAAAGTAACATGGCTCAAGTCCATACGTTTCTTAAAAGCAACTAGGCACAAGTCAATTCAAAGGAATGTTATTCGTTTATGTGCTGCATTGCATACGTTCATGCTTTCTTTGCTCGGCAGCTTAGGGAATCGCAAAGTACCTACTCCAACGATGCTAGAGTAGATTCAAAATTTCTTAACTTGTGCTGCTCATACCGATCACATAATTACAAAGTAGCACAATGAATTAAATCAGAAAAAAGTACTGGTCCTCTGATACATTGATCTTGTAAACCACATAATGTTATCACTGTTACTTGCTAACGCTAACTAGGAGAACTGTACCAAGTCATAGTCGTCAAAATTCATCACTCAATATGAAATGTTTTAATATGAAATGATAAGTTGTATTTTAACATCAATTTAAAAACTGCCGGCTCTGTATTTATTAGAAATATTTGAATCTAAATTCCAAATTCAAATTTTCTCAAATTATCGTATTGTCTCTTTTCCCGGCGGACCCATTAGCAGATCGCTGGACAAAATATTAATTTCAGGACAATCGCACACATTTTGGAACATGTCGCAGTCGTAATTCTCGATCACTGTTACATTAAAACTACGCTAAACCAATATTTTTATTTTAACACACATAATAATATAATATAATTTGTAACTAAAAGTTTCTTGGAATTTTTCAATTTCAAAACTGTCATTGCTGGTCGCTACCATAAGTTGAGATGTCAGATTTTTGAACTCCTGAGACTCTAAACCACATGACCAGTTATTTGCCCTGATTAAATCAATGTTGCCACTTTGTTATTATGTGATTGGCATGAGCAGCACAAGGTCAGATACTTTAAACCAAATCTGACATCATTGAAGTAGGTGCTTTTGCGAGCGATTCCCTAAGCTGCTGAGTGAAGGAAGCGTGAACGTATGCAATGCAGCACATAAACGAATAACATTCGTTTGAATGGAGTTGTGCCTAGTTGCTTTTAAGAAACGTATGGACTTGAGCCATGTTACTTTTAAGGCTGGACTGGACTTCGGCCAAGTTGCCTCTTCACCAGCGATATAAAGATTTCTGCCAGTGCCAGTAGTGTCTTTTTAGATGCTGAGCAAGCATCTATTGGTCTGGTGTTTGCTGTCTGTCTGTCTGTCTGTCTGTCTGTCTGTCTGTCTGTCACAATGTCAGTTGGTCGCACGCTACAGGTCGCATTTTTGAAGATTTTATATTAAAACTTTTTTTAATCGCCCAGAAAAGCAAAGAAGAAGTGCTGTATAGTTTTCAGTTATTATTAAAGTTATAGTTTCTTCGCAACTAGCAGTTAAACCGACCACGAATTAAATCAATGTTTCAAGATAAAAAAAACGGGCTCATAATACATGGAAGGTACATATGGAGCTGAGAGCTTGTCAAGTTTCGCCGTTAGAAATACACATGGAAAATTTTCACTTATATTCATTACAAGTAAATGTACTGCTGACATATGTACGTTCACAGGGCAGACTGGTATAGTGGTCGTTGGTTTGACACTGCAATGTAAAATTGGAAAAAATGCGTTCTCATGACGGGGGTACTCTCTTCGAATACCAGCTCAGGCATTCGGAATTCTCCTTCCTCATCATTTTACAGACGTTAACAATGCAGCCAAGGGATCGTCCATAAATGACGTCACACAAATTTTACTATTTTAGGGATCCCTACTGTCATAAGTATAAAAATTCGGTTGACATATATCCTTAACATAGCATTTTACAAGTATGCATGCAGGGGTTTTCCATAAATGACGTCATATAAATTTTAACTATTTTAGAGATCCCCACTGTCACAAGTTTAGAAATTCGGTTGACATAATATATCTTTAACATAGGATTTTACTAGTATGCATGCGGGGATCGTCCATGAATGACGTCATAAAAATATATACTATTTAAGGGATCCCCACAGTCATAAGTTTAGAAATTCAGTTAACATATATCCTTAACATAGGATTTTACTAGTATGCAAGCAGGGATCGTCCATAAATGACGTTATACAAATTTTACTATTTTTGGGATCCTTACTGTCAACAGTTCAGAAATTCGGTTGACAAATAGGATTTTACTAGTATGCATCCAGGGATCGTCCAAAAATGACGTCATACAAATTTTACTTTTTTAGGAATCCTCACTGTCATAGGTTTAAAAATTAGGTTGACATATATCCTTAGCATAAGATTTTACTAGTATGCATGCAGGGTTTGTCTATAAAGGGCGTCATACAAATTTTACTGTTTTAGAAATTCACATGCATTTAGTTCTAAAATTAAGTTAACTTATATACTTAACATTGAATTTTCAAGCTTACATACGGGTATCGTCCGTAAATGACGTCATTCAAATTTTACTATTTTAGAGATCCCTACTGTAATTAGTTCAGAAATTAGGTGGACGTATGACCTCAACATATGATTTGTTTTTAGTATTCATAGGGAAATCGATCATAGATGGCGTTGTTTAAATATTATTATTTCAAGTATCTCGCCTGTCTTTAGTTTTAAAATGAGGTAAACGGGTACCCATATTATGGTATGCCTCCAGTATTCATACTGGGATCTTTCATGAATGACGTCTTCTGAATATCACTATTTTGGGGTTTCGCTCTGCATTTGTTTAAAAATTAGGAAAACAGATACTTTGAACGCAGGGGTGTTATAAGAATACATACACAGATTGTTTATTAATACCTTTATCTAACTATTATTATTTTTTTAACTGCTTGCAACGTACATTCGTAAATGGCTTATTGGTGGTAGAGGAGGCTCTATAAATGACGTTATTTGTGAATAAGGCAATTCTTACAAATTTTCTAGCTATATTTAACTACATGCCACGTACTTCCATATATGGCTAATTGATGGTAGAAGAGCCTCTATAAATGACGTCATTTGTGAATGGTGCAATTTGTCAACATTATTCAGCTATATTTAACTACATGCTACACACATTCGTATATGGCTTATTGATGGTAGGGGAGCTTCCATAAATCTAATATCATCTTTTAGCGTAACATAAATTGTGTTGCGCATTTGTTGAAGCTCAGCATCTACTTCAGGCCCGCCACTGGTCGACACATTTTTTGCTCCTGTTCCTCTCATCCTTGTCTTTTAATAACATCTATTTCTCGGATATTAAACTCTCCCGTCTGTGCGTGTATGGTGGGGTGGGAGTCTCCTCGTGCTTTTGTCCACGGCTGACGTTTCCCTTCTCGCTGTACACTGTACACCGGTCACTTTCCAAAATTGAATGTGTCTCTCCAACTTAAGTTTTGTGCCTTTAGTGCTGTCTTGTTTCGCATATGGCGTATGTGCTGGATAGGCATATGGATGGATGAAGGGGAAGAAATGTGTAGCTATACTTTGTGACACAACTCCTATGACATGCCAATCCTCCTCTCTGAAATAAAGCCCAAACGACATATCATTAACATCTGGGCATTACGAGCTTGGATTTAAATGCTTTGAACCAGTGAATTTCTAATGCTTCCTCATTCATAGGTAATTCCTAAGCTCCTAACTCGTTCCTTATTGCTTTAATCCACAACATTTTCTCCTCTAGTAGACTTCTTTAGTGGCTCATCGTCCGGTGTACAGTTGACTGTGGGGGGGAGAAAAGTTGCGGAATTTAATCTGTCCACAGTGCCTAGTTTCTAGATATGACAGAAAAGTTGCGTCGGTAAATTTATTTTCGTTCCTGTTTTGTATAGAGTTACTTGTGTGCAGGGCCGGCTTGAAGGGTGGTTCAGGTGGTCCACTGAACCAGGGCCGGGCTCCATTAGGGGCCGGGCTCAGGCTTACTAACAAAATAGTGGTGCAAAAACGTATAACATTTTAAACAGTGGGGGCCGTAACCAGGGGCTAGACCATGGCCAGGGTACATGTCGTGCCGGGCCTGCGTGTGTGGTGCACATTAGTGTAGGATTAAGTGGTGTAGAAATAGAAGTGAGTAGTGGAATTTTCAAAGCATGATAAATCCAACTGCAGGGAAAAGCATGAAACTCCATTCAATTTTGGTGGAGTCAAAGTCGGGAGAAAATTTTGTGTGGATGTTCGTGAAATTTGATTTCAGTCTGACGCGCGACGTGAAGGACAAAAGTCGCACACATTTTCGTCTCCTTGCTGTTGGAGGCGAAACTTGTTAATTTTCTAAGTTTCGTAGGTAAGCAAATCCTTTCTTTTTGAATTATTCTTTAAAGATAAAATGAAGAAATTCTGAAGGATCTCTGTTGGACTGAAATTGGTGTCATCTTGCAGGGAATCTGTCAAACATCTTTCAAGTCTCACTCGTGTCTCTTCTATATACGCATGTCCGTCCGTGGAGCGTGAGACCGTAGAGTGTGTCTCAATTAAGGTTCATTTTGGTACTCTTAAGAGTGTTTGGTGTGCGGCCAATCGGAAACGGTTAAATAAAGGAGATTTAACGTTACAGGGATACGAGAGGCCATTTTCAATATGGCGGCTTAACATTGTTAGCTCCCCCCCCCCAGCAAAAATCCTGGATCTGCCGCTAAACATACAGCATATATTTTCAATTTCTTAAGAAAATTGATTTATCTGGTTTTGCTGCTAGCCAACTCTTCATATAAAGTTACAGACATGGTTAATGTTGCATCGAAAACTAAGCAAAATTCTAATGAATGATGCAATAATAAAAAAGGAAAGCATAGATTTCAATATGGAGCAGTGATACGTGGTGAAAGTAGTTAATATAATAGACAAGTTACTGATGTTAATGTAGATAGGTAGGAATTAATGACCCCACACACTAACAACACAGAATTAGAATGAAAGCGAAGCGAGAAACGAGCACCTTCAGCACACAATTTAACATTCAACGTACTCAGATGGAGTTGACCGACTCAAACTACGACTTCAAACAAGCTTCTTGAATGCATGCAAAAAGAATGACATAAACAATTCGCATTGGGCGGTACTCACATCCAGTCATGGTTAATTGGTTCATTTCAGTTTGTTTCGACAAGAGGCACTTCCCTCAAGTGCATACGAGCGTCAATGAGTTGCACAAAAGTTTCCCTACTACGAGAGAAGGTATATTAAAATTGCATTACATCAAGCTTAGAACCTAGTAGTTTATGCAAACGCGGGCTGTTGAGGCTTCAGGTCGTAAATCTCTAATCCCAACTCCGTGGATGTAGGTAGGTACGTGCAAAGTATAAATGGATTACGGCGTAGGTTGTGCATACAAATGCACATACAAAATCTGGCGCTTCGTGCCAGTTTCGACATGAGGATTGTTTAATGGCAGCAATAACAACAAGACTGGGCGATTCAAAGTTGTATGTTTTTAATTGTGAATTTTCTATATCAACAAATATTTTCAATTATTTAGATAGGCAATGGGTGCGAAATAATAAAGCCTATAGAGTTGCATCCTCACATGAAAAATTTGCAATATACTATAGACTGCGCTAGCTAAAAACTGAAGATTTCTAATTTCTCTCAGAGGACACAAATTGGAAACTGGGATAAATCTCATGACAAATGATAGTATTTTATCGCTACTTTCCTTTTCCTTAATCATCAAGAAGTGCAAAGCCACCTACGCCTTAAACCTAGCTCAATCGTAATACTGAAACTCCCACATAGCCCACTGCTACTGGCATTAATCGTACCTGGCCAGTAGTATAGTTAGTATATAACCTAACTATAAGATTTGAGGTTACCAAATTCCAATCTAGAAAATATTTTGAGGTGGAAAACTATAAAATAATTATATACAAGCTACATTTTACTTGTAGAGAAATAGGCTTGCAATTTTTCATCGACATGGAAGACATGAAAATTTACATGAAACCAGGATACATCTCATGGTGTGCAAGTCTACACTATGCATTTTGCAGTCGCACAATTCGACTGCCTCCGAATTGTGTTTAGAGGTGAACTACTGTAATTATTTTAATTACACGTATTGCGCGATTGCATTGCATTGCTGGCTGTAAACACGAGTAGCGAACAAAAATACAAAAGTTTCGCTTATTTGACGGGAAAGTGTGCCAATGTTGTTGTGGAAAAGTGAACACGAGTTTTAAGTTTCGTGTGGCGTGTCTACTCTGACTGATTCCAATTATTCAAACCAAGCCTAAGCACAACTTTACTATAAACTTTAGTTGTTCCGTTGTACTAATCAGATTTTAGTTTACTGATAGATAATGCTCAAGCCCATCAAAAATTATACGTTTTTGATCAAATTCCAAACAATATCGTATTACTGCAAGTTAGTTTTTACATAATCATATAAATTTGTAATCCGAACTGGGCTGGAGCTGGAGGTGTGTACGTAGTACATGTGTACTGTTCTACATAAACGGTAAGAAGTTAGTGAGCTAGTGAGTGTAAAGTTTTTAATTTTTTGAGCTACAATTTGTGCAAGAGGGGGATCCTAATGTGCCACGCGGAAACGTGTGGCGGCCACATAAAATGGTGTAACAACACGCGAAATTGTTATGTTAAATGTAACTCGAAATTGTCACGCAACCTGGAAAAAGGTACAACTACTGTATTTTCTGCAATAGTGGACGGGACTGAGGCACCGAGGTATAGGAATTTGAATAGTAAACTCCGTTTATTATTACAGGAAGTACAGAATCTGAATATATGTACTAACAGTAACCTTTCAAAAAATTACATGGTCCTAGAGAAAAGGATTGATAATTAGTAGTGTCTTGTATTGCTTTTAGATAAAGAAGAAGAAGAAAACAGAAGAAACTTTCTTTTTGCAACTGTACACTATTTCATTTTGCTTATGCTCTCCGTATGTCGAACCTTGACCAATTCTCTTCCAGTTAGTTAGCTTGATTTCAGTTTAGTATTTGTTTTGAAACTTTACTCCTCTTTCTTCATGTTTAACTTTGTGCTTACATCTCAAATAGTTTTTTGTACAAAAAATGAGGAAAGGATGAAGATGCACTGATTCCGCATTTGATTAAGAAACTACAAAGTTGAGTAGTAGAGAGAGAGAAATCAGGCGATTCATAAAAAGGAGCTGCAACCCGTCAATGTTACGCCTACAGATTATGAGATCTCAAAAGTTACAACACTTAATTTTCTCCTGATTGACGCTCAATTAAGGCGCTTGTCTTCTTTTCCCTATGAATGTCCTTCATCAATGTTGCTTTGATGTTTCATCTCCTTACTTTGATCTTTACCTCGGCTGCCCCCTTGAGTCTTTTTTCCACGTTCTTACTTTTGTTCAATCAATAATGGCCACTAATTAACTTGTTTACATAAGTTACTAAAAAAAAGAAAATTAGTTCAACTTTAACAACTTTGTAGTTCATATAAAAAAATCAATATAAAATAGCGTGGGCCAAAATAAAGCGTGATATTCTTGCGGTTACTTTGTTGTTTGTACAAAGCTTCCAATGAAACTATACAGAAGCTGCCGGGTAGAGTAGTTTATTCGATAGCGTTGAACTCTTGTCTTTAGAAAGATTTATGTTTTAATTCATTAAAAAATATAACTGAATTTTCCAGCTAGTGTGTTTATCCCTAACACAGTTCCAGTATTTATGGAATTGCACTGATTGAGAGGCAAAGATAGCCCCCCCCCCCCTTGATACATAAATCTTAATACTTACTGCATAGGGCCTGGAAAGGATAAAATTTAAGTAATTATAAGTTGGTTATAGGCATAGGGGAAATCTAGGTAGGCAAATCAAATACCCATCACTGCTGAGTTGCGGAGAGGGGGAGCGAAAACAAAAAGCGGGACTTCTCCAAATCACTACAATTCCGGTGCAAGACCAAGACGCCAACGCCAACCTTCCAAGAAAAGTAATAAGTCCAACACGTTGGGCTTTGAATTTTGGCAACTTTGAAGTTATGTAGTACACAAGTTTTGTGGCTGATAATGAAGTTTAGAAAATTTCCATAAAGTTTACGAAGGATGAATTTGTATTAACAAATTTTATTCATGACAAGCGTGATTGTAATTTGAGATTTGAAGTTGTGACACAAGAGCTGTGGACGTAGAGTCTAAAAGTCACTAATCTCTATAGTAGTACGGTCTCTGTGTGATCCCTCTGACGATAAGTAGAACCAAATTTGAAATTTCGTGTATCTACATTCTACATATGTGAGAGCGTTGAGCATTCATAAGTATAGATGTGTCTATTTCTTAAGAAAGAGACGAGACAGTTTCTTGAATAAAATTTTGCTTTTACGGGAATTATTCTTAATTTTGTATTCTTTAGATATCTCTTGACGCAGCCTCGTAACTTTCTGTAGACTAATTTAGTCAAGAAACCCCCATCCTGAATGTATTATAGTGAAGATGCGAGCTGCTATCTTGACATACATCTCATCTCCTGTCTGCTCTAGTGTACTCTCATAGAGCGTAGGTAGGCACAACGACAAAAAAGAACATCGGCAATACACGGAGGGTGTGTATGGGTTTTAAGTGGACATATGGTAAAATTGAAAGGACGTGATGGAAAGACGGGGAAAGTAAGAAAGTGGGAGTAGGAAGAATGGTGGTGAGAAGGGATCGAGAATGATCGCTGACTTAATTTAATGTGGACATGGAAAAAGACGACGGAGAAGTGTATTGATATGGTAAAAGAATTCAAAAATATTCATCATTGTGTATCCATTATCCATAGAAAAAGCTAAGTCAAAGTCGAAAGCAAAAGGATGCATGAAAGCCTTTTGAGCTCGCCCGCACACTAACGCTACCTGTCAAATGCACAGGCTTGGTTGGCTCTTGACTTTTGGGTGTCTCAGCCAACCTGCGCATTTTTGCTACACACTATAGCTGATACATATCGTCGGTGAAGAACCAAAATAACCCATATCCATTTTTAGCTGAAAACAATATCCTTTATCTACAAAAATACTGTAAAATATCTATTAAGTATCTAAATAGAACATTATGCAATTTTCAAAAACGTGGGAATAGAACATTTTTACACTTTTCAAAAGCATGCAAATAGAACATTTCACACTTTTCAAAAACATGTAAATAGAACATTTTACACTTTTCAAAAACATGTAAATAGAGCATTTTACAATTTTCAAAAACATGTAAATAGAACATTTTACACTTTTCAAAAACATGTAAATAGAGCATTTTACAATTTTTAGAAACTCCTAATTAACATTTTACGCAGGTTTCTCATGTTTTTAATGATTTTAATGACATATCTCATTTTATTTCCAGCTTAAATTGGATATGGGTCATTTTGGTTCTTCACAGACGATATGTCAAAGAAAGACATTTCAACAGACCAAAAGATGATAATGTTGATGGTTTTGGAATCAGAGAGCTTCTAGAAAATCTAAAGCTTTGAAGATATTTTCAGATTTCTCACGACTCTCACGAGTTCCATTCAAATCCTGGAATTCATTATATGTTGTTGTACAAACAGAACACATTAAAGCTTCCTCACGCATTCATTCGTCTCTGTTTCATTCCCTTTGCATTCATCCCATGAAGCAAGATGAAAGTTGCTCCTAAAATCTCATCTTGTATTTTAGGTATGTGCACTCAGCCTGTCTCTCACTGATCTTGCTTCACTCTATGTTATATGTTGACGTTAGTATTCATAGAGGTAGGGGTGTAGATGTTGGAATTATAATGGGGCTGACTTGTGAATGTGGACGAGGGACCAGAAGTTATTTGCTGGTTCTTATGAACGTGAATGTGTCTGGTGTTGTTTGATCTCAAAGCTTTGTATGTGACTCCAGTATGCGTAAGTAAATAGCTTCATGTTAGACCTGACAGACTTTCTAGAAAGATGTCTTTGCTGGCAGTTCCTTTGAAAACATAGCACGTCTTCTTGTCTCTGCCTTCTTTGTACTGTCTCTCTAGCATTTCCTTTCCCATTCATGGCTTTCTTCTTACGATTAGATATTCACACTGCGGGCTATCTAGCCAGCCTTCTCTATCGACATGCATATAAATGCAAGTATATGTCTCCTCGTTCAGCTGAATAGATATGAGTGCGGGCGTAAAGCTGATGAATCAGTTCTTGAGCTCCGGGTGCGACCCGGGACCGGGACTTTGGGTCTGGACCCGGGTGAAATTTGATTAAATGCAAAAAATTCATTTTAATTATTTTTATAATTTATTTACGATTTAAAAAAAAAACCTCACGGCTTCACCTTCCTGTTCAAAAGTGTCGCATTCTTTTTTAGTAAATTCATATTCTCTATTGTGCCCTAAAAACGGAGTTTACTGTCGAACGACTATACGGCCAAAGATCCCACGTAACGGTCTCACAGTTTTGCTTTAAAATTTCAGCCATATTATTTCCCTGTATCATTTGTACATTTGTGTGTGAGAACGTAGAAACGACGTCTCTGCACGTATGTTTCCTTTTACATTCCTGGAATTTTAACAAGAGCGAGGGACGTAGTGCGTGCAAATAATTTGAACTGGATCGTATAGTTTTTTGTGACGGCATACGTAGATACAGTTGAGTGTTGAGCAAGAGGCAGGCCTGATCAGCGGGAGCAGACATAGTTTTCCTAGAAGTGATAGTAGTGGATGGCTTTAATGGAAAATGAAATCCCAAAAGCATGGCATTAATAATGTAGGGAGGCAGACATAAGCTAAGCTTCATAAAGTACTCCAATTAATATGCATGTGCATTATGGGAGTTGGGGATTATGTACATCAAGCAAATGATCATGAGCGTGGGTGCAATCTCCCGTTTCTGTTCATTTTGTGCACGTTGAAAGAAAGAGTGAGAGAAAGAGAGAAAGGCATTTTGAATGTATCGCAAAGCTATGTAGAATTCGATAGATGTAATTACCACCATATAACTCAATTCACTATTTCCATGGAAACCTCTAGATGTAGTTTACCGATGCGTTAGTGATATTGTATGTATGTATATGCTTTAATGTAGTGACTGCATTCGATTATGCAAACACACAATATTGCAAACAAATGTACCTTGTATTCTCACTATGCGACATCATTGTATATCGTCTGTGAAGAACCAAAATAACCCATATCCATTTTTGTAGCTAAAAACAATATCAACTATCTAAAACAAATTGAAGCATGCCGTGAAAGCATTTAAATAGAACATATTACACTTTTCAAAAATATGTAAGTAAGACATTTAACACTTTTTAAAAAACATGTAAATAGAACATTTTACACTTTTCAGAAACATGTAAATAGAACACTTTACACTTTTTAAAACCATGAAAATAGAACATTTTACACTTTAAAAAAAACTCCTAATTAACATATTACCCATGTTTTTCATTTTGCTTCTATAAGATTTTACTCATTTTGAGTATAGCTTAAATTGGATATGGGTCATTTTGGTTCTTCACAGACGTCATGTACGTTCGTGTGGACAGCCTCAGTATGTTTTTACTTTCACTCAAAAGTCAAACTTGGCTTCAGTTTGGCAGTTTGAGCATCGCATTAAAGCATATGGAGTCACATAAACTGAAAAGCACTCACAGATTCAGTTACTGAACTCATCTACAAGTGTGCATAGCCTCGTTTCCCTTTGTGTGCAGATGTTCTATGGACCCGGAGACAGAAAAGTGAAAGCCGCTGAGAATTTGTGGGCGCTGATGCATGTATCCTTCTGTAGGCAAGAGCTTGACTTCTAATACTTACATTGTAAATAATGGTGTGCTTTCACAATCCCCCTTTTGTAAGTTGATGCAATATGTAAATTCACTGGCGCGCACAGAATCCGTTGCCAGTGCCGTTCTCTGTCTCGACCCCTGTCGTCGTGGGGAAGAGTAATAAAAGAGGAACAGAACCGGAACCCTTTTGTACTGATCACACTACCGTGCATGTCAACGTCTCCTTAGAACATATTTATGTAAACTCACTTCCACTCTCACTGTCTCCCACAGTAGAATTATGCAGTTATTCGGGGCCGTCTTGCTATAGGTATGTCACTATGGATTCTGTGGTTATTCAAAACATTCACGAAATTACGAAATAACATATCGCGCATGCGTTTAAAACATTTTAAACTGCGTCCATAAAAATTAAAAAATTTTGCATTCATCCAGGGAGTGTTTCAAGAACGATACTTGAGAGGAAAAATAATGCAAGCTGTTTCAAGTAAATATTCCACTGCAAAGGATGTAACTAGTGCACTAGAGTATGGGTGCACTCAAAGGCTTGAGTTCAAAGATTTTTCACCCGGGTCTGGACCCGGACCCGAACCTAGACCCAAACACCCGGGTTACACCCGGACTCGATCGGAGCACTATGGTTTGACTCACAGAGAAGAGAGTAGCAGCATAGCGAGGAGAGTGTCTAGCTCATACACGGCCCCAACACCCCAACACAGTAGGAACCTTCAATACTTGCCTTTACATTGAGTAAAATTATTTTATCTCTACTTTTAGGCGTTGAAGTAAAATACAAAGAGGAAACCTTTCTTATGCTCAAACTAAATTCAATTTTTATGTTAGCCCTTACAATACAACCGGATAAATATTTTATAAAACAAATCTAAATTTAAAAATACAGCCAAAAACTTGAAATTACGAAGATATTTGGAAAAAGACGCATATGCCGTAAATCCATACACTATTTTTAGGTCGCAGACCAAATTATGTTGTAATATTAGATTAAAGTTTCTTGTAACATAAGGAAACTCCACTATCAATGTTGACTGTTACATATTCAATTACAGCCATATGTCGCAGGATTTGGAAGGGAAACATTACTAAGACCTTTCGTTATGAACGTTGATATTAGAAATAAGTAGCTATACGAGTGGGTTTTATCTTCCAAGTCTTTGAAATTTCAATTTATAATATTCAATAAATTAGGTTATTAAAATTCCTGCCAGTAGGAATGATGAAGCGTATCTCTTCTCATCTTATCCCATGTTGTCTTATTTTAAATACCTCCTACCAACTTGCGTGACTCCTTGCAATAATGTGAAGGAAATTTGCACATATTTCATATTAATCGTATTAAAAAGAGTAAGACGCTTGAACTATGTACAAATGGAGAAATAAATGCGGACCGAAAGTTGCAACCAGGATTTAATTCAATTTTGTTACCTATAAACTGAACTCGATTCCATACTTCAATTTCTTACAGATAATCAGCAGGTCAGCGTCTTCCAATATAGCTCACTAACCCAACCTTACATGGTCGTGTAAATGGATTACAAAAGTAAGACACATATATGGAGAAAATGACAGTGGTGATACGTAGGCTCTGTGGTTGCATCTGCAGGGAAGAACTGTAAGTACTACGTAACTTGAAAAGTAAACGGAGGAGATAAACTAAATACATATCGTCAGTGAAGCAACGAAATCACCTATATCCAGGTTTAGCTAGAATCAAAATGAGTTATGTCAAAAAACACTAAATGTAAAAGATGCGTTAACTAGCCAAGTCATAATTATTACACTCTGTCAACACCCAGTGACACATATGTCTTCTAAGTAGTTAGCAAAATTGAGTAACCTTACTCAACTAGAAATTATTTTATACTCTAAAAGATCAGTATCAGTAGGGTTTCAGTTGTCCTAATACATATTTACATAAGTAAGTTAAAGCGCACTCAAAGAAATATTGCATGTCACAATCAAACCCCAATATTAATTACGACTGCTATTGCTTGGCTCTCGTTCTACGTACACAACCATAAATTTAACAGCTTACCCAAAGAAATCTGATGCCGATTCTGATCTACAGAAATTGTCTCAAATCACCTCTTTCCTTCGTGTACACGCATATCTTTACGAACCAATCTCCTACGGACCTCTGTATAAAATGTGAGAAATGGCCAATCTAAAAGCAGCTACCACATAACTTATCCGTCAAACTAACGATAGCGACAACGGCTTTTACGGTAAATGGTCGAAATTGCTTTGTTCAGTTAAATGGATTGCCTTTATTACACTATATGTACATCCTTTGAGCTCTATAGATAAGGAAATCTAAATCAAATCAAAGCAGAACTTGGAATCCATTTAGTGACATAATTTACAGCGAAAGTAAAATTCCCCTGGTAAAACACTATAAATATGACATGAGTGTGCACTTTGTTGACAGAAGTGACGGTGTCAAATCTTTTTTTGGCAGGTTTTTGGCGGTTTTGTATGTTACTTTAACGCCGGCAACAGACCTTAAAGCGGGCTGTAAATCTAATCTATAACTTCACCCGACTCTCTATTGCATTGCCCTATTTAATCTTGACTGGAATTCTTTTGGAATCAAAATAATTGAATATCTATACATCTAATCCTCATAGACAGTTTAAAAGAAAGTAATTTCCGGTTTCTTTAAATTTTAAAAAAAATTTTGAAAAAACTGGTTTTGAAAATTGTGCCTCAAAAGTTTTATGTGTGTGAATTTTTTCACAAAAAAAATGAAAACTTTCAAATTAAAATAAGCGCAATTACCTTGGTAGAAAACTGTCTCACAATAAGAAGTATAGGAATAACATTTTGTCAGAATCGAAAAAACAAATGTAAAAAGTATAAGGTGGCAAAAAATTAAAACTTGAATTTTTTTAAACTAAGGCGGGTAACTGGGACTAAAAGACGCAAAATGCGGAGTGACGTTGAATATGAACCTGTGCTATTTCAAAACCGAAACCCACTGCGTTTCCGTCCTAACGGAAAGTCAAAGAGGGAGAGGTTAGCAAGTTTGAAGAATTTTTACTATAATCGCAGTTCCGACTCTGACAATGAAGATACACGGCTTTTGAGGAGGACCATTCATCGTCCCACATAATATGCATACGTCCTCAACCCAGATCATGGGGACGGAGAAAATAAGAGAAAGCAGAGGCTATTTTCACCGCAAATTCGGAAATATCTACTTTAATGCTCATACATTCTATGTGTAATGTCAAATAAATGAAAAAGAAAATGCTAGAAATGACTTATAGGGAAGTATATAGCCTGAAGTAAAGCAATAAAAAGAATATTTCCAGCTTGTATGAGTACTGGTTATCTCCTTGGAGACAGCAAAGCTATTTCAACCCAACTTACAGACACGTCCAATGACCAATGTTCGGAGAGGGAGGGAGAGGGTGAATGCAACTGGCAACTGCGATAAAATGATAGTCAATAAAAATAGAGAGGGAATGAGAGATACGAAGTGAGTCATAGTGGTGAAAAGGCGACTCAATACTCAATTCACATTTATCGCCCTTTCACCGTCCATCCCAAGAGAAGCGTCTTCACTCTTAGAAATAGCTTTACCAAATATCAACTTTATCTTGTCCCCGAGTTTATCTACACCCGAACCCGAGGTCAGCAAAACCCTAAAAAAGGGTTCCAATTCCCTCAAGCATTCTCTCCGCTAACTTGTATTCTACGCTCCTATCTATGCCCATACAACAAAGTGACTCCCTACAAAATTACTTCTGGCAAAATACAGTGAGATACAGAGAGAGAGATAGCGAGACTTGCGACTGGGCTGAGGACATTGGGCAAATTGCCATTCGATTTGTGTTGGGGCACAATAAAATGGGGAGAAAATAAAGTGTAATGTCTGGAAGCTACACTCCATATTTTGAAACTAAACTCAAGCTCTCAGTCTTGACATTTTCAATCTTTCCTTTAATCACATAGGAATATTCTCCCCCAGCGTATAGCCTCCATCTAAATCTTCCTCTCCTGCCCATTTACATAACTACTACACTTTCTTCACCCCTTGTGAACTCAAGGAGCAGATTTACATATATATGACATCAGCCTTCTTATATCCCTTGTATTGTCTAGCTTACACCTGCCACACCACAGAATAAGCAAAACATAGAAGCAGACGCCCACGACATTACATTTTTTTTGTCGGAGGGTCTAAGACAGATATATTATTGCGGTTTATTTATCATTGTTTTTTTTAAACCACATAATTTCGTAGGAGTGCAATTAAAACAAGAGTTCAAGTACTGTAACTGCAATGGCTTACCACCAATGCAATAACAATCCAAAGAACTTAACACAATTTTGTGCTTGAAGAGAGTCATAAATAAATTTGAGGCTGAGAAGGAGTGTGCAAAGGAAGATAAGAGCAAAGCATTATTTAATTTACCTTAAAAATACGCTGAAATAAAATTTCTGATGGAAATAACAAAGTTCCGTGAGAAATTTTCCAAGCAAGTGTAAATTGAGTTTCTATTCATTGGACTTATCGTTTCGAGGAGGTGAGATAGAAAAAAACAGTGAGAGAGAGCAAAGAGCTATAAAAAGAGCGCGAGACTCTTAAACGAAAATTACGAGTAAATAAATGGAACGAAAGATCGTCAATGCCAGTGCCGGTGTCTGTGCAGATACCCTACCTATACATTCCAGATTACATGTAACCTCGTAATCCTTAATGCATCACTTTAAGTGATTCCAGATTTGTTTCAGAAAAACAAGGCCGGATAATGTGGCCAGCGCTGTCAGCCTTGGATTTAAAAAAAACATGTACACAGAATATTTTGAAATTTTTAGAAATGCGTAAACGGAATATTTTGCACTTTTTAACAACATGCAAATAAATTTGTTTGTACATTTCAAAAACATGGAAATATAACATTTTCCACTTTTCAAAAAACATGTAGGTAAATATTATAACATTGAGTACTTTTCTGAATCAAGTAAAAAGGAAAGTTTAAACTTTTCTAAAACATGTAAATACATCATTTTACTAACTAAAGAAAACCTTCAACAAAATTAAAATGGTGGTTTTTGTATGGAAACAAATTTCTGCCTAAAACCAATTCCTTCGTCTGGCCCCGCCAAGAAAGCAAGTTTGATGGGAAGTATAAGAAAGTTTTCGTTCACTTTGTAATATAGCATGACTTAATGAAATATTATTACATGTCCCACGTGGCAATGCAATAAATGAATTATCCACAGAGATGCGTGAATTAAAGAGCAAGTTTGTCTTCATATGTTTTATTTATATAGAATAGCATCTATTTACAAGGCGACCTTATACACTTCCATTATAAAGATTTAGTTACTCATTGGATTCTTTATGTTTCGCTACTGAATTTACCATAATCAACACACGTAACCCACTAAATCAAAATATATTCAATAATTTGATAATTCACAAAATTTTAAAATGTAAAAACACCTGTTTCCGCTTTAACGTAAGCTATGTCGACAACAATTTTACATATACGCAACATTCGACGCAAGCTTTTTGTTTGTCTGTTTTATTCTCAATCATATATAGTTTTCCCAACAACAGATTACAGATATCAGTCGCCGTATCATTTCGTGTCACTTACGATTAGTACAATTATTAATACGTTGTAGGAGATATCATAAATCCTTCATTACCTTTGTCTGTAGTGTCTAATTAGGCTTGATAATTATAGTTGGGTAAAACTTTTTCGTTCAATGAGGCTACTCTATTTGGTTTTGATTTTACTTTAATTGGCAATGATTTATTTATTTTGAAGCAGTACTTGTATTAGCAGTAAAATATTTAATTCAAGTGGCCTAGCATAAAATTATTTTAATTGGCAATGATATTTACTTTTAACAGTTTTAATTTAATTAGCAATGATATTTACTTTTAACAATTTTAATTTAATTAGCAACGATAATTATTTAAATATTTATTTTATACATATTTATACAATGTATGTGGAGTTCATTATCAAGGTTTCAACGTTTGAGAACAACTAGGCTGCGAATGGGCCTTGGACCTTCCAACATCAACTTTGGCTGGCCTTCCTCGCTTCGGTTTACCTGCCAGTGGAACATCTATAGCTTTATTAGGAAAAGAATGCAGTTTATTAAAAACAGCTAGCCCGAATATATGCTTACAGGCAAGTTTTTCTTGATAGGATACGCATGAACAAGAAGACAATAGCCAGTCGTTGAAATTAAGGTGGATCTTGTGAAAAGAGAAGAAATTTTCCTTGAAAGTTTTAAATGAACGATAGGTTTTAGTTTCTGTAGTAACTACAGCTGCAGAAGTAACTGATGGGTGACCCGAGGAGGCAACGTAAATAACTGTTATTGAGTTATCCATAGTCTTGTGATAGTAGGAATCTATCTCGTCATGCCAGTGATAAGCATTCGTCTGGATTTGAAGTGGGTATTCTGTCCGAGTTGCGAAAGCTTTTCGTGGTGAATCTCCACTTCGGTCACATGAATGGGTGTGAAGCATATCCTTCATTCGTGCCAAAAATATGTTAAACGGTAACCGTAGCCTCAGTTTCTTCAGAATCAAAATGGTCCACACATTTTGATTCAAAGTAGGTAACTTCATGTTTGTCATTTAATATTCGCAAGTGTTTCTTTACAGGGCATTTTTTGCCGTTCTTAGCGCAGTAGTATACTTTTTTTATGAATGTATTGTTCCATTTGAATAGTGCAACTTCCACTCGTCTCCAACGGCTGTCAATGCTTCTTTTAAATTATTAAATGTGCCTTTATGTACCCATTCCGTAGGTTGTTGATATCCTCCAGATTTTTTTAACAATTTGCAAGGTGGTGGCTGATTTTCCTCTTCGTCAGCATCTGGTAGGGACCGTTTTTTAACAAACACAACACCGCTACTCATATTTACTCTAGTAGGTAGACACACAGTTAAAATAAGCAACCACAACTGGAACGATCGTCAACTTAAATGAAACTGAGAGGCAGGGAGACAGGAAAGGTACAACTCACCTTATCAGTGCTTGACGTCATCCACGAATATAAATAGTTTTCTATTAACAATCACTACCCAAGAACTCAGGAATACATTATTCTAATATTTTGTTTTGAATGCTACAAAAAGTATGGTTTCCATAAAATAGCTGTAAGTATATGATTGCCAGAAAAAATATGTAAATATCATTGCCAAAACATAAATATAGCATTGCTAAAAAAAATAATTTCGTCATTGCCAAAAAGCAAAATCTCAATGCAGCACTAAATTATCACCCATTATAGTTTAGAGCAATGCAAAAATTGTGGCAATGTTTAATTAGGTACATTAATAACGGAAATAAAAATCACTGTAAAATTTTGAAGTCTGGATGCTTTGGAAGTTCAGCACGTAAGTGAGAGAACAACTTTGATATAATTCGTTCAATTTCCTCAATATACTTGCCGATTACAGGATGAAAGGGACAATTTCTTAGAACCTCGTAGCTGGCAAAATTTCTTAAGATTCTCCAGAGTCATGGAGTCGTCTGGATTAAAATGAAGGGCAGTCAAATAGCTTCGTTGAGCTTCTGCATATTTTCGGTTCAAGTGGAGAATAGCTCCCAAATTCATATGCGGTCGTGCCTCCTACAAAATATTCAATTGGTTATAGTGAAGGCATGAGAAGGCACTTGGGCCCCCTATAAATTAGCTTCTGAAAATACTATTGTACGGGTTAAGATTTGGCCACAAAGTTAGGGTTCAGTTTGGGCGACAGACTTGTCATGTTTAACATTTGGCAGTAGACATGCGAGAGGGCATTGTTATTACATACTTGTCAACTCACGATATATTCTGAATTACGAAGACAGATTTTCTACAATATGTCAAGACTAATGATAAGAAACAATTGTGAACTTTACCTGAGGCCGCAGAGCAACAGCTTTTTCATAGTAAACTTGAGTCATTTGATTGTCGCCTGCCTGTCTCCAGCCATTCGCCGCACCAACTGCGATCTCGTAATCATTTGGAGTTAAAGCATCTGCAGTTACATACGACTGAGCAGCTTTCATATGTCGTCCTTGACTTGCCAGGAACTGACCTACATTTCGTATATCCACGAGAAATATATTTTACACATTGTAGGCGCTCACTTTTTTGCTACACGTAAATACGATTGCATTCAATGTGTGAACCTCAAAATGGAAATGACATATTATAGACTAAAAATTGTGCATATACAAAAGAATGGAATGATGAATAATGCAAAAAAATTCCGCCTCATCGTAATGCTGATAGACTGCCACGTCGGCTGGTGCAATTCTCTTGGCGCGTCTAAACCAACTCTCAGCCTCCGTAAGTCTTGTTTCCTATACGCGTGCATGTGGACCAACGAGAAACGAAATGCATTACTTGTAGTTTCCATATTTTTATTTTCATGAAAAGTCTCACGGGAAGGAAAAGGATGGTGATAAAGAGAAAGGCTTTCGAGGGGAGGAATCAGGAGAGAGAAACAGTCTCAGATGCTTTCACATCATCATTTATGTACACACCAACAAGACAAACCTTTTTCCTGGTTTCGTTGCTTAATAGAATCTTTAAATTGAGAAAAATGGACTTACATTACGGGCGAGCATTTTCCGTAGGTGAGATGCGCTAGAATGTGATCAGGTTTGGTCTTGAGTGCTTCTTTAATCCACTCTTCAGCTTCAGAGGCTTCAACAACGCGGGACAATGCTTCCCCCATCGCAGTGTAGATACTCTGTTCAATTAAAATCACAGAAGAAAAATAAAATCAACAAATTATCTCAAAATATCTTGCCTCCAAAGGAGTGGACAGAATGGAGAAACACAATTTTCGATTTAAATCACTTTCAATATGAACGTAGAGAGATAGAGAGAGAGAGAGAGAGAGATTCACATTATTTTTAAACATTCACACAACAAAATGTTTTACATCAGTATATTGCAGTTTATAAATATGATTAGTTTGATGATGATGGTAATTTATGGTATGCAAACTGTGATTTTATACTAAAACATTTTACCAAACTGTAAAAATATAGAAAAACTACACTAATTTTACTATACCAAGTTTTGTTGTGTGCAGTTCCTTTATTGAGAACCAGAAAAAAAGTCCCTTTAAAAATCTCGAGCATCTGTTTCCTTCCCGTGTGTAAAATAAAGAAACAATTCAAGGGGTTTGCGCGGGGTCCATTGACCGAGTAACTACCATGATTATAATAAATCGATTATTGTATTGCTAAAGTCTTGGTCGTGGCAGTGAGTTCAAAATTCAAAATAGATCGATACAAACGAGAGCGCTGGAGTAAACTAAAATGCAGCCTTAAATTTTGGTACAACCTTTATATTTTGGTATGTATACAACAAAGCATTCTGCATTCTACTGAACGAGACACTTTCAGGAAAATTGAGCTAAATTGTGAGTGGGAGAGTGAGTGCCTATGTGGCTGACTGACGGAGGCGATATATTGGGAGGGATTGTAATTGCAGGTATGTAGCAAGTTCTAAAGATGTGGTCGGAAAACTATGGTGTCTAAATTGCGGCGCTATCAATTTAATGTTGGCAATTTTTGTGTCCTTGTTCAGTAATTGCAGTCAAATTCAAAACCGCGTGAGACCGACCATAGCACTGCACTATAACCTTTCTTTCGTCCCTTGCCAGAGAAGGTTGATTTATATCTAGCGGAATTTAAATCAACATGTCTACATTCATAAATATGTCAAATTGGGAACACATTGACCTGAGCTTGAGAAAAGTTTGGTGGCATATCAACTTGACTGCTCGACGGTAGATTCCAATGGCGGTTTTCGGATCATCATACTCTTCAACGAGGAGTTTCCCGTAGCGGAGTTGTGCAGCGACTTTGGCTTCGATGTGGATCTTTAAGTCCCTGACTCCTTCTTTAGACAATTTCAAGCACCTTTCGTACAGCTCCATAGCTATCTTGATCTTCTTTTGACGAGTTAGGACTACGCCCGCTTTCAAGTAGGCCGCTGTAAAAATTGAGAAAAACGAAAATCTTAAGTGCCAAATCATTTTCACTGATGCCTTCAAAAGGGAGAGGTGATCATAATTGTTCTTTATATTTTTATTATGTTTCCTGGTTATGATTTTAATGTAATGTTTTAGTTTATTAGAATTATTGCAATTTTTAACTTTGTATTCCGATTAAAAATTTGAATTCCGTATACAAATGATCCAACAACTGAAACAACATACAATGGGCTTAGTTGAATGTGAGCAGAATTCGTGGGATTCAATCCGACTTTCAAAGATATTATAACTACTCTGCTATTAAAATTTCGTTGTGTACACGACATAAGTCAACTCAAAAGAAGTTGCGGCCAATTTGCTATTGTAACTGTAATAAGTGTAATTAAAAAAGTAAAATAAAGAGGGAAAAAAGCTTCTTTCGACTCACGAGCGAGTAAGACATCGATTTCACTAGAAAATTTAACTATTGTTAGAGTTTATATTTTTTAATTTAAAAAACTGAATTGTTGATAGTTCACGTGCTCGTGAACTATCATAGAATAGTAGTATGGTAGGATAGTATGTCCGTTAGAGTGAGCAGTCATAATAATTAGATGGAACTATCAGTAAAAATAAATTATTTTTAGAAATAAAACAAGGGCTAAAGAACTTGTTTTATGGCAGCCTTAACAACGAAATTAGGCATATTGAATTTGCCGCCAAATTTGAGTTTTAATTTAGATGCTTTAAATAAAGGAAAGCAATTAAGCTGAACAATGTGTTTTTGGTTATTTTATTTATCTTATTTATATTCAATTTCAGTAATACAACCAAAAATTCAAAATTCCAATCTTTGAATTTGCCGCCAAATTTTAGTTGTCAATTAAAAGGTTGTAAATTAAAGGGAAGAAGCCGTAAACGGGTTATCTGTAACGATTTACGCACAGGTATTTTGATATTCTCAATAAATCCAAAATATTGCAATTTTTGAATTTCCCGCAAAAACAAAAAATATTGTGTTAAATGAAGATTTCGACCGGTAACTCAGTAAACTTACACAAATATGATATACTTTTCGAACGGTAACGATCAGGCAAATCTAAATAACTTAGTGTGCACGCAGGACTGTTATTAGTTTTTAAATGGTTTCGAAATAACATAATTGCAAATTAAAAAATTTTAACGGATTGCGTCGAGTGATATATCATTAGAAAGCTCTTCAAAAATAGGCAGGGACCTTTTTTTTCGTTTTTTGATTGTGATCCATACAACACATCTTTGGCGGCATTTAAAAATTAAAAGACCGTTATTTTGAAAACGTTTTGTTATAATAGAGCCCGGTTCCTAAATTTGAATTCTACTGGCGATTAGCTTTCTAATGATATATGGCTCGATGAAATCGGTCGAGTATTGCAGAATTTTCAAAAATCCGGTATAAATTATGTAGATAGGTAGGAATAAAATCAAAAGTCTTACAGATTGTAGTGGACATCGGCCATGTTGGGGCGGAAGCGAAGAGCTTGTCGATAGGCTACTTCCGCTTCCGATGTCCGTCCCTGACCATAAAGTACACTTCCCAAGTTTCCCAAAGATTTCGGTGGATTGATACGGATGCCTGATCTGTAGAGTTTCTCTTCGTCCCGCCAGTCTTCGTTTCTTTTCACACTTCTCCCGTACAAAAGTAAAATAGTCACGCAAAAACTAGTGACGAGCAAGTGTTTCTGGACTCGGGACTGTCCCTTAGAGCGAGTCAACAGTTGAAGAAAACCATGGCCGACGAGTAGCGAGTAGCCCACGGAAGGCATGTAGAGCACTCGCTCCGCAATTACAAAGCCGACGTAGAAAAATAGATTTGTGGCAGGCAGAAATGGAAATATGAGGAATGCGAGTTCGACGAGAAAGGCTCCGTGCTCGCTGGCTAATGATGAGTTCAGGAACGACGATAATGATGATGATGATGATGGATTGGAAATTGGAAACTAAGCTCCACCCGCGAGTGACGACGACGGCCCTTGTGTCCTCAATGGCCTTCCTAAAGCTCTCGACAATTTGTTGTTCGAAGCACTCAATTTCCAATGCTGAGATTGTTCTTGAGATTAATGATGAGTTCGACCGAGTATTGTGGGGACCTGAGAAAGACACGTGATGGAATTGTTGTTATTCCTTATATTGCTACTGCTCTGGTGTGTTGAACCAAAATTGCAAACACTGCACAACACACTTTTTCTGAGTTGACTGTGGGTTAATCCAACTCGACTCACTTCAGGCTCTGTTTCCATTGATTTACTTACAATCCGCAAACTTGAGATAATTCGTCGAACAAGAAAAAAATAAAAGAGCACTGTGATTACGTTGCGTGGGTCAGAGACGGTCTCTACTCGTCGAATGGACTCCATGGACCAGTCGTAGCTCAGTCTGTAGGGGTAGAAGAGGAGGAACATATTTAGCACTGGCAGAAATAGAAACGTAGCGAATCTTGTGCACACATTTGGATGATGGGCTGTGGGATTATCCGCCTTGGAAAATGTTGGTGGCTCGAATCCGCCCATGAGACTCAGTCGGAGGTGAAAGAGTCCGAGGAAACAAACTCCCAGGATTATCACGCTTGTGGAGCATTCTAGTTTTCTCATCGATAGGTCTGACTGAAGACAGAAATTCAAGTAAAATTGTATTAAAATTTCATGTAAGTATGAAAGGTGCAATTCACATCCTAATTTTAAACTTTTAAATTATGATTCTTAGGAGAGAAATTAGGTCGTGGGAATTAGGGGTACTTGCTACATACATATTCAAAATCTTGTCATGAAATTTAAAAAACAAGAGATTTGAAGTTGAAATGAACTTGTAAAATATTGTGACTACTGAAGTAGTCAGATAATAATGTTCAAAACGTCAAATTTGCCGTGCATCATAACACATTTATAGTTCACAGCCTTCCATGACAACCACCTTTAGACAGTGAGCTACAAATTGGAACTAATTTTCCGCTTATTATAGTAACTTATTCAAGCGGATTAATTAGTGGCCATTGATTGAGCAAGAGTGATAACGTGGAAAGAGATCTAAAGAAGAAAGCAGAGGCAAACAACGAAGTAAGGAGATGAAATAGCAAAACATAAATGAGGAAGGACTCATGGGAAAAAGAAGACAAGCGCCTTAATTGAGCGTCAATCAGGCGAAAATTAAGTTTCGTAACTTTTAGGATCTCATGACCTATAGACGTAACATTGACGGGTTCCGTCAATGATGCCTCATGAATTGCCTCGTCACTCTACTACTAAACTTTGTAGTTTCTTCATCAAATAAGAAATCACTGCATCTTCAACTTTTTCTAGTTTTTTGTGCAGAAAACTATTTGAGATGTGAGCACAAAGTTAAACTTGAAGGAAGTGGAGTGAAGTTTCAAAACAAATACTAAACTGAAATCAAGTAACAGGAAGAGAAGTACCAGATTTTGAAACCTCGTGGTGTAATTCATTTGTCTGTCTTGGTGTATTACAACCCTAAAGCTTCTTGGTCGTATTTTGCGCCGTTCGCTTATAGTTGCCTGCCAGAGTTTTAAATTCCGATTTTTTGTTTTTTTTCACCCCGTAGCTCTCACAATTGTCATCCTTTTTCAGAAAATTTTTTTTTGATCTCCAAAACATTATCTTAAAAGTAATTTCTGGGTTTTAAAAATTCGAAAGCTGTTATTTTTTTAAAATAATAATAAACATATTGGTTTTTATGGGGCCGTAAAAAAAATTATTTTATTTTTGAAAAAAATGAAAACCTTCGAATTTTTGAAAACCCAGAAACCTCTATTAAGTTAATGTTCTGGAAATCACAAAAGTAAAAATGTTTTTGAAATCGGATGAAAATTGTAGGAGCCACGGGGTGGCAAAAATACATACTATTGATTTATTTAAACTGTGAGCGAACATCGCAAAATGAAACCGATTTGCTTTAAGGATGTAGTACACAAACAATGAAGTCGATAAATCGATTGCACTAACAAGGAAATGGCTTTACATGGTACGCGCCAATTTCAATTTCAAAAAGTCATGTTTACAAAAGTCAAGTTACTTTTAAATAGTATAGAGTTCCAAAGTAACTCGACTGCATTTTGCGTTGTTTGGTCGCAATAGCCCACCAAAGTTTTAAAAAATTCAAATTTAATTATTTTGCCGTCCTGTAACTTCTACAGTTCTCATCCGTTTTTGACGAAATTTAATGTTTTCTAACGTCTATAGACTCTTTTCTAAAAATTAATTTAAGGATTTTTCAAAATTTCAAAATTTTTATTTTTTTGAAAGAATTGGGAAAAAAATTATCTTTAAGGCCTAATTTTATGGACCAATTTTTTCAAAAAAAATGAACACTTTTAAATTTTGAAAAATCCGGAAATTAATTTTTTAAAAAGAGTCTAGAAGTTGGAAAACATCAAAATTGGATGAGAACAGAAGAAGTTACAGGACCGCAAAATAATTAAATTTAAATTTTTTTAAAGTTTGGCGGGCTGCTGTGACCAAACAACGCAAAATGCAGTCGAGTTGCTTTGGCTCTCTACTATTTAAAAGTAACTTGATTTTTGTAGACATGACTTTTGGAAATTGGCGCGTACCTGTAAAACCATTCTCTTGTTAGTAGTTTCAAAATCTGAGTGTACCATACCGTGTGCTTTTCTTGTAAGAAAGTTAGGAAACCACAGAGAGAGAAGTAGAGATAAATTTTTTTATAAACAAAAATTGTATTCAAAAATGAATTTGTATTGCTATAGATACACTAGGAAATGAGAATAGAATGGTAGAAAATAATTACAGATTTGTGTTAGTGTGTAATTTGATTACCTGGAATTGTCGGGCCCGGATGATTGATCGCACCAGATCGTAAGTAGCGCAGACGAGTAGAATTGTGATTCCTTGTTCTTTGGTGAACATTGCAGCTGCTGCCAGAATGATGGAGATGACCAGATATGTAATGCTTCTGAAGTAAAAGTGGTGATGAGGAGATGCTCCTGACGAGTGTGGCATCTGAGCTGAATTTTGATGATCGTTCCTAATGTTTAATTTCCTATGTAGGACGCAGATAGGGCATCTGTTATTCTGATCCGGATCATAGTCACAGTTGCAACGGTGTTTCCGTTTGTCTCGATATTTCACATGGCTCACGTAGAGAAGGAATGCAGAGAGGGCAAATCCAGTTGAGCCCACATCCGTTCTGCCTACCACCCCAGAAACAGCTTCACAGTGAATAGGGTGGCAGGCAAAGAAGAGTGAGGACACAAAAACTGCCATTTGTCGATTGCGGGTACTACTGCTTTTACTGCTATGGCTGACATTATTGCTACTGCTGCTACTACTAGTTCTGCAGCCACTACTTGCATTGCTCAAGGAAGAGCTGGAATGAAAAATGATTCTTGCAACTCGGACAAACAGACACATGGTAAGTGTGTGAAGAACCACGTTGGTCACGTGGTAAGACCAGGGATTAAATCCGGAGAAGTAGTAGTTGACACGGAAGGAAAGAGTGGTGAGTGGGC
Source organism: Dicyrtomina minuta (assembly GCA_949802685.1). NCBI lineage: Eukaryota > Metazoa > Arthropoda > Collembola > Symphypleona > Dicyrtomidae > Dicyrtomina > Dicyrtomina minuta. Next base: position 156,621,382 of record OX461808.1, on the reverse strand, counting down.
GAAAAGATTTGTGTGAGCCACTGTGAGAGAGCGGAGTTCCCCAAAAATCATTCGTCCAGATCCCAGCAATTGGAGTTTCAGGCAGAATATCTTGATTCGAAAGAATGACTCGACTGAAAATTATTAGCAAATTAGTACGGCACCAATACAAAACAGTAATTATTTCCATACTCACTATTAATTTCCAAAAAGATTCAAGTTTATCAAAATTTGTTGACAAATATGTCGGTACGTACACCCACGATTAAAAACTAACATAGTATTTTAAAAGGCGTCTATTTATTTGCCCTTTGTGTATTTATGGTTTTCAAAACTCTTTACAGCAATGTAAAAGGTATATTAAGATTTCCGATTTACTTTACATCTTTGTTTCTAGAATGCTTTTTTATAAAAATATAATAATATAGCATGTGATTTAGGGTCGCCAAGTTGTGACCGGTGCTTTCTTTATTGTCCATTGTCTTGGTTTTTTTTCCTCGTTAGCTTTTGACTTGCCAAGATAAGTAAATTGGCTGGAAAAGATAGTTTTTATTTCACTGCGCTGCAGAATATCTAATCATGGAAATGAAGGAGTTGTATCCAGAATTCAAAGCAATAAAACACACTACTAATTAGCAATCCTTTTCTCTCATACCATGCTATTTTCTAAAAGATTGCCAGTAGTATGTACATATTCAGATTTCGTACTTACTGTAATGGTGAACGGAGTTCACTACTCAAATTCCTATCTCTCAGACTCGTCTACTATTTCAGGAAATACAGTAGTTGTACCTTTTTTCAGGTTGCGTGACAACGTCAAGTAACGTTTTACATAACAATTTTGCGTGTTATTACACCATTTCATGTAGCCGCCACACGTTTCCACCTGGCACGTTAGGATCCTCGTCTTGCACAAAATGTAGCTCAAAAAAATTGTAACATCATGCATGCTCAATAGCTCACGAACTTGTTACCATTTCGAAAAAGCAGTACACATGTACTACGTACACACTTTCAGCCTAGTTCGGATTACAAATATACAATAATTAAATAAAAACTAACTTGCACTTAAACGATATTGTTTAGAATTTGATCAAAAACGTATTCGTTTCGATTGGGACTTGAGCATCAGTTAACTAAAATATGATTAGTACGACCAAAAAACTAAAGTTTTTAGTAAAGTTGATCGTAGGTTTGGTTTGAATAATTGAATTCAGTCAGAGTAGACATGCTACACGGAACTTGAACCTCATGCACACTTTGCCATAGCAGGGCCGGATAATGCCGCCAGCGCAGGCGCAGCCCCCGCTGCCTGAATTTTTTCAAAACATGTAAATGGAACATTTTGCAGTTTTAAAAAATATGTAAAAAGAATATTTTGACTTTTCAAAAACATGCGAATAAATTTTTTTTACACATTTTAAAAATATGGAAATAAAAAATTTCCCACTTTTCTCAAAACATGTAAATACAACATTTTGCACTTTTCTAAATCAAGTAAAAAGAACATTTTAAACGTTTAAATACAACATTTTGATTTACCAAAGAAACCCATCCATAAAATCAAAATAGTGGTTTTTGTATGGAAACAAATTGCTGCCTAAAAGCAATTCCTCCGTCCGGCCCTGGCCATAGTATACCGGCACCTTTTTGCACAAACAAAACTTTTGTATCCTTGTTTGCTACTCGTGTTTACAGCCAGCAATGCAATGTAATCGCGCAATACGTGTAATTAAAATAATTACAGTAGTTCACCTCTAAACGCAATTCGGTGGCAGTCGAATTGTGCGACCGCACAATAAACAGTGTAGACTGGCACACTATGAGATGTATCATAACTTAAGTGCTGACAGTTTCCATATCTTACAATTCGAGGACAAACTGTAAGCCTATTTCTTTACAACTAAAATGTGGCTTGTGTATAATTATCTTATAATTTACCTCCTTCTAATTTTTCCTAGCTTGGAATTTGTCAACCTCAAATTTTGTATGTTGCATGTATGTAAATTGTGTAATAAATTCCTCCAATTTTCATTTAATACTCAGTTGTACGTGGCTAGATAAAATATATACCTCTCGTTGCTTGCATTTAATAGCCACATTGGCAGGATTGAGACTAAATGGGTTATTTGAAACCAGTACCTACTCTGTCCGCCGTTACGTGCCAGATGGTTAGAAAATTAAGGAGCTTGAGAAATTAGTTCCAAAGTGGCGGTTGTTAACCTTATAACAAACACACTGATTTCCATTAATTTAAACCAACTTGATGTAAGCTCGGCATCCATTTCGAACCCATGGTGGACAAATCAGGCTCAAAGCGCCAAATGTTTTATGTGCATTTGTATGCACAACCTACGCCGTAATCCATTTATACTTTGCACGTACCTATACCTACATCCACGGAGTTGGGATTCTAGATTTACGACCTAAAGCCTTAACAGTACGCGTTTGCATAAACTATAGGTTCTACGCTTGATGTGATGCAATTTTAATACACCTTTTCTCGTAGGGAAACTTTTTTGCTACTCATTGACGCTCGTATGCACTTGAGGGAAGTGCCTCTTGTGGAAACAAACTAAGATGAACCATGACTGTTTGGATGTGTGTGCCATATGTGAATTGAGTATGTAATTCTATTTGTATGCATGCATAGTGGGAGTTTGCTTGAAGTAGTGGTTTGAGTCGGTCCACTCCATCTAAGTTCGTTGAATGTTGGATTGTGTGCTGAAGGGGCTTGTTTGAGTGTTGCTTCCATTCTTATTCTATGCTGTTAGTGTGTGGGGTCATTAACATCAATAGCGTTTTATCTCCGTTATCCACTTTCACCACGTACCACCACTCCATTGCAATCCATGTTTTCCTTTTTTAATATTGCAGCATTCATTAGAATTTTGCTTAGTTTTTCATGCAACACTAACCCTGTCTGTTACTTTACATTTATGAAGAGCTGTTTAGCAAAACAGGGTAAATCAATTTTCTTGATGAATAAAATTATATGCTGTACTTGTACTCCTGAGTGTAAAGGTAAAGATAAATGTTAAACCAAAGTAAGCAATGTTTACAATTTGTTATATAGTCAAAATTTCATTTTGATAACGAAACAGAGTTATTTAAATAAATAATTTTGAGCAGACAACAAGTGAGCTTAATCAGCATACATTTTAAGTTCAAACTAATTTTTTTTAAATTCTAGTAATCTAGTTGAAGATTATTGCCATTCATTCGTACATTTTGTAATGCAAGAAAAAGTTTAGTTTCATTCACAAAGATGGATGATGCTGCCAGCACATGCACCCTCACCTCCGCTGCCTAAATTTTTAAAATACATGTAAATGGAACATTTTGCACTTTTTTAAAAAATGTAAAAATAAAATTTTGACTTTTCAAAACAGAACAAAATAAAAATCTTTGAATCGAATATTTTGCACTTTTCTGAATCAAGTAGTGAACATTTTTGACGTTTATAAAACATGTAGATACAACATTTTGCACTTTCCTAAATCAAGTAAAAATAAAATTTTGCACTTTGCTTAAACATGTAAATACAACATTTTGCATTACCAAAGAATACCATTAATAAAATTAAAAGAGTGTTTTTAGTATAGAAACAAATTGCTGCCTAAAAGCAATTCCTTTCCTTCGTCCGGTCCTGCTCATTCAAAATGTTTAAAATTTTATCTGACAGAATGTTGACTGCATGCTAAGAAATTAATTGCTATAAGTCAATCAAATCAAATTCACAAATTAAAATGTTTAAAAATGTTTCAAAATTTTCGAGTAAATCTTGATTTGCGAAAGTACATGTAATAACGCTTTTCCAGTGTCAGTACCGTAAGAAAATATTCAAGTTTATATAAAAAAAAATAATCTTGTCACTACGTATTTATTATTCATTTTCAATTTGAAATTTGCATTGATGAACTTGTCCCGTTTTTCCAAAAAAAACTTTTGTTATCATTTACAATTATTCACATTGCATTTTATGAAACTCGTTTCAACACACAGAAATAAATGAACTTATCAACACATAGGAGAAAATGGAACTCGTGTAATGCTTTAAATTTCAAATTAGCTTTCCTCAGCAACTCAAAATATTTTAATCTGCTTCATAATTGACTTCCCTAACGTTTCAATTTCGTATGCAGCAATTATATACTCAATAGAATTAAGTTGGAATTGTATCCCTGTAACAACATGTTGTATATCAAACTGAAAGTACACAGAGTGCGAAAGTGGAACAACCCATTGGTTAAAACGGGAAAAAGATTTTTCCTTATGTCAGGCATGCTTAGCTTTGTGCATTTCTGTTTCCCACTGACATGTGAGTTTAGTTGTGTATTCAGACTATACTGTAGAGACGGAACTACACCTCTGTCCTTTTCTATTACAATAACTCCATAAATAGAATCCCGCCAATCCCATAGCACAAAGGGCTATGGTATTTAGTTAGGCGAGCGAGAAAATGTAGCACACAGGTAGTAGTTAACACAGACAGTGGAAACATTCCAATTGACCATTGCTTGGAACAATGGGAATCCTTTAGATACATACTTAGACAGTGAAACATCTCGATGCCATCGCTGATAGCGATGGGATACATACCTAGGTAACTAGAAGAAAGGAAAGAAGTTGAAGTCGAAGCTGTAGCTGTAATAAGTCATGGATTCCGATTCGAGCTTTTGAAGTGAGACATTCTACGCTAAAACTCTGATTTTACTCGAGCTACAGAAGAATCATTCTTTTCCTATATTTTACACTTTTGAGCTCTGACTACAGTTTTGATTAGTTTTCACAGCGGAATATAATATTCAACAACAACTGATCTTTGACTCCAGAAAAGTGATCCTATTCTTGTGATTAAAAAGTCATTAGCTGTCTAAATACGAAGTTTAGCTTTTCCTTTTACGATAGGTAAACTGGCCCATTACATCAGGTCAGAAGTTAGACATTGAGGTTAAGATTTACGAGCTGAAGGAAGGAAACGGGATTTATTGCCATTTGCCGAAGACTCTGAGGTCTCGGGATACCATCGGACAGTGCCGTGGGACATTAGATACTTCCTATCTCACCGGTAATTCCACGCAATATAACTACTTACCTACCTCTCCTCACACTTTGTGTTTCTTTTCCTCACTCGTCTCCGTCCGTGAATATATTATGTAATATAGAGTTTTGTATGATATTTGATATTGAAGTGATTGATCGAGGTTATAAAAGTATTAAAACATCCTCCTCAAAGATATTAATCACCAAAACATTTCTCTGTTGTTTCTACGGTTTTGATTTTATTTTTGAACGAACATTTCTTACATCACAAATATATTATATCATAACTAACATTTAGGTCATAAACGAAATCTACTTCTATGAGATTTGAGCTTCGGATCCGCTCCGTTCCCTCAATACTATTTAGTACTGCGACTTCTGCTCTAACTTACAGCACATGCAGAAGAAATACAAACCAAAAACGTGCAGAATGAAACTTCTTCGCTCAGCAGATACAATTCCGAGAGGACCACCTGTTTGACTTATGGGTGGAAAAAACTAAACGTTTGATGATGATGGAGTGGCAGTGAAGTACATACGTGTGTGTGGGGGTAGAGCATCTGATGGAAAAAATGTGATGAAGAAAAATGTTAAAAGACAAAAATGAAGAGGCACTCACTTGTCATCGTAGACAAATCCGGCTTTGAAGGAATTCAAGTAGGTGATGAACGCAAGAGTGAAGCTAAAGACAGAAATCCAGTCTATCCGAAACTTATTGCGATTAAACATGTTGAAAATTAAAAACAAAAAAAATACTCTGTACTCACAAATATCACACCGATTGGCCACACACCAGACACTCTGACTTAAGAGAACCGTAATGAACAGAACTTGAAACACACTCTGCGTTCTTGCACTCCACTTACACAAGTTTAAACAAGGGACACAAACTAGATTTATTGCAAGATGTTTCACGGATTCCAAGCAGAGAACGTCAAATTAAGTCAAGTAGAGATCCTTAAGATTGGCTTGATTTTATTTTTGAAAAATATTTCAAAAAAGAAAGAAATTTGTGCTTACAAAACTTAGACAAGTAACACAAAAAACTTTATTTTTCCCTGTTTTCCCTTCAACTTTCTCTCTTTTCCAAGTCTCATGATGCTTTTGATTTTCCTTTAGTTTTTCTAGAGACAGCAATTTCCGTAGAACAGCTTGCAAAAAAAAATGCAAATAAGAATAAAAGGAGGTCACTAGACACGACACAAATCCTTGTGACCAGAAGGCGGCGATATCCTGACGACAAAAGGATGCACCAGTTTTTCACAAACGACGTAGGAAATCAGATGAGAGAGAGCGAGAGGCAAGGAGTAGAAAATGTGTGCGGCTTTCGTCCTCCACGTTGAGCGTGAGACTGAACTCAACTTCCAGAAACATCCACGTAAAATGTTCTTCCGACTTCCACTCAACTATTTCATGGAGTATTATGCTTTTCCCCCAATTTTTCCTTTAGTTGAATTTCATCCGCTTTGAAAAGTCTTCTTTCCATTCTCATTCCTACACCGCTTAATCCTATACTAATATGCACCACACAAGTAAATCTACAGAATAGAAACGAAAATTAATCTACCCACGCAACTTTTCTGACATGTCTAGTAACAAGACACTGTTACAGATTAAATCTTTCAACTTTTCTCTCTCCCTCAATCAACCGCGGATCCAGAGGGGGGGGGCTAGCTTTAGCCCCTCCAGAAGGAGATTTTTTAACATTGCAGGGATACAGAGCGGCCATTTTCAATATGGCGGCTTAACATTGTTAGCCCCCCCCAGGCGGTCATTATCTCCCCCCAGAAAAAAATCATGGATCCGCCGCTGCCCTCAATCAACTGTGCACCAAACTATAAGCCTCTAAAGACGGGGCCGGACGAAGGAATTGCTTTTAGGCAGCAATTTGTTTTCGTACAAAAACCCCTATTTGGATTTTATTATTTTATTGATGAGTATCTTTGGTAAAGCAAAATTTTGTATTTTACATGTTTTATAAAAATTTGTAATGTTCTTTTTGCTTGTTTCAGAAAAGTGCAAAATGTTCTAATTATATGTTTCAGAAAAGTGCAAAATGTTCTTTTTGCTTGACTTAGAAAAGTGCAAAATTTTTTAATTACATGTTTTGAGAAAAGTGTTTAAAGTTTTATTTCCATGTTTTTGAAATGTACAAAAACTTTTTTTCGCTTGTTATGGAAAATTCAAAATACTCCTTTTAAGAATATTTGAAAAATAAAAAATTTTTCATTTACATGTTGTTTTGGAAATTTAAGCACCTGAGGCTGCCTGCGCTGGCCGCATTATCCGGCCCTGTCTAAAGAAATTACTCGCGGAGAAAATGTTGTGAATTCAAGCTAGGGAAGAGTAAAAGAACCATAGAAACTACATACGAATGATAAATTATTAGAAATGCAATGGTTCGAAGCATAATTAAAATCTAAGCTCCTATAATGCCTAGCTGTTAATGATATGTCGTGGGGGCTTTATTGATGAGAGGAGGATTGGCATGTCATAAGAGTTGTGTCACCAAATAGCTCCCCTCCATCTATCGATCCAACCATCCACACGCACAAAACAAGACAACACTAACGCACACACACAACAGCACAAAACTCAAGTTGGAGAGACAAGTTCAATTTTAGAAAGTGACCAGTGTACAGTGAGAATACAAAAGCCAGCAGAGGACAAATGCACGAGACTTACACCACAGACACGGGAGAGTTTAATATCCGAGATAGCTATTATAAAAAGTGAAGGATGGGAGAGACAGCGAGGCAGCAAACGTGTAGAAGAAAAAACACTATACTGGCAGACCGCTACATGTGTTGTGAATTATTCATTATATACTCGTAAAAAGAAAAGCTTAGGGATTTGAAACAATGTTGAGTAGCAATGGAAATAACAGTTGTGTGAGCGCAAAATGTAATTTAATGGGTTTTGTGTGGTGAACTCACGTGATGTTCTCCTCCATGGTTTGAAACGTCAACAAGACCTTCGTTCGAAGGATATTATGGCTTGGCGGCCGATTATGCTCGTTAGCCAGATCAAACAGCTTGGGTTAGCAATAAGGGTGAATGATTATGATACAAGTCTAATGTAAGAAATTCAGAAATGTGGGCCGCGCTATTATAAAAAGAGAAAGACAGCATCGAAAGAGACGGACTGGAAAAGTGGGGAAAAAGGAGACTAGCGGCAGACATCTTTCATGTTTAACTCAAAGCCCGTTTTCGTTTCCAAGTTCCAACATTCTTTCCCCGAATATTTGTAATAATAAATACATAATATAATTACGCCATTAAAATATTAATCACAATCCCAATAATAATCGCCAACACAATATAGGGCAAGATAAATCCGTGCAGATGACAGTAACTACATAAAGAAGTACATAAACAGCTTAAGGATGTATGTATTTTACAAGCGAAAGCCCAAGAGAAAGTGAGCGAGAGAGTTGGAGGCCAAGGCGTAAGGAAGGGAAGAGAGAGAGAGGGAAAACAGAATCGTTTAAAAAAATAGATTAGTTTCTAGTTCCTAAATATGTAAGATTAAAAAGTTGATAAGCGTAATGACCGGCTTATATAAATTACACGGTAATTAACACATCTGCTATATTTTCTTAAAAATTTCGCCTCTCTCTCTCTCTCAATTCCTTCGTAAAACGCTCATCCATTTGCCATCTCCCTCTACATAATTATTTAAATATCTCCTTATGGTTAGTTGCTTATTAGCTAAAATAATATCACTATGTTCTCATTTTAACTTTTGTGAATAGTATGAAAATGGGGAGAGTGGAATGAAGTATATTGTCTTTCGCTCTTCCACTCTCGTCTTTTTGACTAAATAGCTCGAATCATTTTCGTTGCTCAATTAACATTAATTAGAGCATGAAATTTGTATACGTAGTTTTGTATTATGATTCACTAAATTAGGTTATAAATATTTAGTTATGCACCTCATCGTTCCCAGACTTTCTCTATTCCCTTTATATTTCATTTCCACTCTGCACAAAAATCGTCGTAATTATCTTTTCTGGGCCGGATAACCCTATCGCTGTTTGGACTTTTTTTAAACATGTAAATGGGACACTTTGCAGTTTTCAACAGTATATAAAAAGAATTTTTTCAATTTTCAACGACATGCAAATCAAAATTTTTGTACATTTCAAAAACATGCAAAATAAAACGTTTAACACCTTTCAAAAATAATATAAAAAGAACTTTTGCACTTTTCTAAAAAATGTAATAATAAGAACATTTTGCAGTTTTTTGAATCAAGTAAAATGAACATTTTAAACGTTTCTAAATCTTATCAATCAATACAACATTTTGCTTTATTTAAAAAATACCTTTGAAAAATCAAAATGGTGGTTTTTGTATGGAAACAAATTGCTGCCTAAAAGTTAAAAGCAATTCCGTCGTCCGGCCCTGTATCTTTTTATTTTTTACTATTTTAAAAAGTTTCTTACGAAGCCATCGTTTCATGTTATGAATCGCATTTAATGTAAACCTATATTTGAATTTAAATAAGACTCTTTTATTTTTATACTTTCACGTTATGCATTATACTTTTCTAGTGTAAGCGAGTAGAACTGGATGAAGCAAACTGGCAGTCCTACAAAATCCTTCGCATGTGTAGTTAGTAGTCTAGTAGTAGAGATTTTGAGATCGATCGATATTTTAATGGGATGATGGGTGCGGGTGTAGATTGCTAGTATAGTTGTGTATGGTGCAAAATAAGTAGCATTTGGTTGGTAGTCAGATTCCTTTGTTGGGTGATACAATGAAGTTTTAGATCCAGCGAAGGAACAATCCTCTGTGAGACGTGTGTATGGCTCCTGTGATGCCTCAGCGGGTGTTTGTTTTTGATTTGACGTCGAGGTGAATACACAGAAAGGCTATATTGTACTTTTGACTTTACTTCCTCTTCGACGTAGATTGTGTAGGAAGGTTTCCTGGAGGCGAGTTTAATTTTAGGGGGTGGTAAATAATGTGTAAATATGAGATACGAGAAATTACGGGATCCTTCGGATCACCATGCAACTGATGCAATAACGGAGGCATGACGCAAAAGGAGACCAAGACAAAAGAGCTGCTTCTCCATGAAACAAATTATTTTCAGAAATTTAATCCTTACAAAATTCCGTTGCTCAATTCATAGGGAGAAAGGAAGACAAAGAGAGAGCGAGAGTGAGAGAGAGAGCGACGGAACGGAGTGAGACAAAAGAGTTGTGATGGGAGATGGAGGGATAAAGAATGGAATCGATGGCTTTTAGTCCCGTACTTTTCTATCATCCGATCTGTGTAGTGCAACATGATATAGAATCCATAGTAAAGTGGTGAAGCAAGTAGTTGCGTATAGTCCTTCATTGCTGCTGGTTATGTACGTACGAAGAGCATCAGAGACTATTAGCAATCTTTCTCGTCTTCAATAATTACGTAGGTACTTTCAGGACATTATGCCCCTGTCCAATTAAGTTCAGAATAATAGGTTCGAACAATAAATAAAAGACGTCAGAGTTTCCCCCTCTAATTAAACACACACACACACACACACACACACACAAATAACATACGCGAGAGTCAACACAAAAATCAATTCAAACTTATTTTTTCAATTGTCTTTCCTTACAAACACACACACGTGCTTCCGCGCTCCTATTATTTAACTTTCTCGTTAGCAACTAAATTTAAATTAATTAACTTTATTATTTATTATTTATTAACTTCTATTTTTTTCATTCTTTTTATCACAGCCCAGACTCTATGGTCAAAGACAAAATTCAAGTCTACATATCTTTACAGAAATTGAGAATTCAAAGACGCTTTTAAAAAAATGTAAAATTATTTTTTTAAAAGTTTTTTAAATTGTAAAATGTTGTAATTACATGTTTTTTCAAAAGTCTAGAATAATTTTTTTACTTGTATTTGAAATGATCAGTTTTTACTTTAATTTACACTCGAAAATTAGCATTTACAATCAACTCAAAATATTTAGTTTTTTGAATAGTAGCTTAATTATGTTTTTACAAAACACATTAAATATACGACTTCAAAATTTTAAAGCATTTTTACAAAATCACCACGCAGCTTCAGATTTCAGTAGTTTTGACTGCTATAATACAAACAACTGGTCCCATGCCATGCTGTCACGAAAAACAAAATTAAAAAAAAAATAACGTTTTCACATTGTATATTAATTTCAAAATTTGTGGTGCCTTTAAAGTTGAGCAACATGGACTTAACGTGTTTTGCCAGTAAATTCCTCATCTATAATCTGCAATACAATTCCCGTCCCAAACGCATACAAACCACAGCACACCACACACTACTGTAGTTAACTAAAGTTAACACGTTATCATTATTATTTCCGGTTGTGCACAAAGGTTTTGAGCATCCAGCTGAATTGCCCAGTGAAAGCCAATACTTTTTGTGAGCACGCTTCTAAAATAGATAGCAGAGTCCTAGTCGCCCCCATTGCCCATGAAGAGAAGAAGAGACATACTGCGACTTAGAATACAAACTTCAACATTGAAACGTACGGAAATTTATAATACTCTGACTCACATCAATTTTTATTTCACAATACTATTTAGATCCCCTGTGGCCTGTAGCCTTTCCTGTACTATTGCTCCTTGTTAAGTCATTCAGACAGACCAAAACTCTATTATGTACCCTGTGCTCTGTAGTTGAAATGACCAAGTATAAATAAAACGGAATTGGCTGGGAATCTTTATTGTATTAGGACAGTAGCTTCACATACTCGCACGCGATGTGGGCTCAGGCTGATTCGATTCCATGAACTTACACGATTTGGCACTTGACACCTTTTTTGCTTCCCGTTAATGACACATCTCACTCGCCATAAAAACTCTCAGCTCACTTCATAGACAGGCCCTACTACCTAACTACCACATATATCCCACGCCCACACTCTACATCACCTACATATCTCACCAGTCTACTTTCAATCTGATGATAAGGTTGAGCAGGGAGGGCAGAGGGTTACTCACTACCTGATACTACCTTATACTGTCCCTTACTTTACTTGTTGTGTCTTAATTGATTAGCTAGTGAATGCACCACAAAATAAACAACATATTTTATGCAAACCAATTTTCTTGCTTGCGTGTGTTTTTTTGTCTATATTATATAGAATTACAATAGCTGTATGATAGGACTTGTAGATTGCATGCAGTCCCGTGGTTTGAGACTTGTTTACTCGCCATCCTGCAACCGTTGAGCCATACGATTTGGAAACAAACTGGATTTGTCTTATGTATGAAGCTCTAGTCGTAAAAAAAATAATAAACTGACTGCTCCATGAATTGTGGCTTTTTATTTTTAAGGTAGCTCGTGCAAAAATCTAAATTTTTATCCTCAAAGAATTAAAACGCCATGGAAATACTGTTCCTGCACTTGACAATTTTCTGTTATTTTTATTCAGAAACAGATCAAATAAATCGAAGACCAAATTCAAGAAATGATAGTAATTATACATTTTTGGCATTATTTTGCGCTCCAACCAATCAAGCCAATGAATGCGTCTGCTGTACTAAATGCACACAGGAACATGAAAAACATGAAAAGGTAACATTTTTTGAAGTTGGTTTTACTTTGTGGGTGTTAGTTAGGCACTGGAGCGTATTAAATTGAAATAAAAGTTATAGTGAGAAAAGGGAAGGAAAAGACGAAAAACGCAACTGGGAAGGAAGAAAAAGGTGATAATTGGATTTAATTTTCTTTTACTGTTGCTCGAAATCAATAAGTGCTCCTTTAGAAATTGAAGTTGCTGGAGATCATGCTCCGACTCCGACTACGTACGTGTAAAAATACCCCTGTCTCACTCAGGAGACGTAAACTACTTTCACTCTCTACGGCCTCTACAGCTCATTCCTCGTTCGCTGATAATTGATTTACTACAGTTGGCGCTAAACGTTCCTTCTTTTCCATTCAACAAATCCTAATTCTTAATTCTAAGAACAGGGCCGGATAATGCAGTCAGCGCAAGCAGCCCCCGATGCTTGAATTTAAAAAAAAACATGTGCATATGGCACAATTTGAAGTTTTCAAAAATAGGTAAAAAGAATATTTTGAATTTCCAAAAAGTTGAGAATAAAAGTTTTTGTGCATTTCAAAAACATGGAAATAAAACATTTTTCACTTTTTTAAAACATGTAAATACAACATTTTGCACTTTTCAAACACATGTAAATGAAACAATTTACAGTTTTCAAAAATATGTAAACAGAATATTTTGACTTTTTAAAAAGTTGAAAATAAAATTTTTTGTGCATTTCAAAAACATAGGAAATAAACCATTTTTCACTTCTTCAAAAAATGTAACTTTTTGAACAGAAGCAATCTCCAATATGAAGTCAATATGAAGTCACGAGCTTCTAGACATGTGTTTTAACGTTTTTGTGACGAATACGAGAGAAGACTATTTTTACGACGTATAAAAGTATAAACGACGTATAACGGACGCATAAAGGCAAAGAAGAAGAAAAGGGGAGATATATGTACTTTCTCTTGTTTCTCTGTGTGTTCTGTGTCCGTATGTGCTCGAAAGTTGCTTAATGGTTTTGGTGGTGAAAAGACAACAGAACTGCTTTCTTGCTCTGACCACATGTTTTGTTCAGTGACTCACATTTGCATACTCCTTCGAACTCTATTTCCACATTGTGACACTTTCTTTATACTGCCAACCGGGAAAGATATCACTCCAAAGCATTCTACCAACAATTCTCAGCCTATACTTATACTCCTCTCACACTTGGCATTCCCATACACCTCTATATTCATATCCACAAATTCATAATTTATTCAACAGATATCATTTGCATTTGCATTGAAAATCTCATCACAGATATTTAAATTACATTCTCAGCTGCAATCCACCCTTGAATCTTTCAAGCCTTCCATCTCTCTGCCAATCTGTTTCCCTCTTGTCCCCTTCGACTTTATCATGTTAAGTGTAGTATTTTTTTCTGCATAATTGTGTTCTTCCTGATTTAAACAAGTATTTGCATTTTGTTTATTTAATTACTTTATTTGAATTTTTAATTTTAGCTTGGTTTTAATATACGCGAACAACAAAAGACAACTAACTACATTTGAGATAAAATAGAAACGTGAGTTCGAGGGAAGAAGTGAAAGCATAACGTCTGTGAAAAAACAAAATGACCCATATCGACTTTTAGCTAAAATCAATATCCACTATCTACAACAATTAGGAAACGTGTCTTAGGAGCATTTAAATAGAATATTTTGCACTTTTTAAAAACATGTAAATAGAACATTTTACACTTTTAAACAACATGGAATTAGAACATTTTGAAATTTTTTAAAACATGTAAATAGAACATTTAACACTTTTAAAAAACATGCAAATAGAATATTTTGAACTTTTTAAAAACATGTGAATAGAACATTTTACACTTTTAAAAAACATGGAATTAGAACATTTTGAACTTTTTATGAGTGCTAATGTATATCCTGTTAAAGCAATTCCAGGTCGTTCTCTAGAATCATCCCTTTGCAGACACTGCAAAGAGAAAGAAACCCTTGCACATGTTCTGGGGAAGTGCCACGTTGGAAGCTTATTCCGAAATACAAGACATCATGAAGTAAGATCAATCATTGCTAAGCATCTGAGGACATTGGGTTGGAATGTGTTTGAGGAAGTTACTGATGGAGCCTCTAAGCGTGTAGATATAATATGCTGGCGTACGGAGTCAAAGTCTGGATGTATTTTAGATCCTACCATACGTATGGAGCAACATTCTGGTCAAGCTGAAGAGGTTAATGTTGAAAAGCAAAGTCATTACGTTCCATGTATTCCTTACTTTCTTGAAAAATACCAACTTAAGAATCTTGAAGTCATAGGTTTGCTCATCGGTGCTCGAGGTACAATTCCAGCTTTTTTCGAGTCATTTCGAAAAGATATGCGGTTTCCTTCTACAATGATACACGAAATAGTGATTGCTACCATTCGAGGCTCGTGTCGTATTGCCCATAATCATCTATACAATATGAATTTATCTAATAGCTAATTTTTACAAATTGTAATTACGAAAAGAAATTCCTGCATTCTTTTAAAACCATTTACTTTCGTTTAAAATTGTATGTTGTTCTTACTGTGTCCTTGTGGCAAGCGTAATTGTTGCGCCAGTTGTAAATAAATATTTACCTTCTCTCTAGAATATTTTGAGATTTTTAAAAAATCATAATTAACATTTTACTCATGTTTTCCATTTTGTTTTTATGACATAGCTTATTTTGATTCGAGCCTAAATTGGATATGGGTCATTTTGGTTCTTCGCTGACGATATTCCATTGCATTTGCATTGAAAACTGTATTGTAGACTTAAAACTGACGATGAGAATTACCAACAAAGACCTACAGGCATTTGCAAATTTGGTATTGCTTTATTGACGATGGGCATGGTTAAGGCAGAGTGGAGAGTTATTTGCAAAATACCTTTATTTATGCCGGTACACTTTGGTCTAACAATTTGAGTCATGCCATTTTCTTTTTTGTGTGCGCCGTGAAGTGGAGACGGGGTTCCACGTACGTTTCCTTTCATCTTCCTGGAATGTTGACAAGACCGATTGACGTGTGGCGCTGGTACTGGTGAGTGCAAATATTCTCAGCGGGATCGTATAGTTTCTTGTGACGGCAAACGTAGATACAGTTGAGCAAGAGACAGGCTTAATACCAGAATGAGTAGACATAGTTTTCGTGGTCGTGCTAGTGACTTTAATGGAAATGAAATCCCAAAAGCATGCCATTAATAATTTGGGACTGACTGTAGACACAAGTTGAGCTTCGTAAAGTACTCCATTTAGTATGCGTGTGTGTATAATGGGAGTTTAAGATTCTGTATATCAAATAAATTGCCATTATCACGAATACACTCTTTCCCTTCAGTATGTACACGTTAAAGGAAAGAGCGAGGGAGAGAGAAACTATAGTTAAATTTCTCAAACAGCTATATTAGAACTCGACACATAGTCTACAAAATAATTCATTTAAACATTTGTATGGAAACTTCAAGTTGTAATTATATCGTAGATGTGTGTACATTCATAATTGCTTATATACTCCAGCACGTAGTCTCTCCGTGCGCACGACTCCACTACATATTCACATATCGTCTGTGAAGAACCAAAATGACCCATACAGAATCTAACGTCATGAAACAAAATGAGAAACATGCGCTTAATGTTAATTAGGAGTTTTCTAAAATTGTAGAATGTTCTATTTACATATTTTTGAAAAGTGTAAAATTCTCTATTTACATATTTAAAAAAAGTGTAAAATGCTCTTTTTCAATATTTTAGAAAAGTGTAAAATGCTCTATTTACATATTTTTGAAAAGTGTAAAATGCTCTATTTACATATTTTTGAAAAGTGTAAA
Source organism: Dicyrtomina minuta (assembly GCA_949802685.1). Classification (NCBI taxonomy): domain Eukaryota; kingdom Metazoa; phylum Arthropoda; class Collembola; order Symphypleona; family Dicyrtomidae; genus Dicyrtomina; species Dicyrtomina minuta. The sequence goes on along the minus strand of OX461808.1, from coordinate 156,604,956 downwards.
ATGCTCTATTTACATATTTTTGAAAAGTGTAAAATGCTCTATTTACATATTTTTGAAAAGTGTAAAATGCTCTATTCCCATGTTTTTGAAAAGTGTAAAATGCTCCATTTCCATATTTTTGAAAAGTGTAAAATGCTCTATTTAAATATTTTTGAAATGTGTAAAATGTTCTATTTCCATGTTTTTGAAAAGCTGCTAAAAGTTCTAGTTACATGCTTTTGAAAAGTGCTGAATGTTCTATTGAAATGCTTTCAAGACATATTTGAATATTTTTGTATACAGTTGATGTTGCTTTTAGCTAAAAATGGATTTGGGTCATTTTAGTTCTTTACAGACAATATATTATGTGTCGACAGCCTCAGTATACTTTGACTTTCACTCAAAAGTCAAACTTGACTTCATAGTTGGAGAGTTTGAGCTACGCATTAATACATAGAGCCACATAAACTTAGTAACACTCTCAGATTATTTCACTGATCTAGTCTGCCTGGCTTCACTTTGTGTGTAGATGTTAAATAGATCTGGATTTGGAAAAGTGAAAGCCGCTGAGAATTTGTGGGCGCTGATGCATGTTTCCTACTGTAGGCAAGAGCCTGACTTCTTTTATACTTGTATTGTAAGTATGTAATGATGTGCTATCCCTTTCACCCTTTCGTAAATAGATGCATAATACTTAAGTCCACTGGGACGCACATATTTCGTTGCCGTTCTCAGCCTCGACCGCAGTCATCGTGGGGAACAGTGACAAACCCCATTGTACTGATCGCACTGCCTTGCATGTCATCATTTCATTGTAAGCTATAAAATGACTTTCACTATCTCTTACGATTAGTTTAGAACATTGTGACGGTGAGTTACTGGAATGAATACGGTACCCGTAACCTGCACATTATTTCATTAACAATTTTAAATTCCTTAACTATCATGAAAGACAGGTAAGTATTGAGAAGTAACTTACTTTGGACTTTGCTTTTTATAATGCTTAGTTTCCGGAAATTTATGACTGTCCTATATAAAAAATAAAGGCCTAAAGTTTGTCAGTAATTCTCAAGTTCAGGCAGAATCCTGCAATGTAACGAACATATTTCGACTGAGTTCATAGTGATCCGATTAGGAGAGGGTTAGACGACTGCAATACGTACAAAGGGGGACATAAATTCCGAAAGAAGCTGTAACCAGGATTCAATCCTGCTCCTCATCTTGTTATCTATAAACTTAATGCAGTGCCATATACTTCAACTACCTACGAATAATCTGCTCAGCCTCTTTGCGTAACCTGACATGGTCGTGTAAATAGATTAGAAAAGCTATAGGCGTTGATGATAGTATAAAAGTAGTGCTACGTAGGTTTTGTGGTTGTGGTTGCATCTGTAGGAAAGCCCTGTAAGTAAAGTATAACTTGAAAAGGAAATAAAAAGAAACTAAAAACACACAGTTAGTGAAGAAACAAAATGACGCATATCCAATTCAAGCTAAAAATCAAAGTGAGTTATGTTATAAAAATTCTAGTTGCTACGATATGCCTCAACTGTTAATGGCAAGTTATTCGCAATTACAGACGTGTTCTTTAAAAACTGCAATTTGTTTTATTAAACTATTTTTTGGATTTGCAAAATGTTCCATTTACATGTTTGTGAAAATTGCAAAATAATCAATTTCCTGGTTTTTTAAAGGTGCGTAAAATTTCCAATTTATGTGAGTGCTTTTAAAATCGCGACACTTCAAAAATTTTGTAGATAGTGAGTATTATTTGTAGCTAAAAATTACGATGGGTAATTTTGGTTCTTCACAGACGAGTACTCAGCGCTGTCAGCGGCTAGCCAATCTCGTCGGAATCCAATTTGGACACATTTCCACTCGGAAATGACATTTTCTTGGAGCTCCATCATCCCATTAATTTCATCTCTTCCCAATCCCAACCCTATTTTCCGTCAAGATGAAATTTTCTTCGGTCTGACAACGGTCTTCTTCCTCTCCTTGTCTTTTCTCTTTTCTCCACACTATTTACACGTATTGAGACTGACACAGACAGGAGACATAAACTAGTTCAATTTTCGCGCTCTTTCGTTCTCTCTCGACACACATAAGAAGATGAAACTACTTTGTTTTCGATCCACTATAGTGATCAACATGGTCTGGTCTGATCCTGAGTTTATTGTCTGGTCAGGTCCGAATTTACTGGACCAGACAATATAGTATGGACAGGTCTTTGGACCCGACTAGACCATCCTGGACCAGGAAACCCAGACAAAAAGTGTCACTGCAACATATTATCATATTACTGAAATAAACAACACACTAAAATTAAATTAAATATTTGAAATTGTACTTAGAACAAAACTGTCGCACTTATGGTTTGTAAATAGCAAAATTTTCTGATGCAACTTGGTCATTCACGGGCACAATTTCCTAATACATATTTAGGTACACACTTTAAAAATCACCTTAAAGACACATTGCATTTCACAACCTGACCCTAATATTACTTGCTGTTGCACGGCTCTTGTTTTTTTCTTTTTTCAGTTCAAGTAAATGGTATTGGCGGCAGTCTCAATTATGTTAAAAATGTAGACACAACCATAAATTTAACAGTTTGCTTTTAGCAATCTGATCTCGATTCTGATCTCCAGATACTTTGTCTCAAGTCTTTTCCTTTCTTCACGTCCACGTTTATCTTCACGACTCCTACCCTTCACAAATTTCCGTATAAAAAGTGAGAAATGGCCAATCTAAAAGCAATTTCATAATTCATCCGTTATAACTAACGATGGCGATAAGGGCTTTTGAGGAAAATAGTCAAAATTGAATTGTTAAGTTAAAAGGATTGGTTTAGTATACATCCACTCAACTCAATCGGAAATGAAAACAAACTCAAATCAGGACTTGCAATCCATTCAGAAACACAATTTACAGCGCAGGTACATTACCTAGTACAGCCCTATATTATGTGACTGTACTGTAAACTTCACTGGCATCTGTGATTGTCTGTGAAGACTTCGAATCTTCTGCGGGTTGAACGTTTCTTAAAGGCAGAAGGCAGGCGACAGGCTTGAGTGGCTTGTAATGTAAAACTTATCTAACTTCACCTGACTCTTTAAATTTCGTTGCCTTGTTTGGTCGTGGCTGGAATTTTTACCTTTGCCTAAAATTGTTACCGTTACCGTTCCAAAAATATATCACTTTAGTGTTACTCTATTGGGTGACCGGTCGAAATCTTGAGTTAACACAGTATTTATTGTTTTAGCGGGAAATTCAGAAATTGGAATTTTGAATTTTTGATTGTATTACAGAAATTAATTATTAATAAGATGGATAAGATAACCAAAAACATACGTTGCGGCTTAATTGCTTCTTTTAATTTAAAACGTAAATTAAAACTAAAATTTGGCAGCAAATTCAAAATGCTTCATTTTGCTGTTAAGGCTGCCATAAAACAAGGGCTGAAGCCCTTGTTTTCTAAAATTATAGTTGTGTTTTAAATAGTGCTGATATAAAGTAACTCGACTGCATTTTTGAGTTTTTCATTCACAGTGGCCCGCCAACAAAGCGTAAAAAATCATTTTGATTTGTAGCCACCTAGTACATTCTACAATTCATATCCAAATTTAACGTTTGACTTTTTTCTAATGAAAGCGGAAAGCAACTGTTTAGGATGAGGAGATCCATTGAACTCAACATAATGCTTTCCTTAAAAAGAGTCATACATAAATTTTACGCTAAGTATAGGAGTGTGCGAAAAAAAGATAAGACCAAAACTAACATTTACTTTGAAAATAGGCTGATTTGAAATTTTCGCCTGAAATAGCAAAGTTTGTTGAGAAGTTTTCAAAGCGAATGTAAATTTTCATTCATGGGGGGGTTCGAGGAGAAAGAAGAAAAGAACAGAGTGAGAAAGAGTGCAAAAGCGAAGAGTGTTCCGTTTCATTGCCAAGGAGAGATCCAGTATTAGGAGACCCAAATGCGTGCAGTCTTAATGGAGGCATGGAGGTAGTTCGAGCTCAAAATGTATCCGACCGAACACATTGAGCAACCAGACGAGGCGATAAGTGCGTCAATGCTCCAGATCTGTCAAAACTCCTTATGAGACTTCATAATGTCTATAGTGAAATGTTCCATTTTACTGCCCGCATACTTATTTTTAATTTATTTGTGCTTACGAGAATCCGCTATCACTCACGCCTTAGTTGCTTAAAGTAATTGGTATTATGAGCAGACAGGGAGAAAGCTTTTGGTAAATGAGAAAGGTGAAAGCATACCAAAAGCTGCTCCACGAGAGACTCACTCACATTGTTTTTTGCTTCGTTGGTTGTAGTGGAATATAAATAGACAAACCTGTGGATCTAGAGGAAGTGAGGTGAAAAAACTCAATGTACTTTCCTTCATGTTAATCTCAAGCTCCAGCTGAGTTAGTGCTTTAGGGTACATTACCTTTCAGTGTGTTATAACGAAAAGTTTCATGCATTAGTCTTGTAGGTTTTCTTTATGTACTGTGGACGCCGATAGGGCAAAAGGGGGAATTTTGAATGGAAAAGGCGCTAAATGTAATGCAAAACAGAATTGATTTAACTAGCAAGGAAGAGTCAGCACATGTGCGCCGACTTTTAGCTCAAGTTTTCGCGCGTTAGGCGCGTCTAGCGCAGCTTTTAAACGTATGCGTAATCATTTTTGTCGCAGGTCAAAGGTTTGCTTACAGTTGCCCGCCAAAGTTTTAAAAAATAGGAGTTTAAACATTTTTGCAACCCTGTAGCTTCTACAATAAATTGTTATCCGATTTTCAACTTTGAAATTTTATGATCTCTAAAACCCTATCGTGAAAGTTATTTCTAGGTTTTTGAAAATCTGATAATTTTCTTTTTATTTTCAAAAATGAGGTTAATAAAAATGCTTCCAAATTACGAGTTTTGAAGTTTAAAAAAAAATGAAAATGTTTGAATTTAAAAAAAAACAGATATCATTTTTTGGATAATTTCTGTAAGTAGCATGACTATGGCAGGAATACTGATATCCAAAATGCATGTGTCATGATCAAGAAAGAAGTATATCCGTAGAAGATACAAATTGAAGTGTAAGTGTGTCTACGGACATAATAGAACCAGCTTTCAATGTTTTTAAAAGGGCTTGTAAGAACTTAAAACAGGGAATTTTTCAACTTAACACTTGACGATTGGACCTGTAGAACCAGCTTAGCTGTCTCACTTTTTGTATTTTCACTTCATTAGAAAACTGCCGCAACATTTTCGGATTTCCTGCCCTAAAACCCGTATTCTTGACTGAGAAGCCAGCGTGTGTGGTGAGTTTCATTTTCAAGCCGTATTTTCTACATATAAATTGATACTGGGAATAAAAATAAAAGCCAGAACTTAATTCAACGCTCCAATATTTTTTGTCTATGCTATAATTATAGTTTTAAAAAAGAAAGTTCCTTCTATAATTTTACCACTATCATCCATATCTTGTGTCTTGAAGTCGTGTTTTTAAAATCGATTATTGTATTTCTAAAGCCACGGCAGAACATTTTTTGACAGAGTCAAATTTAAAAGAGATCGATACAAATGAGAGCTGAAGTAAAATCCTATAATCATAATATGTAGTCTAAACTTTGTGTAGAAATTTTATTTTTTTAGGTGCACAGCAAAGAATTCTGTATTCTACTGAAAGAGACACTTTTGGAGCTGAATTGTGAGTTGGTGAGTACTTATGCAGTAACTGCAGTTACGCCATGAATTTTAAGCCGTTAGACTGATCACCGCACCGCACCACAACCGTTCCTGTCTTTGTCAGAGAAAGTAGATTCATATCGAGCTGAATTTTAAGTGAACATCTGAACATACATCTGTTCAATTGGGAAGATATTCTGAACAAGTGTTCTGCCGCTTGTAGGAGAAAGAAAATAGAGAGTGCAACACAATATACAGCCTCGTGTTTTTACGGACGATTTGAATTGTACTCGTTTGTAAAGTACCCATTTGAAGAACCACAGTAGACCTCCCTCTCCCTGCAGCCAAAGTCCAAAATTATACGGAACGCCATGCTACAGACATCATACAGTCTGAGCAAATCCGTATAATTTTACTATGGTTATGGTAACATGGTATGACATTAAGTGCAGTTGTATGGGAACTAGGAATGTTGGTGGACAAGAAAAGTATTGAAGCTTGGAATTATTCAGAGAAACTCGAGAGTATATAGTAGGATTACTAGGATTCCGGGTTTTTACAATTCAAATGCCACATGACAGATGAGGTCTGGAACGCCGAGATAAGGCGCTTTTTTTATGCCTTCCCGAGTTTCATTTTTATTTTCAGCATTTTTAAAGTTCGCTTGAGTCATGCTCTGGCGCCTCCGTTCCTCATCCTCAACGATCACTCCCCTACTTCTACTACAATTCCCTTACAATCGAACCCATCTTCCGCACACAGATACTCGACAGGAGTCCGTACAAGGCTCCGTTGTTTCTAAGACGACATATTGTGTATATTTCTTTTTCTTTTATTTTATTTCTTTATCCTAAACAAAGTGTGCCCTAAACTGCACTACATACATAACAAGGTGTAAAAAAGATTGTAATACAGCCTTGTAATCCGTCACCGTTAAACTCATAATTAAATCACGATTTATTTTTTGATAATCCTTTTACTTCGTTTTTCTTTTCCAAGTGAACTAAAATAGAAAAAAAACAAATGATAAATATGGCTCCACGAATTACGTCCTAAATTCCCAAATATTGTTTTACCTTCTTATGTACAAAGTGCAGTAAAATCATGGCCTTATTCTTCCAACAAAGCTAACATTTAACTATAACACGAATATCATAAATGGATGAGTATATTTTACTAATCTTTCAAGGTGTAGATGATAGACTACACTCTTTTCTAAGGACTATGACAGTAATATATCAGGTTAAACTAATTTTTCGCTTGTAAGTAGTACGTACCTCATGTAAATGGATTAATTAGTCGCCATTGATGGAGCACAAGTAAAAGTGAGAACGTGAAAAGAAAACCGAAGGGGAAAGCAGAGTTAAAAAAAAGTAAGGAAATGTAATTTAGAAAATCAAAAGTGATGAGGCTCATGGGGAAAAAAATACAGAAGCCTTCATTTAGCGCCAATCAGGTGAAACAAAAGTTTAGTAACTTTTGAGATTTTGTAAGTCATGACCTATGGACGTAACATTGACGGGTTGGAGTCTTACTTCATGAATTTCCTCCTCCCTTCATTCATTCACGTCATGTTAAGACGAACGAAGAAAAGCCAATATATGCGGGAAAGATAAAACGGGGAGAAGAGCAAAAGTTTTCTTACACATAAAGTTAAAATGTAAGTACATAATTAAGTAACACACTCACACACAATAGCACCCAACTTGAGTGGGAGAAAGCAAACAATTTTGGAAAGTGAGCATTATTTAAATTTGAAGTTTTGTAATCTGTAGAACATTGTATTAAATCAAAAATTATTTTTTTTTAAAACAAATATTATTATACAATAAGACCTTAATTAAAAAAAAACACATTTTTTCAATTTTGCACATATGTATTAGAAATCACAAAACTTTAATTTTTTCAAAAATCATACAAACACTCCAGATGCTACGGGGTTGCAAAGTTGCTGGAATTCAATTTTTATTACTTTGACGCGTGATTGTGAGAGAACGGCGCAAAATGCAGTCGGGTTACGTTAGATCTGTAGTAACTAAGCTTGGCCTAGTTTATTGTGTGTATTATTTTTAAAATCAAGAGAATGCATAAGGCGTGGTTCCCTTGTACTTGTAAGTAGTTGCATGTAGGGAAAGAGATTGAGATGGAAAAAGCTTCCTTTATTCCTTTGAGAATCATTGTAAAAAATCTTATTAAAAGATCTAATTGGAAAAAATTAGAAATCATCTTTAATACGTTTTATCATGTGCGATTTAAGAAAAACGTTATATAACTATTTTTGCTCGTGAATAATTAACCTGAAGTACTTACCATCTGTATACACATAAAAAAAAGCATAATCCAAAAGTCTTAAAGTTGTCCTTTTGTTCTTATTGCTATAAATTGTAGATGATGATGCTGTGAATATTTTATGAGACTTCAGCTGAAACATCCGTATGGGAGTTATAAAATGAATCAAATTATTATTTTTCAGTAAACTTGAGATTATAAATTAAGATTAAAAAACTACTGCAGCACGGCTGTTCAAGCTGGAATCTTGCTTTGATTTCCCCATCAAATCAGTTAGTTGTTAGTTGTTAGTGAACTTTGAAACATTTCCTTGTTCCTGTACCATACTTTCATTTGTGTTTTCTGTTGTGATTACCATGAAAAAATTGCATTAGCCGTGAATGTAGTGCATCTCTTGTTAACTGTATTATTTTTTCTTGTAATCAAACACAGGTTTTCTTTCGAGGCAAAGGAAAAGTTTTTTTCTTGAGTTTGAAACACTTCCTGTTGCTCCAGTAGTCTTCGTTGACGGACGGGTGGTCATAAGACAGAAAAATAGGGACGAAAAACTCCCAAGACAAAAATGGATCTTTTCTTTGGAAACTCTTATATAGGAGCTATAAAAAAGAAGTAGCGAGAAGTGTGGCTGCTTTCCTGTTTTTAGATATTGAATTATTTCTAGACTCGATCATTTTCCCCTTTCTTACAAGTCACAGTTGTTTCGTTCTTCTTGGCATTGAACTAGGCTCAATAAAACAAAACCATTTCTGTGTCTGTCCATTAAACATGCGAACCGGTTCTAGTCCCTTTCTAGATCTCTTTCCCTCCCTGTGCCAAGCCACATTTCATGGCAATGTGAATTGTAAACAGTAAGTTTCCAGGTCCCGCAGCTCCCAGCAGTGATCTGCTCTCTGTGAGTACGGCCATTTACGGTAAATAAGGGGACGAAGCCATATTTAATTCAAAACTATACTAAAAGAAAGGTGTTTGCGATTAATTTATAGCACTATAGCAAATTCTTTGTTCTGGGTTTCTGCTTACTACTTGTGAGACATGAAGCAGATATGAGTTGAAATTAAATATTTACGTTTGGAGTTGCATGTTGCTGAAGTGAATTTGAAAAACGCTACAATAGCGTAACTGCATGAGCATACAAGAGAATCTTGAAGTTCTTTACTCTCTTGCTATTTCCTTGGTCTGCGATAAAGACAAATTGACATGTAAATAATTGATGACGGGAAATACAAGGAAGAAAAAAAAATGTACTAAGAGTTTGTGGAGGATGTTCTTTTGATCGTTACGTAAGATTCTGTTCTTGAGCTCATTCCAGCTCTAAAATGTACCGCGCGTGGCTCATTCAAAATTTTATTATGGACCATGGGATACGTCCTTATGGTCTCTAGAATTTTAAAGTGAAAGTATACACATTCCCTATAGATACAAGGGACGAAAATTGTAAAAGTCAAAAACTACTCTAACTCCTTTCAACTGCATCCTTTCCCTCAGTCACTGCACTGTCGCCTTAAAACTTTCGAACATGAAACTATACTAAAATACTAACCAGCAATACATAGTATGAGCTATGCAAACCCAACAGTTTTCCATTTCTGCATCTACTCACAATTTAGTACTCCCTTAAATTCATGTATTCGAAGTATGTAACGCAACTTTGTTGAATGGTAAAGGTCAAAGTTTAAACATTAGAATTTTCAAAAATTGCTAAAGTTTTTAATTTTTGGCAAAATTGGTATTGTCCATCAGGCGAGTTTTGGCAAAATGGTTATTGTCCTTTAAATGATTTTTAACAAAACTAATTGAGTTTCAAACAATCTTATCATCGTTTATTTAATTATTATTTCTTTTTCATGTAAAATGTAAAGCTATCTCGTTTTGCCAAACAGTGTTTCATATGTTACATCTTCTCTTTAGTTGAATTTATATAGAATAATATCCCTATGTTATGTTCTCATTTTAATTCTTGTAAACTGCATGGAGTTGGGGAAAGTTGAAATTGGAATGGAGTATGACTTTGACTTTTCCACCCCGCAGTTCTTTTGGCTAAATAGCTTTAAGCACTTTCATTTTTCAGTTCACATTATTTGAACCATGAAATTGGGGTAGTTCCATGTTATAACATCAACTACATTAGGTTATTTTAGACATTCTGTATTCCCCTTTATTTCTTGTAATTACAGGGATACACGAAACACAATCAACAAACGAATCAGAGTTTATCAAAAATTCAATCAGTATTAATTTACTACTTGACTATAGAATTTGTCTTTCCCACGGAATTATAAAATGAAAATCTCTCAGTAGGCATTCTGCATTATTGCAATCAAGTTCACATGCAAGGGCCAAGGGCGATTTACATAGCTTGCTTGATTAAATGTGTACAAGAGCGGTATGTTTCGTGGAAAGATAAATTCTGAATTCGTATTGGAAGTTTGTAGAATTATTTTTGAATAGATTCAATTGAGAATTCGTCTTTTGAATAGACGAATCAGGACCTATACATTTATTCGTGACAGTCTTTGAATTTCTAATGCATTTATACTTTTCTATGCCCGTTGAGTTTATGACTATGAGTGAAAGAAAATTTCTTGTAGGAAATATTGCAATTCATTCTATATGTATAGTTATAGTCAGTTAGGTTATATTGCACACTTACATCTGAATTTTTGGGACGAAATCCCAGTATCAGGCAATGACTGTTCAGTGGATTGTGGCTTTCAATTTTCAAGTTAAATTATGCAAAAAGCAAAACTTTTTCATTCTCAAAGTATTGAAAACGCAAAATAAATTCTGTTCCTGCGCTTGACATTTTTTAAAATTTTTATTTGGGATCAGAGTAAATGAATTGAAGGCAAAATTCAAGAAATAATAGTAATCACACATTTTTGAGCTTATTTTAAGCTTTAACAAATCAAGCCAATGAATTTATTTTATGGGATCCATGCAAAGCCTTATATAATTTATTTGGGTTATATTTTTAAAAATATAAGTGTGATTTGTGAATGAAACAATATATTCACTAAATATTACGGGCATGATGAAGGCTCAATGGTCCCGGGTAATTCAACTCAACGGGTTGGGCAATCCTAAGCATATCTAAGCTATCTCTCTATCACCTACATCATCTCTAATGCAGAAATGCGGACATATTAACAGAGAGCGACAGGAGAGAGAGTGTATTTTATCTCAGTTTGTATCCAAGAAGAATAACGTCTCGAGAGAGCAATGCGTCAAGTCAAAAAAGTTGCTGACATGCTAAAGGGAAGGACGTCCTGACGTCCGTGGGTCTCCATGCTCATCTGTTTCTTCCTCTACAAGATTCAACACTCTCTGGACAGGACAAATCCCTCTGTGGTCTGTGGAGCCATTAATTTTCAATAAATACTAAAATATTCCATTCAGTCTCTATTTCCCAATCTTCTCATTGTCAGATGTATATGCGTATCCTTATTTGTTTCAACGCATGCAATCTGTGCTCAAGCTTCTTTTCTTGTTCTTCATTTTGCACTTTGATTTTGTGAGTTTTAAATTAAGAGTTATGCTCAAGCTCTAGTATCTATACTCATATATTCACTACAAATAAGTGCATCTTTAACCAGGATTGACACTGATGGATGAATGTATCCAAATACTTTCCAAAATATGTTTTTTATCGTCGTGCAATTGTCTGCACTTCTATATTAAATTTGAAGAGTTTTTTGGCAAAACGGGATAAGTCAATTTGTTTAAAAAATGAGACTATTTGTGTTATTTGTTCTTTTCGACTAGATACGTTACTGTGTTGAATGGTAAATGTCAAAGATCAGCCAAAGTGATTTTTAAAAATGGCTCAAATTTCGTTTTTTGGCAAAAAAGGATAGGTCTATTCATCTATTAAATTATTTTGGGCAAAATGGGATAACTCCACCTAAAACACTCATTTCTGATTTCAATTTGGTTTTTGAGTTTTTTCGTAGTTTTTAGAAGACAATTGCCGTGCGTTAATGTTTTTATGTAAAGAATAAAATTTCATTCAAAATGATTAAAATTTCATGTCACGGACTTTTTACCCTATGTTAAGTTATTGATTTTTTGGCAAAACGGGATAAGTCCACACAATAAAATTTTTGAAAATTTTATAAAAAAATCTAAAGTCCGTCTAAGATTATGAAACTACTTGTAATTACGCTTCGTCAGGTGTAGTACCTGTAGAAAAAAATTGAGTTTGAAAAACTCAACCTGTCACCATGTTATTATTCATTTTTCGTTGTTCCTGTAAAATTTGCTTTGATGGACTTATCCCGTTTTGCCAAAAAACTCTTCATTTGTATTCTCAATACTTTTTGCATAGGCATTACGTCATTGCACTAGTAACATTAATCATGTCTTCTTATGGAAGTACGGGGCTACCTGTGCCTCATTTGGTTAGTCACTCTACTCAAACAGCCTATATACTTCTGAAACGACTCGCATATTTTGAACTTGTGTTGCGACGAATGAAGAAGACAATGCAAGTCTTACAAGGGAATAGTTTTACATGGTACGCGCCAATTTCAAAAAGTCATATCTACAAAAATCAGGCTACTTTTAAATAGTAGGGATCCAAAGTAACTCGATTGCATTTTGCTTTGTTTGGTCACAGTAGCCCGCCAAAGTTTTAAAAAATTCAAATTTTAATATTTTGCTGCCCTGTAACTTCTACAGTTCTGATTCGATTTTGACGAAATTTGGTTTTTTCTAACGTTTAGACTGTTTTCTACAAAGTAAATTTAGGATTTTTAAAAATTCGAAAATTTTTATTTTTTTGACACATTTTTGAAAATACATTATTTTTAGGGCCTTATTTTATCGACCAATTTTTCGAAAAAATGAAAATTTTCAAATTTTGGAAAATCATGAAATAACTTTGTAGAAAACATTCTAAACGTTAGAAAAAACCGAATTTCGTCAACATCGGATCAGTACTGTAGAAGTTACAGGGCGGCAAAATATTAAAATTTGCATTTTTTTAAACTTTGGCGGGCTTCTGTGACCAAACAAAGCAAAATGCAACCGAGGTATTTTAGATCCCTAGTATTTGAAAGTAGCCTGATTTTTGTAGATATGACTTTTTGAAATTGGCGCGTACCATGTAAAACTATTCCCTTGTAAGAATTTACTGAAGAATGAAAATTCTTTTGGGAAAAATTATAAGTTCTAGTTGCCAGGATGTTGCGCTACTCTAACGATAAGACAGAAAAAATGTTGAGCATTTTAATATGTACGTAAAAGCAAGAATTGTTATTCAAGATGAGGATTGGAATTGCCAGTATTTGTGTAATAACATTAATTTGAATCCTTGAACGGAGTTATGTTGTTTGTGTTGAGCAGAGCAGCATAGTCAACCACAGAGAGAGAATAAAGTCATGTTCTGTAACGTGAAGAAAGCTAACAAATTTGCAGTGTGGAGTCTTGAATTTCCGGACCGACGCTTTAGATTGTGTGTGACGAGAGCGAAAGGAAACGAGAGGAACGAGTGGGAAGAAAGTACTTTCTCTTGCTTTTCTATGGTTTTTGTACGCGTGTTTGGGACGAGTTGCCTATAGTGTTTGGATTGTTAAACGACAGCGAAACTTCTTTCTTGCTCCGACAACATGTTTTGTTCAGTGCCATACATTTGCATATTCCTACAATCTCAATTTCCATATTGTGACACTTTCTTTATACTGTCAACCGGGAAAGACATCACCACAAAGCATTCTCCCAACAATTCTCCGCCTTTACTCGGATCCTCTCACTTACCATTTCTCTACACATCCATGCATATCCACAAATCCATAATTTATTCAACAGAGCATTTGCATTTGCTTTGAAAATCTCATCACATATATTTATATTACATTGGCAGCCGTATTCCTTCTTTCCAGCCGCCCGTCTTCGTGTGTAATATGCTCCTCTCTGTCAATCTGCGTTTCTCTTGTCCCCTCCGACTCCATCAAATTAGGTGTTCTATTTTCTCGCACGCGCGTTCTATCTTCCTGATTTTGAGAAGTATTAGCATTTCCTTCGTTTAATTACTTTGTTTGCATTTTTAATTTCAGCTCGGCTTTAGTAAACGTGGGCAACGACTAACTACATTTGAGATAGAATGAAGACAAAGAAGATCTCGAGCTAAGGCAAAGCATATCTTACTAAATTTGCTTTGACAACTGTATTTTACACTTACAACTGAGACTCAATAACAAAAAGAGCTACCTACATAAATTATTGTGGTGTTGCTTTAGTGAGGGGCATTGTTATTGTGGGGTGGAGCTATATCTTCTGTGAAGAACCAAAATGACCCATATCCATTGTAAACTGGATTTTCCCAATATCTCCTCTTTTCCCCCGTATCACGACCGGGACAGGTGGTTTGAACAAGAATGCGACCGGGTCGGTCTCTACAGTTGGAGTTCTTCCTCGCCCTCGACCGCGATTAGTAGACGACGCGGTCCTCGGTGGCCGGGATCGTCCTCGGCCCGCTCTAGTATTTACAGAGGAAGCTACCGAGGGATGCCAACCGCGCTTACGAAGTTCCTGCTCACGGAGTCTTGCTACGTTGGACTGGCTACGGAGTACTCGGTGACTCGGTAGGGGATCCGTTGTGGGGATTGGGATGCACGACTATAATGACCCGGTGTGTAGGTGTCGGTATGTCCGTCGACACTCACACCCGGAGTACGAGATAGATGACCGTTATACTCCGGTACCCGGTGAACTGAAAGTATCACTACAGTACCACTGTGCTGGCTCCAGTAAGCCAAGTAATGCCGATGCAATGTTTAATGTCTCACAGCACAAGAATATAGTTTATGGGAGTGTCTTTTTATTTGAACTCTGTTACTGTTCCCTTTACCTCACACAATGTACATTTACCCACTCCACGAATAACGAATAATGATCTCTTAATTACACACAATAATAATCCCTTTCGGGTAATTAAAATAAGATTCCCGAAGGAGAAGAATAAGAAGGAGAATAAATAAATATATGTAATATAAATATAAAACAAGATGGCTGACGGGCTATCTATTTTCCTCACTTTACTAGCTTTCCACCTAGTTGTATCTCCTTGACGAGTAAAATAGGAAGTGAAGTCCTGGCTCTGTTCGCCTGCTGAAGAGGACGGCGATCGTACGATCGAGAGAGTGCCTACGTCATACTCCTCAGCTCCAACCGTCTTTTCCACTTGCCCTACTTTACCTGCTATACTCCTAGCCCCGCTCCTCTCCTATACCTACATTCTTCTCCTGCTATACGCAGCGGAAATTTACTGCTTGCACCGACGACGTCGGTTGGTTTTCCATCCCCAACCTTCCTTGTCTATTTCCCGCTACTGCTATAAATACCCCTGCAGTACAATTTCCATATTTACCTTCACACTATCCCCCCCACCTGTTTCAACCGGGTAGTACTTGCTCCAGCATCGCAGATGCTCCTTAAAGCACGTACCCATTGAAACAAAGGTGTAAAAAAAAAGAGAGTGCCGTACTGCTGCAGCCGGGTCGCCGTCTCGCCTAAGCCCTATTACCTTCACACTGCTGTCAGATCTTTGACCGCGACCGCGCTCGTCATCCCGGTCCCGCTATCTCATCTAGCCCTGCTCGTCTCGGTACCCCCTACACCGCGGTATCCCGCTCACGTCTCCACATAAAACATCACCTACGAGCTGCTGGCTGACCGGGCCGGTCGCCCTATCTCATACCTAACCTATCCCGCCGCCACCTTCACAAAACCCAAATTCTGACGGCTTCATCACAACCATAATGCCAACATTATATACAATGTCACGTCACCAAGTCAAATATTTAATAAAATAATAATAAAAAAAAATAATGCCGCACCCATGTGCACAATCATAATTACTAACATACAACTGTAATAAATAGTAATAAAACATACAAAAAGAACATAATTACCAAGTACAAACATGCGATCCCGGTTCCTCCCCGAACCTGCCAGATCCTCACCATCCTATGCACTTTATACCGTGCTATGCGTCATAGTTAACATAAAAAAAATGTAAAAAATTTGTATAAAAGTACAAAAATACGATCCCGGTTCCTCCCCGAACCTGCCAGATCCTCACCCTCTTATACACTTTATAACATGGTACCTCTTAAAGTTAACAAACAAAAAAAAATGTAAAAATTCATACAAAAATACAAAAACCACCTAATCCCGGTTCCTCCCCGAACCTGCCGAATTCTCACCACCCTATATATCTCATAACATGGTACCTTTTAAAAACTAACATAAAAAAATATAAAAAATCAGTATAAAAGTACAAAAATACACAATCTCGGTTCCCCGAACCCCATAAACTTGCAACATACACCAATGGACCCATACACACAACACAATGCCTCTTCATTCCTGCGACTGTCCCGGCTCTTCTTCATCCCGGTCTTCATTCGTCCCGGTCGCAGCTTCAGTAATCCCGGTCGAAACTTCAAGTGTCCCGGTCGAGGCTTGCTCCTGTCCACTAGTATTACCTTCGCTGAACCCGATCGGCATCCCGTTCTCGTCAAAACGTAGGGGCATCTGCAACTGGTTATCATCCGTAAAGAACGGCATGCCAGACCCGACCGACGTGCGCACCACTATCTCCCCCAGAACACTTACTTCTGGCGACTCGGTCTCCGTCTGACTATTGCCTGGTACAATGACTACCGGGTCCTCAGCACCGGGCTCTTTTACTTCCACACTTTGAAGGGACGTGTTCTGACTTCCAAACGCGTCTGCTGCTTGTGCCGCTCGGTCTTCCTGCATGGCCAGGACTCGCTCTGCAACCTCTTCATAGAATCTGTCCCGGTCCACCGGGGCCCACACATCAGGATTCGAGTTCCTCGCTCGCAAGTCAGTTACCGACCGCAGCACTCCCGCTACTTGCAGGTACACATCCTGGAGACCGCGCTCCATCCCAGAATCTCTAAACATTGGTTCCCGAGGCGCCCGAACCAACATCCAAGGCTGCTCCTTCAACAGAGCCTCTATCGCCCTCATTAAATCGTACGCGCCTACTGTCGCTGGCCCCCTCACTAGTCCCAACAATTGATTCTGGAGAACTTCTTTCTCCCCGGCCGGCGCGTCCGCTTCATAGGCTCTCACTTCAACTCGGTTCCATGCTGTCTGCATCACATCCATTCGAAACATGATGTCCTCTTCACCAGGCTTGCGTAGATAAGGCTGGGACTTATCCACCAATTCCTCCGGTCGCTCTGGCTGTTCTTCTTCCGCCGACAAGCACGAGACCACCGTATGCCCGACTGCCCGACAGACTCGGCAAACCTTCCCGATCTCGTACATCCCCGGTTGCGTTGGAGCATATACCGGGCCCCTAGTTGTGTCTGCCAACCAGCGTCTCTGCCATTTGATGTGGTTGTCCGGGAGCAAAAGCCAGCCAGTCACTGCGTTGAACACGTAGACCCTTCCTAATACAGGATGCCTGCTATCCCATACCCGGGTCTCCGTGTCCAACAACAGCTTCATGACTCTCTTCCCTGCACCCTTGATGGCCTTCGCTTGCGCTCCAACTTTACTCATAAAGCCGGATGCCAGAGTCCTTTCATATTCGACCGTGGACAACGGCTGCTTCGGATCCTGCTCACCGTCCTCAGAATCCTCCTCACTGTCCTCGGTCTCCTCCGTGGCCAAGTTCACGGTCTTCACTTTCTTGGCCGGCGTTCCTTTTGGTGTCCGCTGCTTTCGCTTCACAGGCTTCGGTCCCGGTGTGCCTTCACCGTCCGGCACTACACCGCCTTTGCTCCTGGTCCTGGCCGGAGCTGGCCTTGTCACGGTCTTGCTGTCCGCCTTCTTCGCTGCACCTGAGCTCGACGCCCCGGTCTGGCCCGCATGCAACCGTTTGTTGGCCTTTGCAATTGCATCATCTTGCAACTTTTGATGCTGCGTGGCAATACGCGCCTGCTCTGCCGCCAGTACCGCGGCCGCTTGCCTGTCTTCTTCTTCCTTCCGACGCTGCTCGGCCCGAGTCACACTACGTTGTTCATCCCAATCTTTGATGAATACCTCAGGCCGGCAGTCGTCATCTCTAACCGCAGAAGCATTAGACTCACACCCATCCGGATCTATTATCTGCACGGTCGAGTCCAATAGGTTGATCGCGTCCATGTGCATCAGTGTCTGCACTGGCTTCTGTAGTTCCCGGAGCCTGACCCAACCTTCCAGCTTCTTCTTCCCTTGCATCATTCTGCCCGCGTCCTTCTCATTGACGCCGGTGGTATCCGTTACACTCCACAAATCGATGAACTCAGCAAAGGCACTAAACGCGTCCTTAAAATACCCGTGCACTTCACCCTGTTGCGCGCACCGGCATTTGGACGCCCACTTCGATGGAATATCCTGGGCCTTTAACTTATTGGACTTGCCCAAAACTAGCGGTACTTGGATCATCCATGCTATGGACCGCATTGATAACCATTCCCCTGGTCGTAGGTCCAGCCTGTACGCAAACTCCCTACGAAGCACTATCAGAATCGACAGGAGACCCCTCGGGTCAAATTTCTGCTTAAGGTTAAATTGTATCTTGTCCACCAAACCGCGAACTTCCTTAAGCAGCATCAAAACATCCTGTTTTAAGAGCGCGTCTGAATACTGAGGCGCGACTACTGGCATGCGTGCACTTAAAATCTCTATTCTGTCTGGCACTGCCTTCAACCATCGCTCATAGCCCATCCGCGGCATCGAGTAAGATTCCGCGTACAACCGCCCCAAGTTAATCACTCCTAACACCACTTTCGCCATGAACTCTACCTGCGTGTCCCGGAGTATCACTTTGCCCTCGTCTCTCGATGGCCTATTGTCCTCTGCCATATCCACCCGGGACACCCGTATTCTCGGAAACACCGTGCACATCACCACTTCAACCTGTCGCGGTGCGTCCCGCTTATACTTTGCTGACCATATCTTCTGCCACAGGAACTTAACGTCTACAGCGTGTCGCGGTCGAGTATCCGCGAAATTCCTGAGCAGCTCAAACTGTGATCCCAAAACGTAAAACCACTTTGTAGCCTTATGGTTCTCCAGCCACTCCATCACGCATACTCTGGCTGTGTGGGGTAAAGTGGCAAACCCCATGATCACCACGTTGTTCCCATCGGTGACCGCGATTACCGATATGTAACCTTTCCTCGTAGTGTGCCGGGTAGCCCTCCACACGTGCACGCCAACGTGTGTTGCCCCTGCGAACTTATCCAACGCGGCCTTAATTTCCTCGTCTGTGCTGATGTCCGCGTTCACCACCAGCTTCTTCGTTATGGACGGTTTTGTATCCAACGACTTCTGGTCCCAGGACCCGTCCCGCTCCACAAATGAGTGGATTCGCCTCGCCGGCAGATCTTCCTTCGTACTATGTTTGAAGGCTTCTAAATCTTCAGCCTGCTGCCGGTAGGCCTCCGTTAACCCCCGAAGGTAGTCATGATCTTGTGGCCGCTCCGCGACCTGAATCGTACCTCGTTCGAGCGCCTCCGCCTTAACACTCTGCGAAAGCCACCCGAGCTCCACCGGGTTATCAGGTAATCCGGATACGAACGCCCGGTCGTTCAATCCTTCGCTGCATGCTGCAGCCTTCCACGACACAGTGCCATAGGCCTGTGCAACGTCCAGCTCCCATTGCGGTGGGGCTTCCATGCTAAAAAAAATTTAAAACCACAGATTAGACAATGTCTAAGTGAGATTCCCCTCACCTCCGTCTCGCTGTGTTTCCCAAAAACTCATGCATGTGGCCGCGCCGAGGCACGGCCAGAACAACAAAATCCCATCACCGCGGTACCCCTGATACCGCAAAAGAAAACTTAAAACCAAACTTAATTACTACTCATGCGGCGATCCCGGTCGCCCGGTCTCGCCACGATATTCCCCGCTACTTCTGGATGGTCCGAAACCATCCCGGTCGTCTCTCCTTACTCTACGGTGTTCTGGTGCCAACTAAGATGCATTGAGCAAATACTTAACGTTTAAGCGCGTACCTTGTTTGCTTACCCACAGAAAACTTTAAACTGTGACCGTACACCACACCACGGTTTCCGGTATCTGGACGCCCGCTCCTGAATGGTACCCTTGTCGAGTTCTTGGTTCCGCAACACCTCACTCCGAGCGGTCCCCATTCAGGCTGAGTTTTAATGTTTATACACGCGGCTCTCTACCGGTGATTCCCTCAGATGTCTTTAGTAGGTCTATTCTACCCCGCGCGCCTACCCTTCGCTTCTCTAACTTGCTTATTGAGGATCTCGGTCCCTGACTGACCGCGATTACTCCAGTGTCGTGTCATACTTCAGCTCATGACACCCCCGCGCCTGATTCTATTCTAACCTCAGTCATAAATCGATGCGAGCCTCTACGATTTTATTCATAACGCCGGTCGTACGTCTACAAATACCAGCTTGAGGTAAGCCGGCCGATTGTCCCATTGAAGGTTTTGGCCACATCCTCCGCGGTCAGAATGACCGCGTCTCCGCTCGTCCCGCTGACTTTCGTATTTACTAACCTATTTTTCACCAGCGTCCTCCAGACTAAGTCTGGGTTAGGCTTAGTTTATACTCCCAAAGCTTTGAGTACCGCGCTCGCACCGGGTCTGACTACTTTATTCCCGGTGCCTAACTCCCAAAAGAACTGAGACCAGACTTGATTGGAAAAGAACCGAGCCAAGTCCCGTAGTTTTTGTTCGACAACATTCTCCGCGGTCAGTACAACCGCGTCGCTACTCTCCCTACTCTCAACTATGCCTAACTAACCTAGCATTCAACAGTGTCCTCCGGACCGCGGTCCGGGTTTGGCTTAGTTTATTCTCACAAAGCTTTGAGCATCGCGCTGCCTCGGGATTCCATATCTTGACTAGCATCCTTGATGGTCTACGACCTGGACATCCCCCCGATTCTCTTACCGCCGCTGCGAGACTCGCCTCTTAACTAGCACCCCCGGTGGTCTACGAGACAATCCCGCTCTCTGCACTGCTACCGCGTACCAGGACTCGCTCCTGACTAGCATCCTGAGATGGTCTACGGAACGGGTACACACCCTACCTCACTCTGAACCCCTGGCTAGCAACTCTATAGGAAGGTCTACGGGATTTTTTGGTCTTACGACCGCGCGCCAGGTCTCGCTCCTGACTAGCATCTGGAATGGTCTTCGGAACGGGCGCACACCATATTTCTGACGAAACCCCTGGCTAGCATCTTTACGAAGGCCTACGGGATTGACAACTTACTACCGCGTACCAGGACTCGCTCCTGACTAGCATCTTACGATGGTCTTCGGAACGGGTACACACCATCCTCCACTCTCACTCTGTCCTGACCTAGCGCGATTAATGCGGGCCTACGGACTCACCCCTGGCTAGCATCTATATCGAAGGCCTACGGGATGTTGGTTTTGCTGATATTTAGATCGCTCACAGCTTAGAGCTAGGCCGACTTTCACGGCATCCCCTGACTAGCATCGTTGGCGATGGTCTTCGGGGTATGGAGCTCCACTCCGGCTGGTTTATATGCTCCCGCAGCTTTGAGCCCGAGCCTCTTGCTCGCTCCGACTTCCTACAAACGAAGGTACGAGACCTTCGCCTAAGCTCAGATCTTACCTTCTATGCCTGCCCCTACGGTGGAGATCGGGACAGGCGTGAGGCGCAGTTTAACGTCGTACACACCATAGGACGTGAGGAAGAATAGGTTTGTGCCCGTCAAGACATCCCTATCCTTCCCACCTTAACCTAAAACACACTTTTTTCCGGTTTTATAAAATTTTTAAAAGTTTTTTTTTTTTCAGTTTTTATGTAAAATTTCATAAGAAAACTCCATGCAAAACTAAAGGATAAATAAGAATAGGATAAAAGATAAAAGATTTGATTGAAGAGTTTATAATAAACTAGGTATTTCAATCATTAACATCGAAAATTCATGGACACTGCCAGTGTCCTCCTTGTCCAGCTTGGACATGACTCGGTTAGGTGGAAGATGCTCCAAGATTTGATGTATGATAGGCATCGGGTTCTGTATCTTCGGTGTGTAGCTATTCAACTCTTTATAATTTACCACCATTCGCTTATGGCCGTTCGGTTTTGGTATAATTAATACTGGCGAGGAATATGCCGAAGTTGACCGCCGTATCTTACCCTGTAGCTCCAACTTATGCAACGTCTCGTCTTCCCACTTTGCTATTGCCGGTGGTCTTCGAGCAGGTTTGCATTGTATCACCGGGCAGTCCTCCGGGATACGCAGATCGTGGATGATCGCGTTCGTAATCCCGGACCTACCATCACTCCGTACTACCCCGGGATACTTTTTGACCAGAGTTTCGACGAACACTTGGACGGACGACGTCCCCAGCTTTGCCCGGTCGTGCCTGTCCGGGGTCGACGCTAGTGACAAGTCACAAACGTCTTTTGCGGTTTTTACTGACAAACCACGGACAAAGTACCCGACATCTCGCTCCTTCTCTTCCTCGGTCGGGACATCCCATCGCATCTCGCCCTTCACGTCGTCGAAACTCAAGCCATGTCTCCATCGGAACTTGTTTCCGATGAAGATAGGGCACATTAGTCCCTCTTGGACCAGGAAATCCTCTCTAAACCACCGACCCGCGATCTTCCTATCTAATGTAACTACGCCTCCCGCTGTCACTACCTTACCATCAAAACCCAACATCTTTACTAAAGACTTTCTTATCTCTAACCCTAATCTATCGCACTCCTTCTTGGATATAGCGAGCGCGGTGCAGCCCGAGTCTATTAGCGCGAAATACGGAAATAGCTTTTGTTTATGCTTGATATTGACTAGGGCGTAAGGGGCTTTGTTTATCCGGTGTAAAAGACACGGGTCCCCTCGTCTGTCCGTGTCTGAACCCAGTTTAAAGTCGGTGGTAATACCGAAGGCACGAATTTGGCTTCTAACTTGTTTATCGCCTTCTGGACTTGGTCTTCACCGGGACTTGGTTGTTGATCCCGGTCTCGCCTCAGCACGCTGCCTTCTTCTTTATTCTTCGCGGTCCGCAACGCATTGAACAACTGCCTCCCGTCTGGGTCCTCTTCGTTTTCCACCGAGTCTTGTAGGCCTTGCATTCCTTCTGGTGTCCCGGTCGGTGGTGTCCCGGGCTGGTGTTCCGCGACTTCCTCTTCGGTACACGCCTGAGCCAATATCTTTAACGCCATCACTTTAGCCTTCGCCGACCTGCAATCCTCTGTGTTGTGCGTGTTTCTGCTACATACGTGGCACCACTTCCCGGTTCTTCGCTCCGGTTGCCTATCCCGACGCGGTGATTCCCTTCTACCCTGAGAGCTAACTGATCTGTCCCGTCCTGGGCTCGACCGGCCCGGTGAGTTCTGTGTCTGCGGGCTTCGACTTTGCACCCTTCTGCGCTCCCCGGGACCGGGATTTCGCTCGTTGCTTCGCGGACGGTCTCTTGAGTTCCAACGCTGGTTCCGCTGCCCCTGGGACGACTGTTGGTCCTGGCCTCTGCTTCGGTCTTGTTGAGTCCACGGCCGATACGCTTCCTTCTCTTTTTCGGCTCGGACCCGGTTTCTGTGGAACTCCTCTGCTTGTTTAATAAAATCATTCAATCGCTGCGGGACCACTGTCCCCGGTGGGAATGCTCCGTACAGCGAGCTATGCATATTCTGCTAAATGCGACTAATAATTTCTCGTTGCTCCCAAGCATGAGGTTCTTTGATGCTTTTCAGCAGGGTGTAGAAATCGGATGCCCACTGCCGTATTGGTTCGTGAGCCTGTTGCTTCCAGTTGACTACCCTGTTTAACACGGACTGCGCGCTCGACCGGTCGTACGCCTTCAGAAATTCCGCTCTTACTGCTGCCCAAGTGTGGTTCACATCCAGAAGCGTCGCCTTAAGCCAGGATGCTTCTGCCGGTGTTGTCAGGCACTTCTGGAAAATCTGAATGTACGCCCTCGGCTGGGCTCCGTGGATCTCTAGGTGTGCTTCAAATGCGTCTATGTAGGTTGTTGCGATATCCACTCTGGGGTCGAAGTGCTGCGGTATGATGTGTAGCCCGGTCGCGGCCATCATACCTGCTAACAGCTGTGTCTGCTCCCGCTGTACCTCCTGGGCATGCCGGGTGTTCTGATTTTGTTGGTCCAGGACCTGTAACAAGTGGTCTGCCATATCCGCAATGCCCGGTGCTGACGTAGTGCTACCCGAGCTGTTATATGACTGCTGGCTGAACTGTGAGGGTATCGCGCTGAAGGTGACCCCCGGTGTCGATGGCTGCTTCGTCCCGGTACCCGTTGGCGTTTGCTGTAGCTGTTGGTGGCCAGTACTCGCTGTGACCTGTTGTAGCAAGTTTCCTGACGGAATTGCTGGACCCCCGGGATTCCTACCCCCTGCCAACTGGGCTTTGATGCGTCCCTGGTCCGCCTGTATGGACTGGACTACTAACTGCATGGACTGCATATCCTTCGACATCTGCAAGACATAGTCCAGCATTGTCTTCCCTGAGGCTTCCGCCTTCTTTGGTGCTACCGGCCCACTCGTTGACGCGGTCGCGATTTGCTTCGCCGAGTCTTTCAACTTCTTGGTCTCCGCTTGACTCAGCTCGGTGACACCTTCAAAGTTGGTGTCCCCATCATGTTCCGCCGTTATCATTTGATGCTGATATGCTGCGAAAGCGACCGCCACCTCCGAAGGTGTCATGGGCTTGGGTGCTTCTTTCACCTCTAGTTGATATTGATACACATACCACCTCTTCTTTACATTCAACAGGTCGTATGCTCCCGGTGTCTGCGGGTCTTCCAGCAGGAGCTGCTTTGAGATCAGCTCAGCTTCTCGGCCCGTCCACGTTACCCCCTCCGTCTTGATGTCGCATATTGGCTTCATCTCGGTCCCGGTCCCTGGTCTTCAGGCTTGGCCCTTGCTTATGCACTACCACCTCTTTAACCTGGGCCGGACCTATACGGAACTTTTTTGTTTCTCTAACTTATGAGGTATGTCGCGGTTGCCTATGTTACTTACGACTACCGAGACCGAGTCTACCCCGCGACCGAGTCGCGGTCTGCGCTATGCGGAAAGTTCTCTACGGACAGGCTGAATCTGGCTTGCTTTGGGGCTCTGGTGTGCTCGACTACTCCTGCCAAACCACAACCGCCGACCAAGGTACTCGCGTCTATGCTCAACTCGGTCTTATGCGTTCCTGCCGTATGATTTAGTATGCTCATATGCTACCCTTCCGACCGAGACAAGATCAATATTGTGTGTCGCGGTCGACTAGCTACGGTAACCTTAGAAATAAATAAGTTTTAGAAAAAACAGAAATGTGGAACTAGTGGTTCTCACCTGATTGTGCTGTTGTCTTCGGTACTTGAACAAAACGAAAGTTTTGTGTCCTGCAGGGTCGCCAGTGTAAACTGGATTTTCCCAATATCTCCTCTTTTCCCCCGTATCACGACCGGGACAGGTGGTTTGAACAAGAATGCGACCGGGTCGGTCTCTACAGTTGGAGTTCTTCCTCGCCCTCGACCGCGATTAGTAGACGACGCGGTCCTCGGTGGCCGGGATCGTCCTCGGCCCGCTCTAGTATTTACAGAGGAAGCTACCGAGGGATGCCAACCGCGCTTACGAAGTTCCTGCTCACGGAGTCTTGCTACGTTGGACTGGCTACGGAGTACTCGGTGACTCGGTAGGGGATCCGTTGTGGGGATTGGGATGCACGACTATAATGACCCGGTGTGTAGGTGTCGGTATGTCCGTCGACACTCACACCCGGAGTACGAGATAGATGACCGTTATACTCCGGTACCCGGTGAACTGAAAGTATCACTACAGTACCACTGTGCTGGCTCCAGTAAGCCAAGTAATGCCGATGCAATGTTTAATGTCTCACAGCACAAGAATATAGTTTATGGGAGTGTCTTTTTATTTGAACTCTGTTACTGTTCCCTTTACCTCACACAATGTACATTTACCCACTCCACGAATAACGAATAATGATCTCTTAATTACACACAATAATAATCCCTTTCGGGTAATTAAAATAAGATTCCCGAAGGAGAAGAATAAGAAGGAGAATAAATAAATATATGTAATATAAATATAAAACAAGATGGCTGACGGGCTATCTATTTTCCTCACTTTACTAGCTTTCCACCTAGTTGTATCTCCTTGACGAGTAAAATAGGAAGTGAAGTCCTGGCTCTGTTCGCCTGCTGAAGAGGACGGCGATCGTACGATCGAGAGAGTGCCTACGTCATACTCCTCAGCTCCAACCGTCTTTTCCACTTGCCCTACTTTACCTGCTATACTCCTAGCCCCGCTCCTCTCCTATACCTACATTCTTCTCCTGCTATACGCAGCGGAAATTTACTGCTTGCACCGACGACGTCGGTTGGTTTTCCATCCCCAACCTTCCTTGTCTATTTCCCGCTACTGCTATAAATACCCCTGCAGTACAATTTCCATATTTACCTTCACACCATTTTTAGCTAAAACCAATATTAGCTATATGCAAAAATATTTAATTATGCCTTGTGAGCATTTAAGTAGACTATTTTGCACTTTTCAAAAACATAGAATTAGAACATTTTTCACCTTTTGAAAAACATGGAATTAGAACAGTTTACACCTTTTCAAAAACATGAAATTAGAACATTACGCACCTTTTCAAAAACAAGGAATCAGAACATTTTGCACCTTTTCAAAAATATAGAATTAGAAAAATTTGCACCTTTTAAAAACATGGAATTAGAACATTTTAAAATTTTCAAAAACTTGAAAATAGGGCACTTTGCATTTTTGAAAAAACATGAAAATAGAACATTTAGCGTTTTTAGAAACTCCTAATTAACATTTCACGCATGTTTCTCATTTTGATTTTATGACATAGCTCATTTTGAATCTAGCTTAAATTGGATATGGGTCATTTTGGTTCCTCGCATACGATATTTGTAAAATAACTTCATGCACTTACAATTTGGCTCCACATTTGTGGCTATGCCATTCCGTTAAATGTTTGTATATGTGAGGCAGCCAAGTAGGAACGCCGTGCCGTGGCTGCACGTATGTTTTCTTTCATCCTCCTGGAATTCTGACGAAAGTGAGAGACGTAGTAGTAAGTGCAAATATTCTACGCTGGATCGTGTAGTTTCTTGTTACGGCATGGCATGCATGGATATAGTTGAGCAAGGGACGTGCCTGACCAGGGTGAGCAAGTTGTGATAGCGACTCTAATGGAAACGAAATTCCTAAAAGCGTCCCATTAATAATGTAGGAAGGCAGAGACACAAGCTGAGCTTTATAAAGTACCTACTCTTTCTTACAATTAGTATGCATGTGAATAATAGAAAGCCATATAAAGCTCGACGGATAGCGTTCACCAAATAACTCATTTTAATGTTTCCATGGAAACCAGAAGATGTAGATCGTTGATGCGTATGTAATGTGGTACGCATACTTTAAAGTAGTCTCTCTATGCTACCTTACTACATATGCACGTGTGTCAGTGGACAGTCTGTGTATACTTTGACTTTCATTTAAACATTTCAAACGTCAAACTTGACTTCATTTTGAGAATTTGAGCTACGCATTATAGCATAGAGTAACCTTAACTGACGATTAGAAGCATTATCAGATTATGTTTCTGAACTCATCTATCTGCAAGTGCTCATAGCGTAGCTTTACTTTGTGTGCAGATGTTAGATGGATCCGGAGAGAAAAAAGTTAAAGCCAAAGCCGCTGAGAATTTGAACCGTTGCCGCTGATGAATGCATCCTACTCTAGGCAAGGGCCTTACTTCGATTAAACTTGTACTGTAAGTAATGGTGTGCTATCACATTCTCCTTTTCGAGAACACATTCACACATTCACATATCACATTCTCCTCTCTTTCTTCCTTCTCAATGTGAGTCATGTCAAAAGGTTTTTCACTATGACGTAGTTACATTCATTTCTTGACAATTGCAAAAAAAAAGAAACTATTTCAACTTCCACTCACATGAGAACCTGCCTTAATTGAAACTAACTACGGAATGGAGCGAAACTACCTCTACCTGGAATACATAATTACTCATGTGAATGACATCTCCTTGTATAGTTATGCTCGAGTTCAAAATTCGGTGTTCGGCCTGAATCAGGCGCGTAATTTTAAAAATATCGATTCTTTTTCAAATTTCACCGCGCTCTATGTTTGCCCAATATATTCATAATATTTTAAATGCAACATCTGTATATATTTATTTAACCTATTATTTTAGGATTTTTGAGATCTTAATTTTTAGTTTTTGAAAAATTTATTTAAATCTCAGAAATAAGCATTCATTGAACTTTTTCGAAAAAAATTAAAATTTGGGGACTTTAAACAAACCCTGAAATTAATCTTTTTAGCTAAACATATCAAGATGTATTGCAAATATTATAAAAATTATACAAAAATTGTGGGAGCTGGAGTCGGGTGAAAATTGAAATATTAGATATTTTTGAAATTGCGTGTGCGATTGCGGTCAAACAAAACATTTTGCAGTTTTTGGACATTTTATGATGATGAGTATCTAGAAACTCGGAAAATGTTCAATTATTACTTGTAGTTTGAGACCAAGTCTCAGGTTCAATCAAAATCCTGCGATGTGAAGTTTCGCACAAAATTCACAGTGATCTCATTATATGAGAGGGTTTGACGACTGTTATACGCACAAAAGGGAGAAATGAATGCGGAAAAAACTTGTAACCATGATTCAATCCAACTCGTCATCTTGTTAACTATAAACTGAACGCGGTTCTATACTTCAACTTTCTACAAATATTTAAGTCACTTTTCCTTTTCAGCTCACTAACCCAACCTTAAATGGTCGTGTACATTATGGATTACAAAAGTAAGGCGATAGATAACATGACAGTAGTGGTCACGCAGGCTCTGTCTGTGGTTGCATCTGTAAGGAAGAACGGCACGTCACGTACACTATAACTTGAAACGAAAATTGAGTGGAAGTGAAGAAACAAAATGACCCATATCCAATCTAAGGTATAGAGTCAAAATAAGTTAAGGTCTAAAACCACTAAATTATAAAGATGCATAAATTGTAAATGCCAAGTTATTTGAAAGCTACAAAATGACCAACCTACATATTTACATGTTTTTTTAAAATTGCAAAATCTATCATTTCCTTGTTTTAAAAAGGCGCGTTAAAAGTTCTATTTACTTGTTTTTTAACAATGCAATACATTTCGATTGGATTGTTTTAAAAAATTGCAAAATGTTTGGTTATGAGCTAGAGGTGTGAGAAATGTTTTATTTAAATGCTTTCAAGTTCGCGGAACCGGAAACCGGGACACTTTAATTTTTATGTAGATGGTGTATTTTATGTCTATAGCTAAGAATGGATATGGGTCACTTTGGTTCTTCACTGACAGTGTGGTACTATAGCACTGCCAACCGCCAGAAAATTCGTTGGAATCCAAATTTGGACCCATTTGCACTTGGGAATGACATTACCTAGGAGTTCCGTATTCAATTTAATTTCATCTCCTCTCAAATTCCAAACCATTTTTGCATTCAAGATGAAACTTTCTCCATTCTCACAAGACACACATGCTATCTTATTTCCTTGCTTCTTTCCATTCACGTATTGAGACCGACAAAGACACGGAGACACGAGAACGAGGAGTGTCATAGAGGCTAAAAGGCGACTCAATTCACATTTATCGCCCTGTCTTCAGCGTCCATACCAATAGAATCGTCTTCACTTCCAGAAATAGAGTTACCAAATATCGTGCTTATCAAGTCCCCCGGTTTATCTAGACCCGAGGTCAGTATATAACCCGATAAATGTTCCCGATTCCCTCACACGCTCTCTCCGCCAACTTGAAATCTACGCTATTATTGCTGCCAATACAACAAAGTGGCTCCCTTTAAATCTATTTTTGGCAAAGTACAGTGAGATAGAGAGCGAAGCTTGCGACTGAACTGGGAATACCGGGCAAATTGCCGCTTGACCTGTGTGTTCAAACGTAATAAAAAAAAGAAGAAAATAGTGTGTGATGGCTGCAAGCGACGCTCTGCACTGTTATAAGAAAAAAAACTGAACACGACTCAATAACTCCGAGTCTCGACTTTTTCAATCTTTTCCTTTAGTCACATACAAACATCCTGCCCTCGCCTGTCTCCTAACTCTTCTTCTCCAGCACATTTTTTAAGCTACTAACCTCTCCTACTATTCAATTTTGTGTAGCCGATTTTACAAGGACCTAATGGGATGTACTGAGTTTTTTCACTTCTCTCCTTCTGGAGTTCACTTAAATGGACAGCCTTGACTGACCTTTCACACATCGACTATAAATACAAAAATATGTCTGTTCAAAATTTTTGGTGAGTTTTAATGAAAATAAAATTTCTGGGAAATATTGTTTACTGAATTCTCAAACTCCTGCATGCTTTTATGGCACTCCCTTGTTTTATTCTCCGAAACATGGATCGTACATGCCGTCTGAGCCTGTGCCTGCGTGAGTACAGATACTCCTTACTTTAGTACGCACACATTATTACTATTTACCAACAGCTCGAGTTTCAAAGCCGTACGCTTTGAGACCAGAAACTTTCA
The DNA here is from genome assembly GCA_949802685.1 of Dicyrtomina minuta. Classification (NCBI taxonomy): domain Eukaryota; kingdom Metazoa; phylum Arthropoda; class Collembola; order Symphypleona; family Dicyrtomidae; genus Dicyrtomina; species Dicyrtomina minuta. Next base: position 156,574,474 of record OX461808.1, on the reverse strand, counting down.
CTTGAATACTTTTATTATATTGCAAACAATTTAAACATCTAGAATAGTTCTGGACACGCATATACTCACATAACGCAAACACGAAACACACTACGCAACCTTAGCACATGCGGAATCGGCGACTGGGTGAGAACGTATAGTGACTCTTTTATCCTCCATCAGTACTCTCTGCATGCAGTGATCCTTGAATATGGACAAATAAAACAGATTTAGTTTCATTGCCAAGGAAAGATTCGTAAATGGAGGTGACTCAAGCTCAACATGTATTTATGTAAGAACCAGACAAGGCGTTACGTGCTGCGATGCTTGAGCTTCTCCCCCAAAATCGTGACGTTCGGCTACCGCACTCCTTTTTACCATAACTATAACTATAGTATAACTTGCGGGTGTACAAAGTGCCGTTCTAAGTAACATTGGAAGAGAATAACTATTTTTTTCGCCCAATTGTACTACAAAAATTTCCATTTAAAACTTGGCAAACCTCCATTATATGAAACTGTGGGCCATTTCAGTATTTTTGTTAACAACTCACTTTTTCTAACATCCGCATGCCTAACACTTGAATGTTGTTGTGATGTTATAATTATTATTAGCCATTGTGAAGTAGAAGTAGCTAAACGTTTTGGAAAATAAAAAAGGTGAAAGCAGACTAAAAACCGTTCCACAAAAGTCTCACTCACACGGAGCTTTGCTTCGTTGTTCAGTAGCAATAGAAGTGGATAAACCTGTGGATCCAGAGGTAATGAGGTGAAGAGGCTAAGGGTATGTTTCCCATGCTAATCTCATATCATATCCCAGGTGAGTTGGGCCTTCTGGTTTTATCAACTTTTAGTGTTATCACGGAAAAGTGAATGCATTAGATTAAATTGTTTCATATGTTTGCGTTTTCGGTTCCAAGAGATTCCAAGAGGGAGTATTTTCGACTGTAAAGAAGTTACCTAAGTTAGTGATATAAATGAGTGAATCCTGCAAATACTCTAAAGTAGGAAGAAAGAAAAGGTACAAAAGGTCAAAAAAGGTTCAACGTATATAATCATACAACCTCGTGGTAAATTGTTGAGAATAATGATGTCTAAAGAACAACAAAGAGCAAAGCTTATCCGTTTAAGATTCACACAATCGCTTAAAATACATTTCCCCAATCGTTGGTCATTACTATTTATTGTCCACTCTTTCCACTTTCTCCTGATTAGAAAACTGCATCGACATTCTCAGGCTGTATGCCACCCTAAAAAGCGCATTCTTTCCTCGCTCTCGACAAAAGAACAAGACGCTTTTGAGCGTAGCACACATTCAATATTCACCGTTGACTGACCACCATAACGTTCCTGTCTGCTGGTTTAGCATCAGATTATTTCCGCTTCTCACATAAAACCATATGTTTTATGCTTTCTTCCTTTCCACATCTGCCTTACTCTCGGTCTCGGTCATCACCTCTCGCTCCTTACCTCTCAAATACTTTCTTTTACTTCACGCACAAGCGCTCACAAACGAACATCAACTATATATTCAATCTCATATACTGTCTGAGGAACTTCTCGAAGGTGTTACGCTCCGATTAAAATGCAAGAGAATGGTATTGGATTTCTATTATTTAACATTAAATGGTTTCTTAAAAGATTGGTTGGCATCCATGTTTGAGTGCTTGAGCGAATTATTTTTGATTTGCTCTATGGCAAGACTTGAATTCAATGGAACATGTTTCACGTGCAATGCAATAAATGCATCATTTACAGAGATGCGTGGTGTAAATAGGAATGGTTCTTCTTCATATGTTTTATTTATATAGTATAGCATCCGTTTTAAAGGCGACAAAATTGTGATACACTTTCATTTCAAAGAGATAATTACTCACGATTAAATATATTTAATTAATTAGGATCATGAAGATACACGTCAGGAATTCTTGATGTACCGCTGCTAATTTTTCCATCGACAACACGCACACAACCCACTAAATCAAAAACTATTTAGTAATTTGTAATTCTAAACATCTCAAAAAATGTAAAACATTCATAAAATGTCACATGACCCCGCAACTCTCCGGTCCCTGCAATGCAATAACGTAAGGTATGTCAACGACGTCGTCACACACACGTATTTACTTGGACGAGAACTATTTTATCCTTTTTCTTAATCATAATTTCCCACAACAGATATCCGTCGCCGTATAATATTTTTCATTAACTTTAATTATTAGTGCATAGTACGAAAGATCATTAATCCTTCATTACCTTAGAATTTAATTAGTGTCAAACAAGGTTTTATAATTATTAAATCAAAGCAATGCAAAAATGTTGGAATGTTTTATTTCATTAATAAGGGAATTTAAAATCACTGTAAAATCTTGAAGTATTGATGCTTTGGAAGTTTAGCAATTTAGTACGTGAGTGCGAGAATAACGTTGATATATTTCGTTCAATTTTCTCTATCCAGGTGCCGATTACAGGATGAAAGGGACAATTTCTTAGACCCTCGTAGCTGGCATAATTTCTTAAGATTTTCCAGAGTCATAGGGTCGTGTGGGTTGAAATGAAGAGCAGTCAAATAGCTTCGTAGAGCTTCCGTGTATTTTCGGTTCAAGTGGAGAATGGCTCCTAAATTCATATGCGCTCGTGCATCCTACAACGTATACAATTAGGGTATAGTTAAGACATTTTTACTTTCATGTTTACGCTCGAAAGTGAGCAGGGTTCTGTCTTCACCGGTACTATAGGTCCCCTAAGCCACAAAACCGAGTTAACTTAAAATTGAGAAATTAAATAAAGCGATATTTTAACAAGACTTGGAAATAATTGTCAACTTTACCTGAGGCCGCAGAGCAACGGCTTTTTCGTAGTAAACTTGAGCCACTTGATTTTGTCCAGCCTGCCTCCAGCCATTCGCCGCACCGACTGCGATCTCGTATTCATTTGGAGTTAATGCGTCCGCAGTTACATACGACTGAGCAGCTTCCATATGTCGTCCTTGACTTGCCAGGAATTGACCTAGGTACATTTCATATTTTCATATCCCCATGATAATTTAACTTTACATTATACACGTTCACTTTCTCACTACAATTCTCATCACTGAATACCATAAGCACGATTTAATAATGTTTCTTAAAATTTCTACACTGTGATGAATGACGCTCTGAATTAAAATCAAATGGGACAAACTCGATGTCAGAGATGCAGCTGGGATAAAAAATTAAAAACAACATTACCAAAATATAATTAATGTATATCTCAATGCCTATGCTACATATAACTTCCCTGGGAAGTTCTTTGCGTTTAAGCTTCTCGCATAAAAAGTATATAAATTCATAAAGCGTAGGACTAAAGAACATATGTCTTGGTATAGTACTCCGCTAAATAGTCTGGAGACACTTTATGTTTTTATATAACTACTGTGAACTTGGATAAGATTACGTTCAATTTGTGAACCTCAGAGTGAAAATTACAGATTTCAGACTAACACATAAAAATAAGAAAGATTAATAAATTTTTTGTATCTCACCGTAATGCTGATAGACTGACGCGTCGGCTGGTGCAATCCTCTTGGCGCGTCTAAACCAACTCTCAGCCTCGTGAAGCCTTGTTTCCTATGTACGTACAAGTGTAAGCACACAAAACAACATGGCTTATTTGTAGTTTCTGCTGTTCTACATTTTCATATTTGTGTCGAGAGTATGGCAGGTAGGGAAAGGATTATAGTGATAAAAAGAAACACTTTTGAGGAAAGGGATGGGAAGAAAGATACTTTCGCATTATATTAACAAACAACCAAGATAAACTTTTGTGGGTTTCTTTGCTTGAAAAAAAATATTTAAATTGAGAAAAATGGACTTACATTACGGGCGAGCATTTTTCCGTAGGTGAGATGAGCGGGAATGTGATCAGGTTTTGTCTTGAGTGCTTCTTTGAACCACTCTTCAGCTTCAGAGGTTTCACCAACGCGGGACAATGCTTCCCCCATCGCAGTGTAGATACTCTGTGAAATTACCAGCGTAAAACAAAAAGTGAAATAAACAAATCCACTCTAAATCTCAAGCCTTTGTTACTCTTCTGTTACTCTTCTGGAGTAAAATCATATGCAGCATAATATTTGTGTAAAAACTGTATTCTTTTTTGTTTACAACAAAACCTTCTCTGTGCGCTGCTAAAAACTAGAAACCTTCAAAAACAGATAGCTAAAATTTGATGAATGAGCGAGCGAAAGAGTATGTGGCTAAATCACTGAAGAACGCAGCGAGGTTTGTTTTGTAGACGAGGTGGGAATTTTATAGTGCCCAAACCGGCACTACGAATCTAATGTATAGGCAATTTGTGTGCCTATACAGTAATTGGACTTTCGTCATAAATTTAAAACTGTGAGTACAGACGCATGTTTTTAAAGACAATTTGAACTGTACAGGTTTGTTCAGTACTGATTTGAACAGCCACAGTAGGACTTCCTGCAGTCCACTACTGTTTCTAAAATTGTACGGAACGCCATTGGGCACGTAGATCTTATACAGTGTGAGCAATCTGTACGATTTTTTTATTTTCAATTTTATGGTTACATGGTATGACATTATGTGCACAGTTATATAGAAAATGTGAATTTTGGTAGGCAAGAGGTATTTTAAAGGTGGGAAATATTTGCAGGACCGCGAGGGGCGAGGGTTGCTGATCGAATGATATGGTTTTTAGGATTCCGGAATTTTACAATTTAAATGCCACATCGCAGATGCGAGGTCTGGAACGCAGAGATAGGGCTCTTTTATGCCTTCCCGAGTTTCATTTTATTTTTAACATTTTTCCACAGTGCACTTGAGTCACGCTCTGGCGCCTTCGCTCCGAGCCATTACGACCACCTTTCTACTTCTGCTAGTTTTCATTCACTTCCCTTTCACCTATCCCCGTCCCTTCCTCCACAGTAAAGGAGTCCCATTCCCTAGGCCCCTACAGTAAGTAGTGGTCACTAAGGAGCACCGAAGGAGATTGGGTTTCAATTAACCATCCAGTGACGTTTACCGTACAACACCGAGCCGTAAACGATTAGCAGTGGCCGAGGATCGAAGCCAGGTCTGAGACTGTAAATTTCGTTACATTCTGCAGTCCTAACCGCTTACCCAAGCACGCCTGCTTACTAGATGCTAAGTGTACGCATCTATTGAAATGGTCACAAGTATGTCTGTCAGTCTGTTGGCCGTACTTTACAGGTAATAATTGTAAACCGATTTCCCTAAAAAATACTTTTAAACGGCATTTAATGCGAGCAGTCAGCCCGAAGTTCTTTTTTTACTTTGCTCGGTGAAAGGTCAAAGGTCAAAGGCACTTTATTTGTAAGGGGTTATCGAACTCACTAATTCCTCCAAAATTAACAGTTGAATGGACCCATGTCAAAACGCGTTGAAGTGAATGGGAACAAAAAGGGTAAAGAGGCCGGACGCAAACGGCGCCACTTAAAGGTACCAAAATTGTGAACTCACTTTACCTATCTTGTTACCCCATTTCCAAGCTTTGCTTAACTGTCTCTGTCTAACATGGAGTGCCGAATTTTTGCAAGTGATTTATTACCAATTACTGATTTCAAAGTACAAAAAGTTGATTAACAGCACTACAAAATTATTGTTTTCCAGTGATCAAAACCAAATCTCTGTAAGCTAAGCATCTACTTTAGGCCCAAGGTGGACAAGTCAGGCGTGGGTATGTACGTTTTTTTAAAAGTCCAGATTTTATAAACAAGGAAATAGAGACTGATTTCCGAGTGTAAGGAGGACAGTCAAACCCTACAACAGGAATTCTACCCGGAAAAAACTATGCTCTAAAAACTGCACTACTGTACGAAATATTGTGTGAATATTTGAATATCGACCTGAGCTTGAGAGAAGTTTGGTGGCATTAACTTGACTGCTTGACGGTAGATTCCAATGGCGGTTTTCGGATCATTGTACTCCTCAACAAGGAGCTTCCCGTAGCGGAGTTGAGCAGCCACTTTGGCTTCGATGTGAATCCGCAAGTCCCTGACTCCTTCGTTGGACAATTTTAAGCACCTTTCGTACAGCTCCATAGCTTTCCTGCTTTTCTTTTGTGAAGTTAGAACTTGACCCGCTTTTAAGTAGGCAGCTGTTAAAAGGGAAAGACACGAAAATTCTGAGTGCACATTAACATCATTTTAACTGATTTCTTCAAAAACGAGCGATGCTCGAATCAGCCTAATGACACACGTAAAGTAAATAAAGAAAAGTTCCTTTATCCTAATTGACTTGTAAATCCAACTGAAAGTACGTTGCGTTGCGCTCAAAGTTGTTGGCATGTTAAGAATGAAATTAAAAAAATAAAAGGAAAAGCTTTTTCCGACTTACGAGCAAGCAGAGGTCGAAAGTGAATGGCGAATCGATAGGAAGTCAGTGCCTCATCAAGTCTCCCTTGACCTTCAAGAACCAGGCCCCTACAATAAAATATAAAAATTAAAGTAGTTAAACCAGCTCAAATTTTTATTCCCATGATCGTCCTACCAACTCTAAAACTCTCAGCCTCTGTCTCTCTTACTTTAATTATTTTTATTAAAATCAAAAGTCTTACAGATTGTAGTGGACGTCGGCCATGTTGGGGCGAAAACGAAGAGCTTGTCGATAGGCTACTTCCGCTTCCGACGTCCGTCCCTGACTGCTGAGTACATTTCCCAAGTTGCCCCAAGATTTTGGTGGATTTATACTGATGCCTGATCTGTAGAGTTCCTCTTCGTTCCGCCAGTCCTCGTTTCTTCTCACACTTCTCCCGCACAGTAGTAAAAGTGTGAGGCAAAGACCAGTGATCAAGAAGTGTCTTGGAACTCGAGACTGTCTCCCGGAACGAGTCCACAGTATGAGAAAGCCATGGCCGACGAGTAGTGAGAATCCTACGGAAGGCATGTAGAGCACTCGCTCCGCAATCACAAAACCGACGTAGAAAAATAAATTTGTGGCAGGTAAAAATGGAAATATGAGGAAGGCAAGTTCCAGGAGAAAGGCGCCGTGCTCGCTGGCTAATGATGAGTCAAAGCAGGATGATGATGGTGGTGAATTGGAGATTGGAAATTGAGCTCCACCCGCGAGTGACGACGACGGCCCTTGTTTCCTTAAAGTTCTTTCTAAAGCACTCGACAATTTATTGTTCGAAGCACTGAATTTGGAATGTCGAAGTTGCTTTTGAGAAGAGCGGATTTGGGATTGATGATGAATTTCATCGAGCGTCATGGAGGCGTGGGGACGACACGTGATATAATTGTTATTCTTACTACTGCTACACTTGTCGTTTGTTGAACTGAACCAGCACCCACTGCACAACACACTATTTTTGAGATGACTCTTATTCATTCCAACTTGACTGTCTCCAGGCTCCGGGCCCAGATTCTTTGATTTACTTATTATACTAAAACTTGAGATAATTCGTCGAACGAGGAAAAAATAAAAAAGCACTGTGATTACGTTGCGTGGGTCAGAGACGTGCTCCACTCGTGGAATCGACTCCATTGACCAGTCGTAGCTGAGTCTGTAGGGGTAGACGAGGAGGAAAACATTTATCACGGGCAGAAATAAAAACGTAGCAAATCTTGTGCACACATTAGGATGATGGGCTGTGGGATTATCCGCCTTGGAAAATGTTGGTGGCTCAAATCCGCCCATGAGACTCAGTCGGAGGTGAAAGAGTGCGAGGAAACAGATTCCCAGGATCATCACACTTGAGGAGCATTCGAGATTTCGCATAGTTGGCTCTGACTGGGAATAGACATTAAAATTGTATTTGTTTAAAATTTACCGCTTAACTATCAAAGGCGTAATTAACTTACATTGCCATACTAAACTTTCACTATATAATTCTAATGTTGGAAATCAGGTCATGGAAATTAGGTTAACTTGCTACATAACATAACATGCCTTGCCATTAAAATTTGGAAGGGGATCCGGGATAGCTTTGATGGACATACTGACATGATCATTACAATGCTTGAGTTCAGCATCTTAAAAGAAGCGTGAGCCGGAGCTGAATGTAAACTGTAATGAAAACTGATCTAATACTCTCACAAAAAGGCACATAAACAACGTTTACCTCCTTTGGCTACCCATTGAGAATAAACAAGGATTTTTATGCTCGTAAAACTGCCACTTCCAACTGAATTAAAGATTCAACAACGCCGATTAATCTGGTTTTATGTATTAGGTCCTAAATTCCAGAGTATTTCTCTATCCTCCTACGGTAGGTACAAAGGTGATGGAAATATTAGCTTCATTTTTCCAAAACGTTTAAGGCAACTTTTAACTATGACACGATCTCATAGATGGAGTGGAAATATCTAATCATTACCTATATGGACTTTACTCTTTTCCAAGGATAACGACAGTGAAATATAAAACTAATCTAATTTTGCGCTTGTTAGTTCATGTCAACTGATTAATTAGTCGCCATTGCTGAAACAAAAGTAAAAGTGAGAATGTGAAAAAAAATATCAAGGGGGAAGAAGAGGTAAAGAAAGAAGTGGGGAAATGAAATAGCAAAGCGACAGTGATGAAGATTCATGGAAGAAAAGAGACAAGTGCCTTCATTTAGCGTCAATCAGGAAAAAAAAAGTTTCGTAACTTTTTAGATATAGACGCAAAATTAAAGGGTGCGAGTCTTACCTAGTTTTAGTATCTTCTTCATCAAATGAGAAATCTTCGCTTTCCTCATTTTTCGTACAGAAAACTATTTAGGATTTAATCACAAAAAAAGTAAACTTGGAGAAAGAAGAGTGAGAGACAGATAACTACTAAACAGAAATAAAGCTAACTGATTAGTGAAAAAGTTAGTGAATTAAGGTGTAGCTACAGATATAACAAAACATATTAGTGTACAGTACAAAAAGAGCGTTTCTTCTGTCATATTCCTAATCTATGATTGTAGTAAAACTAAAGATATGAATTTCCGTTTACACCTATTGTTCTTCTTGTAGTAATTTTTTTAGGTTAAATTAATATTCATTTGAGAGAAAAAACTGCAAAGATTCAAAATTCAAATGTGCATTCCCACACATTTTTTTTCTAAATATATATATAGTGAAATCCGGTTATTATATAGGGACGTCGCCTAATGGGCAAATTCGATCCCGTATAACCGGATTTCCTTTAAAAAATTAAAATCCGGCGCGAAGCGTCGGATCGTTTTTATTTGTAAGCAAGATGCACCGCTTTTATTGTAGTTTCATTCAATAATTGAAACTATTCACAGGAGTTACGCTTACAAGGGAATGACGCAACATGCAACATTCAGATTTCACAGAGACCCACTTCAAAAAATCCAGCTACTTTTGAATAGCACAGATCCAAAGTAACTCGAATGCAGTTTGCGTTGTTTGGTCACAGCGGCCCGCTAAAGTTTAAAAAAATTTAAATGTTAACACTTTGCCGCCGTATAACTTCTACAGTTCTCATCCGATTTTGATAAAATTTAATTTTTTGTAATCCTCAGTCTGTATTCTATGAGGAAATTTCAAGATTTTAAAAAAATTCAAAAATTTTCATTTTTTTTTTGAAAGAAAGAGTTTAAACATTGGACCTCAAAAATATACAATTTTTTAATTTTTTTAAGAAAAATAAAAACTTTAGAATTTTTTAATATCTTAAAATTTCTTCATAGACTACAGACTGAGGATTACAAAAAATTAAATTTTATCAAAATCGGATGAGAACTCTAGAAGTTATAGGGCGGCAAAGTTTTTAAATTTGAATTTTTTTAAACTTTGGCGGGCCGCTGTGACCTGTGGCCAAACAACGCAAATTGCACTTGAGTTACTTTGGATCTGTGCTATTCAAAAGTAGCCGGATTTTTTGAAATGGGTCTCTGTGAAATCTGGGTGTTGCATGTCGCGTCATTCCCTTGTTAGTTAGGTACTTATGCTGAAACCCTTACCGTATACTCTCTCCCGTATGCTCTATACACTATACTATACATATTTATATCGTACTCTGTTTTTTGAGGACGAGCTAGAGTTACTTAATAAAACTCAGAAATGAGAGCTGGAGATTGATTCTCTGGACCCGTTTCACTTAACAGCTCTTCTATAGACTATAGACCCGTGTGCATACAAAGTTAATTAGATCGTCATTTCTTTGTTCTTCCTCGCTAACCTCTGTTTCGGTCTAAGTCTGGCGTCGTCCATATATCTAGCTTATGCTTTTTTGAAGTTTTTGCCTCTGTTGTACACACTAATTAAAGCTTAACCAAAAATTTGTTTTAAAATAGGCATTTTGCGAAATTGAATCAGTAATTTCCATTTATTTTACAAATTAGTAGTGTACACGTAATCAAGCGCTTGTTTCCTTCCTCGCTCTGATTTAGCGCGATCACACACTAAGCTCCTATACCTCCTATTTTGTGAATGAAGCGTGGGAGTGCGTATGTACAAGGAAAAATTGAAAGAAACTACTCGAAAAGAGCTTATCTTTTCAGGGATTACACATTTATTGAAGTCAAAATTCGCAACAAACTAAGCATCTCCTTAGGGCCAATAGTTGCCAAATCCGGCGTTTCTAGCCAGATTTTTAGAAATTGAAGCTTTGAAATGCTTTTTAGGGACTGTTGTAGTGTACAGTACAAACTTTAATATAGCAATAATCTCTGATACAGTATACATAGCTGAGAGGTAAAGTGAAAAGCGCAGATTGTTTTTTATGTGTAGGAGAGTTAGGAAAGCACCAAAATACAAGTTGAAATGCCTTTCATTAATAATTAAAGCCGAAAATGAATTTGTATTTTTAGATACTGGAGAGAAAGCGAATAGAACGGCGGGAGAGAATTGAAGGTGTGTTGTAATGTGTATAGTGTGAATACCTGAAATTGCCGGGCCCGAATGATTGATCGCACCAGATCGTAAGTAGCGCAGACGAGTAGAATTGTGATTCCTTGTTCTTTGGTGAACATTGCAGCTGCTGCCAAAATAATGGAGATGACAAGATATGTAATGCTCCTCAAATAAAAGTGATGACGAGTTGGTCCTGAAGAGTCGCACAAATGAGCTGAATTTTGATGATCATTCGCACGGTTAAATTTCCTATGTAGGACGCACGAAGGACATCTTGTGTTCTGAGCCTGGTCGTGATCACAGTTGCGATGATGTTTCTGTTTGTCCCGGTATTTCACATGACTCACGTAGACAAGAAATGCTGAGAGGGCAAATCCAGTGGAGCCCACATCCGTTCTACCCACAACCCCAGAAACAGCTTCGCAGTGTATTGGATGACAAGCGAAGAAGAGTGAGGACACGAAAACTGCCATTTTTCGATTTCGGTCACTGCGTCTATTACTGCAACTACTGCTAATGGTACTGCTGCTGCTACTTTTGTAACTGATGCTACTGCTGCTATTACTGGCATTACTATGGCTGCTGCAGCTGCAGCTACTGCTTCTGCTACTACTACTTGCGGCGCTAACGGAAGAGTTGGATCGAAAAATTATTCTCGCCACTCTGACGAAGAGCCACGTGGTAAGGGTGTTGAGAAGAACGTTGGTCACGTGGTAGGACCAGGGATTAAATCCAGAGAAGTAGTAATTTAGACGAAAGGAGAGTGTGGTTAGTGGGCGAAAAGATTTATGTGAGCCACTGTGAGAGAGCGGAGTTCCCCAAAAATCATTCGTCCAGATCCCAGCAATTGGAGTTTCAGGCAGAACGTCTTGATTCGAAAGAATGGCCCGACTGCAAAAAAAAATGAGCAGATAATTAAATACAGCACGAATTTAAAAATTGCCTAAACAGACTTACCTGGTTTAATTATTCTCTGCATTGAAAACTAATGTTCATTGCAAATTGAACTAATCGATTCTCCGAAGATTGAATTATATTTAACTAAAGCACTGAATTACCATCATTTGGTAAAAGAAGGCTTCAAAAATATATATTTTGAAACAAATTTAAGTCAGATATTGGTTTTAGTGTTATTGCAGTTTTTTACTAGTCATTGTTTAAATATTTGTCACCCTAAACTAATTAATGCAAACATGTAATTGTTGCGTCCAGCTACTGCGTGTAAGCTATATGTAGACCTGCAGTGAAAATTTTGGAATTTTTGAAACACACTGTTTGTGCGCCAAAACGTTCTATGTTCGAATATTTAACATGGCATAAATGGCGAAACTTGTAATTATGTTTTACTGTGAAAAGAGGATGGCGGCTTACAACATAATAGCCGTAAATAATAATGTAAAATTAGGTATGCTTCAGAATTAACTGGGCTTTCGGAAAAAGGTAATTTTTCAAAAATCTGTCATGCATGCGCGTAATTTAATTATAAACGTTTGGGTTTTTGAAGTAATCGGAAGGTTTAATAAAAGTAAACCAAATTTTAAGTATTTGTATACGTTAAAAATTTAGAGTGTGCTGCATGGGATTTATTTTACTTTAATGCAAATTGTCTTATCATGAAAATAAAGGGGTTAAATCAGCTGATAGCGTTTGTCCACATAATCCAAAGCAATAAAACACACTACTAATTATCATTCCTTTTGTCTCGAACCATGTTATGTTTTTAAAGGTTGCCGATAGTACACCTATTCAGATGCCGAAATGCCTTTAAAAGTGGACCTGGGCCGGGTTCACTATCCAAATGCATTTCCCTCATGAACCCGTCCTTTGTTACAAGCACATCTACAATTACAGGAAACCGGTTTACGTTTACAGGAAATACCGTAGCTGTATTTTTTATCATGTTGCGTGACAACTTGTAGAAACATTTTACATAACAATTTCGCATCTCATTCCATTGTTTCATGCGGCCATCAACTGACGCATTAGAAAATTACTCTTGCTCAAAAATATATAACTAAAAAACTCATGTTCACTAAAGTTCAATCACTCCTAACTATTTCTCCAGCGCAGTACAAGTACACACATAATTACTAAGTACACTTACACTTTGAGCCCCGTCCGGATTACAACGACATTTAATTATGCAGAAAATACTTTGTACTTAATTATGCGCTATAGTTTGGATTTTATAAAAAACATTTTACAAATGGGACTTGAGCAACAACAAAATAAAAGCTGAGTCCGTCCGTCGTACTGATTAGTACAACTCAACAACTACAATTTCTATGTAGTAAGTTGTTCGTTGGTTTGATTGGAATTAGAATCAGTCGGAGCAGACGTACACGCCACACGAAACTTAAAATTTGCGTACGATTTCCCATAATATCGGCACCTTTCTACACAAACAAACAAAACGTTTTCATTCATGTTTACATCAGTTCAATGCTAGCAATACGTGTAATCACAATAATTACAGGCAGGAGTACGCCTTCACACATAATTCCATAGCGATCGAATTCGAATTTCGTGTTCATCAAGCATAAAGCATAAAACTTTTTTGTAATCGCATACATCTCCCTATAAGTTCTGCCTCTGATATATACCCACGCCATGCCCAATCCCCAGGAAAACACTGGCTCCCAATAACTTCACAATGCCTATTGCAGACTTGTGCACATAGAGATGTATCATGACTGTATCACGACAGAAAACTTGACGGTATCCATACCTTATAATTCGAAGACAAATTGGTAGCCTATTAATCTGCAACTAAATGTGGCTTTTGTATTTAAATATTTTCTAGTTTCAGACTTGGAATTTGTTTACCTCATATCTTGTATGTCGCGTGGTTGTAAAGTAAATTGTAGGGTAAAAATCCCAAATTTGCATACAATACGCACTTGTTAGTGGCAGGATAAAATAAACCTCGCATGGCATGAATTGTTATTAATCAGAGTCATAGATGCATGTTTGTAATAGTTTCATGCATTATTTCTGTATATAAGTTTAATGTTTCAAATATTTGCGAGTAACTGTTGATAAATATGATAGTTTTCGTCGACTCGTCGTGACTGCTTTCAATTTGATCCATCACTTGTTTATGATTCAGAAAACTAAACCAGTCATAATTTGACATTTTGAATTAGTCTGGAAATCAAAAAATTGCATATTCCCGTATTTCTATGCCTTATCACATAAAAGACGATATTTTCGCATTTATCGACAAAAATAGACAAGTAATTTATCATTTCGAACTTCTTAAATAATCAAAAAAAATTTATTTAAAACTGATAAATTTAAAATTTACTATTTTTTTTTAGTTTTGTTCGAAACAAAAATTAAAATTTTAAATTGCAATTTTGAGTATTAACTTGCAAATAATGCATAAATGCAACGTGTCAGAAATATTTATATTTAGCGTATTTTAAGTTTTAATGCTAGTTTAAAAATATCAACACTTTGGCATCGACCAAGATGCCTAAATAATACATAAAGGTAAGTTCCACTCGGTTATTCATGTTAAGTTACTGAAAAAGTTGAAATCGACTGTGCGCTTTTGCTAAAACTTGGATTTTCCATCGAACACTCGATCTAATGCAATATAATTACTAATACACCTTCTCGCAAAGTGAAAATTTTGTGCAGCTCATTGACACTCGCAAGTACTTTAGGAAATGAATTGAATTGTACCTTGTGGAAACAAACTGAGATGTACAATGACTGTTTCCATGTGAGTAGTTGGTTTTGCTTCCTTTCGTCCCCTTTTCCCGCCGTTTCGGCGCCGCACGGCGGGTTTCTCGCCGAAAAAACCGCACAGAAAATAGCCGAAAAAACCGCACGGCGGGTTGGGAATTTCTCGCCGAAAAAACCGCACGGCGGGTTATCGATTTATTGATTTTATTGATTTTATTGATTTTATTGATTTTTCGCGAATTGCGAATTTTTTGCGAATTTAACCCGCTAACCTAACCCGGCTCAAGTAGCGTTGATGTCTAACCTAACCCGCTAACCTATGTATAGTGGATATATAGTGGTGAGATGGCGGGGGGTGCTGCTAACCTAACCTAATGTTGGGTTGACTTGTTGGATATATGGTGAGTAGCGTTGGCGGGTTTCTTGCGTTGTTGCAAAATTTCCGGGCGGGTTGTGAATTTGGCGGGTTGCGAATTTTGGCGGCTAGCGAATTTGGCGAATTCCGCACAGGCTATTTCCCGTCAATCAATATCCAGCCACTGCAGGTTATTGATTTTTATCCTGGCAATCAATATCCCGCCACTGCAGACTGTCATGTATCCCGCCTATGTTCCCGTCGCGTTATTGATTATCCCACTATGTCCTCGCCGCGTTATTGATTATCCTGGCTTCTTTACATCCTGGTCTGTGGGAAGCATGGCGGGGGTCCTCTGCTGCGTCCTTGGGTTGTCACTGCCCTTGGCTCGCCATGATGTCCTGCAACGTTTTGATGTCCTGGAAGCTATCATGGTACCCTTGGCCTGGCATGATGTCCTGGACTCGATACACTGTCCGCCATTTTGCCTGCTGTATGTGCCACCTGTGTCCGCCATTGCCCGTTTTGCGGGAAGCCTGCTGTAGCTGCAGACGGTGGGGCTACCGCCGGCCGCCGCCGTCTTAAGCCCGCCGCCGTCTTAAGCCCGCCACTGCCCTGGACCCGGCGCTGCTCTGTGGGTCTGCCACTGGGTAGGGCTCTACCGCTGTCATGGTGACTGTATATTATGTATGGGATCTTGCATAAGCTATGTCGCATCAAAAAGTATTGGCTTGTGGACATTTAAAGGTTCGAGAGCGGACGTAAAAGTAACAGCTTAAGTTTGTGAAGCTTCTCGCATGATACAGAAGTATAGGCTTGGGGACATTTAAAGGCTCTGTATAGGGAACTATTTGCCTTTTGTATGCTTTATATATGAAATTTTTTGTAAGCAATGAAAAGTTTTTAAAATAAAAAAACATTCAAAAACATTTACAAACGCCAATTGTTTTTTTATTACATTTTTTAAAAATTGTTTTACAAGTTTTTGAAATTTTGTTTACAAGTTTTTAAAATTATTTTTATTTCTTATTTTCTAAAATTTTACAAATTATTTTTTTACTATTTTGTTTTTACACTTAACATTTTTAAAATCTTTACAGACTAAATAAATGTTTTTTTTATAAATGTTTACAAATTTTATTTACAAACTAAATTGATTTTTTAAATTATGTGTAAATTATTTTTTACACTAACTTATTTCTCAAAGTTATTTTTTTTTAAAAAATTACCTTACATATATTTTGTGCTTTACCATACATAACTTAACTTTATATATTATTTTGAGACGTAACGCAATTATTTTTACATGTTCCTATGTCCTATATTCATCTTGTTTGTATTTGCGAATATATTTTTGTACAATTTCTAAAATTTTATAGGTTCGCCAAAACATACAATGTCCGCACATTTTTATTTTTGGCTCGTACTTGTACATGAAAATTCTTTCACCGTATAGGGTTATTTTCCGAATATAGTCTAAACTAGGGTTTTCAGTCCAGGCTTTGACATTGCTTGGGTTGTTTTCACACACAAAGCATCCGTTGTTTTCCACTCGTCTTGTTACTTTACACCAGTTCTCAATATTTGTGAACTTCTTTAACCGAATCCATACAACGTATGGTGTATTTAAGCTGTAAGCAATTCTTAATTCTTTCAGCTTTACTTGTGCTTCACAATCTATACAGTACTGTTTGTTGTTATACATTACAGTATGTAAACTTGATGGTTTAAAGTTTAACCAGCAGAACTGGCATGACTCACACATCAAACTTTGTAGAGTATTCATTTTGTTTTTAAGATGGATACCATCTGTTTTATTGCCATTGACAACTGCAATGCTATATATTCATCTTTTTTGTTTTCGCAAATGTATTTTTGTACAACTTCCATGTCTGTCACAATCATGCAGTATTCGCACAATTTGATTTCAGGCATGTACTTGTATACGTATACTGTTTCTCCGTATAGCGAAACCATGCGAATATATTTTGAATTAGGATCTTTTGTAGTGTCTTTTATACAAGGGTTTTTCTTGCATACAAAACAATCGATGTTTGACAAACTTCTTGTTACTTCACACCAATTTTTAATGTTTTCGAATCTACGAAAGTCAATCCATTTATCGTATGGTGTATTTAAATATTTTGTAACTCTTTCGTCTTTCTCTTTTTCGCAAGTTTTACATCTTGCACAGTACTGTTTGTTGTTATACTCGACGGTTTGCAAACTTGTCATACAGTTTCTGCTTTGCAAATGTGACGGTATATAGTTCAACCAGCAAAACTGGCACGCGTCACACAACAAACTCTGCCGTGTATTCATATTGTTTTTAACATGAATTACACTTGTTCCATAGACAATTGCAATGCTTTATATTCGTCTTCTTTGTACTTGCAAATATATTCGTGAGCATTCTTTAAAACTTTTGTAGAGCTTCGGCAAAGCATACAATAACCGCATACTTTAATTTCTGGCATGTACTTGTATATGAACACAATCTCGCCATACAGAGACACGCCGTGAACAAATTCTGCATCCGGGCCTTCTGTAGATGATGGTTTATCATACGGATCGTGTTCGCACACAAAACAATCCGTTTTCTCGAAACGTCTTGTTACTTCACACCAATTGTTAATATTGTCAAACTTATCAAAGTCAATCCATTCGTCATACGGTGTATTTAGACATTCAGCCACTTTTTCATCTTTTTTCTTTTCTTGCACTTTGCATTGCGCACAGTATTGTTTGTTTTTATACTCCACTGTTTGCAAACTTGACGGCATATAGTTCAACCAGCAAAACTGGCACGCCTCACACAACAAACTCTGCCATGTATTCATATTGTTTTCAACATGAATTACACTTGTTCCATTGACAATTGCATTGCTTTATAATCGTCTTCTTTGTAGTTGCGAATATATTCTTGAACATGCTCCAAAACTCTCGAGCTTCGCCAAAACATACAATAGTTACACACTTTAATTTTCGGCATGTACTTGTATATGTATACAGTTTCCCCATACAGAGATACACTATGAATATATTCTACATCAGGTTCTCCTGTGGATGATACGATATCATGAGGATCGTATTCACACACAAAACAATCTGTTTTGTCCAAACTTCTAGTTACTTCACACCAATTGTCAACAGAATCAAACTTCTCAAAGTCAATCTATTCATCGTACGGTGTATTTAGACATTCAGCCACTTTTTTATCTTTTTTCTTTTCTTGCGCTTCACATCGCGCACAGTATTGTTCGTTTTTTTACTCAATTAATTGCAAACTTGACGTCATATAGTTTATGCTTTGCAAATTTGACGGCATATAGTTCAACCAGCAGAACTGGCATGCGTCACACCACAAACTTTCCAGAGTTATTGTATTCATGTTTTTTGCACAAGTTACAATTTGCAATCTTGGGTTAAGAACAACACAAGGTTTTCAATTTCATCGTAGTTCAATTCAATTTGCGGACCCAACCACCCTCCGTATTTTACAGACGTTTTTTCTGAAACCGGGCAGTGCAAAACAAGTTTTGAATACTTTCCGTCGTTGAAGTATGTGAGATTGAGGTTTTCAATGTTATCCTCTGGCGTTTGAATGTAAACGTTGTGATCATGGACACCTCGAATGAACTTCAGTAACAACTTGCCGGTGACAAGTGAGAATTCAACTGTTGTGGATTCAGTTTCGTTTCGCAATCGACCAACGTAAATGTAGTTGCACTGTTTATAATTGTTCCATGTTTTTCGTGCCAAAAGTCGATCACCAATCTAAAATTAAAAACATTATTATAAAATATTGATTATTGATTATTAGGGATCGAAAATTGAGCTTGATTTCTTAGCTCAAAAAGTGAGCTAGATTTTTTAGCTTGCTTTGGCTCAAAAAAGTGAGCCAGATTTTTTAGCTCACTTTGGCTAAAAAAAGTGAGCGTTATTTCTGCGCTCAATTGAGCTGAAACATTTGACTCAAATAATGAGAAAAAAATAAAACTTACAATTTTTGAATTTGGGTTTTTGAAAAAATCCACTTTGTTCGTTTTTTCAATTATTGGTTTATTCCAATTTTTACACAATATAGGATCGTAAGATTCAAGGTGTTCCATGGTAGATGTTTACTGCCCGACTGTCAAATCGTGACTGAGGACGCACAGAAACGTTACGATGTTATATTAACGAACAGAGTCTGTAATTCCGAGAATTTCAGCAGGGTACTCTGGAAATAAATTGACGCAGTATGTTCTGTTTTCAGTATGTGATGCTTTTTCAATTTTATTATAAATTCGACAAACTTGCGGAAAACTGAGATCCCATTTTTCCCATTTATTTTCCCATTTCACACGTGGTTTAACTGTAGGTTGTTCTAAAATGCCGGTCTTTATAACAGCTATCTGTCCGTAAATATGAATAGTAAAATCAACAGTGTACAATTCGTCCGCCATAGCTTAGCCTTGAACAGCGACTGAATGTATAAATACAGGAATCAGTTAGTTTTACTTTCATTTGACTTAAAATGGCTGACCAAAGTGTACGTCGATCCTATCTAAATCACAAATTAGCCGGAAGTTTTTCCGGTTTGAGCGGATTTTTGGCAAACAGAAGAAAGTGGACTGATAAAAAACTAGTGAAAAAAGAACTTTCAAAGCCGATTGCTTACTCTTTGCATAAAGATATACGACGCAAATTTCCTAGAAGGTAAGTGTTTTTTAATTTTATTAATCAAAATTATGCGTCTGTTCTCAAGGACATTAGCAACATTGCAGAATGGAACAATTGCAATTACTTTGTACTTATTGTTATTGATTCGTTCAGCAAAAAAGCATTTGTACGTATGCTGAAGGATAAATCATCAAGTTCAATGATTCGTGCGTTCAAATCTATATTTCAAGAAGCTGGAACTACGCCAATGACGTTGTTTACAGATATGGGAAAAGAATATAGAAATAAAAATTTTAGACAGTTCTTAAAAGACAATAGAATTGTAAATTACCATATCTATTCGTATATTAAAAGTACATTCAGCGAAAGGTTTATTCGTACTCTTTTTACAAAACTTGAACGCTATATGACCGAGAGAAATACATTAAAAATTGACGACAAAATTCAAGACTTTGTGAAAGCTTATAATAACAGTTTTCATAGAACAATTCAGACTACACCAAATAAAGTGACAAAAAAGAACGAGTTTGAGATATGGCACAGGATATTTAAAAATTCGCTGCAAAACCAAACTTCAAAACCAGCAAAGTTTGCTATTGGTGATCAAGTTAGAATATCAAGAGCTAAGATGTTGTTTAAAAAAGGTATTTCTCATATGTAAATATGTAAATATATAAATTTTAACTATATACTATAATAAATTATAGTGTTATACTGTACATTACTTGAAAAAAACGTGAAAATAACGTATTATTTCTAGGATTTGCGGAAAATTGGAGCAGGGAAATATTTGTAATAGCAGCTGTACAAAACACTAATCCTATTACCTACTTGTTAAAAGATCTTAATGATGAA
This sequence comes from Dicyrtomina minuta, assembly GCA_949802685.1. Classification (NCBI taxonomy): domain Eukaryota; kingdom Metazoa; phylum Arthropoda; class Collembola; order Symphypleona; family Dicyrtomidae; genus Dicyrtomina; species Dicyrtomina minuta. The sequence goes on along the minus strand of OX461808.1, from coordinate 156,554,118 downwards.
GGCAAGTCTTTTTTAATAAAAAAAATAAGCGAAATGTTTTAGCTCAGAAAAGTGAGCCAGATTTCTTAGCTCAGAAAAGTGAGCCAGATTTTTAAGCTCACTTTGGCTCAAAAAAGTTAGCCAGATTTTTTAGCTCACTTTGGCTCAAAAAAGCGAGCCAGATTTCCTGGCGTAAATGAGCCAAATTTCCTGGCTCAAATGAGCCAAATTTCCTGGCTCAAATGAGCCAAATTTCCTGGCTCAAATGAGCCAAATTTCCTGGCTCAAATGAGCCAAATTTCCTGGCTCAAATGAGCCAAATTTCCTGGCTCAGAAAAGTGAGCCAGATTTTTTAGCTCACTTTGGCTCAAAAAAAGTGAGCCAAATTTTTTTAGCTCACTTTGGCTCAAAAAAAGTGAGCCAAATTTTTCAGCTCACTTTGGCTCAAAAAAAGTGAGCCAGATTTCTTAGCTCACTTTGGCTCAAAAAAGAGACAAAGTTTAATTTATGAATATCTTTGACATAAAATTAATCAATATGTTTTCACATGACAAATATTGATTTCAGATATAACAGGAGGTTTTTACGAACAAGAACTCAATTAAGTTTAAAATGTTTTCACGCTCCGTCATTAAAAACGTTGCTCCTTTGAGCATATGCTGTACGCTTTCGAGTTACAGCAACAATTTACCATCAAATACAGCTACTAATTCTATTGCAGAACTGCCTAATGAGTTGAAATTACCTCAAAATTTGTATGAAGTAGGTCTAGTTAGCTTAAAATACACACCAGCAAAACCAAAACGCATCGCACGCAGCATTGAAACCTCGCCATTGTTTCCAAATTTAAAACCTCCAAAGGTTTTAGCAGGAAAAATCAAGAAGTCTACCAACGATCTGTTTACGTTTCTCTCCGATATTCGTCGAGCGTTAAAAGAGCAAGAAATTCCATTCTCGTTTTCATTTTTTCCTGTTACACCGCCAGATACTGTGTTTATTAGTGCAGTAAACGAGGGACCAGCAAAAGGACAATTCGTGATTATACCAAATGAATTGGCTATTGTATTCGGATTTAATAGAAATCAATTTCCATATGGAAACGTTCCAGCTTTGAGTATTATTTCTATGGATGCATTTAAAAACATTCCATTGAATACTGAATTTGATATAAGAATGGAAACGTTCACAGATTATCAAAATTTGGTAACCATTCGCCAACCGTTTCAAAGCGTTGTTCCCTTTACACGACAAAATAGCCAAGGAGATGAAGATCCAAAAAAGTTTTTTGAACGATTAAATACAAAAATGAAGAAATATTTTAAAAAGTTTGAAATAACTATAGAACCAGACGATGGCAAAGCTGTTTTTGAATTTGAGGATTGTGCTAATTCGAAAAGCTTAAGTGTGCTGCCTGTAAAAATACTAGAATGCTTAGGATTTTTAGATGAAAAATTCAAGATTGGGCTTTATGTATCAAGTGTTAACTTTGATATGGATAAGTACAATGAAATTAAAGATGAAGAAACGTTAGACTTTCGATTTTCAATTGATCATGTATACTATGCACCAATGAAAGAACCCACCTCGCTAGCGGTGGATGATGTGTTGGAAGAAATAAACCAAAGTATAGAAACACGCATATTCAATGACATGGAAATCAACTTTGTTATACAAAATGGCGACATTTATGTGGAAAATTTGGATGAAGAAGTATCTGTGCAACTGCCTCCTGCAGTTAATCAACTCTTAAGTATTCCAAAAAACCAAGTGTTTGTTCGCGATACAAGAGTGAAAGTTGGTTTAGATATTCAAGAGGAAGAAAAAGAAAAAGAAATTGAAAAAGAAGAAATTGGCGAAGATGATGATAAAATAACTGCAACTGCAAAACGAATTGTAGTTTTGAGTGATATTGTACAGAACCAGTACTATAATCATCACGTTTTACCAATTTTACAAGATTCTGATTTGAGTCATGAGGATATAAACGAAACGATTTGTCTACTTTAACCCAGTCATATTTTTGCCTTTGAGCCGTGCGGACATACGTCAGATTCATGTGGAACTAGTTGACGAATTCGCAAGACAACTTGATTTTGGAAAAGACAGTGAAACGAGTTTAAAATTGCACTTTAAACCAAGATATTAGTCACGATGAGGCAAGTCAATTGTGACGACGAAAAATGCGTTTTGCAAGATCCGTCGTATATTCAAACTGGAAATGGAGGAATTGCTAGTGGTATCTATACTGGCAGCTCTGGTGTTGCACCTGAAGAATCTTCATACTTGGTTCCAATGACATTTTTCAAAAAGAAACATGAAACAACTAGAAAAGTTAAACGAGTAAGGAAGAAGCATATTCAACGTGGAGGCGGGAAAAAGAAGAAAAGTGTTAAGAAACCCAAGAGGTTACAAGCAGGCAGAGGACGAAAACCTAAGAAATCGTTGTTTTACACAAGAAAAAACACTGCAAATAAACAAAAGTGTCATCGTCGAAACAAAAAATAGTATAAATAATGCTTTTTCGAACCATACTGCTCATTAATAGATCAACCTTCAAGGTGAACACATCTCTCATCATGGATATCAACAACATTTTTGACGAAAAACCAACCGTTTACGAAACATCTAAAAAGTCACTGAGTTCAGAGTTAAATTTAGTAGAGTTACCGCCCACTAATATAAGTGAACTTACAACTACAGACTATATCCAATGCTATTCCTTACTAAGTACTAAGGATAGCCACAACCCACTTGAGTTCAGATGGGTATACGATGGGTACGGTTCGCTACAAGATTGTATGCTAGGCTTAGACGTAAGAATTGTCAAGCAGGACGGTAAAGCATGCGAAGCAACTGACATCGTAGCTCCAACCAACTTGTTTTTCCATGCGTTGTTTTCAAATCTACAATTGTATTTGAACGGACAGCTGGTATTGGATACATCTAATTATTATCCATGGTCGGCCTACTTGCAAAGAGCTTTGGGAACAAGTCAGCTTGAAAAAGATGGATACTTGAAAGATGAAATGTGGTATCCAAATACTACGCCTAATACGTATGCTGCCACTGACGCTGGATTTAATGCAAGATATCAATTGACACAAAACTCGAAACAGTTCTATTTACTTGGATCTCTGCTTGGAAATTTTTTCAACCAGAACAGATATATTCCAAGTGGGACAGAATGTCGAATTATTTTAAAACGAAGCGATCCATACTTGTATTTGGATTGTGGAAAAAACGATAAAGACGGATTTTCTGGTTGCCTGTATAAAGCAGAAATTACAGACGCTGTTTTTTATGCTGCAAAGAAGACAGTTTCGCAAGATGTTGTGAATTTACATCGACAACAGCTATCAAACAATGAAACATTTATATATGTAACAAATGAAGTTCAAATGAAAGCCATTTCAGTACCAAAAGGATTGTCATCAGTAACTTCTGACGGAATTGTTATTAATAGAATACCAAAACTAATGGTATTTTGTATGCTGGATTCTGAAGCTTTCAATGGAAATATGATGAAATCAGCATTTAATTTTGAAAATTTCAATATAAGTGAACTGAACGTCACTTGGAATGGAGAAAACGTGGAAAATCGTGTTATTCCATACAGTTTTAAAGGCGATGACGCGACAGCCGGTGACAACTTTTTAGTTGCTCTAAGAACGTTGCGAAAGACAGTCGCATTTGAAACTTTGGGAAATGGAATCTCGAGAGATAATTACCTCAAAGGTAAAGTATAAAAAACCAATATTGACTTGGCATGGCAGCAGTAGCCTAGCACAGCTAGTATAGCCGTAAACTATATAATTTGTGTTTTTGTACTTTACAGGTAATGTATTTACTGCTGTTGAACTTTTACCAAACATTGGAAACGCTCTGTCTGTAAACCGAAAAGGCCAAGTAAAAATTGGATTGAAATTCAAGAAACCATTGGATAAAGCCATAACCGTACTCGTCTATTGCTTGTACCAAGGAGTATTCGAACTGGATAGAAACAAACAAATTCATTTTGAGCACTGAAAATATGAACACAAGTTCTATTCGAGAAGCACTTCGTAGACTACTATTAGATTTAAATATAGATATACCTTTATATATTGTAGCAGCTGATACTTTGTTAGAAGAAGTAAAATTCGATACTTATCCTATAGCTATAGTGCAAAATGTAGATAGTATTAATAATAACGGATCCCATTGGGTGGCATGGTTCATCAAATCCGAACGTGAATGTGAATTCTTTGATAGCTTCGGCAAATTTGTAAATAGTTATAATATAGAAAAACCAAATATTTGTATAACTAATGTAAACTGTAGGCAGCTCCAAAGCGATTATTCGTACGTTTGTGGGCAATATTGTATATACTATTTGTACGCTAGAATTATAGGTATATCTTATAGAAATATATTAGACTCTTTTACTACTTTTTGTAATGTTAATGATAAGAAAGTTGAACGTTTTGTAAATTTGATTCCGAATTTTAATCCGTATGTTATTTACAACAGACAAGAAAAATGTCTTGTTAATTCATGTTATTGTAATTGTTTCAAATAATTCCGGATAATGAAATTGTGAACTTAGACAAATTGATAAAATAATAATTAATAAGAAAAAAAATGTTAATTTAAGTAATTAGAAAAAATTGTAATCCAAAAATGTTAATTTAAATAATCACTCAAAAATTTGTAATAAATTAATTTGTTTTTATAATTTTAAATCAGTCGTTGTTGGCACTTTATTCAGCATGGAAGTCATAAATTTTGAGCTGCTGCATCCTTTTACAATGTCGGTCATAGGATGCACCGGGTCTGGAAAGACATTCATGGTTAAAGAGTTAATTAGACGCAGACATGAAATCATATCTAAACAATTGGATAAAGTCGTGTACGTGTACTGCGATTTTCAACCTATTTTTCACCAGATGCAAGCAGAAAATGATATTATTATATTCACTAATAACATTCAAGACATTGAAGAATTGGCTACAGATTCAACGTTAGTTATAGTTGATGACCAGATGGATTTACTTACGAAAGGCGATAGCTTGGAACTAATAACTAGATTTTTTGTAAAGCATGCGCATCACAGAGGAGTTTCCATTTTACTTATTCTACAAAATGCATTTAAAAAACAGTTGCGAGAAGTCAATACTAATTCCCAGTACTTAATTATGTTTGATCAACCACGTGACCGAAGTACAATTAAAAGATTAGCGTCTCAAATATGTCCAAATAATATAAAATTTCTACAAGATGCGTATATAAAAGCAGTTAAATTGCGTAAGTTTGGTCATTTGATGATGGACTTGCATCCAAGAAGCACGAACGTAAAATACTGGTGTCGTTCACATGTATTTCCAGACAAAAATTGTGAAGTCTACTCATCAGCATGATAACTAGGCTAGAGACAGAATGCGAGTTTTTATACGAGCTGACTTTATGCAAAAATCCGAAAATTGTTATTAGAAGTGCAAGTGAAAATCAGCTTTTGGCTATAGCTGAGTGTTTAAAAAATTATCGAATTTTCTGTACAACTAAATGTTATAAAATCAATAACATTCTAGACAAATTAAATTCCAAAAACTTGAAAAACGTTTTACTGAGGAATTCTGAGCTTATTAAAAAAATTATCTGCACCATATTTTGTGAAATTATAGCTTGTGAAATATTTTTACAATGGCGAGAGTAATAAAATGTATCGATCCTGACCTTTATAATAAATTAATGCGCATATACCTAGAATCGTGGGATATTAATAAACCAGAAACTGATAATTTTGTGGAAACAATCGATAATGAAATTCTAAAATCGCCAGTGCAAAATTTGGATTTAAATGAATTATCCGATTTGAAAGAAGTGTCCCACCCAGCATCTGATTTAATAGAAGTGTCCCACCCAGCATCTGATTTAATAGAAGTGTCCCACCCAGCATCTGATTTAATAGTAGTGACCAAGCCACCATCTGTTCAAAAACAATTGATCCATTTACCGGCTTTTAAAAAAGAATTGCCTGATTAATGGTTTTGTATTGACAAATTGCCAATAAAGAAAAAACGTTCAAAAAAATAGCCAGTTGCGTGAGTGACGTCAAACAGTTAACATGTATTTTAAAACTCTGTGCGTAACCATTATGTGCATGTCATGTGCATATGGCAATAAAATAGGGGAGTTGGACCATGCACAGTTGAGCGAAAAATTAGAGCTCATTCGATCGAACTTGATAAAAGAGGGGGAGCAGCTAGATAGTCAACACCTGTCCCATTCGCTCGCCGAGTCAGTTCAGTTTCTGCTGTGGACCCTGCTAAAGCAGAGCAAAATGGATCCCGGCGGAAAGCCTGAAATTGCTCAAGATATTGGACTGTTGTATTTATCGATCGGATTGCTGTTGGTTGTGTGCATTTTGAAACTCTATAAATTTTTAAAAAGACTGTACAGTGAGTGGCAAAAACCTATACTGGAGTAATGGAGGAAACATTTACATTTCCACGCGCTGTGAAAACCCAGCCGCGAGAGAAGGATCCTAAATATGTAGTAAGTTCTTTTTTTTTACTAAATAATTTCCTTAAATTATGTGTTTTTTCTTAAATTCTTAAGACAACTGTCTTAGAATTTAATCCTTTTTCTTAAAAAATGTCCTAAAAATGAGCCAAATTTTTTTTAAAAATGAGCTGAATTGTTTTTAAATGAAACAAAATTTAAAAAAAAAACAGTAAAATTTTGAAAAAAATGACTTAAAACAAAGCTAAATTTTATAAAAATGGAGTGAAATTCATAGAAAATATGAGCAAAATTTTAAAAAAACAGAGTCAAATTTTGAAAAAATAGGTTAAAATTTTAAAAAATAAGCTCAATGTTTAAAAATAGGTCAAAATTTTAAAAATAAGCTTAATGTTTAAAAAATAGGTTAAAATTTAAAAAAATAAGCTAAATGTTAAAAAAAAAGGTTAAAATTTTAAAAAATAAGCTAAATGTTTAAAAAATAGGTTAAAATTTAAAAAAATAAGCTAAATGTTGAAAAAAAAGGTCAAAATTTTAAAAATAAGCTAAATGTTTAAAAAAAAGCTCACATTTGTCAAAAATGAGTCAAATTGTGTAAATCAAAAAATAAGCCAAATTTCCTGACTCAAATAAGCCAAACTTCCTGGCTCAAAAAATGAGCCAAATTTCCCGGCTCAAATGAGCCAAATTTCCTGGCTCAAATGAGCCACATTTCCTGGCTCAAAAAATGAGCTAAATTTCCCGGCTCAAATGAGCCAAATTTTCTAGCTCAAAAAATGAGCTAAATTTCCTGGCTCAAATGAGTCAAATTTTTGACTGTGTTTACTACAAATTGCTTGACTGTTTTTTTATTAAATATTGATTGTTTTACTTTTTTTAATTTACAGCTACTTAATTGTCCTATGGCTGGATGTTCTTACGATACTCGTAAATGGTATCCTTACTACCATCACGTTGAGCGCCTTCATTACTGCGAAGACTGTGAAATGTATACTCCGTGCAAATCTGCGCATGCGTGTTCTCGTATTGGGCAGAGAGGTGGTCACTTGGACGCCAGACATGAAATTGACTTGTCGTTTTTCAGAGAAACTTCAAGGTCAAATCTTGGCGCAGTCAAAGAGTATTTATATGAACCAACAGATGAAATTATCAGCATTGAAGATATTTTCGAATTTGTAAAAAATCCAACTGAAAAACTTTTAAATGAAAACTTGGTTGTGTACAAAGCCATGAGTGTCATCATTGGAATTGATGTGTTAATGGAAAAAGATATTCAAGACGCTGATCATACGTTCACACATGAAGAAACTATATTCTTCGATTCCAGACCATTTGATCTTCATGATTCAAACGGAATAGATTCTCTTTTGCTTGAAGCTGCTGACGAAATTATCGAAAAAAAGAATAATTTCACTGAACTTGGAAGTGGATGGCGAATTATTAAAATTGTATCATTTCAAGTTAAAATGGGTGAGCTGTCACTACTAAAGAACTCAAAAATACGTGGACATCTTAAGATGCCATTTCCAAAACAAGGAATTGTAAATATTACGAACACAGATGGAAAATGCTTTCATTACTGCATTGCTGCAGGCGTGTACATGGAAGATGAACTCAATTTACGTCAAGAATTTGTTAAAAAGCAAGCTGAGCTTAGTGAAGATAGTAGGAAACCACCTAAAATAACTAAGCTGTACAAAGTTGCATTGTGGAAAAAATATCTGTGCAAATTTGACTTTTCAATGATGAGTGATGCTGGTGTTGATGTGCATAAAGACATTCCATTATTTGAAGAAAAAAATGATATCTGTGTAAATGTTTTTACACATGAAGGAAAAAATATAGTTCTCAACTATAAAATGGTACATAAATCTACAAAAGTTATAAATTTGTTTCTGATTCATGAAAACGATGAACAAGGAAAACGTTGCCATTTTGTTCTGATAAATGACTTGAACCGATTTCTTGGGCATATAAAACATGAACGTTTGTACTTCTGTCAAGAGTGTTTTCGTTTCAAAAAAACTCAAGAACAGTTGTTGAAACATAAGTGCACGGAAGTGAAAGAACAAATATATGATTTTCCTGATAAACGATTCAGAATTAAATTCAAAAATAAACATATGACATTACCAGTGCCCTACATATTATTCTACGACTGGGAGACGTTTGCTAAGGCATTGGGAAATCGCAAAAAGGCAACAACAATGGTGTCCGAATTCAAACCAGCAAGTTATGCCATTGTTATTGTGAAAACGACAACATCTGAGATGAAAATTGTTCATGCAAATTATTACAATGGCGAAAATCCAGTCAAGCATTTTTACAAGTCTGTTTTCTATTGGGCAGACAAACTTGTGAGTAAAATTCGAAATACTAATAATTTCAACAAACCAGATGCTGAAACATTGCGAAAACATAAAGCAGCGACGCATTGTGAACTTTGTCATCGGAAATTCACTGCTGAAAAGAAAAAGAAAAAACGAAGCTACGCAGAAGCGTTTGATGAAGATTTAATTGACAAATATATTGAAGAACTTGGAGATGAAATTGGCGGATTTGCTGGAGCAGTTGATGCAGTAAATGGCAAAGCAAAGCAGTCTGTAATTAAAACTTATCATCATAACCACACAGAAGGTACATACATTGCTGCTTTGTGTCAGTCATGCAACCTCAAGATAAAATACAAACATGAGCTTGTATGTGTTTGTCATAATTCAACTGAATTTGATCTGCATCTGCTTGTAAATGCATTGGAACAAGAAATGTTTGATGCTGAGGATGTGCACGTTATTGCAAAATGGTCAGAGAAATTTGTGCAAATGACAATTGCGCATAAAAATAAAACTTTACCAACACTTAATAAAAATATGGGAAGTGACAATACAGAGACAATAGAAGAAATTGATCGAAGAGTGAAAATAAGATTTATTGACAGCTGTCAATTTGTGAAAGACAGTTTGGCCAACTTGGCTGACGTTATTGCAAAAGAAAAATGTGAAAGTTTGACATTGATTGATCAGTGTTTCCCGGAAATGGTTCCAGCCGGAGTTCCCAATACAAAAAAAAATATTGAACTGCTGTTTGCGAAAATTCCGTTCCCGTACAGTTATCTTACTTCTCCTGCTGTATTTCAAGACGGACATCCCATACCAGAACGTAAATGGTTCAATAATGATTTAACGGGAAAAGAAATTACAGACTCAGAATGAGAACTTGTGAACAAAATAATTACAAAGTTCAATATAAAAGAGTTTAACCAGTATTGCAAACTGTACAATTTACTGGACAGTGTATTGTTGGCTGCAGTGTGGGAGAATTTTAGACGAATTGGGATAAAAAACACTGGACTTGATCCTACGTACGTTTGTACTACCAGTGGATATGCTTGGCAAAGTTTCTTAAAAACAAATGGTGTTGAAATTGATGTTATACGGGACTATGAAATGTACAAAATGGTCAAAAAGGGGATCCGAGGTGGGATTTGCTATGCCTCGCAGAAACTTGTAGTGGCCAATACAGAACGGGATGCGGAGCACTACACCCCTGACCTACCAAGACAACACCTTCTGTATGTTGACAAGAATGGTATGTATGCTGAAGCTTTGTGCAAAAAGTTCCCGCTTGGAAATTTTAAATGGGAAACTGAGGATACATTAAAAAGTATTGACTGGATAAATCGTGACTTTGAAGCTGGAAGCAAAGGGTATATCTTAGAAGTGGATTTAGAATACCCAATTGATGTTCAAGAAAGAACTAAGGAAATCCCACTGTGTCCTGAAAAACTCAAAATTCAATTAAACGAACTGTCAGAACGTCAAAAAGAACACGTGTCAAAACTTGGGCAGTTGGGAAAATCTTTCTTGACTCAAGAAAAACTCATGCTCACATGCTATGGCAAAATGCATTATGTAGTAAACCATGCGTCTCTGCAATACTATTTGAAAATGGGAATGAAACTTGTAAAAATTCATCAAGGATTTTCATTCTCGCATCAAGCTTACATTAAAGACTATATAACAACAAACGTTGAAAGAAGAAGAAATGCAAAATCGAAATCAGACAAAGATTTCCTAAAACTAATGAACAATGCAATTTATGGAAAGTTTTTGCAGTCAAACGAAAACCTTATTACTGTGAAATTTTGTTCATCTCGCGTGAGTGTGGTGAAAACAATAGCTGATGAAAGATGCACGGGTTTCAAAAGTTTGTCGGACAATATAACCCAAGTTGTACTTAAACCACAAGAAGTTATATTGGACAAGCCTATCCAAGGAGGTTTTAATTGCTTGGAGCATTCCAAAGTGGCTTTTTACTCTGGATTTTACCAAGAGTTTCAACCGGTGTTCAAAGAAAGGATCCATCACCAGTACTCTGACACCGACAGCCATATTTTCCAGGCAAGTAATGTTTATTTATCTTAAAGCATAGAATAAATTTAAACAAATTATAAAGCAATTACTTAAAAATAAATCTAATTAAACGTTCCTTTTATTTCGTAGATTTTGGATCCTAATAATACATACTTTGAAGACCTATACAAATGCAAAAGCTTTGTGGACTACTCTAAATTGCCGACAGGGCATGCATTGCTGGCAGAGTATCCTGATTTAGTAAATCATAATGCCGGGGTTGGCGGGAAATGGAAGATTGAGGACATGGATATTTGGAAAGTTGCAGCTTCCAGAGCCAAGGAATATGCTATAAGGTCATTTAGCGGGCATGACGAATTAAAATGCAAAGGAATTCCAAGCAATAGTTTAAAATCATGTACATTTGAAACATATGAAACAGCAATAAATGAGCAAAAAATCAAACGATTGCCTGTTAATTTAATTAGATCTATTGATCATAAATTATATCTGATGAATGTTGACAAAATTGCATTCCATGGATTAGATGTAAACAGATATTATCCAGACAACAGTAACATAAACTTTAGTTTACCATACGGATTTTACACATTAGACAAATAATACGTTTTGAAAAAAACCTATAGGAAAACTAGTGAGAAAACAATGTAAATGTAAATTAGTTTGTAAAAACATTTATCTAAAAATTTAAAATGTAAATTAGTGTGTAAAAACATTTATTAAAAAATTTAAAATGTAAATTAGTTTGTAAAAACATTTATCTAAAAATTTAAAATGTAAATTAGTTTGTAAAAACATTTATCTAAAAAAATTTAAAATGTAAATTAGTTTGTAAAAACATTTATCTAAAAATTTAAAATGTAAATTAGTTTGTAGAAACATTTCTCTAAACTAGTTTGTAGAAACGTAATTAAAAAATGGCCAGACAAATTTAAAAACAACTTAATAAAACAAATAATGTTATACAGATACTTTGTAGAAAAAATAATTTAGTTTGTAAAACAATAATTTGTAAACCTTTTAGAGAATAGGATTTAAAAAAAAATTGTAAACAAAATTTTTAAAACTGTAATAAAAAACAATTGGCATTTGTAAATGTTTTTGAATGTTTTTATTTTAAGCATAAAACTTTTTTATGCGCTGCTTACAAAAAAAAATTCATATATAAAGCATACAAAAGGCAAATGGATTCCCATACAGACCATTTAAGTGTTACGTAGCCTATACTGCATGTGACATAGCGTGTGCATGATCCCATACATAATATACAGTCACCATGACAGCGGTAAAGCCCTACCCAGTGGCAAGCCCCAAGGCAGTGGCGGGCTCCAGAGCAGTGGCGGGCCCTAGAGCAGTGGCGGGCTTAAGACGGCGGCGGGCTTAAGACGGCGGCGGGCGGCGGTAGCCCCACCGTCTGCAGCTACAGCAGGCTTCCCGCAAAACGGGCAATGGCGGACACAGGTGGCACATACAGCAGGCAAAATGGCGGACAGTGTATCGAGTCCAGGACATCATGCCAGGCCAAGGGTACCATGATAGCTTCCAGGACATCAAAACGTTGCAGGACATCATGGCGAGCCAAGGGCAGTGACAACCCAAGGACGCAGCAGAGGACCCCCGCCATGCTTCCCACAGACCAGGATGTAAAGAAGCCAGGATAATCAATAACGCGGCGAGGACATAGTGGGATAATCAATAACGCGACGGGAACATAGGCGGGATACATGACAGTCTGCAGTGGCGGGATATTGATTGCCAGGATAAAAATCAATAACCTGCAGTGGCTGGATATTGATTGACGGGAAATAGCCTGTGCGGAATTCGCCAAATTCGCTAGCCGCCAAAATTCGCAACCCGCCAAATTCACAACCCGCCCGGAAATTTTGCAACAACGCAAGAAACCCGCCAACGCTACTCACCATATATCCAACAAGTCAACCCAACATTAGGTTAGGTTAGCAGCACCCCCCGCCATCTCACCACTATATATCCACTATACATAGGTTAGCGGGTTAGGATAGACATCAACGCTACTTGAGCCGGGTTAGGTTAGCGGGTTAAATTCGCAAAAAATTCGCAATTCGCGAAAAATCAATAAAATCAATAAAATCAATAAAATCAATAAATCGATAACCCGCCGTGCGGTTTTTTCGGCGAGAAATTCCCAACCCGCCGTGCGGTTTTTTCGGCTATTTTCTGTGCGGTTTTTTCGGCGAGAAACCCGCCGTGCGGCGCCGAAACGGCGGGAAAAGGGGACGAAAGGAAGCAAAACCAACTACTCATGTGTATGCCTAATGTGAATTGTGCATGTTATTATATTTGTATTCATGAAGGTAAATTGTTTAAAGTCGCGTAGTTTGACTAGGTTCACACTATCTGAGTTCTTAGATATTGAATTGTGGACTGAGAGTGCTCGTTAAAGTGACACTCTCATTTCCATTCTGTGTTGTTGTTGTTGTTCGTGAGCAGGGCTTTTATCATCAATAACGTGTCAACTTTATTAACTACTTTCACCACGATTCAACGTTCCGTTTCGGTCCGTGTGTTTTCCTTTTACATTATATTGAAGCATTCATTAGGATTTTGCCAAGTTTTCCAAATGCATCGTGCATCATTAACCTTGTCTCTAGCTTTACATGAAAAGTTGTTAACGCAAATAAGATAAGTCCATTTTTTTTTTGAACAGAGATTAAATTCTATTTATGTACTATTCAACTTCTACTACATTTTACACCGTGTTAAAGAGTAAATGTAAATGATCGCAACCAAAGCTGTTTTTAAAAATTTTCAAAATGTAGTTTTAATACAAAACAGGATCGGTTCAGCATATAATTTTGGACAGAATAGAATACGTTCATCTTAAACATGGGCTGGGCTTTCAGTTTTAGTTGGGATTTGTATAGTTAATTCAGAGCCAGACGAAGGAATTTCTTTCAGACAGAAATTTTTGTTCCATACAAAAGCTACATTTAGATTGAATTGCTAGTTTTCTTTGGCAATGCAAAATGTTGTATGTATGTTTTAGAAAAGTAAAAAATGTTCCATTTAATTGATTGAAAAAATTGAAAAACGTTTAATTTCTATGTTTTTTAAATGTACAGCAAATTTTTATTTGCATGTTTTTGAAAAGTCAAAATATTTTTTTTTACATATTTTTGAAAACTTCAAAATGTTTTATTTACATGTTTTGAGAAAATTCAAGCAGCGAGGGCTGCCTGCGCTGGCCGCATTATCCGGCCCTGAGTCAATTAGAGTGCGCAAATTTTTGTATGCAACAACAAATAATTATAATAGGAAAAAAATTATAGTTTAGTTTTACTCGATACGTTTAAAATTTTATCTGACGGACTTTTGACTCCACACTATGTTAATAATTTTATGGGAAAACGAAAAACGTCCACACAAGCAAACAACAAGAAGTGAACAAGAAAAGATGGAAATAGAAACTTTCTGTGAGTCAAAATTGCTAAGTTTTTTCTATTTCTTTTCCGCAATGATTTTAATGGTGTACTCCAACTAGTAAGACTTTAAGTCCTGCGACTTTTGCTCGAACTTGTATCACAGGCAGAAAGAAATACAAACTAAACCGAAACACGTGCAGAAGGGAAACTCTTTCGCGCTCAGCACACACAATTCTGAGAAGGCCACCTGTTTGACTTATGGATAGAAAAAGTTATAAACTTTTGACGAAGCTACAAACGGCTGCGTTGAAGTAGTTTAGTAGTAAATTACATGTGTGTGTCTGTGTGTGAAGACAGGATTACAGAATGGAAAAAACTGTTAAAAGAATCATATGAAGAAGCACTCACTTGTCATCGTAGACAAAGCCAGCTTTGAAGGAATTTAAGTAGGTAAAGAAAGCAAGAGTGAAGCTAGAGACAGAAATCCAGTCCATCCGAATCCGAAACTTATTGCGATGAAACATGTTGAAATTTGAGAAAAGAGAAAAGACTACGTACTCACAAATATCATACAGATTTTCCAAACACCAAACACTCACTCTAAAGAGGAAAAAACGGAAATTGAGGCACTCACTACAAACTTACACTCCACTTACACAAGTTGCACAGCGACAGCAACAAAGCGACACAAATGAGATGTTATAAAAGATGTTTCACAGTTTCTCTGTATAGTACGTCAATGTGAATCCAGTAGAGATCCCTCTTCTCAGGATGTCTTGATGTTTTTTGTTATATGTTTGAAAAATAATCGAAATTTGTGTTCACTCAGAGAAGATACAACCAAAACTCAGTTGCTTCTCTCACTGCTTTTTCTCCAACTTTCTATAGGTTTCTGTTCCCGTGATGCTTTCTATTTTTCCTTTATTTTTTTTTAAATACAGATCACGATTTCCGTTGAAAAGTTCTGCAGCAGGGGAGCCTTTCAAAGAAAGGAGAAGAAGAATAAAAATAGATCACTACTGTACACGACACAAATCCTTGTTACCAGACGGCTACGGCAACGGTGACAATATCCCGACGACAAAAGAATACACTACAGATTTTCACAAACTACGTTGAAAATCAGACAAAAACGAAAGAGAGAACGGCACGAAGAAGGGGGGAATTTGTGCGACATTCGTCCTCCACGTCGCACGTCAGACTGAACTCAACTTTCACAAACTTCCACACAAAATGTTCTTTAGTCTTTGAATTCCACTCAACCAAAATTTTATGGAGTCTCCTGCTTTCCCCCTGAGTTTCCCTGCAATTGGATTTCTCCCGCTTTGAGAAAAGTCCCTTTCCAAGTCCCATTATGGGTGGATCGGGGAATGCAATTTCCCGGACTTACCCGAACTGAAACCGAACAAGGGTCTAGAATAGCATTTCTTTTATGAGGACTGAGTAGAGACATGTAGGGAGACGGAGACGGAAAAAGCTTCCTTTCTACTGCAGCAGGACTGTTCAAGTTTGAATTTTGCCTTTAATTTCTCCATCAAATCAGTAGTCGAATAATATCAAAATCTATATTTGACTTGGGTGAGCGTGGGTGTTCACATGTTAAAATTGGTAGAGAGAACGACGAACCCTGCCCTTATTGTTTCGTACTTTCATTTATATGCTGTACGTTGTACGTACATACCATGAACAAATTACATTAGACATATGAATGTAGTGAGTAGTGCATTTCTTGTTTACTTTATTTTGTCTTGTATACAAACGTAATTATGTTTTTTTGAAGGAGTGGAAAAGTATGTGTTTCTGGCGTAGTTTCGTACACTTCCTGTTGATCCAGTATTCCTCATGGACGGGTGTGTTCATAAAAAGAACAATAAAGACGAAAAACTCACAAGATTGACAAAAGTTGTCCGTTTCCTTTTCCTCTCGAACTTTTATATGTTAAGTGCTATGCAAACGGAAGTAGACAGAAATGAGGCTGTTTTCTTATGTTTTTGGATTTAAAATTATTTTTTGACTCAATCATTTTTCCTCTTTTCCTAACTAGCAAGAAAACAAGTCACAGTTGTTTTTGTTTCGTTGCTCATGGCATGGCACTGTAATACACTCAAAACACCTAAAACAAACACATTTTTGTGTCTTTCAATTACACATGCAAATCCGTTTAAGTCCCTTTCTATCTTTCCGCCGTTATGCCAATACACGTTTAATGGCTTTGTAAATTGTATACAGTAAAAGTATTCAGGTCTTCCAGCTCACAGCAGTGCAGTGCTGTGCTGTATGCTCTCCGTAAGTACGACCATTATCAAGAAATATGGAAACAAAGCCATATTTAATGCAAAACAATACTAAAAAGAAAGTGCTTACGAATAATGTATAGCATTAATATATAGTTATAGCATTTTTTCGATAGCTTGTGAGAAACGAAACAGATATCAGTTGAAATAAAATAATTGGGCTTCTCGATGCTCAAGTACATACTATCTTCTGTAAAGAATCAAAACGACCCATATCCAACTTAAGCGTCAATCAAAATGAGCTATGTCATGAAAACAAAGGGAGAAAAATGCGTAAAATATTAATTATTACGAGTTTTTAAAAAACGTGAAATGCCCTATTTACATGTTTTTGAAAAGGTGCAAAAAGTTCTATTTTCATATTTTTTAAAAGGTGGAAAACTTTTTTATTCCATGTTTTTGAAAAGTGCAAACTATTCTATGTAAATACTCTCAAGACATGTTTGAATATTGTTGTAGATAGTAGATTTGGTATCTAGCTAAAAATGGAAATGGGTCATTTTGGCTCTTCATAGACGATAAATATTCGACCTACAGTATAACCTAACATTGTATGACCATGCAAAAGAATCTTGAGAGTCTTTATATACTCCTGCTATACATATTGCCATTGTCTGTGAGTAAGAGAAATTGACATGTGAATAATTAATGAAGGCAATATTAGGAGTTTGGAGGACGGAAAACATGTACATACTATAAGAGTTCGTGGAAGATCTTTTTTTCATTGTTATGTAAGATTTTGTTCTACAGCTTCACGCTACGACTCTCAACTCTAAGATGTGCATTTGCGTGGTTCAAATAAACTTTATTCTTATTCAAAAACACAAGGGACGAAAATTCCAGAAACTACTCCAACTCTTTCCAAATGCATTTTTTTTACTTTCCTGCACTATCGCCTTAGAACTTCAGAGAACACCAAACCATACTAAAATACGAAACACTCCGAAACAGAACCAGCCCGGGAGCCATGCAATCCCATCGGTTTTAAAATTCTGCATCTAGTCAATACTTACAAACTTGAGCTGATGAACTACTCCATCGTTATTCCTTATACAGAGCCCAAGTTGCACTCAAAACTCGAAGAAATGTACTCTTTCCAACTTTCATCGTATCCTCCCGCAGGGCCGGACGAAGGAATTGCTTGTAGGCAGCAGTAGTTTCCAAACAAATATGAACCATTTTGATTTCTGAACATTTTCTTTGGTGAAAAAAAATGTTGTAATTACCATTTTCAGAAAAGTTTAAAATGTTCTATTTACTTAATTCTGAAAAGTAAAAAATGTTCTTCTTACCTTATTTAAAACCTGCAATAAACGTTCTATTTGTTTAATTTAAAACAAGCAAACCGTTCTATTTACTTAATTAAAAAAGTGCAAAATGTTCTATTTACTTAATTTAAAACGTGCAAAATGCTCTATTTACTTGATTCTGAAAAGTTTAAAATCTTCTTTTTACTTGAATCAGTAATGTGCAAAATGTTCTATTTACTTAATTTAAAACGTGCAAAATGTTCTATTTACTTGATTCTGAAAAGTTTAAAATCTTCTTTTTACTTGAATCAGTAATGTGCAAAATGTTCTATTTACATATTTTAAGAAAAGTGAAAATACTTTATTTGCATATTTTTGAAATGTGCACAAATTTTTAATAACACGTTTTGGAAAAATTTAAAATATTCCATTTTTAGATTTTTAACACTTCAGGCAGCAGGGGCTGTTTGCTTTTGCTGCTTTGTCCAGCCCTGCGTATCCTTACCGCCTACCAGTACCAGTCACAGTTCTCACTCCAGCAGAATCTTTTCACCTATTCTACCATAAAGCCACTAAATGAATTTAATTTAGACTTCCAGACCCGTGACCTTCTTGAATTCATGTCTACTACGCAATACAGGACGACAGTTCGAAGTATGAAGTATCAAACATGGAACGACAACGAAAAGGATAATTACAAGGAAAGTCAAGTAACGCTTTGATGGCACTATAGAAACCTTTTTTCTCGTTTGCTTTAAAACCCGTCTTTTAAAGCTTTCTCATGCTATTCACTAATAGATTCACTTTTTCTCTGCCCTGATGTGGCTTCTATAGGCTTCGGTCGCAGCCTCTTCAACTATTGAAAAATACTAAATAAATTCAGAAATCACCATGTGCAGTATATATGGGGATCTTTTCACTTTTGGTGGGTTGGTAGGTATCTTTGAATAATTATTCTTCAGCAACGAGGTCATCCACTTACCATTAGAATAAACTTTTTAGCATTAAACTTTTTCAACAAGCACGATTGAATATGGATGCTTGAAAATAAAAAATACAATAGGAATGAAACCCATTCAAGCATAGCCTATAGCCTATAGGTACTTATAGTTGAACATTCAATGAAGTCCGTAGGCGGATATGTAGAGAAACTAAAGTTAACTTGTACTTCCCTTCAACCTATTTAATTTATTTTGAGCAATGGGCTCAGAAAAAAATTGATATAAAATTATGTAAGTTATGCCGTATACACTTACCCTGACCAGGACCAGAAATTGTGATGAACCTTTGTGAAACATATTTTTCTCGTCGTACCGTCAAGTATTTTATCATAGATTGTTCAAATTTTCACTGAAAAGTATTAATTTAATTGCTTTGATTCATTATTTTGTGAAATCTGATGAAATTGTCCTGTAAGGTTCGTCATAACTCGAACCGATTCGAAACTCGCTCGATCGGTTCGAGTTTCGGATCGGTTCGAGTTGGGTATTTGCCCAACTCGAGAATTTTCGGTCCGGTTCGAGTTTCATATTTTGTAACTCGAAAAACTCGAAGTCGAATCGAGTTAAAACACAAATCCGCTCGAATTTTTCGAGTTTTTCGAGTTTAAGTAAAATCTATCTTTTTCATCTGTTATCTTGTATGTTTCCCAATAATAAGAATACGACATCTGAATTAAGTATTAATAAGTGCAACATGCACTGAATAAATGTGGGATTTTAAATTGTAAACGTAATTCGTTTTGCTAACGATCTTGCCGGCAGACCAATACTAATGTGAAGAGGGGCAAATCATTATTTTGGTTTGAATTGGGCAACTGTTAAATGATGATTTTCATGTAATGATGACTGCGCACATTGTAGGCAATGCGCCAGAGTAGATTTGTGTAACAGTTGACCGACGGCTGAAGTGGACTTTGCATGCAGTGGGATTTGGCTTTGTATCGAGTTGAGATTTGGGTAAAGTGGGCCGTGGCTAAAGTGGGCTGCGGCTGAACTGGACTTTGGCTGCTCCACACCACACGAATCCTCGCAAGCTTTAAAGCCAAAGCCCACTTCAGCCGCAGCTCACTTTAGCCACGGCCCACTTAACCCAAATCCCATCTTGCTTGAAGCCAAATCCCACTGCATCCAAAGTCCACTTCAGCCGTCGGTCAACTGTTACACAAATCCACTCTGGCGCTTTGCCTACAATGTGCGCAGTCATCATTACATGAAAATCATCATTTAACAGTTGCCCAATTCAAACCAAAATAATGATTTGCCCCACCTTACATTATACATACCAGAGTAAGTCCAGGATACGAATAGGAACGTTAGAACAATATTGCTACTATAATGCGTATGATGGTTTCATTTTACACTGGGGCTTGTAAAATTACTAGAACTGTTATATTAAGTCAAACAAATAAGTTATGATTGATATTTTGCACGTTTTTCAATTCTTTAAAAATATTCTATATGCTCAGACGAAGCTGATGGAGCTAAACGAGATATGTAGCTAAGCTTTTTATACCATAATTATACACAATTTGAACTAAATATTGACGTACTGAATTTTAAAATGTTTGATTAAACAAATAAAGCCAGTAAATTTAAACTCAAAAATTTTTTCGAGTTTTTCGGGTCGAATCGAGTTCGAGTCAACGAGTTTCGAGTCGGTTCGAGTTTCAAACGATTGACCCGATCGAAGATCGGGTTCGGTTCGAGTTTCCAATCTTGGCTCGAAAATTTTCGGTTCGGTTCGAGTTTCGGTTCGAGTTGTCAAAAATCGACTCGTGACGAACCTTATTGTCCTGATTATTATGGTTCTAAATTCTCCTGTGCCCTTGCGAGAGCTTATATCTTTTACTGTAGAGTACAATGATGAAATGCTTTGACGTCACGTCCACCAGCATTGTCGCATTGTACTCCTTCGTTCAATTTTTATTTCATTTGGCAGCGAAACGAGTAGCAAATGTTTGGGAAGACATTCTGATTTCGACTCCAGTGTTCTGCAAGTTGGAATTTGAATTCTAGGGAGCACTTTAGTCTCACGAAGTACCCTTCATCACATTCACAATCGATAAGCCAAACAATTTTTTTAATTAATCTACTTTTAGTATTTGACGAGAGAATTCAACCATTTCAACAACCTCAATCCTTCAAATAATATGCAATTAAAACGAAAAGTAATAAGATATATAATATTACATTAATTATATTCATCTAGATAGTCGTATAAGAGTGGAATGTATTCAATAACGGCCGCAGATGAATTCCAACTCTCGAGTAGTTAATTGAGATTGGTTGAAAGTCAAGAGAGCAGCTCAAGTATGACATTGGCAGGATATAATTATTTATGACTTACATAGCACATTCCAATGCCAATTTTAGTACGAGTTCAATATGAAAGAGACAAGTAGTGGTAACCTATAGTAGCGGTGGCAGGACATACATTATAGAACTGTAATAAAGTAGCAACACAATTGGAATAGAAATCTACAGCATATACTACTCATACCTACATAGCATGTTATAGCTCTACATCCCCAAATAGTTCCAGTCTGACTTTGAGAATACCTACTGACCTACTTATAATTACTATGACTTTCCCCATCCGCCCATACCATACCATACTCCATACACGAAGTAAGTAATTACATTTGTGTGTCAAAATTCCACCTAAAGAATTCAATAATTAAATATGAAACGGTCACACTGAAACGGATCTGACGTCTGGAAATTTGAAATCTTTGACCTATTTATCTTTCTGTATGCTTGTGCAAAGCAATGAAATGTAATTGAAGAATGTTGTACCTACATCTACGCTCAAAATATCAAATTCAGCTCACAAAGTTTTAAAAGCATTTCTGCGTGTATTTTCACATTTAATGAATGAATTTCTGGAATTGTTTTTGTGAAAAAGTATCATGGGTAAATTTTCAGTTGTGTTCGTACGTCGTACGAACGACTCTTTAGCAGCTGCCAGCCACTTAAGTATTTGGTTGACTTGACGCTTTTAACGTGTTTTGCATGTATTTCAAAGACTGTTTTGCGGATTAGTCCACTAAACTGGTACTTGGTAAAACCCGGTTTGTTCGGTCATTACTAACAAATATAAAGCATATCCTACTCGCATTTGTTATATAGGTTTTATTTGTTGTTTGAATGAAATAAGTTTGGAAATGCGACATTACACAATGCATTTCACCTGCGTAGTATTAGAGCGTATACGGTAATTGAATAGTATATAATATATATCTAATATATTATTATAGTTATGCGTTTTGTAAACCACGTGTACGGGCCCCTTATCCTTGAATTTTTGTCCATCTGGTCTAGATGACTGAATAGAATCGTACTGTCCAATAGGAATTGTGGAAGGCGAGATGACATCTTTTTTCCACTACTATCTGTATTTTCATGCATTACCTTACAGATGATTTTAATTTACATTTTGCTTTGCTTCACTCTTTGTCTCTATGCCTCTAATGTTTAATTTATAACCCATGCCCATTACCAAGGTAAGATTCCATTAGGTTGTTGTATAAACAGAACACAATAAAGCTTCTTTAGGCATTTTTCGTCTCTGTTTCATTCCCTTTGCAATTTATTTCATCAAGCTTAATTAAAGTTGTTCCTTAAATCTCATCGTGTGAAATTTTGAGGTATGTGCACTCACTATGTCTGTCTCCAAGCTTCTTTCTCTTTATGTAATGTGTTGAACTTAGATTTCGTAGAGGTAGTATAATGAAGATGCAGGTGTAGGTTCGGGAGGATCCTATCATGTGTCCAGTATAATTATTATCATTGAGAATGAATTTGGATTCGGAAGGAAAAGTAATTATTCCCAAGTTTTTATGAATTTAAATGTGTCTGGTTTTGTTTGATCTCAAAGTTATGTGACTCCAGTGGTAACAGTTCTCGTCGATGTAATACTTAGTACTTAGTTACACACCACAAGCCACCGACGCGACTACCTCACGTGTAATTCAGTTCGAATCTTGTTTTACGTGTTTTAAATGCTACATTTTCGAGCTACGCTACTAAAAGTCTTGCACTTTGAGGGATAATTATTTCTCCACCTTGTGTCCAGCTTAAGATAAAACTAACGGCGGTGTAAATGACATAATGTAATCTGGGGCAAATCATTACGTAGGTTTGAATTGGATCACTGTCAAATTAAGATTTTTATGTAATTAGTGATGATTGCGCACATTGTAGGTGAAACGCTTTAGTGGTTTTGTGGCATAGACGGCAAACGGCTGGAGTGGACTTTGGATGCAGTGGAATTTGGCTTTAAAACGAGTTTAGATTTGGGTAAAGTGAAAAGTGGGCCGTGGCTAAAGTGGGCTGCGGCTGAAGTGGACTTTGGATGCAGTGGAATTTGGCTTTAAAACGAGTTTAGATTTGGGTAAAGTGAAAAGTGGGCCGTGGCTAAAGTGGGCTGCGGCTGAAGTGGACTTTGGCCAGCCCGCGCCACACAAATCCCAGCAAGCTTTAAAGCCAAAGTCCACTTCAGCCGCAGCCCACTTTAGCCCAATGCCCACTTTACCCAAATCCAATCTCGCTTGAAGCCAAATCCCACTGCATCCAAAGTCCACTCCAGCCGTTTGCTGTAATTATTATATGCCACAAAACCACTCAAGCGTTTCACTTACAATGTGCGCAGTCATCATTACATGAAAATCTTAATTTGACAGTGATCCAATTCAAACCAAAATAATGATTTGCCCCTGACTAAATTACAGGGTATGTAAAATATTTAATGAATTCGGAGTAATTTTTATGATATGTAGAGGTTTGTTAGTTAGTTACCGATCTCCTGTAAGCATACTTAACTGTGCTACTATTTATTTGGGAGTTTTGACTTTGGCAGAAAAATATGTTGACAAAAAAGTAGAAAAAAGGTTTAAAAGAAATAAAAGCATGGCCTGTAATTTACTTTAATGCAAATAGAATATATATAAATAAAAGAGAAAGTTAGTTAGCACATTTACACGTTTTCTGAATTATAATTTTTAAAACTACCAACGTAAAGAAGTACGTAAACAGTTTGAGGAAGCAGGTCTTTTTATACGTAAAACCTCACGAGAAAGAAAAAGAGAGAGAGTGTGAGTGGTAAGGAAGAGGATGGAGAGGAAGATAAGACCCTTTTGAATTAATAGATTAGTTTCCAGCTCTTGATTACGTAGAATTAAGAAGTTTATAAGCCTAATGACCGGCCTTAATAAATTACGCGCTCATTAACACATCTGCTCTTTTCTTTAAAACTTCGTCCTTCCCTCTGTCTCTTCCTACGATAATAGCACATCCTTGTTCTATCCCTTTTTTTTTACATAATATTATATGACCTGACAAGTTTTTTAGTAAAACAGGAGTGGTGCTACCAGGGCCAAGTTTTTCGGGGTAGCTTAATGTAGAGGCAAGTTTTCCGGGGATTATTACTATGTACCCCGGAACCCACCTAGATCCTGGGATATCTGATTTTAATTCAATTTTTAAGTGTTTTCGTTGCTTGCAGAAGAAAATTACCGTATTTATGAATTGCTCATTTCTTAGCGTCTCTGACCACTACGTGATTAGTTGGTAATTGTGAGATGAATAAATGGCTTCAGGATTCAGTAATCTCAATTTTGGATTTTATCGGCGACCGGTTTCAAATTATATTTATTTCAAATTTCGTCAGGCTGTACAAGGAGATCAATAAATAAACAAATCGAGAATTAGTACAAGTTTACAAATATGTAGTTTGTTTTCATAGTGCAATGGAGAAATTAATTCAAATTATGGTATCATGGAAAAAGTTAGTTCATATTATGGTACAGAAAAAGGGCGTGGTAGTAGAATATCAAGGCAGGTACATATTGAAGTAGTGGTCAGAGACGCTAAGAAATTAGCAATTCACAAATGCAAAAATAGGTGTTTAGAAAAGTTTAGTTTTAATCATTACGATTAAATTTCCAGATTCCGACTATAATTAAATAGATTCAGAAATCTGCTTGTAATAACGTCTCGTAAATTAAAAAGCACGTAGACTAAATTTATAAATTTTATTCATTATTCTTTGTTCCTGTATAAAATTTGCTCTCATCAACTTATATAGTTTTGCTGAAAAACTTTACATATACATCTTCCCCTTAATTTATTCTTTTAGATAAAATAATATCCCTAGGTTCTTATACAAATTTTTGTAAACTGTATGGAGTTTGGGAGAGCTAAAAGTGCAATATGGAGTTTTAATTTCACTTTTCCACTCTCGTCCTTTTTAGTTAATAGCTGTGAGCATTTGCCTTGCTCAGTTCACATTAATTGAACCATTAAGTTGGGATGGTTCTATGTTAAAATCAACCAAATTGAGTTATTTCTTCAAACCTTTTCTATTTCTTCATATTTGCTTTCCACCTACTTTCCATTGGGATGGAAAAATTTGTTTTAATTATTTACTATTCTACAGAATTTTCTTACAACTTCATCTTTTCAAGTTAGCAGTGTTGCAGTTATGTAGTATAAATTCATATTTGAATTGCAATAACATTAATAAGACCCTCTTGTTTTTGCTTTGACAATGAACTTTATATTTGAATGTGAGCGAAGCGAGCAGGACTAGATAAAGCAATGTGGCACAGTTGCAAAAACTTCTTAACTTAAGAATTCCCTACATTTGTGAAAGTAGAGATTTGGTGGTTGATGGATATTCTAATGGAATCAAAGGTTTGGGTGTCGGTGGCTGGTATAGTCTTGTGTGCTTCTCACTCCTCTGTAAGATTTGTGTATGGCTCCTTTGATTCCTCAGCGAGTGTTTACTTTTCAGGGTCGGATAATGCAGCCAGTGCAGTCAGTCCCCGCTGCTTAATTTCTTCAAAAAACATGTGAATGAAACATATTGAGGTTTTCAAAAATATTTAAAAAAAAATATGATTTTAACTTCTCAAAAACAAACAAAATAAATTTTTTTGAACATTTCAAAAACATAGAAATAATACATTTTCTACTTTTCTTAAAACATGTAAATAAAACATTTTGCATTTTTCTGAATCAAGTAAGATGAAAATTTTAAACTATTCTAAAACATGTTAATACAAAAATTTGCTTAATAAAGGAGACCATAAATAAAACCCACATAGCGGTTTTTGTATGCATAAAGAAATTGCTGCCTAAAAGCAATTTCTTCGTCCGGCCCTGTTACTTTTGATTTGACGTCGAGGTGAATACAGCATACTGAACAGATGTTAGGGTCTTGCACTTCGAATGTATTTCCTTTTTGAAGCAGATCTTGGAGAAAGGTTGCCAAGGGAGAGCTGAATTTTAGGGGGAAAGTAAATAATATGTAAATAGGAAATACGAGAAATCACATAACATTTGGGGATCACATTGGAAAATAAAAATTGAGACAGATGAAGGGCAGACAAAATTGACAAAATGAAGAAAAGTGTACATATCAGTATAGGCGAAACGTGTAAGTGTAGTACAGCATTGAATACGATTAAATAGTAATGTGATGAAGCAAGCTTCAGCATATACATAGCCAGGGCCGGCGTGACAGGTGGTTCAGGTGGTCCGCTGAACCAGGGCCGGGCTCCATTAGGGGCCGGGCTCAGAGGTAGAAAAATTATTATAATTAGTTAGTAATTGGTGCATCATTTAAACATTAAAATTGAATTACGGAAATAATTAATTATTTTACTTGACTATGATTATGTGCTAAGTGTTTGTTTTTACCAGTTTTTTACCTGATTAAAAACTAGCAAAATCTTTGTTAGTTTGTCATGTTACAAAAAGGTTCTTTTAAATAAATACTAGCAACTTATAAGCAACTTTCTGAAAAGAGCATGTAAAAACGTGGAGCAGCCTTCATCATATTTCAGAATGGGCCTTCTGATTGGTTACTAGAATTATTGAAAGCATTTATTTGTTAATGGTTATTAAATGGACGCTTAATTTAAATATATTTTAAAGCCTTCAATCGCTTCAACAGGCTTTATTTTGCAAGCAATTTTGAAGTTTTAAATAGTCACAATATTCCCCGTAAAGTTATTTCTGGGATTTTAAAAAATTCAAATCTTTTGATTTTCAAAAAATAGTTGTAATAATCGAATTTTTCCCTTTTTTAAATTTGCATTCCTTTTTAAAAAGAGTAAAAGTTTTTTTCTCCTAATAATATTGCTGTAAAGTAAATGAGGGGTTTAAAAAACGTTTCAAATGGTTCTTCTCAAAAAAAACAAAACTTACATTTTTGTAAGGCTCTTTTATAATAACATATTTTTAAAACAAATTAAAATTTAAAATTTTTCAAAATTTCTGAAATTACGTATCAGTGGATACTGTTACGATCTTAAACCATTAAATTTATAACACACTGAGAATTGTATTCTGCAAAAAAATAACGACTTAAAAATATAATTAACCATGGCATCTATTAAATTACTATTATCAAATTTGTCTTCAATAATTGCGGGTGCAAATTAATAGGCCTATTCTGAAATCTGAGTCACGCTCGATTTTCTTACATGCTTTTTTCAAAAAAAACATAGATTAAGTAGTTTCGAGTACCCTGAATGTGGCATTTTCCTCGTAAGTTGTTCTATGCTTCTTTTTAAAGCTTAAAAGGGAAAAACGCGACATGATAAACCAAGATTCCAAAGCGGCACACTTATAAAACTAATCAGACTACTAATTAGGCACATATCCAAAGTAACTCGAGTCTATTTTGCGTTATTTCATCACAGTGACCCACAAACGTTTTTTTAAAATCCCGATTTTGAAACTTTGAGGCTGTTAACTTCTAGTTCTCACCTGATTTTGTTAAACGTTAGGTAATTCTATTTCTTATGTGAATTTTAAATGCAAAATTTTAATTTATTTTTAAAAAACTATTAATTTTCAAAAATAGATTTAATTTATATTTTTAGAAACATTTTTAAATGTTTTTACAAAGACCTGAAATTGCTTTTTTGAAAATTGACTAAGGATTGGAAAAACTAAAATTTTATGAAAATCAAAAAACAGCTAGAAATGATACGAATGTCTCAAAATTTGACTTCCTTTTAATGTTGGTGGGTCATCGAGACCAAAAATCGTAAAATGTACTCGAAATAATTTATATCTGTATCTGTGATATTTAAAAGTAGCCTTCTTTTTAAATGTGCTTTTTTTTAATATGGAAGTATTTTGTCGCTTCATTGCCTTAGTAATAGTTTTTCAACATCCTTATCCTAAAACAAATGTTATGTTTTCAGAGAATTTATTTTGTTTACTTCCATTTGAAGAAAAAAATAAAATAAAAACAAATGCTAGTTAATGTGTTTAAAACTTTCACTGGCAAAAAAAACCAACCCTTGTAAATCCTAAAATACCATTATATACCTATTTATAAAATTTGATTTAAAACGTAAAAATTATATTTTAGAATTCATGGATCTACGAAGAGTTTAAGGAATGGGTTCAGCGGTTATCAGCTATCTGTAATGTCCAATCCTAGACGTCTCGTGACTTCATGTGATCTGAGTATTGACTAAATTGACTTACACGCTGTTTCGTAGAGAATTTAATTCTGCACATGCCGAAAATCCTAGTTTTTTTTGAGATAGCAATAATTTTTTTTTGCTATTGAGGGAAATCGCTATTGCTCATTTGATCTTCTCTGTAAAGACTATTACGTTCAGAAACGGCATTTCCTGTTCCTTGACAAGTAATTCAGCCTGAAGTTGGGTACAATTCAGGAAAAGAATTTTTTGTCGAACAAATTCGGGTGTATAAAAATTTTTACCGTTCGTCTGTAAGACAGTAGAGCTCCGATCGGGTTCGGGTGCAACCCGGGTCTTTGGGTCCGGGTTCGGGTCCGGGTCCGGACCCGGGTGCAATTTTAGTGAACCCAAATGTTTGGGTGCACCCGGGTGTACCCTGTTGCTTTGAACCCGAATTTGGGTCCGGGTCCGGGTTTGGGTTCGGGTCCGACCATGTGTGATTGTGGGTCTGGACCCATCGGGTTCAGGTGCATACATGCAGTGGACCCGCACCCGAACCCATCGGACCCGGGTTCTTTGGGTCCAGTAGAAGTACATGTAATTGAATATAAAAACAGCGTGTTTCGTGAAAGTTCATGACGGCGTGTGGCTCTGTTTAATCTAATCCGCCTTTCTGAGGTAACTGGGATTGCTGCCTTATGAATGTCCTGCATGATTGTATAAACAAAATTTAAACCATGAAGTTACTCCGTCGAACCGGACGTAGATAAGTTTTAACTTTGTACCAGATTTCTCGCTTGACACTTAAAATAATAAAAAACAATATGAATAAATGTTGGTGTGCGTAGTCTCTGTTAATCCCGGTTTGGAAGACTTCAGTCCTATTATATTAAGTAATTTTTATATTCAGTTATAATCAGCTATAGTTATAGCAATCACTGTAAATTTGAGTTTTGAGGATGGCAGTGCTATTGGACTCTGCTTGAAAATGAGCAAATTAATAATTCGCAGCAGCAAGAATTGCATTTGTCAAGCACCTCAAGATCAAGCATTTATGCTTATTATAAATTAATGTTAGTTTTTCCACGTTTGCATTTAAATATTTTCGACAATCGCTAAAATTGAAATCAAGTTCAAAATTTCTTAGCTCAGAACTTGCGTTCTACTTAATACCGATTTTTTAACTGATTTACATGATTTTTCTTGTGGATTGTTCATAATGCAATGTATCGTGTGCTTAATTTTTCTTTAAAAGTAAACATAATAGTGGAGAGTGGTGTCCGTTAGCCACATAAAGATATGCGTTTTACATCAAAGAAAAAAAGCTGGACATAAAAAACACGAAAACTGTGCTTTTCGTTTAATCTGATTTTATTGTTAACAAACTATTACGTCTAAAATTACCACTAAAAATAAATTAAGGGATACGTTTTATAAACTCAAACCCGGGTCCGGGTCCCGGTGCAGCGGGTTCGGGTTCAGGTTCGGGTTCAGAATCGGGTCCAATTTCGGGTTCGGGTGCGGGTCCGGTCCCAGGTTCAAAAAATGATGTGCATAGTGGGTGCGGGTGCATAAAAAATTGAACCCAGGACCACGGGTTCGGGTCCGGGTCGGGGTTTAAATTTGGATGAACCCGTGATTTAGGTTTGGGTTCGGGTGCGGGTCCACGATTTTTGGACCCAATCGAAGCTCTATAAGACAGTAGGTAAGAGAAATATGTTCCTTGGATTATAAGTTGCTGTGATAATAAATAATAACCCAATGTAATAATGTAATAAGTAATGACCCACTCTATCTATTCATTGAATTATTGGTAGGTAAAATAAATATTTTAATTTTGCAGGATTTCAAGAATTTAGTTTCAAGGAAATGAATCCTTATTCGCATTTAATAATATAAAATATATAATCACAAATTTTAGTCAATATTATTATTACAAATGAGTGCTGACACATATAATCTGATAAAATTCCACAGCTAAAACTGGCATATTATATGACAAAAAAATGTTAAGTATTTGATAACGTAACACTTGCAAATCTCAACTGAATCTTTGCACAAATAAGCTTAGGCTTCATACCACGCGTAGTGTAAAACAATGCAAAGTCAAGGATAAGATCAACATAATTGATTTGAGTGCGAAAACTTGAATATACAGAAATTTAATTTGGTTTTTCTTTCACTATTTCTGGTAGTTGCTTGGTAGTTACAAAACAAGTATTCAGTCTGTAGTTTCTAGTTTACAAAAACTAAAGTTAGTACTTCATACTTATCATTAGAAATGACGGGTCGGAAGCATAGAAAGACGTGCGTGCCTATATCTGGTTCAAATGCAGAATTAAGTGGGTACCAGAAAAAGTTAAAACGGAAATATATTGACAGCGAAAATGTTGAATTAGCCAAAGCAGCAAATAAAATGTTTACATGATTCATAATTCCAGCATCAGAGATTCCAAGTGATGGTGAAGGAGACTCAAATACTAGTGACATACAAACTGCATCCGCAACCATTGTTGAGTCACTGGAAGCTATTAGTGTAGAAAGTGAGTAACTAATTTTAATTTTGTACTACAAAATTAAAATGCATTAATATGCATGTAGCATGTTGACGCTTAGGTGATGTTTTTATTTTAATGTTGCAACATGAAGTTAATAGTATGGAAT
Organism: Dicyrtomina minuta; assembly: GCA_949802685.1. Taxonomy (NCBI): domain Eukaryota; kingdom Metazoa; phylum Arthropoda; class Collembola; order Symphypleona; family Dicyrtomidae; genus Dicyrtomina; species Dicyrtomina minuta. Next base: position 156,523,209 of record OX461808.1, on the reverse strand, counting down.
ATCAGCTGGTTTAGCTGCGATTGTATGGTTTCTCTTGGGTGTGCGACATTATATTACATAACAAATCCTGTGCGGATTTAAACAATTCAAAATAATAACTTTATATAAGAATCAAAACCTAATTGTTTAATCATAAATTTACAACTCAATTGTTAATATTACTTGCCGATAGATACGGAAACTGAGACTCCGAAGGCTAATACTACTGAACTGGGTATAACTGATATAAATGAGGCCACTTCAAACACTAGTACATATTTTAAATTATGTATAAAAATGTGTAATACATTAGTTTAAATTTACTACTCGCAACAGATAATTGTTTGAATGCCATTTTAAAAAGGTTTCATAATAGTAACTAATAAATTTAATTTAATTATTGTATTTTAACAGAATCTAATTCCATTGACGTAACTGATCCCGTAACTTAGCCAAATAATTTATCTGCGACACACATTGAAACTTTAGTTGCTAGTTGACCAAAGAAAACGTCACTTAAGGAGTTTCCACTTCATAATGAAAGAGCATTTAAAAGGTCATTCTTTAAAAGAACAAAAAAGAACAGGGAAAATTATTTTCGAAATTGGCTCGTATATAGTCAAAAAGAAAATAGCATTTTTTGTTTTCCTTGTTGCATATTCCCTGCACACGTCAGCGCTATCAAACACACAATTCCTTGGAATAATTACGATAACAATGTTAATGCTACCAGCGGATTTCAGGACTATTTTCATACAAGCCGGAGCATAAAATTGCATGAGGAAAGTAAATTCCACCTTGAGTCTGTAACGTCTTGGAGCAACTATAAACATCAGCACAGTGTCTTGTCATCCACTAAATCATTAGGAAATGCCAGAGTAAATGAATGGAGATTCATTTACTCTAAAGGGAATTCTGGATGCAGTTCTGTTTCTTTCGAAGCTTACAAAAAGTTAAGAAAAAAAGAAACTCAGTTACTTATCTCACGACATTCAGAACGAATTTATAGAAATTTATGGAAAAACTGTGAGAAACGAGATATTTCATAAAGTGCGCCAGTGTAAATATTTTTCAATTATGTTTGACCCAACCCCAGATAGTTCAAAAACTGACTAACTTAGTCAAATTGTAAGAGTCGTTGAGTGTTCCAAAAATGACTGCTTCGTGTCTGAATATTTTATTGACTTCGTGCATTGTGACCAAAAAACTGGATTAGAAATTTCGGAGCTCATAGTTGGAAAACTCAAAACTGACAATATAAACATTAGCAACTGCCGTGGCCAAGGATATGATAATGGCTCTAATATGGCTGGAAAATATAATGGGGTCCAAAAGTACATATAAGACGTAAACTTAAAGGCAGTATTCGTTCCTTGTGCAGCTCATTCCCTAAACAGAGTTGGTGTTAATGCAGCTAACAGAGTTGCAACAGCTAAGCTCATTTTGGGTCAAGTCCAAATCATTTACAACTTTTTTGCTGGGTCCACCTCAAGATGGGTGGTTCTTAAAAAATTCGTTAACGTAACTGTCAAACCGCAGTCCGATACACGATGGTCATCTAAAGCGAATGCAGTTTCACCTTTATGTAATCAGTATAGATTAGTTATGGAAAGCCTTACAAATATTCTGGAAGATTCAGACTCTATTTAGGAGTCTCTCGCTGGTGCTGATATTTGTCCTAAAATTATGAAGAGCTTTAAATTTTTACTTGGCCTTGTAGTGTGGAACTCACTGCTTTAAAAAATTAATTTAGTCAACATTTGCCATCAAACTATTGGAAATGACCTATCAAAAGCGGAATCAAGTTTAAAATGCCTGTTATACTGGATTCAAAATTCAGAGGCACCGGATTTCACGAATGCTACAACCAGGCGAAAAAAGTTGCGGATTCAGCAAATGTTAGTATCAAATCCGGTTTTGAAGATGTCCGACCTACACGAGGAAAAAAAACACGTCGCGAGAAAGTCGAGACTTTCAAGGGGATAATTATTTGAAAAAGTTTGAAGTATCATTCTTTAATGATCTTGTCGACCAAGTTCAGTCACTCATGAAGGATCGATTCGATCCAATTCGCGATTTAAATGCACTATACAGTTTTCTTTAAGGCAAACATTTGCACACAATGTCTAATGAAGACAAATTTGAGCATGTTCAAGATTTGTGCCACTGACTTTGACCGTTCAAAATTTTTTCAAGAGATTCAGCTCATATCGTCTGCGTTCGGTGTATTTCTTCCACCAGGCAGTACAGTCTCTGAACTCGGGCCTCTTGATGTTTTCCTTACTTGATTCACAGACATGAACTTGAATCAGCGTACCCCAATATTGACACGGCGTTACGCATGTTTTTAACTTTAACAGTTACAGTTGCTTCAAATAAGAGATCATTCTCCAAGCTAAAAATCATTAAAAACTATTTGCGATCCTCAATGTGCAATAATCGCCTTTCAAATTTGGGAATTTTATCAATAGAACGCTAGCTGGCAGCAAGTATTGACTTTGATGATATAATTAAAAAATTCGCATTGGCAAAATGCCGTAAAGTAAAATTTAAAATTTAACTGATTGTGTTCGAACTGCTTTTTTATACATGTGAAAAACTACAATAATTTAATTGTATGTAAAGTAGTTTAAAGTATTACAATTGCATTTTGTTAATAATACATACCTGAATAATTTTCTAGAATTCTAAAAAATTCTTACTATTGTTATTTTGAGTATTGTGGAATATATTTGATGCAAGAAAATTAAAAGTTTCGATCAACAAATTGGTCATTAAAATTCAACTACGTGTTCGAAATAAAATATTAAGTAGTAATAAAAAGTGGCCTAATTGATTTCGGGTTGTTTTTAAAGGAAAAAAAAGGTAGATTACATAGGTAATTCATTAAATGGCAAAATTATTTATTTTTTTAAAACTAAGAAAGTGCACTTGTTGAATAGGAAAACTAAATTAAAAAAGTAGTTTACTAATTCATTGTTTCATCTAGAGCCTCCTTAAAGGAAATTTTACTGCGCGCCAATGCTACAAAAAGGGCACTTTTTGCTTCAAAAAAACGGCATTATTTTTCATCACGTGCTTTTGCGCTTAAGTTTAAGAATGACTGCTTAATTGATATTTTAGACTAAATATCTGTACACTGTTAAAGAGAACTTTTTGATGCACTGTGTCTATTTAATTTCCAAAGCTATAAGAGTACATAAAAATATCTAACCGGATTAGAATGCAGCGAATTTGCAAGTTTTTTGATTTTCCTGGGGAAGCTCTGCTCAAAATTCCCTGGGAATTAGAATTCAGGAAGTTTTGGAGGAAGAAAGCTTTAAAAATTTTGATAGAAGGGAATTTTGCAGGAAATTCCTGTGAATAAAGTGTTGGCGGTTGTCATTATTTCGTGAAGTTTTATGTAGAGAATATTGCAAATTATAGGAATTTGCACATCTATATTTATTTAGAAAATTGATTTTTCCAAACACGTTCAAAAAAATTTAAGAGGGTCGTGGACATCTAACGCAAATAATAACCCTGGAAAGTTTATTTAAAGGACTTTTACATAATATATTATGCCGTTAAAGGATTGTTTTATTTATTAGAGTAGATGAAGTTCAAAGTTTTTAATCTTTCCCCAATGAGGATTTACTGAAATTTTAAATGTTACGAGCTTTGATTAGAATTTTTTAAGACTTTCTTTTCTAGAGCTAGAGGACATGTAATAAATATTGGACAACGATTATTCATACAAAAAACGTTCAAACAATCTGCATTTGTGGTCAGAATTCGTACGTAATTCAAAGTCGTGCTTACATATTTTAATTTGGCAGCAACATTTTTGCGCAGCAGATTAACAAAGCATATTGGTATAATTTTGGTTTAGTGGCCTACAACATTACATCACATTTGTTTCCTTGGCATACACAAGGATATCCCAATCATCTTATTGGCACACGTAAGGACATAGCGCTCGTTTCCTTGGCATGTATAAGGGCGTCAACATCGTTTCCTTGACATACACAAGGAAATAGCAATCGTTCTATTGACAAACCAATTGCTATATTAAAAGTTTGTTAAGCGAACACAAAGACATTTTAATCTCCTAAAGGTCTGCAACATAGCGTTCGAAAACGCTTAAAAATCCTCTAAAAATAAAAGATTGGTAATTGTGACTGTAGCACATGAACTTCAGGCGGAAGAACAGCGCCCAAACCGGAAACATTATTTAATAGCTGCTTGATGAGCTAAATCGTTACATCTAAAAACAAACTAATGTTTTAAAATATGTTTTGGGCAAATGCTAATGGTGGTTGAATTAAATCAGTGTAAGTGTGAGACAAAATAGCCTGCCTTGAAAATTCCTGCGTAATACAATAATTAACTTCAAATTGGAGGATTTTTGTGTAGTATTTCTTGAATTATTGTAGATTGTACACGCATTCTGCTGCACTTACTAAAATACGTTGCGAATTAAAAACAAAATGGCGGTAATAAAAGTACCTTTTAGCATAAAGGGCCGTAATTTGAAGCTAGACCAGGGCCGGGCTACTTGTCGCGCCGGGCCTGTACATAGCTCCCATGCTGGTTGTTATTGTACGCGGAAAGAGCGCCAGAGAACTTTGGCCACCTTGTTTTTCTATTGTATTCGATTTCTACTTCCAGGACAATATTCTTATCCATTAAGGTTTAGAATAAAAGTCTTAACAAAAAGAAAAAAAGTTCTTCTTTAAGGAAACACACACACACACTCAAGACACGGTACATGAAAATATTGAAAATCAACCCGAAAATCCATGTAAACAAACACCGTTGTCCTTCTTTACAAACAAACACGACTTTCCGTGGTCCTTCTATTTCTTTTTTTTCGTAACTCTGTTTAAATTTTTAAATTCATTTACCTATTTATTTTTCATGACCTCCAAGTTTCTCATTGTTTTTATTACAACACATTGCTCTATCGCCAAAGACAAAAAGACAATAGTGTTTTTATTGTTAGCCCTGAATTATTAACCTACAACTATATTCCATCTACACCTTAAATCCATATTACGACTCGCGTCTTCATCAAATGTCAGCCCAAAGAAGCTTCCGTTATGTATACTGTGTAGTCTGTGGTGAAAGTGGCCAACGTCAAGTATGACCAGGGCCGGACGAAGGAATTGGTTTTAGGCAGCAGTTTGTTTCCATACAAAAACCACAGTTTGGAATTTATTGATAGTTCTTTTTAGTAAAGCAAAATGCTGCATTTACATGTTTTAGAAAAGTTTGAAATGTTTTTTTTTACTTGATTTAGAAAAGTTCAAAATGATCTATTTACATTTTTTAGGAAAAGTATTAAATGTTTTATTTGCAATTTTTTTTTAAATTGTTAAATATTTTAATTGCATGTTTTTGAAATGTACAAAAAGTTTTGTTTGCATGTTTTTAAAAAATTGTTTAATATTTTAATTGTATGTTTTTGAAATGTACAAAAAGTTTCATTTTGCATGTTTTAAAAAATTCAAAATATTCTTTTTACATATTTTTGAGTGCTGCAAAAATTTCCATTTACACGTTTTTTTAAAATGCATGAGCTGGCCGCATCATCCGGCCCTCAATATAAAACAGGACTTGCTTTGTCTTTATTATATTAGAGCATTGATTCACATACTCACACACGACGTGGGCTCTTGCTGATTCAATTTGGTGAACTTACACGATTTGGCATTCACACCTTTGCTTCCCGTTGATGGCACATATTTTACCCGGCCTAATAACTCCCAGCTCTAATTATACATACGCCCTACTACTACACACTCCTATAATCATCTCTTTCACAATCTCCCCAGTGCCCCAGTCTACTTTCAATGTGATGTCAAAGTAGTAGGGCCACATATTGTAAATTTTTCATCTTGCCTGGTAGGTCCAAGCAGCTACTTACTCATGTTGTTATTTATTTTGCTATATCACGTTAAATTCCTGGGCCTTAAAACTTTCTAGCTTCCATTTGTATATGCACGCATATGGGGGTCTACCTTTTGTATTTAAAAGCTAACGTGTGCTCCATCTCCAGCTAATATGAATTCCCATGAAACCAATTCATAGGCGATAAATCATTAAAACTAGAAAAGTATACTATAGTAAAATCCCATTTATTATTTTATTGGATATTGATTGGACCAAAAAATGAAGTGTATTGTGTTAAATATAAACCAATTTTCGTGTGTGGGTGTTTGTCTACATAGGAATACAATAGCTGTATATGTACGACTCGTACACTTACGCGCTATCCTTAAGGAGTTGAGCGAAGCGATTAAGACAAATTGGGTTTGTTTTATGTGTGGAGCACTGGTCGTAAAGAGAAAATTGAATTTAAATAATACATTGAGTTAAATTAAATGAAGACTGACTATCAAGTTGAATGGTTCTTTCAAATGGAAATCAATACCGTAGTTACAGAAATGTACCTATGCATTTCATTCTAAATTCTGATTAGGGGATATTTTTCGTATTTTCAACCCTATTTGGGAGGATTCTATATATATCTATATTCACACTTTCCAAGCTAATGTAACAGGGCCAGACGAAGGAATTGTTTTTCAGCAGCAATTTCTTCCTATGCAAATGCCACTATTTTAATTTTATTGACAGGTTTCTTCCCTATATAGCAAAATAGCAAAATGGTGTATTTACATGTTTTATAGAAAAGTTAAAAATGTTTATTTTACTTGATTCAGAAACGTGCAAAACGTTCTAATCACATGTTTTGAAAAAGGTGTTACATATTTTATTTGCATGATTTTAAAAAGTCGAAATATTCTTATTACATATTTTTGAAAACTTTAAAATGTTCCATTTACATGTTTTTTGAAAAGTGCAAAATGTTCCATTTACATGTTTTTTTAAAAGTGTAAAATGGTCCATTAACATATTTTTTGAAAGTTCAAGCAGCGGAGGCTGCTTATGTGCTGGCCGCATCATCATTATCCAGCCCTGTTATGTAACACTTAACACATACAACGTAGGTAATTTAACTTCTGGATAATCTTTATCTTATTGTTTTAATTTTTTCCGTAGTTTATCTTGAAACTGAAACCAATTTAACAAATTGACAATTTAACTCATTCCAGGTTAACTTGTATCTAATTACATTACACCTTCGCCCATTTAACTTTTGAACTTTTTTTAAATGAAACCCTTCTGTCTGATTTGCGGTATATTTATTAAATATTATGTACAATGCTGTCAGTTGATAATTAATGAAGAGTATGAACATAAAAAGGAACTATACAGTTCACATATCACAAAAGCTAATTAAGCGTAGGTGGAACTACTAACTAGTTAAACAGGAACGAGTTAAATTGCCAACAGGCAGGTCGAATTGCCTATAAGTTAAATTAATCAAAAGTTGAACTGGAAACAAGTTAATCGAGAAACACAATCAACAAACCAATCTGAGCTTATCAATAATTCAATAAGTAGCAATTTTCTTATTGACTTAAACTTGTCATTCCTCTACCATTCCAATTTCTAAGAAACTGCTCCGTTATCAATTATTCACCGCTAAATGAGTTTTCGCATACATTAAAATTCAGTTGCTTTTGTATTATGAGACTCCAAAAAATACGCCGACCTTACACACACGCACACGCATGTAAATACACACAAACACATACTAGAGATCACACATAGTTTCGCCTAATTTGGTGTGTACACGCAAGGTAATGTTTCTTGTTAGTAAAACTCTAAATTTGCCGAGGACGTTTGTTGAATTATTTTTGAATAAATTCATTTGAAAGTTTGCCTGTTTCTTTTGAATACAATCAGAACCTATAAATTTATTTTTGACAATCTTAGAATTTCTTATTAATGTTTTACTATTCTGCGCTCGTTGAATTTACAAGTGAAAGAAAATTCCAATATCAAAAATTGCTATTCTATAGAAAGTAATGTTGCAGCATTACATCCACATTTTGGAGACTATAATTTTCTTTCACAATCAGTTACTGACAGTTCCATGGATTATGACTTTCAATTTTCAAGCTAACTCGTGCAGAAAGTAAACGTTTTATTTTCAACGAAATGAAAACGAAAACGCAAAACCAATTCTGTTCCTGCGCTTAAAATTTTTTTCAATTTTCATGTTGGATCAGAGTAAATGAATCGAAGACAAAATTCAAGAAATAATAGTAATTATACGTTTTTGAGCAAATTTTAGGTTCCAACCAATCATGTCAACAAATTAATCTTCTTTGCTCAATGCAAAGCGACTATAAGAGACACGCAAGAAGCCACAAAGCATGAAAAGGTAAAATTTTAGGAAGTTGGTTTGCTCTGTGGATGTTCACTAATTATGTACTGGAAGGTATTGAAATAAAAGTTACAGTGAGGTAAGGAAATCAAAAGTAAAATGTAACTCAGGATCAGTAGAAAAGTAAAAATTGGACACACTTTTCTTTTGCAATAGTTCAAAATCTATAGAGGCTCCTTTGAAAGTTAAAGTTGGCAAAGACGATTGAACGAATCCATATTTTTTAAAGTTTGACAATAATTTATTTTAGTTCCATTTTAAAAATATGAATGTAGTACGTATCTAAAACAATTTACTTTTTAAGTAAAACGAACAGACTGAAGGCTCAGTGGGCCCAGAAAATTTAAATAAACGGGTTGAGCATAACTTATGCTTAGAGCTCAAATCTCCAATTTGCGAATACATTAACAGGGAGAGTATGGCTGCCTTGGATAGGTTTGCTGTATGCTCATTGCGAACGGTATAAATGACTCCTACACATATGCGAGTTTTTTCTAAAGTCAATGGTAGTTCAAGAAATCAGGAAATGGAGAGTGATTGCCTACAGTACTATGTGGAGTCTTGAATTTCTAGACATCAGTTTTAGAGTGTGTGTGACAAGAGCAATGGAAGACAGAGACGCCAAAAGGATAGGAAAGAGTGAAAAAAGTACTTTCTCTTTCTTCTCTGTGTTCGGTGTGAGTATGTTCGGATGTTGCCTCAAAGGTTTTGATAGTGAATAGTGAAACGATCCGACACCAAAAACTCCTTTATTTTGTTCCGCCAACATGTTTTGCTCAGTGCAACACATTTGCATTTTTTCCTCCAAACTGTATTTCTATCTTGTGACACTTTCTTTACTGTCACCTGGGAAAGATCTAACCCCACAGCATTTTATTAACATTTCTCTGCCTTTATTCTTCTTACTTGCTATTCCTTCAAACATTTGTAAATTTCTACAATCCATTATTTATTCAAAAGAGATTCTACATTTGCATTCAAAATCTCATTTCAAATATTTGGATTACTTTCTCAGCCGCCTTTCTCTATTTGCGGCCCCCGCGGCTTCCGCTGTAATACTTCTTTATGTTAATATGTGTCTTTGTTGTCCCCTTTGACCCTATGAAACTATGTAAAGTATTTTCTCTTGCAAATGTTTTCTCTTTATGATTTTGAGAAGTATTCTGTTCATTGAATTACCTAATTTGCATTTTTAATTTTATATCTGCTTTAGTTTACGTCGGCAAGGACTAATTGCATTCGAGATAAAATAGAGACGTGAATTAGAAGAGAGGAGCTGAAGCATTCTATTAAACTAATTTGCAGTGACAATTCGATTCTACACTCGAAACTATAAACATTACAAAACAAATAAAAACAGCTATTTATTGTAGTGTTGCCTATGCGAAACCTACGTACCTACATAGTTAAGGCAGTGTGGAGCATGATTTTTAAAATAACTTCATTTCCTTCCAACTTAGCTTCAAAATTTCGGCCGTGCCATTCCCTTGTATGTTTGTTTGTGTGCAAGGAAGTAAGGACGGGGCTGCACGTATGTTTCCTTTTATCTTTCTAGAATTTTGATGAGAGCGAGGGAAGTAGTGAGTGGAAATATTCTAAACTAGTTGGCTCGTATAGTTTCTTGCGACGGCACAGATGTGGTTGAGCAAGAGACATGCCTGACCAGGATGAGCAGACATAGTTTCAAGTAGTGGTAGTGACTTGAATGGAAAATGAAAACCCAAGAGCATGTTATTAATAATGTAGGAAAGCACACATAATCTGAGCTTTATAAAGTACTCCACGTAGTATGCATGTACATATTAGGAGTTGAAAATTCTGTATATCAAGTAATTTACTATGCGGAAAGGTACAACCCTTCCCGTTAGTGTATGCCTATGTAATATTGTATTTATAATACACCGCGTTGTATATCTATTCGACTTCATTTTGCATGCACGTAACTATGTGTGGATAGCCTTAGTATAATTTTAGGTACTTTCACTCAAAAGTCAAACCTGATTTCAGTTTGAGCGTTTGAGTTACGCATTATAGCATGGAGTCACATACACTAAAAAGCACTCTTATAGATTCTGTTTCTAAATTTATCTGCAAGTTTTCATAGGCTGGCCACCCCCCCCCCCCCTAGCTTCACTGTATTTGCAAATGGTATATGGATCCGGAGAAAGAAAAGTGAAAGCCGATGAGAATGTGATGCTGGTGTTGATGTATGCGTTTGACTGTAGGCCGTAGGCATGAGCTTGACTTTTATTATGCTTGTATTGTAAGTTATAGTGTGCTATCGCTTTCTCTTTTTGTAAATTGATGTATACCTAATTCACTGCGCGAGCAGAATTTGTTGCCGTTCTGAATTCAAAAATAGAGCGAAACTACGTCGTCATTTCGGGAAAGACGCATATTATACCGCATACGTATATCCAAATGCAAGGTAATTCAGACTTAATTACTGTATTGTTAGATTGGATGTTCCTGTAACATCGTATGATGCTACAGCTGCATTGTCCCGCTCAGTAAGGATATTCGTATGATCTGTGTGTATATTCACAGGTTACCCATCGCATGACCCAAAGTGATCAATTTGATCCGGTCTGACTTCACTGAATTAGACAATACAGTCATGTCCGGCTTTCTTAATTGAATATCTTTCTCCTTGTATCCACTTTGTCAGCAACTGAGTCTCACTGAGTCATTTTCCCCTGACAATTGTATTCGAATTTATGGCTTTATACATTTATTTGTTTGCTCTAACCAATCTGATCCCAATTCTGATCTACAGATATAGTGTCAGAAGTCACATCATACCTTCGTGTACATGCCTTACTTCAAAAACCCCTTTTCTTAGGACTACTACAGAAAATGTGAGAAATGGCCAATCTAAGAGCAAGCAAATTTTAGCAACTAGGGCTTTCTGGTAAAGTGTTTGAAATTGAATTTTTCACCTAAAAGGATTGCGTTTCTTATAGCGTACAACTATTTAACTTTATAGAAATTCAAAACTAAATCATATATCTGGACTTGGAATTGGAATCCATTCAAAGACGCAATTTACAACACATGTTAAAAAAATAAAAACCCTTAGTAAAACACTGTATGACACGACTGTTAACATTATTGACATCTGCGACGATGCAAAAATCTGTTTCGAATGCGACTTTGTACCTCCCATGAAACGGGCTGTAAAGTATGTACAGATTTAAACGAGACTTTAAATCAGTGTAAGACACGGAGCCGGTGACCGGTAGGACCGATTGCACTGACCGGAGGTCCGGTCAGTTCTATACTTTTGAGACAGGCTCAGGACGGCCTGTGTTAAATAATACGGAGGCTCAAATGAGGCCAAAAAGAAAGGTACGTTTCGGTCCTCGGTCATTTTTTTTTAAGAGCTCGTTAGGGACCGATTGACTTGCACTGCTTTAAATATAGCAGTTTACAAGCACTTAGCAAAATTAAAATACATGATTCTGTTTGGAAAGTTAAAAGTTGAGGATACAGTGCTGGTGAAGTTGTGTCATGATCATGGTAATAAAAAAATACATGACGAATGGGAGAAAGAATTGGTATTAGGTACTGGTTGAGAATTTTTGTTTTTCCATTATTTTCCATCCATTTGTGTTTGCTGTAAGAGACAAAAAAAAATAAAAGAAAGGCGTTATTCTCACCCGCGACACAGGCACAATTCCAGAACAACTACTTTAGCGTTCACACATTTTACATACTGTCATATACATGAAAATGGAATAAGATAAAAATGACTTAAAGAAAGTATAGAACCTAAAGTCATAAAGCAATAAAAGGAATATTGTCAGTTTGTATGACTACTATGAGGTATCCCCTCGGAGGTTTTGAAGCAATTTCAACTCAAATAACAGGCACGTCCAAGATATGGAGGGAGAGAGAGAGTAAACGCAACTGACAGTGCGATAGAACTAAGTTCAGTAATAAAAAGAGAATGAAAGATACGAGAAGAGTCATATAGGCGAATAGCGAATAGGCGACTCAATTCACGTTTATCGCCCTGTCATCAGCGTCCATCCCAATAGGAGCGTCTTCCCTCCTCAATTCCAGAAATAGCGTTACCAAATATCGCGTTTATCAAGTCCCTATATAGGTTTATCTGTGGAGCTGAGGTCAGGAAAAGCCGATAAATGTTTCCAATTCCCTCACACGTTCTCTTTGCCAACTTGCTATCTACGCTTTTATCTATGTCCATTTAACAAAGTGGCTCCCTTTAAATCTACTTCTGAAAAAGCACAGTGAGATATCAGTAGAGAGATAGAGGAAGAGGCTTGCGGCTGAACTGGGAACATTGTACAACAAATTGCTATTGGATGTGTGTGTTGAAACGCAATAAAAGGAGATGAAAATAATGCGTGATGACTGCAAGCGACGCACTATAATCAGAAAATATACTCAAACGCTCCTTGTCTCGACCTTTTCAATCTTTCCCTTAATCACATAAAAACATCAACTTCCCCTCGCCTGTCCGCCTCTGCCTCTAACTCTTCCTCTCCTGCACATTTGCATCACTACTGGATCCCACTGCTGAATATCATGTAGCCTTTTAGCCGCTTACACAAGTAACGAATGTGATATGCCGATTTCTGGCACTTTTCGTGTCCTGGAATCAACTTCAATTGACTAACTCAGGTCAGAGCGCAACCTTTACCCTATCGAAACTATAAATGCAAAAATATGTCCGTAAATATCCTATGAGTTATAATAAAAATAAAATTGCTAGTAAACATTTTTCATTGCATTTTTAAGCTTCTGTACGCTTTCCTGGCACTACTTCCTTTCATACGCCCACTACACTACTGGATTGAATGGCAGCCCTTGCTGCTTGAATTTTCAGAAAACATGTAAATGGAACATTTCGGGGTTTTCAAAAATTTGTAAAAAGAATATTTTGACTTTTAAAAAACATGCAAATAAAAATTTTGTAAATTTCAAAAACATAAAAATAATACATTTTTAACTTTTCTCAAAACATGGAATTAGAACATTGAGAACTTTTCTGAATCAAGTAAATAGAACATTTTTCCCTTTTCTAAAACATGTAATTACCATATTTTGCTTTACCAACGAAAACCATCAATAAAATCAACATGGCGGTTTTTGTATGGAAAAAAATTGCTTTCTAAAAGTCGTCCGGCCCAGCTTGAAGTAATAAAGTTTTTTGAGTAGTTTTTCATGCGAGTGTAAATTTCTATCTATGGGACTTATCGGCCAAGGACGCGGGAGGAAGGGAATATAAAAAGGAGCACACGAGTGAATAAATGAAAGAATGGATTATCAAAGCTGGTGACTGCGTTCCTATATCTGTTTTTGTGAAGATACTCTATTTTTGTAAGCATACATTTTAACTCTTCACCAACAACTCGAATTGCGAAGCCCTGCTCTTTAAATGCAGGCAGTGACACTTTCCTTGAATTATATTGCAAACAATGCAAACATCCTGAATAGGTCTTATCACACATACATACACTCCCCCACAAACATACAATGCAACCGTATGCCATGCAGATTGGACGATGGGAATAGGGTGTGAATATTGGTGACGCTATTATCCCTATCCGTATTCTCTGCATGCAGTGATCCTTGGATATGGACGGATGAAACACATTTTGTTTCATTGCTAAGTGGCAATTCCTTTTTGAGAGACCCATACGCATTCAGTCGTAAATGGAGTTGACATGAAATTAACATGTATCCGTCCAAACACATTCAAGAACCAGACCATGGAGGTTAAGCTAGCAAAACCATTGTTATCGGCTACTGTACTCTTTTTTTACCAAACTCACGCCATAGATTGTTATTACGGGTGTACAAAGTGCCATTATTCGTAACATTGGATGAGCAGAAGAAGCTGCCGTTGGTTATTGCTAGAAAAAAAGAGGTTCTCATAGCTCATGCCTGAGTTGGTAAAAGTAATTTGCATTATAGTCAGATGGGAAAAAAAGCTTTTGAAAAATGAGGAAGATGAAAGCAGACTGACAGCCGTTCGACAAAACACTCGCTCATAAGTTTGCTTCGTTGGGTAGTGGAGATGGGAATTGACAAACCTGTGTATTCAGAGGCAGTGAGGTGAAAATGCCGAATGTATGGTAATCGCAAATCCCAGCGGAGTTGGGGCTTTAGGGTGCATCAATTTTCAGTGTTATCTCGGAGTAGGTATTGCATTAGCTTTGTTTGGTTTATATTTGAATTTTAGACGCTGTGAGTGCGAGACGTAGGATTTGCAACAGAATAGGCGCTAACTAACGATAAGTTATGTAAATATGAGTAAAAAAAAAAGTAAATTATGAAAAGTCTCTAAAATAAAAGGATAATGTAACCAAATGGGTTGGTTAGCTCTTACTCTTCCGATTCCGATAAACTCGACAACAAGGTTTAGTTTTATGCTTCTTTTCCATGTATTCAACTATGACAAACACGTCACATTCTGGTATCTACTTACTTCTATTACTGCTGGTCTAGGACCGGATAATGTGGCCAGCGCAGGCAGCCCTCGCTGTTTGAATTTTCTAAAACATGTATAAATGGAACATTTTACACTTTTTAAAAATATGTAAAAAGAGTATTTTGACTTTTCAAAAACATGCAAAATAAATTGTTTTGTAGATTTAAAAAACTGGAAATAAAACATTTTCCACTTTTTCCAAAACATTTAAATAGAACATTTTGCACTTTGCTGAATCGAGTAAAAAAATTTTTTAAACTTTTCTAAATACACGTAAATACAACATTTTGCTATAGCAAAGGGAATCATCAATAAAATGAAAATGGTGGTTTTTGTGTCGAAACAAATTGCTGCCTGAAAGCAAATCCTTCTTTCGGCCCTCTGCTGGTCGTAGGTCTCAACTAATCCAAGATGCCTACGAATGAAGAAAATTTATAGCTAGGTACACGCCAGAGGAAATGTCGAACAGACAAAGATAAGCCTGTCCGTTTAAGATCCAAACAACCACTAAATAATTGTTTCCACTCGTTGTCGCCTTTTTTGACTTTTTTTCTCTTTAAACACTGCAGCAACACCCTCGGGCTGCCTGCCCTAAAAAACTCATTTTTTTCTTCCTCTCCACAAAATAACAAAAACTTTTTTGTGGGCAACACACATTCAATATTCACCGTTGACCGACCACGACCACCATATCGTTCCCGTCTGCTGGTTTAGAATCAGATTAAGTCCGCTTCTCACTTAAAACCATGTTCCACGCTTTCTTCCTTCCCACCTCTGCCTTGCTCAAGTCTTCACCTTTCTCCTTTCTCCTAGCCTCTCAAGTACTTACTTTTACTTCACGCTCGATCTAACGCTTACACATGGATAGCAACTACATTTTCAATCCCACTAAAAAGGCGAATTCCCTAAGGTGTTACGCTCCGATTAAAAAGCAAGAGAACAGTATTCGATTTAAATTATTTAACAATAAATGGTTTTTTTTTAAAGATTGGTTGGCATCTCTTATTTAGTCTTCCAGTTCGTGTTTGCTTTAAAAAAATGTTTACGGATTTGTTATATGGAATGACTTAAATATATTGATACATGTTTCACGTGGCAATGCAATAAATGAATCATCCACACAGATACGTGACTTAAGTTAAAGAGAAAGCATAATATCTTCGTATTGTTTATTTATACAAAATTGCATCTATTATAAAGGCGACAAATTTGTTATAAAATATAATTTCCAAGAGATACAAACTTCTCAATTTCGTTTTGCATCGCTAATAATTTTCCCACTATCAACACACAAGCTACTTAACTCCATTAAATAAAACTTTTAATTGATTAAAAAAAAATTGTTGTTAGTCTAGATACTTTATTATTTTATCTACACAACAAAGCATTCTGTATTACTGTATTATACGTAAAGAAACACTTTTACGAAACAGGAAGCTGAATTGTGAGTGGATGAGTGAGTGAATGATTATGTGGCGGACTCACAGAGCATGCGGCAAGGCTTGCAGACGAAGTGGGAAAACTAAAGTACCTACCTACCTATACCGACACTATGAATCTTATGTAAGCAATTTGTGGGTACTTACACAGTAATTGCAGTTACGACATAAATTTAAAGGCATAATTACATACTCATGTTTTTACGGACCATTTGAGTTTTACGGGTTTGCTTAGTACCGATTAGAAGAGCCACAGATAGGCAGTAGGTCTCTCTCCTGCAACTCACAGTGTCCAATTCAAAACTAAACGGAACGCCAAACTCCAGGCCACGGACATTCAAAAGTGGGCGCAATCCGTAGAATTTTATTATTTTTCAATTTTTTTGATTACATATAGTATTACATTATGTGCAGTTGCATAGGAAATGTGAATGTTGGTGGACAAATGAAATATTGAAGGTGGAAATTATTTAGAATTTCTAGGAGCGCGAGAGCATATAGTATGATTTCCAATGCAAATACCACATACATTATACATAACAGATGAGGTCTGGAACGCAGAGATAAGACTCTTTTTATGCCTTAACGAGTTTCAGTTTTTTTTCAAAATTTTTCCAAAGTTCACCTAAGTCATGCTCTGACGCCTCAGTTTCTCTACGAACACTTTCCTACTTCTACCACTATTCACTCATAATCCTATAATCCAACTCATGAATCTTCCGCACATAGAGACTCTACTCGAGTCCGAGTCCTTACAGTGCCCTGTTTCAAGGCGGCATCCGTATGATCGGTCCGTAAGAGGTAAGGCTTTTATAAAAAAGGAAATACAAAGACAAATTCAGAATGCAAGGAGGACATAACATCACTCGCTCCCACCCAACTCCCACCCGCAGAAGACTGAAGACTATGATTGAAACTGTTTTACATGCGAAATAATGTGTAAATATCGACCTAAACTGGAGAGAAGTTTGGCGGCATCAACTAACTTGACTGCTTGATCATCGTACTCATCAACGAGGAGCTTCCTGTAGCGAAGTTAGGCAGCAACTTTGACTTCAATGTGGATCCGCAAGTCCCTGACTTCTTCTTTAGACTATTTGCAAGCACCAAACATTATTAAAAGAAAGAACGGAAAGTGATACGATTAATTTATAGCATTGCAGCAAACTCTTTGTTACAGGTTTTTGCTTACTCCTGAGATATGAAGCAGAGATAACTTGATTTAAATAAATATTTTATTGGCTACAAAAGGCAAATATGGTATTGTACACCGAGGAAATTGCTACAGTGGCGACCGAAAGTATCCGGACAGCTGGGCTCGCAAACTTTGACCTCGAATAAAATTGAAACTATTAATGCGAATATCACATTTTTTGTACACAAGGTAGCCTAAAGTGCAGCGAATACGATAGAATGTGTTAGGTGTTATAAGACTAATATGCGCTGAAATTATTGTTTCAAAAGAATCTAAAATCAGTGTCCAAAGGTATTGGGACAAAAAAGTTAGAAATATTTTATCACACAATTTGCAGCTGAAAAATAAAAAATTTGAAAAAATAATATTTCAACTTAAGTAAGTACTTCTTCGGACCTCATTTTGCATAAATTACTGCTGCCTACCGCCTTGGTATTGATTTTATTAACCTATCCGTGACAGTTGCATCAATGGCGTTATAAACCTACGTAATTTTTTCGATTCCTTATTTCGTGGAGTCTGATTAAATTTCAATGAGATTCTAGTTCTACACTATCCTCAAAAGAAACTCCTATGGCAAGAGCTCATATATTTTACAGTGTACATACACTGTACACTACAATACGTTTTGATGTCACGTCCACCACCATGAGATACTTGCCCTTTATACCTACTCCTACTTTATCCTTCCAATACCATGCAATACGCGAATTAATTACATTTTTGTGTCAAAATTCGTCCTGAAGAATTCAATAATTGAATTTGAAACAGTCACAATGAAACGGATGTGACGTCTGGAATTCTGGAATCTTTGGCTGAATAATGTTTGTGTATACTTGTTTAAAGCTATGAAGTTTATTTGAAACATTTTGTACCTTGCTATAATACTTCAGTAAAAATATCAAATTCAGTTTATTCAGTGCACGAATTTTCCACAGCGTTTCTGCGTGTATATTCACATTTAGCGAGTTTTACACTTTTGGCATTTTCTTCGAAATGAAGTATAATGGGCAAATTTCCAGTTGTGTCTACAAAACCATTATCAACGAAGCGTTACCAATTATTCGCCATATACGTATTTGCTTGACTTGTAACTTTTCACGGTTTCTGATTGCATTTAAAAGAAAGTTTTGTGAGTTTGTTCACTAAACTGTTAATTGTTAAAAACTTGTTTTTTCGGTCTTAACCAAAAACTATACAGCTCATCTTCCTCACATTTGTAAGAGTTTAAAAGTTGTATGAATGAAATCAGTTTAGAAATGTGACATTACACATTACATCACACCCGCGTGGAAGTTGACGATATGATGTACGTGAATAAACCGTCCAATATAAATGCGTTTTTCAAATCACACGTGCGGGCCCCTTATCATCGCATTTGTGTTCGCATCTAAGATTAAGTAGGAAGGTGAAGTTACTTGAATGAATCGTTTTGCTTTCAAAAAGTTTTTCGTTGCTTTCTTTTTAAACCTAAACCCACACGTCCCTTTACTACGCTCAAAACTTTGCAAACTTTTCCCGTATACCAGCAGTGGCACATCCTCATCTTTCCGTCACTTGACCCCTCCTCATGATTATCTCCTACTACACTTATGCAGTAGCGTCAAAGCAGTATCCTGTGTGAAACTTAATTATGTCGTTAAACTATAAACGCATTAAAGCTTACTACTTTGACGAAAGTCTGATGTTAATTTTGATGTTCGAGTATTCTCCTGTGCGCTCAAGTGTATACTCCTATGGACTGTAGACACGAACACAAAAGGATGTCAATATGTATGGGTTTTAAGTGGATATATTGTAAATTTTAAAGGATGTAGTAGGAAGGCAAGGAAAGTAAACAAGGAGTGAGTAGTGAGTCGAAAGCAGACATGCACGAGAGCCTTTTGAGTTAACTATAACGCTAACTGTCAAAAGTACAGGCTTGGTTCTTGCGTGTCTCTGCCTATTCGTACTTTCCCTAACCATACACTATAGATGATACACATCAAAGCTTCTCTTTATACAATGTGTGGAACGTAAAGTTTCCGTAGAGGTGGTGATAACGTCATGCGGGATGTACATTTGGGGATACATTGAGAATGAATTTTAACTACAGTGGAAAAAGTATTCGCATAATTGTATGACTGCAAATATGTCTGGCCTCGTTTGATCTCAAAGCCTTGAATGTGACTCCAGTGCAATGTGGGTGAATAGTTTCTTGTTAGCAATGACGGGTTCTATAGAAAAACAGTTCCTTCGAGAACATGACTCGTCCAATTTTTTCTGCTTTCTCTGCTTCGTCTCAGTAACATTTTCTTTCCCATCCATCGTTTTCTTCTTAGATCTAGTCCGTGCAACCTTCAACAGGCTTGGACTAACATAATCAGCATGCATACACACGCAGGTACACTCTTAGTGTTTTGGTGTCGATGGTCACAACCGACCTCGTTAGCAATAAGTACGCATATTATTGGTGGCACGTTACTTCAGTAAATGTATCAACTTTACACCGAATTGGTAGCATTTGCCTGAGCATACGATGCTTAAGTAAGGGAAGAAATTTACCACCAAAAGGGTAGCGCTGTCTGTGCGTAAACAATGCATTAGGAAACAGGAAAGAAATTTAACGGACAAAGGCTCCACATTAAGGCGCTTCGTTGCTAGTCTGAGCCTGTCTTCATTTACTCCCCGTATCTCGCCCGGAATAGCCGACAAATACAATTTAGTTAAAGGTGTTATTTAACTAATACCAACGATCAGTTGGTATACTAGTTTTAGTTTATAGCTAAGTACGTTTGTAATCATTCTAATTATATTCGTTATGGAATCGACTCAACAACTTAGACGGATTTCGCACAGTGGTCGTGGTGACCGAGTGTTACTCTTCATTTCTGACTCCAGCGAGCTCGTGCATTTAGGTGAGCAATAGCGGATGACACTTTATTTACTTATAAATAAGTTTTAAATTTTCTTTTGCTATATAAGTTATTTTTTGTTTAAACAGTTCAACTTAAACTTGATTTGTACAACAAAAATACACTTGTGTTTTATAGGATCAAAAGGGTCATGAATTAGTAGAGGATGTTTTATGAGCATTCTTTTCTACTCAGCCAGAGCCCGCTATTTCATTCCGCATTGTGACTAAAACTAATCGTAAGACTGTACTAGACACCGGCATACAATTCGGAAGTTTAGATTCTTCCTTATCTTTCGGTTAGTTATTTCTAAAACAAATTAAAGTACATCAACAGTTTTACGTAAAATGACTTAAACAAGCTGAAATTTCACGTCTTAATGTTGTTGGCTTGACATTAAAACCTAGCCTTTGAAAATTGTATTGCAGTTTATGTTGTCCAATGTCCAACAACTCCTAAGGTTCACACTAAAACTTCAGTTCTGGATGATCCACTAGTTTCGAGTCTGCTGTAATTGCAACTGAAATTTTGAAGGAGTACCTCTCAGATACGAATTCAGTTGTAAATAAGGCTGTTTTTAAGTAATTACATTTGAGTGAGTTTACGTAAGATTCGAAAAAAAACATAATCTCATTTAAGCCAATAATCCTTATTTATGAATTTCGTAATTCTGTGTATAACTAGTTTGTATGTTTTATATTTTTAATTCTATTTGAATGCAGTAATCTTTAAAAAAAACTCGAAAATACTTAAAACTTTTTATTGTGATTCTACAAGTTAATTAATTCATGAACTAAAGCATTTAAGAGGCACATGGTTAGCTACTATGAATTGTTAATTTGCATCTGAATAATGGCAATTTAAATCTATTTTAGTTGTATTTCACCATAGCATTAAAATATAAATTACTTATAACGCGTACGCAATTTTACAAGTATATGTACGTAATTACGTACCCGAGTTGTAAAATTTAACACGAATCTGGTTTTAAATGCTATGTTTCTTTGCTACCGCTCATAGCTTGAATTTATTGTACTACGGTAGACGGTAGCAAATCAGCCATTCGTGGTAACGCTTCACTTACATTTCTGTATAACTGGATACGTACAAATTTTGTACGTAAATTTGACATTAAAAACGGTAGAGTCAGATATAGCTACCGCGCGGTAGCACCATTAACACCGAAAAACTAAGAGTGTATGTGTTCTCCCTTCCAACCAAATACATATATAAAGACGCGTATAAAGCTTGAAAATCAGGTTAAACAGCAATTTCAAAGCAGAAATATGTCAGATTTAAAACAAAAAATCTCGCGCTTCGCGCCGGGTTTGTCGATGGAGAGCATGAAGTAGATGCTGAGAGTACAGCAAAATTTGGCTTCAATAAAAGAGTAGAACTCTGTTGTGGCAACGCTCAAAATACGACAGCGCCTGATTAACTAACCACCTTATTCACTTAAATTTCTGATTTTATTAAATGTGTAGTCGCACGCACAGTTTTATCACTTTCGCGTGACGGAAGAACGACTAGATTTATTTTGAATAGAAAGAAGACTATACGTGAAAAACAAGTGCTCCTGTTAAATAGAGGACTAGCTTCGAGCATATTTAGCAAGAGTTTTACCGCTGCAAAACGTGCTTGCCGCGCTAGTGCCAATCCTACTTGTACGTTGGAAAAAATCCTAAAGTTTTAAACGCGGTACTTAAAACTATAATTTTCAAACCACGTCATTTAGAAGAGATGCCTATCCATAACAGTTAAAATAAATCGAAAAAAAATTAAAGTTGGAAATATGGGTACTTAAAACCAGAATATTCGAAGGACATCATTATGGACGATCCCTGAATATCTACAACCTATAAAGGTATGTTCATGACATGCAGTAAGATAAGATGGAAAAAGTTGTATTGTTCGAAATGAGGGTATTTAAAACTATGATATTTGAAGGACATCATTATACACGATCCTTGAGTATCTACAACCTATATAGGTTTGTCCATGACATGCAGTAAGATAGGTTGGAAAAAGTTAAATTGTTAGAAATGAGAGTACTGAAAACTATGATATTTGAAGGACGTCATTTACAGACCATCCGTCACCATTTATTATTTATTTACATACCTATGTCCGTGAAATGTAGTAATGAATGTGAATTTGTAAAATAGTGAGAAAGAAGAATTCCGTACAGCTGAGCTGGTTCTCAAAGCGTTGACCCCTGTTATGAGCATATATATTTTTCAATTTCACACTGCAGTCCCAAACCCACGACCACTATACCAGGCTGCCTTGTGAACGTATATATTGGATAACTACCTTCACTACCAATGTAAATTTGTGAAAACTTAAATTGGCGTGTAGTTTAACTAGCAAAACTTGACAAGCTCTCAGGGTGGTATGTACATGACATGTAGAGTCGCCTTCTTTTTATGCCGATACAGAGATTTTGATTCTTGGTTGACTCAACTGCTAAATGCGAACAAATTATAATTCTGATTAGACTCAAAAACTATGCAGCTCTTTTATTTCGCATTTGTAGGGGGTTAAAAGTTGTTTGAATTTTATGGATTGAAAAATGCGACCTGTAGCGTGCGACAAGTAAACAGACATAGAGACAGACAGACATGCACCATTTCAATAGGCGCTTACGCTCAGCATCTAAACACTGGGGAAAAAGAAATAATTTGAGTTCCTACTTCAAATGTTTACATTTTCTTACACGAGGGATCAGAAATATAATAGGTGAAGAAGCAATATTGCTCAAGCCTTTGCAAACCTGCAACTGTTTGTCTGAGGCAAATCACTCATCCACCAATTCTATTCTCGTCCCCTACTCCACAGTAAAAGAGTCTCATTCCCTAGACCACTACAATAAGTAGCGGTCACTCAGGTGAGAAAGAAATAGAATGCACGACTCATCTTTCCATAGATCTTTCTTAGTTCTGCAGACAACATTAGCCATCTGACAGAAAAAGAAGAAGACCCATGGAAAGAGATAACAGAAGAGGACTCAACTCGTCACTAAGAGAGGCAGGGGAAGCAAACCCTTGACCTAGACCGTCTCTTGTGGGTTAGTCTTCCTTCGTTCGTTGGCGAAAGAGCGTTACATGTAGTAGATTCCTCCAGCACCATGCACCGTCCATCGTCAACCCAACTCTTCAACTAATATAATTGGTAAAATAAAATAAACTAAAAATTAAATAAATAAAAAATCCGGCGCTTCGCTCCGGATTTGTCGACCGTGGCCTGGCCCGAAGTAGATGCTGAGCTCCAACAAAAGCGCAATACAATTTATATTACGCTAAAAGATGATATAAGATTTATGGAAGCTCCTCTACAATCAATGAGACATAAACCAATGTTCGTACCATGTAATTTAATATAGCTGAATTTTTTTTATAAATTGCACCAATCACAAATAACGTCTTTACAGACAATCCCTGAATATCTGTTACGCTTATAGGTAAGTACGTGACATGTAGTTAAAATAGAATGAAAACAAATTTAACGTTAGGACTTGGGATACTAGAAACTATAGTATTTGAAGGATGTTATTAAATACGATCTCTAAACATGTATAACACATACAGGTCAGTCCGTGACATGTAGAAAAAATTTTCACATGACATCATTTGCGCGTCACCCTCAACCTGCTTACCTAATAAGAATGCGATTGCATCTGGGTGGGGGTGTCTAAAAGAAATTTTTGCCTGACGTCAGTTGCGCGTCACCTCTAACCTGCTTACCTTATGTAAACGCAATAGCAGCTAAGAGGGGCTGTCTCAAAGAAATTTTCACGTGACGTCCTTTGCACGTCACCCCTAACCTGCTTACCTAATGTGAATGCAAAAGCAGCTGGGAGGGACTGTTTAACATAAATTTTTACTTGACGTCATTTGCGCGTCACCCTTAGCCTGCTAACCTAATGTTAATGCAATATCAGCTGGTTGGGGCTGTCTAACATAAATTTTCACGTGACGTCATTTGCGCGTCACCCCTAACCTGCTTACCTAATGTGAATGCGAAAAGAGCTTGGTGGAGGTGTCTAAAAGAACTTTTCACGTGACGTCATTTGTGCGTCAACCCTAGCCTGCCTACTTTATGTAAATGCAATAGAAGCTGGGTGGGAGTGTCTGAAAGACATATTAATCTGACGTCATTTTCGCGTCACCCCTAACCTGCTTACCTAATGTGAATGCAAAAGCAGCTGGGTGGGGCTGTCAAACATAAATTTTAACGTCACGTCATTTGCGCGTCACCCCTAGCCTGCTCACCTAATGTTAATGCGATAACAGCTGGGATGGGGTGTCTAGAAGAAATTTTTCCGTGACGTCATTAAGCGCGTCATCCCTAGCCTGTTTACCTAACGTTAATGCGATAACAGCTGAATAGGAGTGTCCAGAAGAAATTTTTGTCTGACGTCAGTTGCGCGTCACCCCTAACCTGCTCACCTTATGTGAAGTCGATAGCAGCTGAGTGGGCTGTCTCAAAGAAATTTTCACGTGACGTCCTTTGCGCGTCAACCCTAGCCTGCTTACCTAATGGTAATGCGATAACAGCTGGGTAGGGGTGTCTAAATGAAATTTTCACGTGACGTCATTTGTGCGGTAACCCTAGCCTGCTTACTTAGTGTGAATGCAATAGCAGCTCGGTGGGAGTGTCTAAAAGAGATATAATTCTGACGTCATTTGCGCGTCACCCCTAACCTGCTTACCTAATGTTAATGCGACAACAGCTGGGTGGGGGTGTCTAGAAGAAATTTTCACGTGACGTCATTTGCGCGTCATCCCTAGCCTGCTTACCTAATGTTAATGCGATAACAGCTGGGTGGGAGTGTCTAGAAGAAATTTTTGCCTGACGTCAGTTGCGCGTCACCCCTTGCCTGCTTACTAAATGTGAATGCTATAGCAGCTGGGTGTTGGTGTTTTAAAGAAATTTTGGCTGACGTCATTTGCGCGTCACCCCTAACCTGCTTACCTAATGTAAATGCGATTGCAGCTGGGAGGGGGGTGTCTAAAAGAAATTTTTACGTGAACCTGGCTGGAAATAGTGCTATGTATTTCGTTTCATAGCTGGGCATATGTCTTGCGCTCAGCTATATTTATCGCTTCCCCCGTTTTTATGGTGCTGACTTCTAAATTTCTTGACCTTTGTCAGTTTAACATTTAATTGCTAAGCAATGGTTAGTTCGATGACAGTGAAAAAACAATACAGACCTGCCGGCTGGCATTTGTGATTGTTTTAAAAAAGTTCGAAGACAATAGTGTAAACGGTTTGACTTGTAGCGTGGGGCTAACAGACGGACAGACGGACGGACAGACTGACATGACCATTTCATTAGGTGCTTGCTCAGCATCTAAAAATTAAAATAAAACTCAAAAGGTAAACTTACCAATCATATTATTCAAAATTCAGGACCGGCAGCTGTACTGAACGGTATAGTATGGTATGGTATGGTATGGTATGGTATGGTATGGTGCGGTGTGTGTTCGTGGCATGGAACGTTTCGTCCAGCGAACACACCTTGCCGCTACGCGCCCATCCCTTCCAGTATGGATGTGGTTGATAAAGGTTGCGTCGTCTACCACGTCCCTGCGGAGTCCTCCTGGAAATAAAAACATACCAAAGTCAAAATAAAATTTAAAACAGTAACTTACCTCTTAAACTAAATTCAAAATTCAGGACAAGCCCGGACAAGGCGATGGTGCTGGACCAGATGTTAAGCCGTGATGAGTGCCTGTGAAATCGAATGCTGTGGTCAGCAGGCACATCTTGTCATGGCTGAGACGTCATTATCAGTAGGTTGTGATAGAGGCTTGACCACGTCCTCTACCTCCGCGCTGCCTTGCCCTCCTACAAATCGAACCAAAAATAAATAAAACTAATTCAAATTACTTTATTTTGGGACATTGGCAAAAATTGTCTGTGGCGGACCGAGTTTTCTTGAGACTTTGGCTGTGCTGTCGACAGTGAAGTTGGTCCGTTTGCATTGTATCGTCGACAGACTCCTGCCAATCCACGGCCATTCGGAAGCTTGTGGTGGCAAACCCAGAAGATGAGTTCTAACTCCAAATCTCGGTTCCCTCCATCGAGCTACTCGCTACTATAAATTCAAATAGCAAATTAAAACAACAAATACTAAACTAAAAAGAATACGCATGTAAATCAGGTTTAAGCATTAGCATACTTAACTTCCACGTAGCCATTGCACGATTCCTGACTGTAATCTTCAGTTAAGTCTTTTTTACCCCCCCCCCTTCTCCCCCAAAGGAGTCACAAGCCCTACTAGTGTGGTGGATCATCCCCAAATTAACATCATACTATCTGAAATCACTAAATAAATTAAAATAGTAACTCGGATATGCTCTTAAATTAACGGATAAATAAATTTCACACTGTTTTGGACAGATTTCACTCACGTGTGGATTTCCCGACCGACTTAAAAATCAGTTTAGATGTTTTTTTGCGTTTAACAGGGGCACGAAAAGACACTGGCATTAAATTACCCATCTAGTGACACGTACTGTACAACACAGAGCCTTATACAATTTGCAGTGGCCCTGAATTGAAAATTAAAACCAAGTTTGAAAATACAAATTCCCTTTCAGTCCGCAGCCTTCCAAACCCTTACCCAAGCTTACCTGCTTTGTGGACAACAATATGAAAATGTAGCAATAATTATCTAACGCATTGGTCGCGTCTCCAAAATTGCCGTCGGATTTGAGGTTAGATTGCCAGTCATTACTTTTAGCTAGAGACGACGAAGAGTAGGACATCCAGTTGAGATGCTATTAAACACTGTAAGCTGACGCTTTTAGATAAAGTCATTTGGTAACATAAAGTATTTTATGAGCGGTCAGCAGATTTTGATATTAAACCACATACCTATCAGTCACACAATAAATTACAGTCATTTTTTTCTTCAACAAAGTTATATAAAGGGACGTATTCCGTTTTTTTTATATTTTACTTTTCACTTTTTAGGCAGAGGGTAAGAAACGAATGGAAAAGGAGATATATGTGTACTCCTTGTCTTTGTAACACTATGTATTTAGCAACACCACGAGCCACTGACCACTACCTTACGATGTACTTCAGTTCGAATCTTGTCTGCCTTCTTTTACATGCTACATTCTCAAACTTCGTTACTAAAATCCTGCGCTTTGCTATTTTGCCACACCGTATATAATTATGTAGGTCCTGCCGATTATATAGCTTTAGTGTCATATTTTGAGTCTGACTTAAGGTACAGTATTGCGAATGGCATATAAAAGTAGGTACTAGGCATAACAGTCGTTTATTCTGTACAAGGGAGGAAGGCGGCTCCGGCTTACAGCTGCAACATTCTTTTTCTCCAACACTCGCTCCTCGTCAATCTAGTAACGCGGAGCGGCCCTCGCTTGCCACTTAAATGATTATTTTTATTTTTATAATGTGTTTTCACTCACTTCACTTGGGTCATAAGTTTAAGCCTTTGCTCCAGTCTTCTGTCATCCGCGCTCATAAAATCTCAGAAACCTGAAGAAAAGCAGAAAAAAGGTTTAATCCTGAGCTCTTCATGACTTTTTACAATATACTTCTTCCTTTTTAATCGGACAGTTAACAGTCTTTATCCGATTTTCAGACCAGCCAAAGCACATTACCACGATGGAATTTTGGCCTTTTCACTACCCAACCTCACATTAGACCAAATAAAATGGGCATTTTTTCGATTTCTAATCTATTTATTTATTAAAGTAATTTCCAAGGTCGAAACAGACATGCACCTACAAATATGTACCTTACAAAATCCAAAAATAGCATTCAAACGCCTTTATTTTACTTTAGTTTCTGCCATGGTCTTATTGTAAGCCAGTACACATATATCTCCTTAGTTGCTTATAGCTAAACTAATATCTTCATGTTCTAGTTCACATCATTCAACTGACAGTCTATGTTATACACACGCTATTTTCTATTTTGTACTTTAGCCGTCACAGCAATAAAAATACTATACAAAATGCTAAATTCAAAAATAAAGCAAAACAACGTAGGCATTTGGGAAAATGCGCATATGCTGTGTATTCATATCCTTTTATTAGGTCGCGGACAAAATTATTGTATAATTTGTTTAGTTTCCTGTTACACAAGGACAAAGGAGACTCCAGTATCTGTATTTACAGGTATTAAATTAAAACCAAGTGCCAGGATTTGTAACGGAATCATTGCTATGAATTCTGATATTGAAAATGTTAAACATTGTAGGTCATATGTTTCAAGTCTTTGAAAATTCAACTTCTGATATCTGCTTTTTGTTATACGTAAACTCACATGGACTTTGATATTTATAATCTTTGTGTAAAAATATGAAACTTACATTATGTTTGCATGTTGAATTTTTCTGTGTGTCCGGAGCGCGGAGGCTTACATGGGAACCTTAATCGAAACAAGGGAATGAAGCGAAACTACCCAAAACGTACACTATCCACATAAGTGACCTCTGCTAGTTTAGTCGCTTGACTGCAAAATTCGTTGTTTGGCCATAATCGCGAGCGCAATTTCAAACATATTGATTTTTTCAAATTTTACCACGCTTAAGCTCCCAAAATTTTTTTCCAATTTTCATAGTATTAGAATTATATAACATTTTTATATGCTTAATCTTAATGAAATTTCAGGATTCTTAAAAATTCTAAAATTTTAATTTTTTTCAAAAAATTTAGTTTAAGCTCTGGCCTGAGAAACAAAACATTTTTGAACTTTTTGGAAAAAGATTTACAATTTTAGAATTTAATCTCAAGGCAGAATTTTGCGATGTGAAGAAATAGTGCTTAGAGGTCTAAGTGAAGAGGGTTACTTGTAACCAGGATGTACTTCAACCCTAATCTTGTTATCTACAAGCTAAACGCGATTCCATACTTCAACCTCCTAACTATAATCAAGTCAGCCTCTTCTTTTAACCTTACATGGTCGTGTAAACGGATTACAACAGTTAGGCATTGGTTAGAACCTAAGAGTGATGCTACGTAGACTGTAGACTCTGTGGTTGCATCTGTAGGGAAGGACTGTAAACTGTAAGTACCATATAACTTAAATAAAAAATTGAGTGAAAGTGAAGAAACAAAACGGATATATCCAATTTGAGCTAGAATTAAAATGAGTTATGTCATCAAAACACTAAGAAAAAAAGATTCCTAAGCTGTTATTAAAGAGTTATTTAAACGACGCTTAAAGTTATATTGACTTGTTCTTTAAAAAATGCAATTTGATTTATTAAATTGATTTTGAAAATTGCAAAATGTTCTATTTACATGTTTTTAAAAATGCAAAATATCTCATTTTCATGTTTATCAAGGGTGTGTAAAATGTCCTGTTTAAGTGCTTTCAAGATCGTTATATTTTAAATGTTTTCTATATACATAGTGAATTTTATTTGTAGCTGGAAATCGAGATGGGTTATTTTGGTTCTTCACAGACGAGTACTTGAGTTAACTGAGCGCTGCCAGCAGTGCCAGCTGCCAGCTAATCTCGTCGGAATCCAATTTGGATCCATTTCCTTTCTTCAATGACATTTTCTAGGAGTTCCGTCATCGATTTAATTTCATCTTTTCTCAAATTCTCAATCATGTTTTCATTTAACATGTAATTTTCTTCCTGCCCACAACTGCGTTCTTCTCGGCTTTCTTCCTTCCTTCGTTCATCCTGTTTGCGTATTGAGACTGACACAGGACACTGACACAGAGACATAAACTTTTCTAGCTTTCTCCGGACATACGTCTGTATGAAGCTACTTTGTCTTCCCTCTAGTACTGATAATAAAACTATGAATATCCCTTCCCATAGTAATACAAGTTACAAGGATATGATGTTTCTTTACAACTGCAAAACTTTTACTTGCAATAAGTTGTAAAGAAACATTATTGCGTTGTAATTTGTATTATTATGGTAAGATAACTATTAAAGTTTTTTTGAAAAATCCCTGTGAGTCAGTGCGAGTACGTTTTAGATAGACAAGGGCATAAAATATGAGTGTCGCGCATAAGTGCCAGAGATGCATGTCTACGAGTGTTTGAATTTGAATTG
Source organism: Dicyrtomina minuta (assembly GCA_949802685.1). Lineage (NCBI taxonomy): Eukaryota > Metazoa > Arthropoda > Collembola > Symphypleona > Dicyrtomidae > Dicyrtomina > Dicyrtomina minuta. Next base: position 156,492,905 of record OX461808.1, on the reverse strand, counting down.
GGAGCTACTTTATAACTCCAATAAAACAGAATGAAAAGTATTGAGAGATTTTAGCAAGAGACTTTACATGACAGTTTACGACCACTTGGCAAATTGAAAATACAGTACTATGTTCTGTTCGGATGGTGAAAGGAAGAAGAGTAGTGGTAGTGGAGCTACGTAGGAAATCGGAGTCACGATCGTAAAAAAAGAAACATGACGACAGTCAGAAAGAATTGTTGATATTGGATGACAATTTTTTTTTCGAATATTTTCTATCTTGAGCATTTGCTGTAATAGTAAACGAGACGTGTAAAATATGCGAATATCAAGTTTGTAGTTTGTAATCAATCTGTCACGCTAACAAACCAAAATAGGAGCTGAACAAAACATCTAAGAACAAAGAAGATCTGTGAAAGAGAGACAGAGTGAAGAATATAGGAACAATCGGATTGAAATTGGAAAATGACTAAGAAGAGGTAAGACGACAATGACAACCAAGACAAAGGGAGCGACAAGATAATAAAAGCATTTTTAGGATGTTACGGTGCACCAGGAATATTGCAACTGTAGAATGAGATAGACTGAGTGCCAGCTGGTTTAGATTTTAGAGAAACAGAGGTAGTTGACAGCACAGACGAACTGATATTGAAGTCGTAGTCGTATTTTATGCTTCACATTTTTCCTTTTGTTCATACAGATGGATGGAGGCACATAACACTGAAGAAGCAAATTCCATACTCACAAAACTTTTTGATATTCTTGCTCTTACCAATCTCAGTCATGTCATGTGATACACGGTAACCAATTTTATACGCTTTTATAGAGATGCACGGTGATACATGGTCATGCAGCGGCGGATCCAGAGGGGGGGGGGGCTAAAGGGCTTTAGCCACCTCCAGAAGGAGATTTTTCAACATTGCAGGGATACAAGCGACCATTTTCAAGATCGCGGCTTAACATTGTTAGCCCCCCCAGGCGGTCATTAGCCCCCCCCCCCAAAAAAAAATCCTGGATCCTCCGCTGTGGTCATGTATAATTACTGGTTATCCCCTTGGAGGTTGTGAAGCTATTTTAACTCAACTAACAGACACGTCCAAGGTATTGCGAGAGGGGTAGGGAGAGTCATTGCACTTGGCTAGTGCAAACGAACGATGGTCAATAATAGAGGGAATAAAAAAAGAGATACGAGGAGAGTCCTGAAGCCTGAAGGCAAATCAGCGACTCATTTTACATTCTTGTATCCCCCTGTTCTCAGCGTCCATCCGAGAACGAGAAGCGTCCCCACTCCCAAATTCCAAAAACAACTTTACGAAATATCAAGTTCATCCTGCCCTGGAGCCGAGGTCAGCCGAGCCCGATAAATGTTTCCAATCTCTCACACGTTCTCTCCACCAACTTGCAATCGACGCTATTTTATTAATGCCAATACAACAAATTGGCTATCTTCTAAACTACTTCGGGCAAAGTACTGTGAGATATCCGTAGAGATAGAGCAAAAGGCTGAGCGGCTGAGCTGGGACGCTCGAATCTCTCTCAATGTCTGCTTAGATAGCGCCCGTCTGTGTGTCCTTAGAGATTAAATGAACTGAGCACAATTTTCTTTTTGAAGAGAGTAATAAATAAATGTGACGCTAAGAAAAAGTGTGCGTAAAGAGATAAAAGCAAAGTATTATTGAACTTGAAAATAAACTGAAATGAAATTTGTGCCAGAAATAGCATAGCAAAGTTTCTTAGGGAGTTCTCAAAGCGAGTGTAAATTTCTTTTCATATGACTTATTAGTCCACAAAGCAGGATGAAGAGACGGGAACGAGAGGAACAAGAGCGCACGAGTCGTGAAGAAACTTACGAATGAATACATGGAAAACTAAAAGAAGAAACACCAAGAAGGAGCTATGCGAGCTTTTAAAAGGAAATGGAAACTTGTTAGTCCCACGCTGCATCCTCGTATTTTATTTACATCTCTTCACCTTGACATCAGCTTTGGCGAGAAGGAGACAGCACAAATATTTTTGTTTTATTTTAGTAAATTATTTTTCAGACTCATTTGTTTCATCAGGTACTGTAACTGACAACAAGTCATTACAAGAAGTTTTATAGACCAGAAATGGTTCTTTAATCACCTTCAAAATTTAAACAAATAATTTGTCAACTTATCCTGTTTTGCCAAAAAACTCTTCAAATGGTAGCGTTGTCTTGCGAAGAAGGCTAAAATTTGGGAGAGCATACATGTAGAAAAATGATGGGTGGTCGGAGGGGGCGATTAGTATGCATGCTGAGGCATTGTTTGGGATGGATATGCTCAAAAGCTTATTGAATTATCGGAAGTACTTTGTGCGCCTTCTTCATGACTGCATATTTCTCACTCAGTCTTGAGGAAAGTTCGTGGAGAGTAAAAGGCTTTCTTTCACAGTTCTGTTAAAAAAGGCACCTTTTACGTCATTTTGAATCTATACCTAGTATTACCTTGTCCAGCATATAGAGCTCTGTCATTAGTATTCAAATCATGGCGGGATATGTTAAGTAAATGCCCAGAATGCTCCCCAGAAATGGAATATTCGTTTTAATGTGTTTGCTCACCATACACAAAAAGCGTCAGACTCTCATACAGTACTACGCATACATTATAACTCTCCACCACCAGGACCAGCTCGAGCTGCAAAGCGGACCGATTTGAATGCACGAACTTTCCCTTATATTATATTGCAAACAATGCAAACATTTAGAATAGGTCTGGTCACACATACACGCACTCACAAACACACTATGTACGCGATCTTCGTCCATGCAGAATGGACGTTCGGTTGAGAATATTGTTGACGCTTTTATCTCCATCCGTATTCTCTGCATGCAGTGCTTCTTACGGCGCGGCGTCTGGATATGGACACATAAAACACATTTTGTTTCATTGCCAGAGAGAGACTCCGTACTGAGAGACCCACATGAGTTCAGTCGTAATCGTAAATGGAGGTGACACGAGCTCAACATGTATCCAAACACATTGAGGAACCAGACCATAGTCATAGGAGATACGAACTGTAATGCTCAGGCTTTTCTTCCAAAGTTGTGACTATTCCATACTGGACTTCTTTGTACTTTCCACCATAAAACTATACATCATAGATTGCGTGTATACAAAGCGCGTTTCTCCGTAACACTGTTGAGAGGAAGAAGCTGCCGTTTGTTGTTTTTACATTTTGCAATAATATGCGATGTCATTTCATTTTATGCGAGCTACTGCAACCACGACGACGACCACTTGGCCTGTGAACTTCACTTCACTTTCAGGGTCTATTGTGTCTATGAGCTTCGCACGAATTATAGCATGATAGCATGTAGTGGCCTATATCGACCTTATAATGGAAGTAGAACTTAATTATTCCTGAATTTCATTAGGCACAGGAGTTTTGGCGGGACCTTGCAAGTTAACGTTTCCATTGAAGCTTGAAGCTTCTTCAGGCATCTATTCGACTCTGTTTCGTTCCCTTTGCATTCATTTTATAAACAATAATTCAAGTTTTTCCTAAAATCTTATCGTGTTTTTTTTCGGTATGTGACCGCTCACTCACTCTGTCTCTCTTTAAGGTTGATTTTTCTTATGTAATGTGTTAAGCGTAGTTTTCGTAGAGCGGAGCTATTCTTGTATCCCTTGTGATCATTTCATGTTTTCTGACTGCCAAAGATTTTGAAGTGCTGGATGTTTTCAAAGAGTTAAAAAGGAGTCTTGTTCTATCACGTGAAGACAGCGGAACGATTTCGCTACTGATGAGTCCCGAGCCTCTAGACATACGTTAAAGAGTGTAGGATACCGGAGCGACAGAACAGAAGACAAGGACACTGGAAGGAGGTGTATGGTTGGAGGAAAGTACCTACCTACTTTCTCTCTTCTCTCTGTGTGTTCTGCGTGCGTCGTGTTGGAAGTTGTCTCAAGGGTTTTGATGGTGAAACGACAGCGAAACTGCTTTCTTACTCTGACAACATGTTTTTTTCAGTGCCAAACATTTGCATATTCGACCGAACTCTATTTCCACCTTGTGACACTTCCTTATTACTGTCAACAGGGAAAGACTTCGCCTAAAATAATTCAATCTACAATTCTGCGCCTTGTTTACTCTCCCTTATTACTATCCCTACGAGTACGTCTTTGCATATGCAAATGTCCATAATGTATTCAACAGAGAATTTCGACTTGTTTTTAAAATCTCATTACAGAGATTTGAGTATATACATTTTTAGTATCATAATTTTGAGAAATTTCCTGGAATTACTTATCACTTACATACTTATCAATGTGTACATTGTGTACCACTATTTAACTTACATTTGTTTGTATGCTGGCTTTTGGCTTTGACTGTGTTTCAGAAGAAACAAAACCTATGTTTGCTTTGGACAAATCTACAATGACGAGTATCCACAGATATATAAATTCATGACAGTCACATATATTTAATTAGATCACTAGAGTTCAAAGCGATCCATTCATAAGATGGATAGACGACTGTAGCACTTACTAAACGAGAAAGATTCGTACACTGCTATTGACGTGTTGTTTTAAAAGCGCAAAAATGTTGTATGTACTTGTTTATGTGAACAACGCAATTTTTTTATTAAGTTGTTTTTAAAAATCGCAAAAATTTTCTATTTTCTTGTTTTTTAAAATTGCAAAATAAATTCTATTTTGCAGTTTTAGAAAAATATGTAAAATGTCGTATTTAAATGCTTTCCAGATCCTAATACTTTTGTAGATAGTGGAATTTATTTCTAGCTAAAACTGAAAATGGATGATTTTGATACTTTGCAGATGACATAGCACTTGGGCGCTGCCAGCTGCCAGCTAATATCGTCGGAATCCAATTTGGACCCATTTTCACTCGGGAATAACATTTTTTACGAGTTCCATCATCCATTTAATTTCATCTCTTCCCAAATTCTCAATGTCTTCAATCAAGATAACATTTTCTTCTTTTTCACAACTGCCTTCCTCTCCACCTCGTCTTTCTTCGTTTTCCTTCATCCTATCTACGTGCTGAGACTAACAGACACAGGGACATCAGACATCAACTAGTTCAATTTTTCGCTCTGTCTCTACACACGTCTGTACAAAGCTAATTTGTCTTCCTTCCACTATGAGAAAAGATTATGAAAATGGTCGAATGTTCGGCTTTGTAAATTGAATATCTTTTTCGTCTCATACACCGCCGTTCCATCGAGTCATTTTCCCTTGTCAAACGAATTCGTATTTACGGTTTGTAACTATGGCACAATTCTCTTATATGACGTTGTCAATTTTAAGCAGAAAACTGTAAACGCTTTTTCAAAACTATGAACGTGAACGTGACACCTACGGGTACGGCAGATTGATTTGTTTTTTACGAAAAAATATTCAGGGGCTATTTTGCACTTGTTTTTTTATTTCATGAGCCAAAAATGTCATCTTTTATGCTTTATTACAATTATGAATTGATGAGTTTGCTCTTTAGATTTTAATCTAAAGATACTGTGTCTCAAGTCTCTTTCTGTCTCATGTACACTAATCTTCACAAACACATGACACATCCCCTCCGGAATTCCTAAATAAAAAAAAGAGAAATGTCCAGTCTAAAAGCAGCTTTATAACTCATCAATCACAATTTATGATAGTGACGAGGACTTTTTAGTAAGATGATTAAAATTGAATGTTTCAGTTGAAAGGATTCACTTAGAATACATCTTCTCAACTCTATATAGACAATTCAAACAAACTCAAGTCATGACTTTATCTATTCAAAGACCAAATTTTCAGTGCTAGTAAATATCTTCTGGTAAAAAACTATACCTACAGCATGACTGTTACAAATTTTATTGGTATCTGTGCGACGGTTCGACGATGTGGAATCTTTTGTTAAGAGAATTTTGGTTGTTTTGAACGGTACTTGAAGACAGGCGACCGGTTTTAGTGGGTTGTAAAAATATTACAACTTCACTTGACTCTCCTAATTGAATTGCCTTGTTTGGTGTTAGCTGAAATTTCTTTGGGAGCAAATCTTTAAAAGTTCCATATCGTTTGTAAAGAACCAAAATGACCCATATCCAATTTAAGCTAGAATTAAAATGAGCTATGTGATTAAAACAAAATGAAAAACATGCGTAAAATGTGAATTAGGAGTTTTTTAAAAGTGTAAAATGTCGTATTTACATGGTTTTGAAAAGTAAAAAATGTTCCAACTCCATATTTTGGAAAATGTACGAAATGTTCTAATTCCATGTATTTTAAAAGGTGCAAAATGTTCTGATTCCATGTTTCTGAAAAGGTGCAAAATTTAGTAATGTTGTAGTAGAGTTGAAAGTAAAATTGCCAGTGCAACAGAGCGATAGTCAATATTCTAAAGAGAACAAGCGATACGAAGAGAGTCATAAAGGCAAATAAGCAACTCATTTAACGTTTATCACCGTCTTCACCGTACATCTCACGAGCAGCATCTTTACTCCAAGAAAAAGGTTGACGAATTATCAAGTATATCTGAGTAATTATATCTACGCCCCAGGTTTGTCTTCTTGACTTCTTGACCCGAGGTCAAAGCAGAACCTGATAAGTGTTTTCAATTCCCTCACACATTCTATCTGCGAAATTGTAATCTACACTCTAATCACTGCCAATTGTGAAGGTAAATATGGAAAATGGTACTGCAGGGTATTAATAGCAGTAGCGGGAAAAGGACAAGGAAGGTTGGGGATGGAAAACCAACCGACGTCGTCGGTACAAGCAGTAATTTTCCACTGCGTATAGCAGGAGAGGAATGTAGGTATAGGAGAGGAGCGGGGCTAGGAGTATAGCAGGTAAAGTAGGGCAAGTGGAAAAGACGGTTGGAGTTGAGGAGTATGACGTAGGCACTCTCTCGATCGTACGATCGTCGTCCTCCTCAGCAGGCGAAGAGAGCCAAGACTTCACTTCCTATTTTACTCGTCGAGGAGACACAACTAGGTGGAAAGCTAGTAAAGTGAGGAAAATAGATAGCCCGTCAGCCATCTTGTTAATATTTTATTTATATATGTATTTATTTATCCTCCTCCTTATTCTTCTCCTTCGGGAATCTTATTTTAATTACCCGTACGGGAACAATTGTGTGATTAAGTTAGAGATCATTGTGTATAATCGTGGAGTGAGTATTATGTACATTGTGGAGGTAGACGTGAACAGATCCAGAGTTCAATAAAAGAACACTCCCCAAAGACGATAACTTGTGCTGTAACATTAAACATTGCATTGGCATTATTTGGCGTACTGGAGCCAGCACCGTAGTACTGTAGTGATACTCGCAGTTCACCGGGTACCGGAGTATAACGGTCATCTCATTACATACTCTGGGTGTGGGTGTCGACGGTCATACCGGCACTTACACACCGGGTCATTATAGTCGTGCATCCCATCCTTAACCACGGAGCCCATACCGAGTCACCGGGTTCTTCGTAGTCAGTCCAACGTATCCAGACTTCGTGAGCAGGAACTTCGTAAGCGCGGTCTGTTAGTCCCGGTCGCTCTTTCTGTTAATACTCGAGCGAGCCGAGGACGATCTCGCCCACCGAGGACCGCGTCGATCGCCAATCGCGGTCGAGGAAGAGGGAGAACACCATCAACAGAGACCAACCCGGTCGCGTTCTTGTTCCAGCCACCTGTCCCGGTCGTGGTACGTGGGAAAAGGGGAGATATTGGGAAAATCCAGTTTACACTGGCGACCCTGCAGGACACAAAACTTTCGTTTTGTCCAAGTTCCAACAATACCAGCACAATCAGGTGAGAACCACCAGTTCCACATTTCTGTTTTTCTTAAAATTTATTCTTAAAGTTTATAGTATCTAGTCGACCGCGACACACAACATTGTCCTTGTCTCGGTCGGAAGAATAGCATAGCCGCATAAAAGCATACACCGTCATACAGTAGGGACGCGTAGGTACCGAGTTGAGCATAGTCGCGAGCACCTTGGTCGGCGGTTTTGGTTTGGCAGGAGTAGTTGCACACCGGAGCCCCGAGGCAGGCCAGTTCAGCTTGTCCACAGGGAACGTGCCGCATAGCGCAGACCGCGACTCGGTCGCGAGGGCAGACTCGGTCTCGGTAGTGTTAAATAACGTAGGCAACCGCGATATTCCCCATAAGCGAGAGAAACAAAAAAGTTCCGTATAGGTCCGGCCCAGGTTAAAGAGGTGGTAGCGCATAAGCAAGGGCCAAGCCTGAAGACTAAGGACCAGGACCGGGATGAAGCCAATTTGCGACATCAAGACGGACGGGGTAACGTGGACGGGCCGGGAAAACGAGCTGATCTCTAAGCAGCTCCTGTTGGAAGACCCACAGACACCGGGAGCATGCGACCTGCTGACTGTGAAGAAGAGGTGGTATGTTTACCAATATCAATTGGAAGTGAAGGAAGTACCCAAGCCCATGACACCTTCGGAGGTGGCGGTCGCTTTCGCAGATTACCAGCAACAAATGATAACGGCAGAATATGATGGGGCGACCGCCTTCGAAGGTATCACCGAGCTGAGTCAAGCGGAGACGAAGAAGTTGGAAGACTCGGTGAAGCAAATCGCGACCGCGTCAACGAGCGGGCCGGTAGCACCGAAGAAGGCGGAGGCCTCAGGGAAAACAATGCTAGACTACGTCTTGCAGATGTCGAAGGATATGCAGTCCATGCAGTTAGTAGTCCAGTCCTTACAAGCGGACCAGGGACGCATTAAAGCCCAGTTGGCAGTGGGCAGGGGGCCTGGAGGTCCAGCAATTCCGTCAGGAAACTTGCTACAACAGGTTACAGCGAGTACTGGCCACCAGCAGCAACAGCAAGGGCCAACATGTACCGGGACGAAGCAGCCTTCGACACCGGGGGTCACCTTTAGCGCGATACCCTCGCAACAGTTCAGTCAGCAGTCATATAACAGCTCGGGTAGCACTACGTCAGTACCGGGTATTGCAGATATGGCAGACCACTTGCTACAGGTCCTAGACCAACAAAATCAGAACACCCGGCATGCCCAGGAGTTACAGCGAGAGCAGACACAGCTGCTAGCAGGGATGATGGCCCCGACCGGGCTACACATTATACCGCAGCACTTCGATCCCAGAGTAGATATTGCAACAACCTACATAGACGCATTTGAAGCACACCTAGAGATCCACGGAGCTCAACCGAGGGCGTACATTCAGATCTTCCAGAAGTGCCTGACAACACCGGCAGAAGCATCCTGGCTTAAGGCGACGCTCCTGGATGTGAACCACACTTGGGCAGCGGTGAGAGCGGAATTTCTGAAGGCGTACGACCGGTCGAGCGCGCAGTCCGTGTTAAACAGGGTAGTCAACTGGAAGCAACAGGCTCACGAACCAATACGGCAGTGGGCATCCGATTTTTACACCCTGCTGAAAAGCATCAAGGAACCTCATGCTTGGGAGCAACGAGAAATTATTAGTCGTATTAAGCAGAACATGCATAGCTCGCTGTACGGAGCATTTCCACCGGGGACAGTGGTCCCGCAGAGACTCAATGATTTTATCAAGCAAGCAGAGGAGTTTCATAGAAACCGGGTCCGAGCGGAGAAAGAGAAGGAAACATATCGGCCGTGGAGTCAACAAGACCGAAGTAGAGGCCGAGACCGGCAGTCGGCCCAGGGGCAGCGGAGTCAGCCATGGAACTCGAGGGACCGTCAACGTAGTAACGAGCGAAATCCCGGTCCCGGTGAGCGTAGACGGGAACAAAGCAGAAGCCCACAAGCACAGAGCTCGCCGGGTCGGGCAGGCCCAGGACGGGACCGATCAGCTAGCCCCCAAGGGAGACGGGAATCACCGCGTCGGGGTAGACAACCAGAGCAAAGAACCGGGAAGTGATGTCACGTATGTAGTAGGAACACGCACAACACAGAAGATTGCAGGTCGGCAAAGGCTAAAGTTATGGCGTTAAAGATACTGGCCCAGGCGTGTACCGAAGAGGAAGTCGCAGAACACCAGACCGGGACACCACCGACCGGGACACCAGAAGGAATGCAAGGCCTACAGGACTCGGTAGAAAACGAAGAGGACCCGGACGAGAGGCAGTTATTTAATGCGTTGCGGACCGCGAAGAATAAGGAAGAAGGCAGCGTACTGAGGCGAGACCGGGATCGACAACCAAGTCCCGGTGAAGATCAAGTCCAGAAGGCGATAAATAAGTTGGAAGCCAAATTCGTGCCTTCGGTGTTACCACCGACTTTAAACTGGGTTCAGACACGGACAGACGAGGGGACCCGTGTCTTTTACACCGGATAAACAAAGCCCCTTACGCCCTAGTCAACATCAAGCATAAACAAAAGTTATTTCCGTATTTCGCGTTAATAGACTCGGGCTGCACCGCGCTCGCTATATCCAAAAAAGAGTGCGATAGACTAGGGTTAGAGATAAGAAAGTTTTCAGTAAAGATGTCGGGTTGCGATGGTAAGGTAGTTACAGCGGGAGGTGTAGTTACATTAGATATGAAGATCGCGGGTCGGTGGTTTAGAGAGGATTTCCTGGTCCAAGAGGGACTAATGTGCCCTATCTTCATCGGGAACAAGTTCCGATGGAAGCATGGCTTGAGCTTCGACGACGTGAAGGGCGAGATGCGTTGGGATGTCCCGACCGAGGAAGAGAAGGAGCGAGATGCCGGGTACTTTGTCCGTGGTTTGTCAGTAAAAACCGCAAAAGACGTATGTGACTTGTCACTAGCGTCGACCCCGGACAGGTACGACCGGGCAAAGCTAGGGACGTCGTCCGTCCAAGTGTTCGTCGAAACTCTGGTCAAAAAGTATCCCGGGGTAGTACGGAGTGATGGTAGGTCCGGGATTACGAACGCGATCATCCACGATCTGCGTATCCCGGAGGACTGCCCGGTGATACAATGCAAACCTGCTCGAAGACCACCGGCAATAGCAAAGTGGGAAGACGAGACATTGCACGAGTTGGAGTTACAGGGTAAGATACGGCGGTCAACTTCGGCATATTCCTCGCCAGTATTAATTATACCAAAACCAAACGGCGATAAGCGAATGGTGGTAAATTATAAAGAGTTGAATAGCTACACACCGAAGATACAGAACCCGATGCCGATCATACATCAAATCTTGGAGCATCTTCCACCTAACCGAGTCATGTCCAAGCTGGACTTAAAGTCAGGCTTTTGGCAAATTCCTATAACAGAGAACTCCAAGAAGTTCACCGCGTTTCACACGCAGAATGCATGTTATGAGTGGAACGTGATGCCGATGGGGTTGAAAAATGCTCCAATGATTTTTCAGGATCTCATGAATAGGTTGTTTGGGAAGTTTGTGGGTGACTTTCTGCATGTGTACCTGGATGATATTTTTATCTTTAGCGAAACCAAGCAACTGCACAAAGAGCACCTAGATTTTGTGTTTAAGACACTTCATAACTTTAATCTAACTCTAAACTGGGCTAAATGTGAGTTCGATCTACCGGAGGTTGAGTTCCTGGGCCACATCGTCACGCGATTCGGCATCAAGAAATGCCCCAAGAAGGTAGCGGCGATCCAAGATTTCCCGTCACCGAGAACGAAGAAAGAAGTGCAGCGATTTTTAGGGGCCATTGGATGGTACATGCGGTTCATACCGCATTACGCCACTCAGTTAGAGCCGATATTTTTGAAGCTGAAGTCGGAGGCAGATCCGAATTTACCGTTCCGGTGGGGAAAGAGCCAGCAGACCGCGTTCGAGACGATTAAGGCGGAAGTGGCCAAGGAAATTACGTTAAACACGATAAACTATGATCATCCATTATACGTGTATACCGATGCAAGTGATGTAGGGCTGGGAGCAATCCTGGCTCAAAACTACCATTGCGAGTTGACCGGGGAAGACAGGTTCCGGGTGATCGAATGTCGCAGCAAACTGCTGAATGCAGCGGAGCGTAAGTATGACGCGAGAGAGAAAGAGTGTTTGGCTATCAGGTTTGCAAACCGAGTGTTCGACCCCTTCATCAGGTATCAAAAGGACGTGATTTTCAGATGTGACAACCAGGCGTTGACACATCTGAAACATGCGGCCATCAACGATCACCTCTATAACCGGCATATTGTCAGGTGGGCAATAGAGTTGGGTCATGTGGTCAATGACATAGACTTCGTGAAGGGAGAGGATAACAAACTGGCAGACTTGCTCTCTCGTGGCGCGATACCGGACCCCAAATACGACGACAATCCGGATGAGCTAGACATGTGTGTGGAGAGTGCTTGCGTATGCCTGGCGACGTTTACCAATACAAAAGACAGAGTGGAAGTGGATATGGACATGCTGAACAAGGACATGCTGCGGGGTGTGCAGAGAGAGTGTGAGGCACTATCCACTATTACTAAAAGCCTTAGCCGAGTCGGGGAGCGGTCTCGGTATCGCTACGACTACGTGATCGTCGAAGGAATCCTCTGTAGGTATGTCCCGTGTAGAGAGCGGACCGCGTCGCGGTCGATCCTGAAAGAGGGAACACCAGAAGGGGGCTTTTATAGCAACCAGGTGGATAAGTTGTGGGAACAGAGGCTAGAGGAGAACGAGCGGACCGGGCAACCAGTGCCACCGGTAAGGGTGCGACCGTCTATGCTAATGAGGAAAGGTAAGCATATTAAATGGCAGCATCCGTTAATCCAGGCTAGCTTTTTAGATCCGGAGTCAGTGACAGCCAGGAAACGCATAGTCCCGGTCATACCGCAGTCCATAGAGCGGGAGGTCATAGCGCACTTTCACGATAGCACGATGGCCGGGCACCAAGGGGTAGAGCGCACGTATGACCGGATTAGGAAAAGGTTCTGGTTCTACAATATGCATAAGATCATAGAGGCATATGTAAAGACTTGCGCGGTGTGCCAGTTAGTGAAGGCTTCAAACCAGGCACAACCGGGGAAGATGGGCATTCACTCTTACAGGAACAACGTGTTTGAGTGTGTTCATGTGGACATTGTTGGAGAGTTGACCGCGAGCGCAGGCTTCAAGTTCATTGTCGTTTGTGTGGACGAGTTTTCAAAGTGGGTGAGTATGGAACCCTTAACGTCGGTATCGTCAATAAAGATCTTGAAGTTCCTGCAGAAGGTATTTAACCAGTTTGGAACACCGAAGCGCATAGTCTCCGACAATGCGTCATATTTCTCGGGTGATGACTGGAATGATCAGCTACGCCAGTGGGGAGCTACATGTGTCCATGTGGCACCGTACCATCCCAACCCGAACCAGTCGGAGCGGGCAAACCGGGACATTAAAAGTATATTACGCGCGTTTTGCATGGCGACCCAGACAATGTGGGCAAAGCAGTTAGGTGACTATATGGTAGCGCTCAACACCGCGAAATCCAAGTCATCTCGGTATTCACCTTGTCAACTGAACTTAGGCAGGGACATACTATTGCCAATAGACCGTAAGATGCAATTGCTAGAGACAATGAAGGTAACCGAGGAGGAGTACGGGCAGCAACTGCTTAAGGACGTGACGTTCATTCGGGACCAGGCCCGGTATAATTTAAGAGAGGCACAGTTGCAGCAGAAAAAGTACTTCGACCGAAACAGGAGAGATGTTGTGTACGCGGTAGGCGATTTGGTTAAGATACGCAATAAGAAACTGTCCTCAAAGGAGGAGAAGTACGCGAAATCCCTTGGACCGCGGTACACCGGGCCGTGGAAGGTAGTAGAGGTGCACTCAGATTGGTCCTACAGCATTCAGGACCCGGACAAACCCAATAGCAATCCAATGAGGTTCCACACCTCGCTAATGTTACCTTACCACGAGAAAGAGAGCGAGGACCCGGTCCCGGTAGAGGAGTCTGTAATAAGTGCAGACGGGGAGTCGGGACCAGATACCAATGAACGACCACAGCCAGACTCGGTAGTCACTGAGTCTGTACCATCACCAGATACCGAGACTGTACCACATTCCGGAGGGAGTCCCGGTGGAGCGGTTACCGCGACCGGAGGTACAAACCAGAGCACAGGTTGGAGAGGAGGTTTCGGACCTATCGACCTGTCAGACGACTATGAGGTAGATATTGATGACCCACCACCACCAAGGCGCTATCCCGGTCGGGATCACAAACAACCAGTGCGTTTGGGCATCAACTACGCGATGACCGAGGAAGACACCGACAGTGTCCATGAGTTCTCGATGCTAATGATTGAGATTGCTTAAAATAAATTGCGAATCATTTTTTTTTACTTCACTTTATTCTTTCGTCTTTTGCATGGTGTGATACTATAGAAAATTTTACGAAAACCGAAAAAAAATCTTTTAAAATTTTTATAAAACTGAAAAAAAAGTGTGTTTTAGGTTAAGGTGGGAAGGATAGGGATGTCTTGACGGGCACAAACCTATTCTTCCTCACGTCCTATGGTGTGTACGACGTTAAACTGCGCCTCACGCCTGTCCCGATCTCCACCGTAGGGGCAGGCATAGAAGGTAAGATCTGAGCTTAGGCGAAGGTCTCGTACCTTCGCTGGTAGGAAGTCAGAGCGAGCAAGAGGCTCGGGCTCAAAGCTGCGGGAGCACATAAACCAGCCGGAGTGGAGCTCCATACCCTGAAGACCATCGCCAACGATGCTAGTCAGGGGATGCCGTGAAAGTCGGCCTAGCTCTAAGCTGTGAGCGATTTAAAGATCAGCAAAACCAACATCCCGTAGGCCTTCGAAATAGATGCTAGCCAGGGGTGAGTCCGTAGGCCCGCATTAATCGCGCTAGGTCAGGACATAGTGAATAAGAGTGAAGGATGGTGTGTACCCGTTCCGAAGACCATCGTAAGATGCCAGTCAGGAGCGAGTCCTGGTACGCGACAGTAAGGAGTTAATCCCGTAGGCCTTCGTAAAAGATGCTAGCCAGGGGTTTAGTTAGAAACATGGTGTGCGCCCGTTCCGAAGACCATCCCAGATGCTAGTCAGGAGCGAGACCTGGTGCGCGGTCATAAGACCAAAAAATCCCGTAGGCCTTCCTATAGAGTTGCTAGCCAGGGGTTCAGAGCGAAGTATGGTGTGTACCCGTTCCGTAGACCATCTCAGGATGCTAGTCAGGAGCGAGACCTGGTACGCGGTAGTAGTGCAGAGAGCGGGATTGTCTCGTAGACCACCGGGGGTGCTAGTCAAGAGGCGAGTCTCGTGGCGGCGGTAAGAGAGTCGGGGGGATGTCCAGGTCGTAGACCATCAGGGATGCTAGTCAAGATATGGAATCCCGTAGCAGCGCGATGCTCAAAGCTTTGTGAGGATAAAC
The DNA here is from genome assembly GCA_949802685.1 of Dicyrtomina minuta. NCBI lineage: Eukaryota > Metazoa > Arthropoda > Collembola > Symphypleona > Dicyrtomidae > Dicyrtomina > Dicyrtomina minuta. The sequence continues at coordinate 156,477,705 of OX461808.1, read as the reverse complement.
TAAGCCAAAACCCGGACCGCGGTCTGGAGGACGCGGTCATATGCTAGGTTAGTTAAGCATAGGAGCAGGGAGAGTGGAGGCGCGGTCGTAGCGACCGCGATAAGGACGTGGCCAAACAGTACGATGGGACTTTTGTCCGGCCTCGGTTCTTGTAGAGTTAGTCGCCGGGGATAAAGTAGACAAACCCGGTGTTGGCGCGGTGCTCAAAGCTTTGGGAGGATAAACTAAGCCAAACCCGGACCTTATTCTGGAGGACGCTGTTGCAAACTAGGTTAGGAAGTATAAGAGACAGCGGGACGAGTGGAGACGCGGTCGTAGCGACCGCGATAAGGATGAGACCAAAACAAAACTATGGGACTTAGTTTTTTTCTTCTTTTCCAATCGAGTCTGGCCTCAGTTCTTGTAAAGTTAGGCACCGGGAATAAGGTAGACGAACCCGGTGTAGGCGCGATACTCAAAGCTTTGGGAGGGTAAACTAAGCCTAACCCAGACTTAGTCTGGAGGACGCTGATGTAAAATTAGGTTAGTAAACGCAAGAGTCAGCGGGACGAGTGAAGACGCGGTCATTCTGACCGCGGAGGATGTGGCCAAAACCTTCCATGGAACAATCGGCCGGCTTCGGATTTCAAAGAAACAGCCGCCGAGAACTTCCCGAGCATGAATAAAATCGTAGAGGCTCGCATCGAATTTGAGGCAGAAGGTAATCGCGGTCAGTCAGGGACCGGGATTAGTATTAAACAGGGTAGAGAAGCGAATGGTAGGCGCGCGCGGTAGAATAGACCTCCCAGGACATCAAGTGGAATCACCGGTAGAGAGCCGCGTGGATAAATATTAAAACTCAACCTGAATGGGGACCGCTCGGAGTGAGGTGTTGCGGAACCGAGAACTCGACAAGGGTACCATTCAGGAGCAGGCGACCAGATACCGGAAACCGTGGTGTGGTGTACGGTCACAGTTTAAAGTTTTCTGTGGGTAAGCAAAAAAGGTACGCGCTTAAACGTTAAGTATTTGCTCAATGCATCTTAGTTCGCACCAGAACACCTTAGAGCAGAGGAGACGACCGGGATGGTCTTGGACCATCCAGAAGTAGCGGGGAGTACAGTGGCGAGACCGGGCGACCGGGATCGCCGCACTGAAACTAGTTAAGTTTTGGTTTGTTTTAAGTTTTCTTTGCGGTACCGCTGGTACCGCGGTGATGGGATTTCTATTTGTTTTGGCCGCGCCTCGGCGCGGCCACATGCATGAGTTTTGGGAAACACAGCGAGACGGAGGTGAGGAGAATCTCACTTAGACATTGTCTAATCTGTGGTTTTAATTTTTTTTAGCATGGAGGCCCCACCGCAATGGGAGCTGGACGTCGCACAGGCCTATGGCACTGTGTCGTGGATGGCTGCATCATGCAGCGAGGGATTGAACGATAGAGCGTTCGTATCGGGTTTGCCAGACAACCCGGTAGATTTCGGGTGGCTTTCGCGGAGCATCAAGGCGGAAGCACTCGAACGAGGTACGACTCGGGTCGCGGAGCGACCGCAAGATCATGAGTCCTTGAAGGGCTTAACGAAGGCCTACCGGCAGCAGGCTGAAAACGAGGAAGCCTTCAAATACAGTACGAAGGAGGATCTGCCGGCGAGGCGAATCCACTTATTTGTGGAGCGGGACGGGTCCTGGGACCAGAAATCGTTGGATACGAAACCGTCCCTGACGAAGAAGTTGGTGGTGAGCGCGGACACCAGCACGGAAGAAGAAGTCAATACTAGTGGACGGGATGAAGCCTCGACCGGGATGCAGGGAGTCTCGACCGAGACGAACGAAACCGCGACCGGGATGAATGAAGACCGGGATGATGAAGAACCGGGACGGTCGCAGGAATGAAGAGGCATGAAAAATATTATAATATGTATGTGTCCATTGGTATGTGTGATGGTAGTTTATGGGGTTCGGAGAGGAACCGAGATTGTATTTTTGTATTTTTGTACCCATGTTTTACATGTTTTTATGTTAGTTGTTAAGGTTTAGCACATAGTGATGTGCATAGGTGATGAGAATTCAGATGGCCCGGGGAAGAACCGGGATTGTATTTTTGTACTTTTATATTTATTTTTACATTTTTTTTTGTGTTAGTTGGTAAAGGTTAGCACATAATGAGGTGCATTGGTGATGAGAATTTAGTGGGTTCGGGGAGGAACCGGGATTATGTCTTGTACTTTTGTAGTTATTTTTTTTATTTATTGTTTATGATAAATTGTTAAGCTTTAGCACAGTGGTGCGGTATTATGAATTTATTACCTATATGACTAAGTGTATGACATGATATTATGTACGATGTTGGTGATTTTTTAATGCGATGTAGCCGCGATTGGTTTTTGTGTAAAGGCGGCGGCGAGACAAGTTAGGCGCGGCGTAGGTCGACCAGCCCGGTCAGTCAATAGCTCGTAAGTAATTTTATGTTAGGACGAAAGCGGGATACCGCGTCGAAGGTTAGATGCGACGAGCAGTAACAGGTAGTATACGAGGACCGGGATGCCGAGCGCGGTCGCGGTCGGTTGCTTGACAAAAGTGTGTAGGTAACAAGGAAGGGATAGGTTAAGCATGAGATAGAGCGACCGGCCCGGTCAGTCAGGAGCTCGTAGGTGTATTATGATTAGGACAAAAGCGGGATACCGCGTCGAAGGGTAAATAGGACGAGCAGGTAGTATGTGGGGACCGGGACGTCAAGCGCGGTCGCGGTCGGTGGATTGACAAGCAGTGTGAAGGTAATAGGGTTTAGGCGTGACGACGACCCGGCTGCAGCAGTACGGCACTCTCTTTTTACACCTTTGTTTCAATGGGTACGTGCTTTGGGGAGCATCCAACGATGCTGGAGCAAGTACTACCCGGTTGAAACAGGTAGGGGGGATAGTGTGAAGGTTAATATGGAAAATGGTACTGCAGGGTATTAATAGCAGTAGCGGGAAAAGGACAAGGAAGGTTGGGGATGGAAAACCAACCGACGTCGTCGGTACAAGCAGTAATTTTCCACTGCGTATAGCAGGAGAGGAATGTAGGTATAGGAGAGGAGCGGGGCTAGGAGTATAGCAGGTAAAGTAGGGCAAGTGGAAAAGACGGTTGGAGTTGAGGAGTATGACGTAGGCACTCTCTCGATCGTACGATCGTCGTCCTCCTCAGCAGGCGAAGAGAGCCAAGACTTCACTTCCTATTTTACTCGTCGAGGAGACACAACTAGGTGGAAAGCTAGTAAAGTGAGGAAAATAGATAGCCCGTCAGCCATCTTGTTAATATTTTATTTATATATGTATTTATTTATCCTCCTCCTTATTCTTCTCCTTCGGGAATCTTATTTTAATTACCCGTACGGGAACAATTGTGTGATTAAGTTAGAGATCATTGTGTATAATCGTGGAGTGAGTATTATGTACATTGTGGAGGTAGACGTGAACAGATCCAGAGTTCAATAAAAGAACACTCCCCAAAGACGATAACTTGTGCTGTAACATTAAACATTGCATTGGCATTATTTGGCGTACTGGAGCCAGCACCGTAGTACTGTAGTGATACTCGCAGTTCACCGGGTACCGGAGTATAACGGTCATCTCATTACATACTTTGGGTGTGGGTGTCGACGGTCATACCGGCACTTACACACCGGGTCATTATAGTCGTGCATCCCATCCTTAACCACGGAGCCCATACCGAGTCACCGGGTTCTTCGTAGTCAGTCCAACGTATCCAGACTTCGTGAGCAGGAACTTCGTAAGCGCGGTCTGTTAGTCCCGGTCGCTCTTTCTGTAAATACTCGAGCGAGCCGAGGACGATCTCGCCCACCGAGGACCGCGTCGATCGCCAATCGCGGTCGAGGAAGAGGGAGAACACCATCAACAGAGACCAACCCGGTCGCGTTCTTGTTCCAGCCACCTGTCCCGGTCGTGGTACGTGGGAAAAGGGGAGATATTGGGAAAATCCAGTTTACACAATACAACAGAGTGGCTATCTTCAAAACTAATTCTGGCAAAATGCAGCGAGATACATAAAAAAGATTGCACATTGTTCCGACATTTGCTTCTCGTTTTAATTCATTCAATCATTCTCGTCACATCTCACATCTCACAGTCCACGGGCATTATTACAAACAACTACTCAAAATGCTAATCAAAGCTAACCTCCACTCCTTCCGGCATTTACTTATTGCTAAACCACTCATGAATTCCTGGTGAAGATTTACATATGACCCCAGCCTATCCTTATGTCCCTAGTATAGTCCAGCTCACAGAAGCAGAGCATGCAGGGCCCTGTTGCATAAACATTTACAAGTTCACAATTACAAGTTACAATTTACAAGTTACATTTTACAAGTACAAGTAAATTTGGTTGCATAAACATTTCAATGATTTTTCTCACAAGTCACAAGTACTTGTAACTTGTCATAGAAACTTGTAGGGCGGGAATTCAAATCTTCAGGAAATTGAAATAATATCTGAATTGAAACTGCAGACGAGGCTACTATTATCTTGCATTTTGTAAATTCATCAACTTTCAAATTCTGAACTAAATTATTAACTGCATTAGCCAGAAATAAATTATGGCAAAAGTGCCCATTTTGACAATGATCAGAAACAAAAAAGAGATTTTGTTTGGGAAATTCTCCGATAGCATCACAGCACAAGATAAGGAGCGCGAATGGAAAACTATAGCCGAATCTGCTCATGCTTTGGGAATCCTTCAGCTTAATAAATCTTGGAAGGACCTTCGCGACACAACATACACAAATTGGCGTAGAGCAACTGTCGTAAGTTAATTTAAGTGAATCTTTAACCAATAAATATCATGAGTAATAATTTTATTAGGACAAATGACTGTGCGGTTTAGGTCATGTCAGTTGTCAGTCGCTCTTTAAAATCTAAATTTAAAACTAGTCGTTACCGGTGCCGGTCAAACCAAACTTGTCTAATGTCTAACTTATTACGTACATACTTAATGTAATAACATATTGACTGATTTATTGCAGACAAAACGTGATAAGAAAAACAAGACGGAAGGGAAGGGAGGGGCAAGTATACTATTCAGTAAAACCGATTTAATTATTTTCGATATCATTGGCCCCGATTCTTTAGGATTAGTTGGAATTTCTGGGGTGCCGCAGTCATCAGGATCAGACTCAGTAGTACCTGTTCGACCAATAATTCATGAGGATGATCAATATTCGAATTTATCGGAGCTTGATTTGAATGCAGAGGATGATTCGACAACTCCAGCTACGGTATCTGCATCTAACCAACCGGCGCGCTCAAGAAAAGCGCTTTCTCATAAAAGGAGACGTTTAGCATCTGTAATTGACTGTGATGATGTTGAGGAACTAAAGTGCTCTAAAATTAAACTGCAAATTGAGGCCCTAAAGCTTGATAATAATAAAAAATGCTGGACATTATAAACACAGAAAAATCAATCGGACTTTCTCAATTTAAAGCGTCGATAAAGTTCCTGGAAGATGAATATAAAGTGGAAGTGTCTTCACCCACTTCTGACAATGGTGAAGAAGAGCATGTCTAAACTATCAATTTAAACTAAGTTAATGTGGCGATAACTCCACAAGGAATTCTATTTATTGTATTATTTTTAAGCGTTTTCTGTAACTAATCATGTGACTGGTACTTAAATAGTTTACATTTTTTAAAGAATTTTTACTGAATGATTAATAATTACTGTGGAACAGGTAACTAATTTATAATAGTACAAATAAAATACAAAGTAATTAACAATATTTACTCGTTTTCAAACGAATAAATGAAATCTTGCAATACTGCTCGGGCTGACGCTGGAGCATCTTCATCCATCTCCTGTATTGCTTCGGCGTAGATGTCTTTATTATTGAAGCAATATATTGCATACTTATTATTTCACGCATTTAAAGAATTGATTCAAGCTATAAAATGTAATTCATATATTTAGCAATTTTAATTTATTTTACCATCTTTGTATGCCAAATTGTCATCGTTAGGTCGGTGCAATCTGTTTTTGATGTTGTAAATTTCAGTCGCGGTAAAAAATACTCTAGCTGCAAACTCGGATGCCAATCAGAGATGATTTAAAGGAAATGTTTCTTTGAGACATCCCAGTGAGCGATCAACAACTGACCGTGTGCATTTGTGCCTTCGCATAAATCTTCAAACCCCGTCTGATGGTTCTTTATTCCAAACTGGAGTTAGAAGCCACTCTTTAAGAGGATATCCGCTATCTCCTAATAAAACTGCATTCGGAAATGGGCGCCAGCGCTCGCCCAAGCATGGTCTAAGGAACTATTTCGAAGAACTCGTGCATCGTGTACCGATCCAGGCCACATCGCATTAGCGTAGAGTAATTCCAATTGTGGGCCGGAGACAACAAGGGTATTAATGCTGTGGTTGCCGTGACGGTCCACAAAAGCTGGTTCATTTTGAGTAGGGCCGTCTATTAGGATGAGACTACCGTCGACACATCCACCAACTCTAGGAAACCCAGCCATTCTAAAAAACTTTGAGGGAATCATGCTACTGTCTGCAGGCCATCGAACTTCTTCCCCAAATAAATGTTCCAATATTGCATCGGACACTCGGGAAAGACTCCGCTGAACTGATGATTTGTGGACACCATGCATATCCCCCACCCCGTGATACTGTGACCCATTCCCCATCCAATGCAGTGCAATTTTGAGTTGTTCTACAGGACTTAGTGAGTAGTTTCTTTTTGTTGGATGCTGTAAGTATCGTCCAATTTTTTCTACAATTAATTCAAAGGTGTCAAAATTAATTCGAAACTTTTCCTTAAATGCGAATGGGTCCACTATTTCAAAATTTATTCTTGGGCGAAATGTACGACGTCTTCGGACATGGTATTGTACTGCTTCTTTTACTTCTTCCGAGCTTGACGTGTCGTACATTTTTTAAAATTAATAATGCACTTTAATATTTACGTAAATACACTTGTTATACACGTTTATGTATAATTTTGAACTCGCGTTTTATGTTTTAAAAATAAAATGTATGAAAAAAAGACTCGAATTGTTTGTTTTTGCTCTCCGTTTTCCATTGAAATGAAAATTTACATTGGTCGGGGCATGTGTAGAAAATATTTTACAATTTTACAAATGTGTAAATTTTTTAGAAGTTTATGCAACACAAGTTTGTAATTTTACTTGTAATTACAACTACAAGTACTTGTAACTTCACAATTTCACCATTTTTATATGCAACCAAATCGGCCCACTTGTGATTACAAGTTTGTAAACTTGTAAACTTGTGAGCCCTTGTAAGTTTTATGCAATAGGGGCCAGGCTGCTACTAAGGTTCCAAAACTTTTACAATTTTTCTTGTTTGAGGTCCTAATACAATTTAATTAAAAGTAGTTTCTTCATCTACGTTCTTTTTAAACCGCACAATTTCGTAATAGATATCTGCCGCCGTATTAAAAATCATAAATCCGTCATTACCTTACCTTTGTCTATAGTTTTTAATTTGGGTTTTATAACTCTATCAGAACAATTTAAAAATGTGGCGGTAAGTTGCAAACACAAGGTGGGCTATTTATATCGGGGACATCTAGCAGGCTATAAAAACCAAGTTTATTATTCAAATGAAACCAGCAATATCCCAAAATAAAGACAATTTCTAGGAGATTTGATTGAAATCACATTAATCAAAATCGGTTAACAATAACTTACAAAATGGCAATGGCCTTACTAACAAAAATAACAATTTTTAGATGTTTTAGTCAATCCTAAAATTATTTTTTAACAACTTTCTTTTAAAATTAAAGCGTAAACTAATACAGACGAAAAAAATTGGAATTCAAATATCCGGACAGAAAAAAACCCTGTCAAACATTTAAAAAATGTAAAGCCGTGAGTACTGAATCATGTTTAACAGTTTGACGGACGATTTGAATTGTACTCGTTTACAACGTACCGATTTGGAGAGCCACAGTTGGTCTCCCTCCAACTCCAACCTACACAGTGTCCAAAGTTTGCGGAACGCCATGCCACGGACATTTAACAGTCAAAGCAATCCGTAGGATTTTATTATTTACAATTTTATGGTTACATAGTATGACATTATGTACAATTGTAGGGGAAATGTGAATGTTGGCAGACAAGCAAAATATTGAAGGTAGGAATTATTTGAAATTTGGAGGAGCGGAAGAGCACGGCAGGATTTTTAGGATTTTGGAATTCTACAATTCAAATGAAATATAACAGATGAGTCTAGAACCACTGGAACGCAGGAGATAAGGTTCTTTTTATGCCCGCTGAGTTTTATTTTATTTCCTACATTTTTTCAAAGCTCACTTAAGTCATTTTATAGCGCCTCTGAGCTTCTACGACTATTCACTAATAAACCAACTCAGCTTCCGCACGTAAAGGCCCCAATTGAGTCAGTGTCAGTTTCATCGAGTAGCGTTTTACATAACACCTTTGCGTTACATTCCATCATTTCCATCATTTCAAGTGCCACCGCCATTACACGTTTCCACCTGACGCAATTTAAAATGTCTCTTGACACATGCTACATTGAGTGAATTTTTACATACATAGGAATCGAAATCCCACCATGCTTTTGTCGTATAGTAAAATGCACTGAAACATAGGTATCTATTTGAAAATCCGATAGTGCCACATGTAAGTAAGAAAGTTGTTATAAAAGAGAAACCAAAACCAGAACAGCAGATTTGCAGCTCACACAAGATTAAAAACATCATTGTCATTCCCCACTGACTATCCGGCCCTCGCCTTGCTCTCCTCGATACGTGCAAGATGGTAGGAGAATTAGAAAACTCGAGAAATTAGTTCCACGGCGGCGGTGGATCTTATAAATGGGTACGGACTTGAGTTTCCTTTCGAGTTGCGGCAAGAAGATCCGTCATGATAAACAAAGAAATGCCGGTAACTGGAAAAAAGAAAACGAGATGAAGAGGAGCAAAAGTTATGTCAGACGAAAAGTAAGGATGTTTAGGTAACTTTGCAATTCTTGATGACTAAGGAAAGTAAAGATAAACAGAATCGAAACCGTCATTTATCATGATATTCGATCCCAGTTTTCATTTTTTGTCGCATCTATCTTATATTAATTAGTTTCTAATTTCCAGTTTGAATATTTGTGCGTCACGGTTGATAACTAATCGTAAGATTGTACTCTTCATTACCGTCAGTTTGATCTATTACTTTATTATATACCTGAAGAGAGTAACCAGTCAAAATTTGACGTTTTAGATTTAGTGGGAAATTTAAATTTTTCATATTCCAGAGATTCCAAGCTTTTTATATTTCTTTTCCCAAATGATTTTGGTTGCGTACTCAGACTCTTACTACCGCGACTCCTGCTCTAAATTACAGTACAGGCTTAAGAAATAGAAATGGAAAAAGACGCAGGAATAGCAGTGAGCCGTGAGCTGGATGACTAGGAAAGCGCGTCAGTGTGCTGCTGGGAATGTGAAATGGGATGAATTCAATTTAGATTACTGAATAGTTGTTTTCAAAGAAAAGAAACTCCTTCGCACAGCAGACACAATTCTTAGGAAGACCACCTGTGTGGCGTATAGATGGAAAACACTAAGCTTTTGATAAAGATGGACGGCACAGTTGTTGTGGAACTAAAGTACGTGTGTATGAGTGGGTGGGAGTGAGAGCGTGCTATGGAGAAAAATGTAACGGAGAAAAATGTTACAAGACAAATCTGAAGAGGCACTCACTTGTCATCATAGACAAAACCGTCTTTGAAGGAATTCAAGTAGGTGAAGAAAGCAAGAGAAAAGCTAGAGACGGCAATCTAGTCCATCTGAATTTTATTGGGATAAAACATGTTAAAAATTGAAAACAGAAAATACTCTCTGCTCACAGATATCACACAGAGTTTCCACTCACCAAACACTCTGAATTACAAATACCAAAAATTAGGGCACACTCTCTGAACACACACTCCATGTAGGTACATATATACAAGGTTACACAAGAGACACAAACGAGACGTAAAAGATGTTTCACAATTTTCCTGCTGATATTCCAGTATTTTTCAAGTAGAGATCCTTCAGGATTGTTTCATTTCATCTTTTTAAAATAATTAATAAAGGAAACAAATTTGTGCTTACGAAACTCAAAGAAATAATAACAAAAAAAATTGCTTTGCTGAATGTTTTCTTTCGACTTTCTCTCTTTTAGTATCTCATAATACTTTCCTTTTTCTCATTTTTTTTAGAAAACACGATTTCTATAGAGAAGTTTTGAAGGAAAGTCTACCAAAAAAGTGAGACTGACTGGGTAAGAATAGAAGATCACTATTAACGACACAAATCATTATCACCAGACGTCTACGGTGCCAATATCCTGACAACAAAAGGATGCACTAGTAATTGACAAACGAACGTATGCAATTAAAAGAGAAAGAGGCAATATTTGCAGAGAAAATGTTGTGGATTCAAGACACTGGAGAGTTAGAATTGAAATTAATTTTGAATGAGGAAGCATTAGAAATTCACAGGTTCAAAACCTTAAAATCCATGCTAGTAATGTCGTTATGCCTGGCTGTTACTGTTAATGATATGTCGTGGAGGCTTTAACGATAAAAGCAGGATTGGCATGTCATAAGAGTTGTGTCACAAAGTGGCTTCATTCCGGTCCCTCCTTCTATCGATCCAACCATCTACACACGCAAAACAAGACAACACTAAAACACAAACACAACGGCACACAACTCGAGTTGGAGTTGGAGAGGCAAATTTAATTTTGGAAAGTGTTTATATAGTGTACAGGAAGAAAAGAAAAGTCAGCAGAGGACAAAACACACACGAGAAAGTTTAATAACTTAGATGGATATTATAAACAGAAAGGGATGGGAATGGGAGTGACAGGGGCCGAAAAAGTTGATAAGAAAATTGACTACAGGACGACAACTATATAAACAGTGAATTATTTACACGTAGAGAGAAACGTTCGGGGATTTGAAACAATATTTGGTAGCAATTGAAATAATGGTTGTGTGAGAGCCACATGTAATTTCTTTGGTTAGTAGTAAGCTCGCACGTGATGTTCTATTTCTTGATTTAAAACGACAGGAAGAGCACATGGGACATGGGAAGGATATTTTTTTGTCCGACCTCGAGCGGTCTGGGTCAGAAACGGGTCGTGGAAAACCTATTGCCGTTCCTCGGAACTCTGGTCAAGACAGAAACATTTTCAAGTTGGGGCAAGGATTGCAGTTACTAGGACCTATACCTGGCAAGATATTTATTAGGCAGTTAAATAAGGTGTAAAATCATTTATTTGGTTGCCAGTGGAATATGCGCTTAAATTTATAATTACCGCTTCAGTGAACCAATAGCACTATCTATAAATAGTATCATTCAGACCTTTTTCCTGTTGTAATAAGTATATTCTATCAAACGTTTTTATTTCGTTCTTCCTCTCTCCTTCAAAAACTTGTATCGATTTTAAAGCAGTGGAAAAGTTTCCTTTTTCACGTAGTTTATATAACAATTCCTGCTAATCCGGTATTTCTCATAGGCGGGTGTTCATAAAAAAGAAAAATGGAAAGGAAAAGCGCCCGAGTCAAAAGTATTCCATTTCCTCTCGAACTTTTATATTAGGTGCTATAAAAAAGAAGTTGTCAGAAGTGAGACTGGTTTTATGTAATTGGATACAAAGTTATTTCAAGATCAAGACTCGATCATTTTCCGATTCTTCAAAAGTCATGGCACTTTAGTTCCTCTCGGCATTGAAACAGTTTTAACACACCTAAACAAAATCATTTTTGTGTCGGTCCATTATACTTGCAGACCAGTGTCAGTACTTTTCTAACGTCTCTGCAAGGCCAATCCACATTCCAGAACTTTGTACATTGTAAACAGTAAATATTATCGTGAATATCCAGGACTCCAAGCTTCCAGTCGACAGTCGGTGCTCTGCCTCTTTATGTATGTACCTCCATTTACGTGAAATAAGGTAAGAATGAAATATTTAATGCAAAACTATACTAAAAGAAAAGTGTTTACGATTAATTTACAGCTTGACAGCAAATTTCTTGCTCTAAGTTTTTTCCTATTTGTGAGATACGAAGCAGAAATAATAAAATGAGTGCGCAACTACATAAGCATGGAAGATAATCGTAAAGCTCTGCTGTCCTTCGGCTCACCCTTTGTCTGTGGGGAAGACAAATTGACATGTGAATTAATAATGACTGGGAATATAAAGGGGGGGAATGTACTAAAAATTTGTGGAAGATGCTCCTTTAATCGTTATGTAGGATTCAGTTCTTGGGCTCACTACGACTCTAACATGTGCTTGTTCGTGCGTTGCTCATAGAAAATTTATTCATAGATACAAGAGACGAAAATTGCAAAAACTTTTACTACTCAAACTTTTTTCAACTGCATTCTTCTTCTCCGTCAAGTCAATGCACTCTCACCTTAGAACTCCAGATCACCGCCCATAGCAAACTACAAACGACCATTCAGGCAATCCAACCAGTTCAGTACGCGTACAGATGAAGAGAAACTAAAGTTAGATTTTGCCTCTCTTCAAATAATTTAGCCTTTATGCAATGCGGGCTCAGGAAAAAATTGATTTAAAATATACAAGTAATGCTGTATAAAATTACCGAAGGCCAGGAATTGTGATGACCATGGAGCGGTTTTCAAATATATAGTTTCCCTTGTACCGTCAAGTATTTAATTAAGTGTTGTTCAGATTCTCTCTAAATAGAGCATTTATTAAATTGTTTCGATTCATCATTCCGCGTGGAGTCTGATTAAATTCTTCTGATTCTGGTTCAACAATCTCCAAAACAATGCCCTGGCCTTGGCAAAGAGCTTACCTCTTTTGCTTTAGGCTACATTGAAAAGCTTTGACGTCACATTCACTACTATTCCATTGTACTCCTTCGCTCGATTTTATTTTATTTGACAAGGGGAATGTTTAGACTGACATTCCGAGTTCGATCCCAATTCTCTGGGAAGTTCGGATTCTAAGTAAGTAGAACCAGAACCGATTTCTATCGCTCTATTGAAGTACCCTTAATCACATCTACAATCGCTAAGCACAAATTGTGCTTTTAATAAGTCTACTTTTGTCATGTGACGAGAGTATTGTCAGTCTTAGCCTTTGCGGCAACCTCAATCCATCCAAGAACAAAAGTAATCAAAAGGAAAGGTAATAAGTTATTTAATATTTCATGATACTTATCTAGATTTGAATATATGTATGTGTGGAATGTGTTAAATAACGGCAGCATGTGAATTCCAACTCTCCAGTGGTTTATTAGTAGTAGCCGTTGAAAGTCAAGGGAGCAGCTCAAAAATTACATTGGTAATTGGTTCTATGAATTTATGTATTACCAACATAGCACATATACCAATTCAGGTACAAGTTGAATGGGGAAAACTGAGAAGACAAGTCAGGGCCGGACAAAGAAATCGATTTTAGACAGCAAATGGGGACATTGTTAGCAAAACGCGTTAAGTCCATGTTGCCCAACTTTAGAGGAACCGCAAATTTGGATAATCATGTGAAAACGTGATTATTTTTTCGTTTGTTTTTCAAAAACTGCATACTACCAGGTGTATTAGAAGCCAAAAATACTCAAGTCTGGCGCTTTAAGTTTAAAATGTTATACTATAACTTGATTCGAAAAAGTGCAAAATGTTCTATGTGCATGATATTTAAAAGTGTTAAATGTTTTATTTGCATGTTTCTGAAATGTACAAAAAATTGTTATTTGCATGTTTGTAAAATGTACAAAAAATTGTTATTTGCATGTTTTTGAAATGCACAAAAAATTGTAATTTGCATGTTTGTAAAATGTACAAAAAATTGTTATTTGCATGTTTCTGAAATGTATAAAAAATTGTTATTTGCATGTTTTTGAAAAGTCAAAATAGTCTATTTGTATATTTTTGAAAAGTCAAAATAGTCTATTTGTATATTTTTTAAAAGTGCAAAATATTCGATTTAAATTATATTTTTTGAAAATTTGGGCGGCGGCTGCCTGCGCTGGCCGCATTTCCTGACCCTGAGGCACGTAGTGGTAATCTCGCAGCGGTAAAAGAACGTACATTAATACAATTATAATCAAGTAGTACCACACAGTTGTAGTGGAAATCTACAGCATATTACTACACATACAAATAGCCATAATATAGCCCTACAGCTCCTATGAACTTCCAGAGAACTTTTAACTTTTTAATCTTCATCTACAAACTCCTAATATCCCTTTCCTATACCATGCCAAACACAAAGTTACTGCCTTTTTGTGTCAAAATTCATCCTAAAAAATTCAATAAATGAATTCCAACCCGTCACACCAAAACTCATCTGACGTCTGAAAATCTGGAATCGTTGACTTATTTCTGCTTAGTCTACATACTTGAACTACGCTATGAAATGTAATTGGCAATTGGAGAGTTATTTATCTTTTGATTTAAGTCTACGCTAAAAATATCAAATTTATAGAACGAAGCAATTCCAAATTATTTCCACATGTATTTTTACATTTAATGAATGCGTGTAAATTTAGTTTTATAATTATTCAACATGCTGTTACAGGGATGCAATCTCAACTTGTTTCCATAGTGTAAAACCTGCTTACGAAATTAAAGAGTTAGTAATGCAAATTGTGGAGCAGATTAAAGTTTTTTCGACTGTTAACGAAGCTGACTTGAAATTAAAAGCTTGTACGAGTTCCATTTCCTTCTCTGTGTTGACCAGTGCTTAGGTTTCTCTGTAGAAATGAGTCTCTTGAAGTGAAATGTGAGTATATATTTGTAAATTTTATAAAGAATTGTTTGGCAAAACGGGTCAAGTCCATTTTAGCAAATTTTTCAGGAACAACAACGAATAATAAATAAATAGTGACAAAAATTATGTTTTTGAACTGAATTTTGTTCTACAGGAACTGCAACTAATGTAGAGTTGTTACAAGTAATTTCATAAATCTAAGCTGACTCTTAGATTTTGTAAAACAAATTGTGAAACATTTCAATATGTAGACTGAACCCGTTTTGCAAAATTATCAACAACTTATCTTGCACTCAATAGTCATTTAAAATTTTAAACGTATTATCGCATTAAAAAAAATTAAATTATTTTTTCTTACTTTTAAAAATTTTTGTGCATTAAAAATTTTTCACATGGCATTAGTTTTTTTGAAACTACGAAAAAACAGAGAAATCAAATTTAAATCAGAAATATATTTTTTTTCAAAACAGACTTATTTTGTTTGCCAAAAATCACGGCGTTTTCTCGTTTTGCAAAAAATTTAATGACATTGTTGTAATTCGTAAAAATTGCTTTGGTTGAACATTTAACTCAACCGTTCCACATGGTAGCATGTTGTAATAGTTGAGTAGTACATTTCAAGAAAGTAATCTTATTTTTAAAAAACTAAATGTATCCTGGTTTGGCAAACAACTCTTCATATAAATGAACAGACGTGGTTAATGATGCATGGAGAACTGGACGAAATTCTAATGAGTACTGCAAAAGCTCGAGAGGAAAACCCGGATTGTAATGGGGCAGTGATACGTATGTAAAATGGTTAATAGAGTGAACATGATATTGATGTTAATGGTCCCACACACTAACAACTCAGAATGAGAATGAGAGCGTCACTCAAGCGAGCACCTTCAGCACACAATCCAACATTTAACGCACTCCGATGGAGTAAGTGGTCCGACTCAAACTACGACATCAAAGACTTCAAACAAGCTGCTTTCATGCATAGAGAGAAAGACAACTTTATTAAAATAAACTTGACACTGTCGTCCAACGACGATAGCCCAAAGGACTCAGTATACGTTTCACAATTTTGTTATAAACGGATTATGTTTGCATGATAAAATAATAACAATATTTTTCCTAAATTAATCATTTGGCACACAAGAATATAAATGGTGTACACAGATTTGAGCTGATTTCTTTAAAACTGAGATAACTATGTCTTCAATCAGGGTACTAGGTAGACACTGTGATTTCGTAAAGTTGAGAAAAAATTTGGAAATAGTACCACGCGCACCAATGTACAGCCCAATCACTTGGATTTCAGTAAGCCCTAATTTTTGCTTAAAATAAGGAATGCATGGATCATAAATCCCTTTTTTCTCTTGATGAACAGCTTCAGCTTGATTTACATCATTCTGCTCCATTCGCACGGTTGGATCAAGTATAAATCCTTGCTTTGATGTTAAGTTGTACGCAATAATGTCCACTCGCCTTGAACCATCTCCAGGGCATTCAACTTCCTGAAGAACTTTAAACCCCAATTGTTGCATAGCTTCAGCAACTAACCGGCGAACTGCATGATGGCGATTATTACGAATAAGCTCTCCACGAGGGCACCTTCCAAGGATATGTCCTATCGTTTCAATCTCTTTACAGCCATGTCGGCAATAAAGGGATCCTTGGTCGGGTCGAGGGATAGCATTTATAGGTAGTACATTTCCAATCATTTTAATTGCAGTGATCCATTCGGATGTGGAAAGTCCATTTTTCGAATGAATCCATTTATTGGCATACGGACATTCTTGAAATTGAATAACACCTTGCCCTTTTTGTGGCAGCTTACACCAGGTATCATATTCCAAACTTCTTAAATATTCACGAATGAACTTACTTTTCTTTCCCTTGCAGTCAAATAAAGATTCCCGTACATCCAGTGGGACATCAAGAAAATCCAAACATTCTGATTTTTCAATCTCAAAATTTTTTACCTCGTGAAGTAACACATGAGCTGATGATGTCAGAATTTCCAGTGCATTAAAATTTTGGATACCTGCCTCCCATCTAGCACGAATCAATCCTATACCCTTTACTTTTGAGCTGGAGTACAGCATGCTGGTGGGTGTGCTGATTGGAATGCTGAGAATTTCTTTCACTGAGCTACGAATAATTTTATCAATGGCCTCCAGGAATTTTGGAGATAACTTTGAAAGTGGGGCATTTTGAAACTGGTAAATTAAAGTAGGCCACAGATAATCTTTAAGGACTTTTAACTTCTGGTCAGGTCTAAGCATAGGGGTTGATGTCAATTTTTCAATTTTGTCATTAAACTTCTTTAAAACTTTATTTTCATCAACGACGATGCAATCATTGAAGGTGACTCCTAGGTACTTTATAGTATTTTATGTACCCAATAGAATTGGGTACATACAGGATTCACATAAGACACACACATTCAAACAGTCATGGTTCATTCTGGTTTGTTTCCACAAGAGGCACTTGATTTTAGTGCTTGTGATAGTGAGCGTTAGCGAGTTGCACAAAACAAAAGTTTCAATACAAGGGAAGGTAAAGTAGTATTTTATCCGATCGAGTGTTTGGTGGCGAACCTAGTTTATGTAAAAGCAGACTGTTAAGACTTGAGTGTCGTAAATTTCGGATCAGAACTTCCGTGGATGTAGATAGGTGCAAATACTGGATGGATTACGGCTTAAGTTGTGTATACAAACGCAAATGAAAAACTGGTGGAGTTAATCATTTCTTCAGTGGATTTAAAAAAAGTAGAACAAGGAGCACCTACAAAATAATAAATTTAATAAAGTCCTAAACGTCGGTATTAAAACGTTGTATGCATGTACTTGTGCCTATATATATTATGTGTTTGATGCATCGATTATTAAAACGTCACTTCTGATAGTATGTAAACCCATCCTACAACTAGTACGACGAACAAACCCCGAAAAACTTGAGCCAGTCTCAACTAACGATAAAACTTTATAAAGTGTGAAACATCTTTAGTGTGTCTTCAGTGAGAATGAGCGATTTGTAAGTTATTCGGTTATAATGATAACTTTATAGGGATCGTTTTATCTCTCTCTTTCTGTTGACGTCTGCATCTCTGCATGCCTATGTACAGATACATATTATCCTAAAACTGCAAGTCGTAACTGGAGACTTCCAATTTATGCAAATCCAATGAACTTTCTTTCCTCTGTATAATTCATGAATGTACTCTGAGCATCCGCCCTATTGACATAAAGACTTCAACACATCCACGTTTCTTTCCCTGCTGCCTATGTATATGTATAGTACATAGTACATGTATGAAACAGGGAAGTGCAATATGCAAAGCTCCCCAAAACTAAACCCACACCCACTCACATACACGGGCTATAAGGCAACCCATTCAGAATTTTTTCCCAATTATTTAATAATATAATTATTATTTGTTCTGTAACTGACAGACGTGCGTGATGCGTATCGCTGAAAAGCTCGTTTTGAGTATTTTGTGCATATGTTTTCATTCTGCATACGCACCGTCGCGCACATGTATCACGTGACAAAATAGGGGATAATAGACAATAACAGAGTTGTAGTACACTCAGGTTGTTCAGTTCACTATCGAAACTTGTTTTTGAATCGGAAAGTAACACCTGGGAAAGTTTCCTTTTAAGTGGGATTCAGAATGTAGTTTATTTTCGTTTGTGACTGTTAGTACGTGAAGCACTAGAAAGTATTTAAGAGGCGAGAAGAAAGGGGGAGACTGAGCTCAAGTCATGGAGAATAACTTTAATAAGTGGTGTTGGTATTGAGCTGAAGCAGCTGACATGAACGATATTGTGGTCGGTCAAGCGTGAATATTGAATGTGTGTCGCTCAGAATCTTCTTTTTTATGTGGGAGGGAGAGATGGATTAAACTCAAATGATAATTGTATAATGTATGCGTACTTTGTGGGGGTATGCGCACCTTGTGAGTGGAGAGCAAAGACACTGACAACGATATTCCATTTTAAAGGAGCATTCTTATAGCATTTTCTGAACGTATCCGCCATGATTTGAATACAGATGACGGAGCTGCCTAATGGTGGACAAGGGAATACTTTGTATGGATCCAAGATGACATTCAAGGTGCCTTTCGTTTGCCTAGAACTGTGACAGAAAGCCTTTTACTCTCCACCAAATTCCCTCGAGAGCTTGAGACTGAGTGGGAAATATGCATTCATGAAGAAGGCGCACAAAGTACTTCTGATACTCCAATAAGCACTTGAGCATATCCAATTCAAACAATGCCTCACCATGCATACTAATCGCTAACTCCAACTCTTTTCTATTTTTCTGCACTTCAATTTTCTCACATTTCAGCTCCATTCTCAACTCAAGACAACGCCACCATTTGAAGAGTTTTTTGCAAAACAGGATCAGTCCGTTTTTAAAAAATAGGATTATTTGTGTTACGTTTAGTATTCAAAACTAGACACGTTTCAGTGTTGAATAGGAAAAGTCAAAGTTCAACCAAAGCAATTTTTAGAAGAGCT
This sequence comes from Dicyrtomina minuta, assembly GCA_949802685.1. Classification (NCBI taxonomy): domain Eukaryota; kingdom Metazoa; phylum Arthropoda; class Collembola; order Symphypleona; family Dicyrtomidae; genus Dicyrtomina; species Dicyrtomina minuta. The sequence goes on along the minus strand of OX461808.1, from coordinate 156,458,442 downwards.
ATAATTTCTTAATTTTGCAAAAGAAGAGTAGTACATTCAATTTTTTTTGGCAAAATGGAACAAGTCTAACTAAATTTTAAATTTGTGACTTGAATTTAGTTTTTGTGTGATTTTATAGTTTGTAAAAGGTAAGTGCAGTGCGCTAAGGTTTTACGTAACTAAAACTTTAAAAGTAAGACAAAGTTTGGTTCTACTCAAAACGGTTGAAATGTCATCTTACGGGATTTTGACTCCATGTAAAACTATTGATTTTTTGCAAAACTGTGTCAAGTCTACAAATTAGTATTTTTAAAAATTGTAATTATGTAAAATTCCAGAGTTAGTTCTAATTTATACGTATGAAACTGCTTGTAATAACGCTTTGTCAGTTACAGTACCTGATGGAAACCGTAGATTATTACTATAGATCTTACAAACGTGAGTACAAAAATATTAAGTAACACAGATATTTGTGCTTTTTCTATCTTTTGCCAAAGTTGAAGTCAAAGTGAACGAAAAGAAACAGGAAACGAGGAAACAGCATGGGACGCACACGCTTCCTTTTAGTTTCGAAAGCTCACGGTTCCTTCTTACGATTAGATTTTCGTCTTTTACTTTTTCATTTATTCACTTGTAAATTTCGTTACAAGTCGTGCAATTTTTTTGGTCGTTATCCGCTCTCGATCTCTCTCTCTCTCTCGTCTCTTCATCTAGTCTTCTGAAATGATAAGTCCCATGAATAGAAATTTCTCGCTTTGAAAACTCCTAAAGAATCTTTGCTATTTCCCTATTTCCTTCAGAAATTTTATTTCAGTTTACTTTCAGAGGGGATAATACTTTGGTCTTATCTTTTTCCCCACACTCCTTCTTAGCGTCAAATTTATGTATGAATATTTTTAAGCAAAAAATTGTGCCTAGTTCAATGAATTTCTTTACTGCCAATATCTCACGTCACAGGCAGGCGCTTTCCAAACAGAAGCAAACAATAAGAGCTCGTATCTCTGCCGTCGTCTCCACCGCAGGACCTCTGCTTACTTTTTAGATGCTGAGCTTTAGCAGCATCTTATATTATGGTTTTGGTGTCTGTCTGTCTGTCTGTGTGTCTTTCCGTCTGTAGCAACTTCGCTACAGGTCAGAGTTTTAAAGCGATAAAAGTCAAACAACTTTTAATCGCTCAGAAAAGCGAGAAAAAAGTTCTGTATAGTTTTTGGTTATTAAAGGAGTTATAGTTTCATCGCAATTATCACTTAAACTGACCAAGAATAAAATCAATGTTTCAAGATAAAAAAAAGGGACTTGCAATACATGGAATATATACGAAGCTGAGAGCTTGTCAAGTTTTGCCATTGAAAATATACATGGAAACTTTTTACGAATTTCCATAAGTAAACGTACTACTTACATATATGTACGTTCACCGGGCAGCCTGGTATAGTGGCCGTGGGTCTGGCACTAAACTTTTGAATTGGAAAATAGCCATGCTCATGACTGAAGTCCACGCTTCAAGCACCAACTCAGCTAATCAGAAATCTCCTTCCTCATCATTTTACAGACATTAACAATGCAGCCTGGCATAATGGTCATGGATCTGGCACTGCACTGTTAAATGAACATATCTATATAGTTTTTAGATATTCAGGGCTCGTCCATAATGACGTCCCACAAATATAGTTTTACGTATCCCCAATTTGAAATTTTATTTTTTCTAACCTATTCTAACAACATGTCACGAACATATCTATATAAACTATAGATATTAAGATTTTGTCCATAATGAAGTCCCACAAATATCATTGTTTTAGGTACCCCCATTGCCAACTTTTGAACTTTTTTCTAAACCATTTTACCAACTTTTCACAAACTTATCTATATAGATTATAGATACTCAGGGCTCGTTGATAATGACGTCCCACAAAAATCATAGTTTAAGGTACCCCATTGCTAACTTTTGAACTTTTTTCAAAACCATTTTACCAATTTGTCACAAACTTATCTATATAGATTAAAGATATTCAGGTCTCGTTCAGAATGACGTCCCACAGGTATCATAGTTTTAGGTACCCCATTGCCAACTTTTGAACTCATTCAAAACCATTTTACTAACTTGTTACAAACTTTTCTTTATAGACTATAAATACTCAGGGCTCATTTCTAATGACGTCGTACAAGTATAATAGTTTTAAGTACCTCCAATTTGAAATTTTATTTTTTTCCAACCTATTCTAACAACATATGTCACGAACATATCTGTATAGATTAAAGATTTTTAGAAATCGTCAATAATGACGTCCTACAAATATTATAGTTTTAAGTACTCCCATTGCAAACTTTTAAATTTTTATCCCAACCATTTTGCCAACATGTTACGAACATAATTGTATAGATTATAGATATTCAGGGATCGTCCCTAATGACGTCCTTTAAATATTACAGTTTTTGGTACCCCAAATTTTACATTCAATTTTTTTTAACCTATTCTAACATGTCACGAACATATCTATATAGTTTATATATATTCAGAGTTCGTTCCTAATGACGTCCCACAAATATCATAGTTTTAGGTACCACCATTGTCAACTTTTAAATTTTTTTCCAAACCATTATACCAACTTGTCACGAACTTATCTATAATTATAGATTATAGATACTTTAGCTTTAAAATTACTTCCAACCTTTGTTTTTATTTGCTAGCCACTTACGTGTATATGGCTCATTGATTGTAAGGGAGGCTCCATAAATGACGTCATTTGTCAATCACGCAATTCTCTAAAATATTATAGCTTTTTTCGTTAAAAAGATGCCACGTACATCCACACATGGCTTATTCATGGTGGAGGAGATTCCATAAAAGACGGCATTTGTGAATGGTGCAATTTAAAAAAGTTTGGCAGCTACAGTAAACTACATGCTACGCACATTTGTATATGGCTTATTCATGGTAGGGGAGCTTCCATAAATCTTATATCATCTTTTAGCGTAACATAAATTATCATGTGCCTTTGTTGTAGCTCAGCATCTACTTCGGGCCCGGCCCCGGTCGACAAATCCGGCGCGAAGCGCCGGATTTTTTTGTCCTAAAAGCATTTAAATAGAACAATTGAATTTTTACAAAATCATGCAAATAGACAGAAGAACATTTTATACTTTTCAAAAACACATAACTATACAATTTTACAACTTGTAAAAATATGGAAATAGAACATTTTGCTTTTTTAAAAACAGAAATAGAGCATTTTGCACTTTTTAAAAATATGCAAATAGAACAGTTTTAGCTTTTTAAAAACATATAAATAGAACATTTTGAACTTAAAAAAATATGTAAATAAACCATTTTGCACTTTTCAAAAATACGCAAATTAAACGTTTTGCAAGTTTCAAAAACATGTAAATAGAACATTTCACGCTCAGGCAAGCTCAGGCCTGAGCTTGTTTAATTAAGTTAATTCCGGGACAGGAAAAGTGAGAGAACTCGGAACATCACATTTCGTCCTTGCAAAAGCGGCTACACAATATCCAGTGTTGGTAGCTTATTGTTAGTAGGGATGTAAATATTTGGCAGAGAAAGACTTAAGAGGAGGCGGACAGGCGAGGGGAGGAGAGTCTTTATGTGATTAGGGGAACGAGTGCAAAAGTTAAGACTTGAAACTGGAAGGTTGGGCATAGTTTCTGAGTAAAGTGCATTGCTTGCAGCTGCAGCCATCTTGCATTATTTTCTTTTTTTATCGCATTTCAACACACAGGTCAAATGGAAATTTGCCCGATGTTCCCAGCTCAGCCGCAGTCGCAATCTCTCGCTGTATCTCACTGTACTTTGCCACAATTAATTTTGAACGGAGCCAGTTTGTTGTATGAACGTATATAAGAGTGAAAATTGAAAGTTGGCGGAAAGAATGTGTGAGGGAATTGGAAATATTATCAGGTTCTGCTGACCTCGGGACTAGACTAGATAAACTTGATATTTGGTAAAGTCATTTCTGGGAGTGAAGACGCTTCTCTTGGGATGGACGCTGCAGACAGGGCGATAAATGTAAATTGAGTCACCTATTCGCCTCTATGACTCTCGTCGTATCTCTCATTCTCTCTCTATTATTGGCCATCGTTCTGTCTCACTGGCAGTTGCATTGACTCTTCCTCTCCCTCTCTTACCATAAACTTGTCAGCTAGTTGGGTTGAAATAGCATCAAAGTCTCCGAGGGGATAACCAGTACTCGTAGTAACTAGAAATATTCGAGGGGATATATTATATAGACAATAAATAAATATATTTATAATATATACATATATTGAATTAGAGGGGAGAAAGGCTAATGAAGAAAAGCGGCCATATTGGAAAATGAAAGCTAACTCAATATTAAAATTTCTCGCCATGGGGAGTGGGGGGCAGAAATTACTATACACGTACGTAGTCGAAGCATAATCTTCAGCATCCATCACCTTCAACTTCCATCGAAAACTTCATAGATTTTGAGCAACAATTAAATAAAATTGAATCTGATTCTCACTAGACCCCTGCTTCCGAGTTGCAATTTACTTTTGATTTTCTTTTTGGCTTTTTCTACTATAACTTTTATTTCAATAGCCTCCCGTTCCAGTTTCCAGTGCATAACCAAAATCTACAAAGTAAAACAAACTTTCCAAAATTAAATATTTTCATGCTTTTTGGCTTCTTTTGTGTCTCTTTACATTACGTTTATACGACAAGTTGATTAGTTTGAATGGATCCATCTATTACATTTTCTTATACAGTGAAACTAGGGGGGAAAGCCATCCAGGCTATGAACACTGACAGACGAGTTCAGGAACATAATCGGAGTTCTTCTTGATTTATTTGCGACTCCATGTTACCATACGATAATACGTAGCTCAGACTTTTGAGTGAAAGTAAACGTAGTCTGCTCAGGCTCGGCTGTCCTTGTCCCCGCATACGTACGTATATGCATAGTAGCATCGTATAGAGATCACAGTGGATTAACCATGGTAATTTACTTGATATAAAGAATCCTCAACTCCCATTGTGCACATGCATATTAAGTAGAGTAGGTACTTTATAAAGCTTAGCTTATGCCTTTTGTCATTATTCATCAAATGCGTTGGATTTTTCAAGTACCATCAGGGTCACTACTAGTGAAACTATGCTCGCTCATCCTAGTCCTAGGCCCGTTTCTATAGATCAACTATATTTAACGTATGCCGTCACTCTTAATGATCCAGCGTATTAGAGTATTTGCACTAACTGCGTCCCTTTCGCTCTCGTCCAAATTCCACGAAAATGAATGAAAACGAGCATGCAAGTCACGTCGTTCCACATACGTTCTTTCTCACATACACACAAACATACAAAGGAATGACACGGTATAAATCTAAATACTAAGTTGTAAGGATATGAATGTATTCGGAAATATTACTGCACCCACCTGCTGATCACTTTTCTTTTCTGGCCTTTAATAGTTGAAGCATAGAATAAAAAAACAGCTGGAAGGAGTTGTAGTAGAAGTTTTTGCCTTTTGTATTTTTTGCCCCTTGTATCGATGAATAAAATTTATATGAGCCACGGACGTGTACATTGTGGAGTATGGAGCTCAAGCACATAATCTTATACGTAACGATCAAAAAAACATCCTCCACAAGCCCTTAGTATGTACATCTTTCTCTTTTTATTTCTCGCCATCAATTATTCCCATATCAATTTGTATTTCCAACAGAAAATAGAAATAGCAAAAGAGCAAAGTAGTACTTTTCTTGCGAGCTCATGTACTGTGGTTGTAGTAGCGGTGTTTTTCGAATTTACTTCAGAAACATCAAGCGCAACTATTTCATTTTAACAAACATCTATCGTCTGTTAAGAACTAAAATGACCCATATCAATTTGTTGCTAGAACCAATATTCACTATCTAAAAAAGTATTGAAATATGTCTTAAAAGCAATTATTATTTAGAACGTTTTACACTTTGAAAAACCATAAGAAAAAACTTAGGTAATTAAAATATTTTATACTTTTTTAAATAACGTAATTAAAACATTTTACACTTTTAAAAATCACGTATTTAAAGCATTTTACAATTTTTAAAATCACGTAATTAGAACATATTACACTTTTTAAAATCACGTAATAAAAACATTCTACACTTTTTTAAAACTAGTAAATACAACATTTTACACTTTCCAAAAACTCTTAAACAACATTTTACTCATTTTTCTCGTATTAATTTTCATGATATATTATAGCTCATTTCGATTGTAGCTTGAATTGGGTATGAGTCATTTCAGTTCTCCACAGACGGCATAAAATCTTCTCTGTTTTGTTTTTCAGAAGTGAGAAAAAAAACAATTGCCACGAATTTGCTGTAATTCTATTAATTAATCGTAAACACCTTTCTTTTAGTATACTTTTGCATTAAATATTGTTTCGTTTCCTTGTATCCCGCAAATGGACTTGCCTATAGAGGCATAGGTACCAGGCATATCAAATACCTAGATATATACTGGTAAATATTTAGGTAACCATAAAATGTGAATTGCAAGAAAAAAAGGAAGGTAAGTACTAGTACTAGCAAGTAAAACTGGACTAAAAAAAGTCCACATGTGTAATTGGCTGACACAGAAGCGGTGTTGTTTTGGTATCCACTATCTACAAAAATATTGAAAAATGCCCTGAAAGCATTTAAACATGATATTTTGTACTTTTAAAATATATGTAAATAGAACATTTTACACTTTTCAAAAACATGTGAATAGAACATTCAACCATTTTGAAAAACATGCAAATAAAAAATTTAAATTTTTTAAAATCGCCGAATTAGGTAACATCAAACGCATATTTCTCATTCAGTTTTTTTATGACATAGCTCATTTTGATTCTATATTAAATTGAATATAAGTAGGATATAATACATGATTTTCAATGCTTAAAAAGTAAGCCCTTTGTTAAGCATGGTGAGTATGTATTTTATATGTATTCTATACGGGCTATCCTTCAAACAGACGGTATTTTTGTAATGGTATATCTTTATGAGGATAATGCTATAGGTTTAACCTAAGGGTCAAGCAGGTGCATAGGATTAATATGCTTATTCTTTATACAAGCAGTATTTTTGTAGTTGGGCTTAACCTAACCCTCATGGTGCCCACTTGAAGTGATACCTTTCCAAGAACCATAGAGTTAAGCTACCTTTCTTTTTTTGTCTAATACTTGTATTTGTTCTTTCTCCAACGTTAAGATTCTAACCTTGCCTCAACATGAATTCTTACATGACTCTATATCGAGATCACGTGCTTCAAGATAGCACTATAAATCAAAGACACAATTCCATATCTTTCCCACTTCTCATATGTTCAGAAGCTATGTATCCCAATGTTACTTTATACAAAATCGGCTGGAGGTAAATTCTGGTCTAAATGCCAAAATGGAAAAATGCCAGAATGGTAAAATGCCAGAATGGCAAAATGCCAACATATTCAACACATTTTGTCGTATATTTTAACTTAACTCGCACAGATTTTTTTCGTTTTAATCTTTTATTTTTTATTAAATTCCTTGTTTTTAACTTTTTACATTACATTTATTGTTTTTAAATTTTTTAATTGAACTTGCAATGTATTTTTCCAAATAGTAAATGTGTAATATTTGTGAGATAAGTTTATTTATAAATCTCATAATGTTACTCTATTTGAGGTTGTATCGGTACATTTTTTCTAATTTAGACGGTTTTTTGAAATATCTCTAACAATATTAACAAGTGTACAATAATCAATTCTAATTTTGATTTCATCTTGAGTTAATAATATTTGTCTTGTTCCGCATGTCCCACACGTAACTTCAGCCTTCTTTAACGTCCAACTTGTACCTGTCAGACAATGGAAGCCAACACCACTTTGTTTTAATCTCTCCACAGTAGCTAAAACTTGTGATGAGGAGTAATTAATATTTAATAAAATTATGTTTTGCACAAGAAATTTTAAGAGTACGATATGTAGCTCTTGATGTAAATAAGTAATAAATGAAATAAGATGTGCTTTACATTTAAGTTTTATAAACCTAATTTATTCAGTTGGTTCTGAAAATAAACTTATTTATACATTCTGTTATCATTAGTATATTTATAAAAACATTTCCAATATTATTTCGCACCCAAAGAGATTTCTGGTATTAAATACTGGTGTAAACGCATTTTAATGATTTAACGAGTGTAGTTTAAATTTGGTTTTTAGTAAGTTCTCTTTCGTTTTTTTATATGCAATTTTTAAGCTATTTCTATATCTTATTACAATTCCTAATAGATGTTATTAACATTTTGTATTTTATATTCACCATGAAATTTATCGACTTTTATCCTTTTATTTTTTAAGTACTATTGTTTGTTGTCCTTTGTTTCTTTTTTATTTGTCTTGTTAGAACTCACCTCACCTAAATTGTATATATGTGTTTTACATTTTGTATGTTTCAACTTACGATTAATCAAGATTTAACTTTTTCTGGTCCATACATACTTTAAGTTTGTCGTTTTTAGTCTTTAATCTGTTAAATTTAACTTTTTATTGTAGTTTTTCTATGTCACGCTCTGTATTCTATAGCATACAATTAATCGTGATTTAATGACAAATTTTTCCGTTTAGTAAAAGTTGTCTGTACATATTTATTTCTTTAACACTAATTTTTGTAGTTTTGTTTTAAGTATTCTAAACAGACTTATATCATTTTAGTTTATCATTTACCATATAATGTTCCCACAAATATTAATAAATGCTCTACTTACAGCAGAAAAAAAAATAATTCTTGTATAATTTTAGATGAACCTGATTTAAAAGTTTAGCATTGTATCAGACACATTATTATATAATCCGTAGTTTTATTAGTACACATTTTATGCAGAAGTTTTGAGGTAAAAGAATAAAAATGCAAAGATTTTTCCCCCAGCAACTTTTCTCTTGGCTGCTACACACTACACGGTTTTAATTCATTACACTATGACTTCAAGTTGTATGGTTATTGTTGACTTGTTGACTGCTGCCTGACTGTTGACTTTCTTTTTTTTTATTTCTTCTCCCTCATTTTTGTACGAATTGGCTTTAATTATTACTTTAATAGATTCTCAACAAAAAAAAATAAGGTACCATTTAGCATCTGTAAAGAGCCAAAATTACCACGATTAAGCTATAATCAAAATGAGCTATGTCATTAAAATAAAAAGAGAAACATGTAATACAATGTTAATCAAGAGTTTTTGAAAAGCGTAGAATGTTCTATTTACATGATTTTGAAATGTATTAAATCTCACGACACGAGTCTTGGCCTGAATAAAAATTGTACGTTATTTACTAAAACTATATTTTATATTTAATTTAATCCTTATCTACTAAATATTAGGATAAAGTGGTTTCTTATAGAATATTTTTTTAAATTGTTGTGCTCAATAAAATAATAAATTATTGATTCCAATTTCATAGGTAGGGAGTTCCATCAGATTTTTATCGGTGTCTTATATAATTGTCTTCGCATTTCTTGTTGTGTAGTAAAAGCGAGGTACTTTTACTTTAAATAGATGACATTCTTTAATTTTTTTACACAGTTTAGAAGATGCGACAGAGCTAGAGATTAAACTACGTATAAGATTGGTAATGTCAAATCATTTCTTTTGTTTAGTATTATAGATATCAGCTTATTTAATTTATTTTAAAAATGGATTTCATTCATAAACTCAACCTCATCAACACTTAGTAGAAACATCATGGAAATTTTATGCAGAGCCTTCGTCAGGAATCTCAAATCTGAAACGCAGCACTTACACATGATTGAAAGTTATGTTTGTTTTCTAAATCTCAAAATAAAATCGTTTTTGAAATTCCTATTTTTGTAATATATTATTATTATTATATTTAATAAACAGATCCAGCCACTGGCCAAACGATCGTCTTTTTTTTGAGAATTGTGACCTTTGAACTCCCTTATTCGACTAATTAAGCAGGTCTAAAAAAAAAGCCACTGATTAAGGACCCAAACTGCAAAACAAGTGAGATGTAAAGTGCAAACCATTAAACGTAAATCGTTTAGATAACATACTTAATCTTAGTTATTGTAATGTAATTTATTCATAGTTAAGCCACTGTGGCGTAGTCATAGTAAAACGTGTTTGACCTGATTTTTACAGTGGACAAAAGTACATTAATTATATTTATAAATGCTAAACGGAATGCAATAAATATATTAAATAGGTCAAAAGATAAAATATATACGTACAATATGAAAATAAACAATTTTTTAAAATCGTCTAGTGACTTCACAGTTAGAAGCAATCCTCTTCCCCGCGTAATCTTTCATTGTTTAAAAAACATAAAATATTTTGCTTTGGAAAACTTATTTTAAGTACGACCCGAGGGTCAGGACTGCTCACATTTGAATGAAACAAAAGTATTTAGACATTAGGCTTCAAAGGAAAATATTACTAGGATCATAATGATGCTTTTCTACTGCCTCTGACTCATATGCATGACATATTTTTGTAGGCAATGATTAGTTGGTATTAGATATATCAAATTAAGTGATTTAAATTACAGTTCGTGAAAGTTAAAGTGATTTTAAGGTCTCACATCTGTACTCTGTTATCAACCAAATAACAAAAACATGTCATTTTCCATATAGCAGCATCATTAACATTAATAAAGGGGCAATAATTCAAGGAGATGGTTTTTGTTTAACGTATGATCAATAATTCAATATATATCTTTTATCAGACTAACACACACTGTTTATTATAGCCGACCATGACCATGAATTCTCAAATGCCGTATTGCATTGTAGAGTTTTCACATCTGCGATGTGGGTATTTGCCCACTACTGAAAATGTGTCTAGATTTGAGCCTGGCTCTCGTACCTATTTCAGTTCTACTTCCAGTCATTGCATCATCTGTTGACAGATTCTCTCAGTAACGAGCACCAATCTTCCTAAATAAAATGGCCAATTTTAATTTTGTTCATACGATTGTTTAGTGGTTCGACACACAATATTATTTTTTAATGACTTAACAAAAGGAATGTTATCTTTTACATGTTGTAATATATGAATGAAGATTTACTGAATGATTAATAATTACAGAAAAACCAGGGTGAATTAAGATGGTCGCTGATCCTACAAAAATTTCCCTGGTGTTTTTTATTACTAGAATTATTCTCTATATCAAACTAGAATGTTATACTGTGGTTGTAATAAACGTGTTTTGTGTCATCTTGTCCGTTCTTTTCACATTGCTTGTGGTTCGATACTTGAAAAAACTGTCAACAGCTGATGCAATGACTGGAACTGGAACTGGAAGAGAAACGGAGGCCGGGCGCAAATCTAGACACATTTTCAGTGGTGGGCAAATACTAACATCGCAGATGTGAAAACTCTACAATGCAATACGGCATTTGAGAATTCATAGTCATGGTTAGCTATATAAACAGTGTGTGTTAGTCTGATAAAAGATATATATTGACTAATTAATTATACGTTAGACAAAAAACATCTCCTTGAATTAATGCTCCTTTATCAATGTTAATGATGCTGCTATATGGAAAATGACATGTTTTTGTTATTTGCTTGATAACAGAGTACAGATGTGAGACCTTAAAATCACTTGAACTTTCACAAACTTTAATTTAAATCACCTAATTTAATATCTTTAATACCAACTAACAATTGCCTACAAAAATATGTCATGAATATGAGTCAGAGGCAGGAAGAAAGCATTATTATGATCCTAGTAATATTTTCCTTTGAAGCCTGATGTCTAAATACTTTTGTTTCATTTAAATGTGAGCAGTCCTGACCCTCGGGTCGTACTTTAAATAAGTTTTCCAAAGCAAAATATTTTATGTTTTTTTAACAATAAAAGATCACGTGGGGAAAGGAATTGCTTTTAACTGTAAAGTGACAAGACGATTTTGGAAAATTAAATATTTTCATATTGTACGTAAATATTTTATCTTTTGACCTATTTAATATATTCATTGCATTCAGTTTAGCATTTATAAATATAATTTATGTACTTTTGTTTACTGTAAAATATCAGGTCAAACACGTTACACTATGATCACGCCACAGTGGCTTAACTATAAATAAATTACATTACAATAATTAAGATTAAGTATGTTATCTAAACGATTTACGTTCAATGGTTTTAACTTTACATTTTACATTTTTTTGCAGTTTTGGTCCATAATTGGTGGCTTTGTTTTGAGACTTGCTTAGTTATTTGAATAAGGGAGTTCAAAGGTCACAATTCTTAAACAAAGGACGATGGTTTGGTTAGTGGCTGGATCTTTATAATAAATTCTATAATAATAATATATTACAAAAAAAGGCATTTAAAAAATGATTTTATTTTAAGATTACCATAGCAAATATAAGATTTAATCATGTGTAAGTGCTGCGTTCCAGATTTTAAAACCCTGACGAAGACTCTGCTTGGAATTTCCATGATGTCTCTACTAAGTGTTATATGCAGTATAGTCCCTCTAAAAGTGTCAAACAAGGTACAGTCACAATTTACAGTGTATCTACACTGTGCAACCCGTGTTATACACACAATTGTTTTTAAAACAAAATAATACATTTTATCATTGTTCTACAAATAGACCTTTAGCATTTAAAAATTGGGCAGAATATAATATATTTATTTACTATTTTAAAATAATGTTTTATTATTGTACCTTGTATTTTTTTCAGTTAAAAAACATCTAGCTGATTTTTTTTTGACAGACATTTCCTGCTTGTATTATTATGGTTTATCTTTATTTACAATAAGCCTCTCTACTTGTCCCCTGATGTATTAGTTCGTTGCATCTGTTATTATTTTTATAGCGTAATTATGGATAGCCCTTGTCCTAGTTGTGTGTTTCAAAAATGTCCAATATCTGTGTCAAGAGCTGGAGCCATTTGCTAAACGCGAGAACTTTCTCTGACTAATATTATAGTCTCTTTGAAAACTAAACTGCTTTCATAACTAGGAATGAAAACTGAAGTGCAATTTATTAACCGTACTTATGATATGTAATGTAGAATATAAAAAATAAAATATTATACTTAACATAAGTACGAAAATTGAATACACAAAATGTCTCGTCAATAATTAATAAATTTAAATAATCACACAAATAGGTGACTTTGCATTTATTTTAATATTATGACCCAATAAATTTAAAATATAATTGTAAACATTTAATGAAGGTAACCTATCATTTAGCATACAAGAAAAAGTTATAAATATTTAATGATATATGCTTCTTAAGGCTCGTGAGTTAATTGAGCTGTGAAATTTAAAAAATTACAAAACGAATTTTTATTTTTTGTATAAGTGTAGTCAAACTATAGCTAAAGCAATAAATAAATACAATTATTCAAATATATTACACAACTAAAGAATAACAACACAATTTGAATAACATATGATGAGGTTGAGGTTAGAAATTAAATTTATTTATAAAATAAATTCAATAAGCTGATATCTATTATACTAAACAAAAGAGATGATTTGACATTACTAATCTTGTACGTAGTTTAATCTCTAGCTCTAGCGCATCTTTAAAACTGTGTGAAAAAATTAAACAATGTCATCTACTTAAAGTAAAAGTACCTCGCATTTACTACACCACAAGAAATGCGAAGACAATTATATAAGACACCGATTAAAATCTGATGGAACTCCCTACCTATGAAATTGGAATCAATAATTTATTATTTTATTGAGCACACAAATTTTTGACAATATTCTATGAGAAACCACTCTATCCTAATATTTAGTAAATAAGGATTAAATTAAATATAACATATAGTTTTAGTAAATAACGTACAATTTTTATTTAGGCCAAGACTCGTGTCGTGAGATTCAATACATTTCAAAATCATGTAAATAGAACATTCTACGCTATTCAAACACTCTTGATTAACATTGTAACACATGTTTCTCTTTTTATTTTAATGACATAGCTCATTTTGATCATAGCCTAATCGTGGTAATTTTGGCTCTTTACAGATGCTAAATGGTACCTTATTTTTTTTGTTGAGAATCTATTAAAGTAATAATTAAAGCCAATTCGTACAAAAATGAGGGAGAAGAAATAAAAAAAAAAGAAAGTCAACAGTCAGGCAGCAGTCAACAAGTCAACAATAACAATACAACTTGAAGTCATAGTGTAATAAAGTTAAACCGTTTAGTGTGTAGCAGCCAAGAGAAAAGTTGCTGGGGGAAAAATCTTTGCATTTTTATTTTTTTACCTCAAAACGTCTGCATAAAATGTGTACTAATAAAACTACGAATTATATAATAATGTGTCTGATACAATGCTAAACTTTTAAATCAGGTCCATCTAAAATTATAAAAGAATTATTTTTTTTTCTGCTGTAAGTAGAGCATTTATTGGTATTCGTGGGAACATTATATAATAATAAATAATAATAATAATTTATTCATTTTGTCGATTTGGCCGCAGCCCATACAACATTGTTTAGGTATATACAATTAGAGATTTACAAAAATTATTGTTGGTCCTTAGTAAGACCTTGTCGGGTAAAGGTAAAATATGTTAATATGACAAACAGTTATTTTAAACAGTTAATGTAGTAGGTATTTTAGTTTATGTAATGCTTAAAAAGTAGATCATGATTTAAGATTTAAATACAACAATGGCAAACATGTATACTTAAATTGTTAAAAATATTGACAAGCATGTATTCAATGATAAAGTGTGCACAGTTAAAAGTGTTAAGCTTCGGACGGCGATTTAGCTTCTCTTGGCCGGAAACACTCAAACAAAACCGCTTTCCGTCAAGATCATTTGCCTTTTTGGTCATTAATTATTGAATTATAGAATAATTTATATCAAACCACCAGTGCTAAGTTTTAGTAAAACACCCATTGAGACCGCTACGCGTATAAACCAAAGATACAGGGGAGCAGTTCTGAAGCACAAGCGCAGAGCAGAGCGAATTACAGGGGCAGTACATAAGCACAGGCACTGAGCAGAGAGAGTTTTACGGGGGAAGTATTGGAGCACTGAGTGGAGCGAGTTACGGGGGCAATACTAAAGCACGGAGCAGATAGAGTTACGGGGCAATATTGAGGCACTGAGCAGATGGAGTTACAGGGGCGATACAGAGGCACTGAGAAGAGAGAGGGGTACGGGGGCAATACTGAAACACAAGTACCAAGCATAGCTAGTTACAGAGGAAATATTGAAGCACAATCACTGAACACCGAAGATTGTCATATAATTACTGAAGCCATCGATAATGTTTATATAACGTATTACTTGATAGTTAGTTGCAGACTCAGACTTAAAACTTTACTATTCATCAATACAGTTGTAAAAGAAGTTCCAAATTTTAATAGCTTTGTCCCAGAAGTTGAAGATTAGTCCAAATCCTTCAGTGTCATGGTATCGTTTGAATATCTCAGGTACTAGGCTATCTCTCGTCGGTTTGGAGTTACAGAGTCTTTTCAAGAATTTGGTCCTTGGCGGTATATAGTGCGGGCAGTTGAGCATTATGTGAAATACATCGTCAACCTCCCTTCCACATAGGTCACATTCAGTTGCTTCTGTACGCTTCCATACTTTGTACATGCCATTAAGGTTGCTCACTTTTCCTCTTATCACGATTCTTGGTAGGCCTGTTCTTAGATTTAGCACGAACTTTGTCAGGTTCCAGGGCAAGTCTAAGTCAAAATATTCAGATCTTAGAGCTTTAGTCTTTATGCAGGCAAAGTGTTTCAAAGTGTTGCTGTTTTGCATCTTGCACACATCATTGTTAATACAGCTGAGTCTGTACTTTTCAATCATTTCAGCTTTGTGGTTAGTAAGATATTCCGTACTTAGATTCCCGAGATCAAGTTCGAGTGAAGCTTCAGCAAACAGATTGTATACTTGCAGCTTCCAGTTGTACCTAGGGTCTGTTGTTTTTGTCTTCAGAGCTTCAAGATAACAATTCTTTGTAATGCTACTGTCTTCTGCATTAGTAGCTTTGTCTAAAAATCCCATCAAGGCTTTGAAGAGTTGCCGCTTAATGTTATAAGCTCCTGTTTCTAGGCGAAGAAAAAATCTTGGTGTCAAGTTTGAGCTCCCTGTTAGGCGTCGAAGGAACATGGTTTGAAAAGTTTCAAGTTCTTCACAGTAACAGAGCTCCCATATAGGGGCTGCATACATCAGTATTGAGCTGACTAGGGACTGAAAAAGCTTAAGGTGTATCTTAATGTCCTTTATTTTAGCCCAGTAAAACAGCTCAAACAACTTTTCCTGTGCTGCTCTTGCTTTGCTAAAAAAGTGGTTTTTGGCTTCATTAAAAATTTCGCTTTGTGTAAATGGGACTCCCAAGTAAACATATTTGTTGACTATTTCCAGCGGCGCATTTTCCCACTTAAATTTTGTTGAGTTACTGAGCTTATTGCCTTTTCGAAAAATCATTACTTTCGCCTTAGATAGGTTCACTTTAAGGTCGTTGTCTTTAAAAGAAGTGCTAAGGGTGTTGATTTGCCTCTGTAAGTCTAGTTCATTAGATACAAGAAGAATAATATCATCGGCATATAGTAGAATCGGAATTTCAAGCGTGAACATCTGTATTCCTTGGATGCCACTAGTGCGGAGTATTTCCGTTATTTTGTCAATGTAGATGGTAAAGAGAGTTGGGGACAGTGTTTCCCCTTGTCAGGCTCCCCCTATTACTTTGATCATGTCTGTAAACCCTTTCTTGCACCTGTTTTTTGTCTTTGCTAGATCATACAGCTCTTTGATTTTTGCTACAAAGTGATCGCTCAGCCCCGCTTCTTTATGTCTAGTCCATAGCTTACTTCTTTTGATTGAGTCAAATGCCTGACTCAGGTCTACTGACTAGGAACATTATATGGTAAATGATAAATTAAAATGATATAAGTCTGTTTAGAATACTTAAAACAAAATCACAAAAATTAGTGTTAAAGAAATAAATATGTACAGACAACTTTTACTACACGGAAAAAACTAAAACCATACTTTGCTTGAGCAATATAAAAATTGCTACGTCACATTTGACATCTAAATATTTAGAGTACAAATCTCAAATAAAAGTCTTTTAGATTAAATTGTAATAATATTTACAATCGCACAGAGTCAGGTCAAAGAGTCCGCCATACATGCATGTATGTGCACTTACATAACCCATTTGTCATTAAATCACGATTAATTGTATGCTATAGAATACAGAGCGTGACATAGAAAAACTACAATAAAAAGTTGAATTTAACAGATAAAAGACTAAAAACGACAAACTTAAAGTATGTATGGACCAGAAAAAGTTAAATCTTGATTGATCGTAAGTTGAAACATACAAAATGTAAAACACATATATACAATTTAGGTGAGGTGGGTTCTAACAAGACAAATAAAAAAAAACAAAGGACAACAAACAATAGTACCTAAAAAATAAAAGGATAAAAGTCGATAAATTTCATGGTAAATATAAAATACAAAATGTTAATAACATCTATTAGGAATTGTAATAAGATATAGAAATAGCTTAAAAATTGCATATAAAAAAACGAAAGAGAACTTACTAAAAACCAAATTTAAACTACACTCGTTAAATTATTAAGATGCGTTTACACCAGTATGTAATACCAGAAATCTCTTTGGGTGCGAAATAATATTGGAAATGTTTTTATAAATATACAAATGATAACAGAATGTATAAATAAGTTTATTTTTAGAACCAACTGAATAAATTAGGTTTATAAAACTTAAATGTAAAGCACATCTTATTTCATTTATTACTTATTTACATCAAGAGCTACATATCGTACTCTTAAAATTTCTTGTGCAAAACATAATTTTATTAAATATTAATTACTCCTCATCACAAGTTTTAGCTACTGTGGAGAGATTAAAACAAAGTGATGTTGGCTTCCATTGTCTGACAGGTACAAGTTGGACGTTAAAGAAGGCTGAAGTTACGTGTGGGACATGCGGAACAAGACAAATATTATTAACTCAAGATGAAATTAAAATTAAAATTGATTATTGTACACTTGTTAATATTGTTAGAGATATTTCAAAAAACCGTCTAAATTAGAAAAAATGTACCGATACAACCTCAAATAGAGTAACATTATAAGATTTATAAATAAACTTATCTCACAAATATTACACATTTACTATTTGGAAAAATACATTGCAAGTTCAATTAAAAAATTTAAAAACAATAATTGTAATGTAAAAAGTTAAAAACAAGGAATTTAATAAAAAATAAAAGATTAAAACGAAAAAAATCTGTGCGAGTTAAGTTAAAATATACGACAAAATGTGTTGAATATGTTGGCATTTTGCCATTCTGGCATTTTACCATTTTGGCATTTTTCCATTTTTCCATTTTGCCATTTTGGCACTTAGACCAGAATTTACCTCCAGCTGATTTTGTATAAAGTAACATTGGGATACATAGCCTCTGAACATATGAGAAGTGGGTAAGATATGGAATTGTGTCTTTGATATATAGTGCTATCTTGAAGCACGTGATTTCGATAAAGAGTCATGTAAGAATTCATGTTGAGGCAAGGATAGAATCTTAACGTTGGAGAAAGAACAAATACAAGTATTAGACAAAAAAAAAGGTAACTAAACTCTATGGTTCTTGGAAAGGTATCACTGCAAGTGGGCACCATGAGGGTTAGGTTAAGCCCAACTACAAAAATACTGCTTGTATAAAGAATAGGCATATTTATCCTATTATTAAAAAAAAATTTTAAATTACAGGCTACTAAAATTGTCTTTCAGCAATGGAAGGCAGGCTGGCTAAGTGGCTCCGTTTCTGACCAGCAATCAGATTAATCGGGTTTGATTCCTAGTATTCTTCCTTAATTTTTAGAAGTCTTTTTTTAAAAAAGTAAAATAGGTGAGAAAATCCCATACAGCGTGAAATCACAAGTTGTGACTCGCTAACAGTAGACAAAGCAAACCATTGGCTTGTACTATATAGTATTCGTATATTATTCGCTTTCAAAATTGACGAGACATTTACTCTTTACTCATTCCATATTAATCCTATGCACCTGCTTGATCCTTAGGTTAAACCTATAGCATTATCCTTATAAAGATATACTATTACAAAAATACTGTCTGTTTGAAGGATAGCCCGTATAGAATACATATGAAATACATACTCACTATGACATTAACAAAGGGCTTACATTTCTAAGCATTGAAAATCATGTATTATTCCCTACTGATATATCGTTAGTGAAGGTGCAATCTGTCACAATTCCAGTCCTCGCTTAACAGTAAACTGGCAAAGACCACACGTTTCTTAAATGCAATCTGGCCTAAGTCCATCGAAACAAATGGCAGCTATGCAAGGGTTTAGTTTGAACGTTATTAATGCGTTTAAGCATGCGTCCTTTTATTTTGAACAGAAAAATAGTAATATTTTAATTGCTAATCGAGAAATAAAAATTAATATTAACGCTAAATTTTCAATTTTATGGTTAATAATATGCTTTTAATGGGTTTTAAACATTTTAAATAACAAATATAAATATATTATTAATGTATCTTAACTTGACACTGCAAAGCAACAAAATATCACAATTAAATTAAGTAAACTGAATCCACACATATGTTTAATAGTGGAGTCATAAAATGAGTGACACTTTTGTAGAATTTTCCGTTTTAGATCTTGGAAACCGTGGTATTATCGATTAGGAACTGGTAGAGGCAGTTTATGAAGACAAGGGTTCATAATAATGATGGGAGAAGAAGTAATTTTTAATAGTAGTGGTTTTCAGTCATCTTCAAAATAAGTCTTGAATGAAATTATTTCCTAGGGTTCGTATTTTAAAGCCTTTAAATTAACAACAACTAAATCACCTGTTTTTTTCCTGCGCGGATAGAATTGTATCACACATAATTTCCTTTCCCACTTAAAATGACTGAAAATTATTTTCAAATTCTCTGTATTCCGAGTCAGATGACCAGTAGTTTTTTCGATTCAACTCCATGTTGCCAGTTTGGCAGAATACGACAAATGATCAGAGGAAAAGCTTTAAACTAAGGACTACTAACTAGCAACATAGGAACATACTTTCGATGCGAGCCTGTTTGAGCTAGCAGTAAGTTTGAGAATGTAAGTAAGCGAAACGTACAACGTTCCATAGGTGGCCTTA
This sequence comes from Dicyrtomina minuta, assembly GCA_949802685.1. Taxonomy (NCBI): domain Eukaryota; kingdom Metazoa; phylum Arthropoda; class Collembola; order Symphypleona; family Dicyrtomidae; genus Dicyrtomina; species Dicyrtomina minuta. The sequence continues at coordinate 156,438,305 of OX461808.1, read as the reverse complement.
TGCCATCACATTTGTGTTCATGGACTTGTGCCACACTGCATCAAAGAAACGTATGGACTTGTGCCAGATTACGTTTAGGCGAGGACTGGACTTTTATAATTCTATGAATATATATATAAAAATCGTTTATTATCGATGTACTTACAAGAATTATTGACTGTGAACTCATTGATTTAGGGGCCTGACGAAGATTATTAATGAAATCGAAACCGGTCGTCCCATTTCTACATAACGAAAGAAGTTTTTCCAACACTATTATTTTTTCACTTTCATCATTGGTAGTCAGGAAGTCTGCTAATTCGTTAGCTTCTCTCAAAAGGCCACTTTGCATCTTCTCTTACGATATGTCATTTTGGTTCTTCACAGACGATATTTAGAAATTTGGGTTCATGCTGTAAACTCCACACAGATGTTGCAGCTAAAGTCTAACAAAATATTCACAGCATTCCTATGTGTACCAATGAGGACAAAAGGAAAACTGCAAAATTTTAGCGTTATATCGTTATATGTGCTTTTTTCTTGTGGAGTATCTACAGAAGATACTTTAGACTTTAGTTTATATTATGTTCATAAGGAAACATGTTTTGTTTTTCTTAATGCACATAAAGTTGAAAACATTTGAGCTGCTCTACCTTTTCTGAATCAAGATTTTTTCTATCATGTTTGGCGAAGTAATGAAGAAATTTTTAAATCTCCGTCTCTCTGTCTTTCTCCCTACATGTCTATACTTACCCCGAAAGAAAAGACACCAGCTCAAATTAATCGCCTTAAAAATATCTTTCCCATAAAGGTCCACTTGTCTTGTTAGTGGCGAAAAAACCACGTGATCTCACTACCAACCCATTTAATTACAGGATTGTCATGTCCTATTTTCTGATGACACAGATGAAGTGAGAGTGAATAATAAGTGGGACAGCGTAACAGTAATGCAGCGTATTCGACTCTGTACCACAATGCACAGAGTTTCCCTTTTATTTAAAATATTATACATGTATGTTACATTAAGAAGTATCAACTAGTATGTAATATTAAAATGTATATAGTGACGACTTTTGTGTTCTGCAAAACAAAAGGCCGTCGTGCATGGAAGTGCGACGTACAGGATTTTTTATAATGATTTGCTCACCTTGCCAAAATCAGTCAAGCGTCCTCAACTGAGCAAGGCAAAGAAAGGAAGTCAGTGAGATGGTTCACGATACATGCATAGGATGGGAATGCAACTATGTGTATCCGCCATACAATACGTATGGTACATATAATTAACATGTAAAAAACCAAACTACCATGACACAACCAACACAAAAACACTTCGCCACGAAGTGCACAATAATAAAAGACATAAAAATAAACAAAACCACAACCAGAAAAAGAAACCAAACTATCATTATATAGGTAACGAGCAAAATTGCATGGAAAAAAAAAACTTTCCAACACAAACGAAGCAGCAAGGAAAAATAGTATAAAAAATCAACGGTGAGTACAGATCGTTGCCCATTTGGCCATTATACCTCGCTGTAGAAGGAGCTCAGCTCCGTTCCTGTATATACCTTTTTTTCTCAATGTCAATCCTAAAAGTTTAAAAATTGTTGCAAATGTTATTAGTCGGTAAATACAAATTGTATTAAATGTTTGAATACGAATTGTATTTCAAGGGTCGTGATACAGCATGTGTTGGTCGTTAATGGACTATTTCTCAAGCCAATTTCAACGGCAAGGGTCAGCCACCAAACCACCGGCTCCGCTAATTAAGTGCAACATAATTAAAAATTTCCTATTATCCATTTCCTATAAAAAAGAGTATGTAGTAAGTATATAGACACAAAATCAAAATATGTAAAATAAATGCAAAAATATTACAGCTAAAATTAAAAATCAAAAAATCAAATAGGGCGACTGCGTAGATTGTATCGTGGGAGACGTTCATCGTCGGCAGGCATGAGAGAGGGTAATATGACGGGCGCAACAGCAGCCTTGCGAGGACGTCCACGGTGACGAGGGACTGGTAAATCAGTATGAATGGGGTGAGTGATAGCGTGTGTAGTAGGTGAAACAACAGTAGATGACGACGGAGTGGAATGAGATGAATGAGCAGTAGGTACAGTAGTAGTAGGCGTATGTTGTCGAGGATAGTATCGTTTCAATTTAGATATATGTACGCGTTCTTGTAATCGTGAGTCTAATGTATGTTGGAGTACATAATTGACGTCAGTTATTTTTTCAATAATACGATATGGTCCTGCCCATGGTCGAAGTAGAGCAGGAGTTAAGCCGGGAATACGATGAGGATGATAATAGAGGACCAAATCATTAATTTCAAAGCTGTGTGGAGAATAGTGAGAAGAAACCAATAGTTTGTCTTTTTCTTGAGCTTGTCGTAAATTAGTTTGTACAGATTGATAGATATCAGTGAAATGCTTATAGTAGTCTGTAATTGTATTGTCTTCAATTTTTGGAAACGTGACTTCTGATAGAAGGCGGGGATGTCGTCCAGTCATGATATAGAAAAAAGACAGTTTTGTATTAGAATTTTGAATAGTATTCATAGCAAATTTAGCATAGGGAATGTAAGTGTCCCAATCTCGATGCGTCACATTGACGTACATACTAAGTACGGCTTTAAGTGGACCGTGAGCTCTTTCCAAAGAGCCTTGTGACTGTGGGCGGTAGGCACTGGATAGGTGATGTTTGGACCCAAGCATACGGTTGAGGTTTTCAAATAGGGAAGACGTAAAATTGGTACCGCGGTCGGTCTGAATGATTTCGGGGATACCATGACGGCATATGATATCCTCCATTACAAATTTGGCTACTTGAAGTGCGGTGCCATCGGTGACAGCACGAAGTTCGATCCATTTAGACTGATAATCTTGAGCGGAAAGTATGTAAACTTTGCCTGATGATGAGCGTGGGAATGGACCAACCATGTCTATTTGCCAGTGAAGACGAGGTTGATGTGGGATTGGAATATGAGTAAACTGTCCGTAAGGTTTTCGCTTTGGGGTTTTCTTACCCTGGCACTTATCACAAGTTTGTATGTAGGTGTAAACGTCGTGCTTCATATTAGGCCAATAATAGCGTGATTTTAACCTCTTATAAGTTTTTTCCATTCCGTAATGACCAGAAAGAGGATCATCGTGAAAGGAGGTGAGAAGAGTAGGAACGTCAACAGTAGGTACACAGTAAAGATAGTCAGATCCTTCACGGGAATTTTTTCGAAATAATTGTTCGTTCACAAGTAAATATTTTTTCTGTTCTCTAGGAGTAGTCGTGTGTGTGCGTAACTTATTTTTGATGGTTACTATCCATGGAGTGCTATCTTGATTATAAGTATGGTTGAGTTGTAAGGAGGAGATGTTCACCAAAGCGCGTTCAGGTGTGCGTCCAAGTCTTGATAGTAAATCCGGGGTGTGGTTAGTTGCGCCTTTTATGTGTTGTATTGAAATTATGTCAAATTCAGTTAATTTGAGCACTAAGCGTGTCATTTTTGGACTCATTTCAACTTTCTTAGAACGAAGTAAACTGCAAAGACTGCAATGGTCTGTTTTAAGAGTGAAGGGCAAGCCTATAAGATATTCTTTCAATTTGTGGGTTGACCACGTCATAGCCAGCATTTCTATCTCTGTAGTATTCCATTTACTTTCAGCAGGTGTTAATGAGCGGCTTATGTAAGCGATAGGGCGGTCTTGTCCATTGTGTCGTTGAAGTAATACAGCTCCAAGGCCCAAGGTGGATGCGTCTGTGATGAGAGTTGTAGGTAGTGAGGAGTCAAAATGTGCTAAAACAGGGGAAGTTGTAAGTGCACGTTTCAAGTCTTCGTATGATTTCTGGCATGCATCTGTCCATACATATGGTACGTCTTTTTGTAATAGTCTTCTTAGTGGTGTAACCCTTGAACTGAAATTACGTATAAATTTTCTGAAGTAGTTGAAGGAGGCGAGGACTGACTGTAGCTCTTTTATCTTCGTGGGTGGGGGTAGGTTGAGAATTGCTTTCACATTTTTATTGTTAGGAGTAATGCCGGCAGCAAAGACATTGTGACCAAAAATTGAAAGTTGTTCAAAGGCGAATCTGCATTTACTTGGTTTGAGTTTTATGTTGGCTTTTCGGAAGCGTTCAAATATTCTTCTTAAGTGTAGTAGATGATTCTCAAAATTGTCTGAATATATTAATACGTCATCAATATATCCCATTGCCATCTCATACTTGTCTTCGGCAAGTATGAGGTCTATTAATCGTTGAAAGGTAGACGGTGCGTTCTTAGCCCCAAAACACATTCTTTTGTATTGATACAATCCATGGGTGGATATGAAGGCTGTCTTCTCTTTATCTTCGTCTTTTATTTTGATTTGATGAAAACCAGAAGCTGCATCCAATGTAGTAAAATATTTCATGTTCTTTAGTCTTGAGAGGATTGAATTAATTGGAGGTATTGGCCATACAAAAGACTTTGTGACGGAGTTAACGCCACGCATATCTATGCATACTCTGTATTCTTGTTCGTTACTGGCGTCGAGTTTTTTCTTTACTATCACAACAGGAGAGCTCCAAGGCGAATTGGATAGTTCTATCACGTCTTCTTTGAGTAACTTGTCTATGTGTTTTTTCAATATCTGGTTTTGAAAGTCTGAGGTTCTGTACGGTCGTTCCTTTATAGGTTCTGTATTCCCTGTGTTAATTTCAAATTCTATTAAGTCGGTCAATCCCATGCTACCATCAAATGAGAATATGTCTGTATATTCTTCTATGAGACTTGTGATTTTTTGCTTTTCTTCCTCTTGTAAGGTAGTGGATATATCGATATGCTTGAACTCTTCAATCTTCTTTTTCTTCGTTTGTTCAATGCTATGTATGGGATAAGCTTCAATGTTTAGGGGACCAGGTATGATAGCTTGCATTGTACCAAGTTTCATTCTTCTAGGGAGGTTAACTGGGGTTTGTAAGGGATTAGTGGCAATGATGTAGTTAGAAGTATGGGAAAGGAGAGCTCGGGGGAGGAGGAGGCGATGATTGTTGTAAACGCGTGGGGAAGGAATCATCATGACGTCTTGATGGAATTCCTTGTCTATGGTGATGGGAAGGGTGATTTTGCATCTAGCAGGTATGATAATGTTGCTGGCCAAGCGAACATTAGATATGTATTGCTGTCGTGAGGAAGGTGAAGATATAGAAGTAGGTGAGGTTACCTTTGGGTGTACGGGCCAAAGTTTCCTAGTGGTGTTTATTACTCGTCTTCTTGCTTCGTTCACTATAGTATTACATTTCGTTGTTAGGGGCTGGATGCCAATCTTCTTTAAGATGTTTGCGGGGGGAGTAGAAAATGGAACGGGACCAAAGTGGGATGAATTTAATTCTCTATTCTTCTGACTTACGTCGACTTGAAAATGTTCGAGAAAGTCATTACCTAATAAAATTCTTGGAGTAGTCGTATGGGTTATGAGAAAAGGATATTGAATGGTGAGGGAGCCTATGGTTAGGGGAACGCGGAGAAATCCGTTGTCTTGTATTTTGGTGCCGCCGTATGCGATAAGGGAGATAACTTGATTGGGGATGATTCTGAGTGGGGTATCTTTGGGTAGGAGATTTTTGCTAATGACGGAGACTGTAGCTCCAGAGTCGATTTGTGCACAAGTAGGTATATTGAATATTTTAACTTTTACACTGATGTCAGAATTAAGGTTGTTGAGTTGGACAGGGATAAGGAGTGGACTTATTGGCTGGGAAGGAGATACATAGGTTGAGCCAGGCCGTTGTCGTTTTCCGTGCTTACTTGATTCATTCTTACTGGTTGGGCGTATCGTACTTGATTATTACGTTGTTGGGGATATCTTGATTGTCCTCTGAATTTTCCTCCGCCTGGGGATCTACATTCAAACTTAAGATGACCACGTCGTTGACAATTGAAACAAGTGGGTGGATTGGGAGAATTTCGATTGTTGTTTGAAGTACCTCTATAACTTGTTCTTCCACGTCCTCTTGAATTATGGTTGTTGTTGTTATTTCTTTGTCCTTAAAAACTGTGCTGATTTTTCATTTGATTAATTTCAGTGGAGAGTGCAGTCATCTGATGAACGAGTAGCTGCATCTCAGAATTTTGAATAGTATTTACCTCTTGTTTGATATAAGGAGTTGGTGCAAGAATTCCATGGTTAAATGTAGTTGAGCCTGCTTCATAATTTCGAATCGAGGTGGTGAGTGCTTTCCAAGTAATAGGTGGTGTCTGCGCCTTGATAAAATTTTGAATAGGGATTTGTAGTTTGTCCACTGCAATTTGAACTTTTGTCTTCTCATCCAAAGCTTTTAAGTGAGCTTCTATGTAGTAACGAATTTTTAATAAAAAACTAGAAGCTGATTCTTGTGGGGTCTGTGTTAATGCGAATACGTCTTGTCTTGATAAACCTCTGTGGGTAGAGAATTCTTCTTGGAAAAGTTCTTTAAGTTGGTCGAATGTCATTGTGTCATCATCAATGACGCCGCGATGTAAACTTGACCAAAATCTTCCAGTGTCGGTGTCTAGTCCTAATGAAAAGTGTTGCTTCTTTTTCTTGTCGGTGTCCAAATTAGCGGTTGATACCCAAGTTGTAAACAGGTCGATAAAATTTTGAGGATCGGTGGCGAGGGATAATTTTGGAAGGAGACTATATGATGACATTATGAATTAAGATGTATTTTCAGGCTTTTCAGGATGAGGATTGTCTAAATTGTCTGTATTTTCAGGATCGTCGATATCTTCGAGATTTTCAGCAGGGTCTGGTGGATTAATTAAATTTTGTGAATTTTTGGGAATTTCTGGGTTTTGAGAAATATTTTCTGGAGGAGGTAAATTGTCAGGTGGTTGCTTGGAATGTTGTGGTGGTTCAGTAACTAGGTCAGGAAATGGTGGTAGTATTGGAACTAATGGAACTAATGTTTTATTATCTGGTGATAATTGTGATGTCGGTGATTCAGATAAAAGTGGATGTTTGTCTGTAACTGTTCTAATTGATATATTAAGAAGGGAAGTTGATAGCTGTTCGGATGCTTGAAATACTTCTTCGTCGTTTGCTTCTGAATCGTGAAATTCGTCTGATTGTTGAGAGTCGTCTTGTGTTTTCTTTGATGTTGACGCTACTTCTGATTGTTTCAATTCGGATGGATAAGCTGATTCAGGTGGTGCTGAGGGTAGAAGTTGAGGTTCACGTGCACTAACAACACTTGGTACGATTGGTTCGGGTAATTCTAAATATCGGGTAGGAGATGTTTTCTGGTAATCGTCTAATGGTAGTCGTTTTGGAAGTTTGTAATTACTGTTAAGGAGTAATGAGTAAAACTCCTCAAATAATCGTTGCACTGAGGATATTTTCTTTTTTGGTAATTTGTCTGCTTTAGTTTGGAGGAGAGCTAATAGGTCGTCAGTTTGTTGATTATATAAGTCTTGTACTTCTTGCCATGTACGTAGTGATCCAGCGAATTCTGTGGCTCCAGCTTTAATTACTCGAGCTCCTGTGTATATCTTTATCTGTTGATCGAAATATTTTTGATCGTTTTCTTTAACTATTTTTAACTGTTTCTGTAGTTGGGATAATTTGTTTACTTGGATTTCAGTTGTCGTGAGGCGAAATTTATTCATGGGAATTATGGTGTATGGAATAATACGAAGGAATAATAAAAGGATGAATTTTATCATTAAAAAGTTTAATACGTGGCGAAAATTAAAAAAGTCTCAGAGGCGCGAACGCGTGCGACTATTGTAACAGAATTTTGAAAAGAGTGTAATAAACGATACAGTTTATTACTAAACAAAAGGTAGGGAATTTAATAAAAGGAATGAAAATTTACGAAAAGGTTTGGAATGATCCCGGTTGAGCCCCCAATGTGTCATGTCCTATTTTCTGATGACACAGATGAAGTGAGAGTGAATAATAAGTGGGACAGCGTAACAGTAATGCAGCGTATTCGACTCTGTACCACAATGCACAGAGTTTCCCTTTTATTTAAAATATTATACATGTATGTTACATTAAGAAGTATCAACTAGTATGTAATATTAAAATGTATATAGTGACGACTTTTGTGTTCTGCAAAACAAAAGGCCGTCGTGCATGGAAGTGCGACGTACAGGATTTTTTATAATGATTTGCTCACCTTGCCAAAATCAGTCAAGCGTCCTCAACTGAGCAAGGCAAAGAAAGGAAGTCAGTGAGATGGTTCACGATACATGCATAGGATGGGAATGCAACTATGTGTATCCGCCATACAATACGTATGGTACATATAATTAACATGTAAAAAACCAAACTACCATGACAGGATGCTCTCACACAACCATTTTTTCAATTGCTACTAAACATTGTTTCAATTCCCCGAGGTTTTCTTTTCTCGTGTATACCATAATTTATTATTTATAAAGATGTATGCCCTCCGTGTTTTTTATTTTCCAATTTTTCTTTCCTTGTCTCGCCTGGTTCTATAATAGGTAATTCTCCGATGTTAAACCTTCCCGGGTGTGTGGTGTGAGTCCTGAGTCTTTGTCCTCTCCTGATTTTCTCTATCCGCTGTTTACTTGGGTAACTTTCCTAAAATTGCTTGCTCTCTCTCTAACTCGAGTTTTGATCTGTTGTGTGCGAGTGTATTTCGAGTGTATGATGGTTGGATGGATGGATAAAGGGGAAGTAATGTAGCAACTTTGTGTTACAACTCTTATTACAGGTGAATCCTCCTCTCAGCAATAAAGCCCTCATGACATATCATTAACAGCCGGGCATTACGAGCTAGGATTTGGAAGGTTTTGAACCAGCGCATTTGTAATGCTTCCTCATCAAAAGGTAATTTCTAAGCTTACTCTTCAAATACTTGAATCCGCAACATTTTCTCCACGAGTAATTTTCTATAGAAACTCGTCGTTAGGTGGACGGATTGCTAAGAGAGAAAGAGAAAAGTTGAGGGATTTAATCTGTAGCATATTGTGTTGTTACTGCATGTGTCAAAAGATGCGTAGATAGTTTAATTTCAATACAATGCATGAAATGAGGCTGCAACCCGTCAATATTACGTTCATAGGTCATGAGATCTCAAAAGTTACGAAACTTCATTTTCGCCGGATTCACGCTTATTAAGGCGCTTGTCTTCTGTTCCTCATGAGTCCTTCTTCATTATTACTTTTCTATTTGATTTTCGTACCTATTTCTGTGTTTCTCCTTCCCCTTTGATTATTTTTTCCACGTTCTCAGTTGTACTGTCGCCCAACCAATGGCAACTAATTACTTACATAGTCCGTTTACATGAGTAAGTAACAAGCGGAAAATTAGTTTAGTTTTGTATGTCAATCCTAATCCTTAGAAAAGAGTACACTCCATGTAATGAAAGATTATATATTTCTCTTGTATTTATAAGATTTTAGTCATATTGTTGAACGTTACCTTGTAGATGTCAGAAAAATGAAGCAATTTAATCTTTCCGTTTGTACCTTAAGAAGATAAAAGGATACTCTGGAATTCTGGAATTAATACATGGAGCCAAAGATATCTTTGTATGCTTTTGTATTTCATTTGGGAGGGGTAATAGGATTTGAGGAAACAAAATGGTGATTTGATTATAGGTTCATTGACGGTGACGGAGTACAGTGCAGTTGTTTAATCTTTGATTCAATTGAAAGTGGAAGTTTTACGTGTACGAAAATCTATTTTATGCTCAATGGACAGCCGGAGGAAGTGAAAGCTCTCTGCGTCTCTTCCTTAAAAGTCTTGGCTCAGATTTCATTATTGTTTCCTTAGGCTTTGGCTCACGCTTCTTTTTGGATACTGAGTTGAATACCTAAAAATCTATCTCAATAGTCATGCCTGTCTGTCCGTCCGACGCCGTAGGTCACAGTTCTAAATAAACTGACTTTCTTCATGCAACTTTCAAACACCAACAAATTCGACTCCGCAGATTTATTTATTTATTTTTGTTCTCACTACCACAGTATATGTCAAAGCCATAGTAACGACATACTATTGTGTCCTCCTAGGGGGGCAAGGTAGTCTCGTGTGCCAATGGACGGCAAAGAGATAGGGGGGGTCAAGGATCGATTACACTTGCTTGCATGTTGTAGTGAGATCTCCGTAATACCTTGCTCTCACGGAGAGGCATCCTACTGTGTGGTCCCGTAGCTGAGGTTGGGAGTGGAGGGGAGGGGGGAGGCGAGGGAGGGCGTGTGGTCGGTAGAGTGTTGATGGGGGAATGGGGGCAGCGATGAGTGACGATCAGCGGACGTAATCTGCTGACTCTCCTCAGGCCGTGTGCTTCTAGGGGTGGAATGCCCTCTGTCTCCATTCTCTCTCTATCAAATGCGGACCACGTGCGTTCTCTCGCCTCTAAACCTGACGCTCCCCAGCATGCACGATAAGGCCCTCGTCATAAGGATAGGCTCTCCATATAGGAATGGTGAACGAGGTATACAGCTCTAAAGGCTCCGTCTATTGGTACTGGCGGAGCTGCTAGATGATGTAAAGCCTCGCCGACCTTAAACAGTTAAACTATATCTGGTTGCCACCAGTATAATATAGGACCGCATAGAGTACATACGATGTCTAGTATTAAATCCATAGCAAGGTCAGCAAAAAGACCAAATAGTACAGTTCAGGATTGATTTCTGGCTCAGCGAGCGGTACTTTTAATGTGCCGTCTCACTTGCCTGTCGAATCATAGAACAAATACACTGTGTATGGGTATATACCCATACCCGAAACGCAATAGTGTCACACTACTACTACTACTACTAATGTGTCCTCCTTCCATTCTAAATTTATCTCTGTATATTTTGGTTTATAAAACCCCGACCTTTTAAAAAATGTGCATAGTAACACGTGTCGTCTTAAAACACGGAAACGACCACTGTACGGACTAGAGTCGAGACTATATGTGCGGAAGGTGAGTTGGATTATCAGTGAGTTGTAGTAAAAGTGGGAAAGTGGTCGTTGAGGCACGGTTACCCCAGAGCATGACTCAAACAAACAGTAAAAAAATGTAGGAAATAAAATGAAACTTGGAAGGCATAAAAAAAGCCTTACCTCTGCGTTCCAGACCTCATCTGTTATGGGGAATTTAAATTGTAAAATTCCAAAATCCTGAAAAACCCACCTTGCTCTCGAACTCCTCCAACGAATACCCAGCTTTAATAGTTATCTTGTCCACTAACATTCACATTTTATATACAACTACACATAATGTCATACTATGAAACCATTAAATTGAAAATAATAAAATCCTATACGGATCGCTCCGATGGTTAAATGCCTGTGTCTGTGGGGTAGCATTCCGTGTAGTTTTGGACACTGTGGGTTCCAGGGAGTCTTATACCAATAGTGGCTGTTCAAATCGGTACTTTACAAGCGAGTACAATTCAAATCGTCTGTAAAAACTTGAGTCTGTATTTATTGCACTTTTTACTTTCTTTCTCCTGCAAGCAGCAGAACACTTGTTCACAATTGGGCAGATGCATGTACAGATGCTCACTTAAAATTCCGCTGGAATATGAATCTTCATTTTCTGACATATATGGGAACGGTTGTGGTGCGGTGTGCAGCCCTACAACAGTAGTTACTGTATGCGCCCTGGCCCACTTACAATTCAGCTCTCTGTTTCTAAGCTTCTTTATTTTATAGTAGAATACAGAAAACTTTGTTTAATACATAAAAGAATAATGTTCCTACTCAAAGTTTTACGCGGTATATGGTGTCACTGCAGCTCTCGTTTGTATCGATCTATTTTGAATGGCACTCTCTGCCGCGACTTTAGAACGAAATACAATAATCGATTTATTATAATCATGACATGAAGTCGGTGATTGAACTCTGCACAAACCCCTTGGAATATATTTTTTATTTTACACAAGCAAAAAAAGCAGATACTTTAAATTTTTATAGTGATTTTTTCTACGTTTACAAAAAAAAGAGAAAATGTATTTATTTATTTATTTTAATCCACACTCCATCATTCAGGAGAACCTTGAAAAGTAATGCCAGCTACTAGGTCCAAATAAATTCTCCCTATCATCGTGTCCCCAGCGTGTGCCAGTAGGAAATTTAAGCAATAAAATAATTAAGTCCAGACTTCAAGACAAAAGATAAGTAATACAGTAGTGAAAATCTAGCCATTTTTTATGCTAACTTATACAGAAAAGACATTAAAAACCTAAGAGTAGACTTAAGTAAAGGCTTTAGTAGAGAGACATTACCGCGTTATTGCCATTATCAATTTGTGTGCAGAGATCAGGACTGGAAAATGAAATTCAAGATACGCACCTATTCAGTCGTTACACTATTTGGACGGAAGAAAATAAAAAATGAGGTATGGCACTGATATTCGTTTCCGTAATTAATATATTTAAACATTACCGCATTTTTGCATTGTAATGATGCAATTATAAAACCGAATTTGACACAATGGACTGAGGGATGAAAGATTTATGATCTATCCTACAACTTTTTGAATGAATTTGAATGACAAGCAAGGAATAGGCATAGGTGTTAAATGTACACGATTTCAAACTATTGCTTGCAATCCTCTTGCATTTTAATTCGTCATGCCCACCAAATGATCTTATAGCATATTCCTTGGCTCTGGAAGCGGCGTATATGTGTGATTGTGTCATTATAAAGATAAATATTGTATCTTAGATATAGCATGATCTTAGAGTATATTTACAGACAGAGGCACAGGCATACACCTCTTGAAGACGAGCACCAAAAAAAAGATACAAGTTATTTGTGCTTTCTCTCTTTCGCCAATGCTGATGTCAAAGTGAACGTAAAGAAATTGTAACCAAGGACACGGTTGGAGATTCACACGCTTCCTTTGCGTTATAAAAGCTTACAGCTCCTTGGATTTTTTTACTGTTTCATTTATTCCCCTGTGAGTTTCGCGTAAGAGTCGAGTGGTATATTCAATCGCTCTTTGCTATCTATCTCTCTCTCCTTTTCTTCCGCTTGCCTTCTCAACCGATAGTTTCTATGAATAGATATTCAGACTTGCTTTGAAAACTCTTTAAGAAACTTTAATAGTTCCTGCAGAAATTAAATTTAAGTTTATTTTTCAGGTAAATATTAGTTTGCTCTTATCTTTCTTTGCACACTCCTTCTTAGCATCAAGTTTATATATTTATAGATCTCTTTCTTCAACGGATCTCATTATCCTTAATATCTTGGGGCACACAAACCAAGATCTAAGCAGACATTGAAGAATGTCGTGAGCAACGTTTTTTGGAAGTTATATTTTAATTTCGATTCAAGAGACATTTTAAAGGGACTTATTTATGTATTTCTAGTCTGCATGTAGTAACTAACAAATATACCATGCGCTATGCTTACATGAGAGTTTCAAAGAAATGAAAGTATCAAAACTTTACATCACGCCTCCACGGTTATCCACCTGTTAACTGACAAGCAACCGGCAAGACTCCATTCTTTGAAGTTTTAACTAAATGCAGTTAGCTGAATTAGACTTCGTTGGTATAGTCTAGAAATATATAAACTTGAAAAATGTGGAGAAGAGGAAGAGTTGGAGAGATACAGGCAGGATCTTCTTACGTGATTGAAGGAAATTAGGAAATACCGCAAAAGTCGATACTTACGACTTTGGTATCGTTCCTGATTACAGTACGTCGCTTGCAGCCATCACGCATTGCTTTATTCTCTTTTTACTGCGTTTCAGCTTTCAACACACAAATCGAATGGCAATTTGCCGGATGATTCCATCTCACCCGCAAGCCCACTCACAGTCACTCTATCTCACTGCACTTTGCCAGGAGTACATAGTTTTGATGGGATGAGGCACTTTGTTGTATTGGCAGTGATAACAGTGTAGATAACAAGTTGGCAAAGGGAATGTGTGAGAGAATTGCGAACATCTATTAAGTTTTGCTGACCTCGGGTCTTGATAAACCCGAAGACTACATAAACTTGATATTTGGAAAATCTATTTTTAGGATAGGAAAGACAGTTCTTTTAAGACAGACGCAAAAGGCAGGACGATAAATGTGATCTGAGTCGCCTTTTTGCCTCTATGACTTTCCGCGTATCTCGCATTCTATCTCGTTTATTAGCTATCGTTCTATCTTTTATCACACTTGGCAGTTGCATTGACTCTCTCCCTTCATATCATTACCTTCGACGGTTGCTATTAGTTAAGTTGAAGTAGCTTCACAGTCTCCGAGGGGATCACCAGTACGCATATAATTATGCTAAAAGTATTTCTTTTATTGCTTTACTTCAGCCTATATACACTTCGGTTTAAGTCATTTTTAGCTTTGTTGCTTTTCATTTATATGCCGTACTAAACAAAGATTAAATTCAGATGAATTATGAAGTTGCTTGCTGAGTGGAGTGATAGAAAAAAAAGAATAAAAGCAGTGCGATATATGCAGCTCCTTTAACTCCCAAGATATGATATGGGACACAGCTTGGTTGTTCCTGGATGTGGAGAATGTTTTACTAGAATTAATAGGATGTGAGCTGCCCTATCTTTGAAAGCCTTGGGTGCGAAGTTATGGTTGAAGCATAAAAGATGCTCTACCTTTCATGATAAAATAAAAAACAAGAGAAAAATAGCCTTGGATATTTTTTAGTTGAAAGAAAATCAATCCGCCGTAGGTGTAATGTTTCATAGTTTGTGACAAATATTGTGTGCGTGTACAGTGTTTTGCTCGGAAATGACAAAGTAAGAAAATTGGCCTTTATAAGCCATAAATAGGAATACTTTTGACGGGGAAAAATGACTCGGTCAATGGATGAGAGGAGAAAAATATTCAATTTACAAAGCCAGGCATTCAACTACTTTCACAGCCTTTCTTCGTTTTCGTTTGCTCAACTTTGCTCTCCTCGTAGAACCTATGTATGTATTGTATCTTACTACATATCGCGAAACGTCACTGGGTCCTGGCAGAGTGTAATCTTGATGATATAGCCACATGAAATAGAGATAGACGTAGAGCGTAGTAGTAATCAAAATGGTCTGGTCTGAAGATTTCTGACGAGACCAGAACCAGTCAAGATTTTCTTCGTCCACCCCCATAGTATGCAAAATGCATGTACCTGGTATGTTTGAGTTGTAAAAATGAAATCAAGGGTGAATTTAGATAATTTTTTTCAACTCAATTCTAAATATTTAATTCATTTGATGTCAGTTGCTTATTTAACGTAATTTTTGTTTTTGGTTAAGACACCGCCGAAAACTAATTTGAGGTAATATATAAATGTACCAGTTAAAATTATTTGTTTGGATTTCTTGGTTCAAATTGGTCTGACTGGCCTGGTCCAACTGCTTGGCGAGACTATACTTTCTGGTCCAGAGAAGTCAGAGTACAGACCATAAAATTAGGCCCATGGACCATGCCATTGCAATCACTAGTTGGGTAAGGGCAAAGTAGCTTCATACTTCATGCAGACGATTGTCAAGAGAGAGAGAGAGTAATAAAAGTGAACGAGTGTATGTCTCCTTTGGTCTGTGTCAGTCTCAATACCTAAAAAGGATGAAAGAAGAAGACAACTGTGAGAAAGGAGAAAATTTCGTCTTGAATAAAAAAAATGATTGAGAATTTGTAAAGAGGGGAAATTAAATTAAATGGATGACGGAAATCCTAGAAAATGTCATTCCCGAGTGAAAGTAGATCCAAATTGGATCCTGACGATATTGGCTGGCAACGCTGAAGTACTATATTGCCTGTGAACGTGAAGGACTAAAATGACCCACATCCGTTTTTATCTGAAAAATAAAATCCACTATCTACAAAAATATTGAAATATTACGATCTTGGCATCATCATAATATAAACATGACATTTTACACACTTTTAAAAAATATGGAAATAAAATATTCTGAAATTTTTAAAAACATATAAATACAACATTTTGCAATTTTTAAAAACATATAAATAGAACATTGTGCAATTTTTAAAATAACATGTAAATACAACTTATTGCAAGTTTTCTTAAACATTTAAATACAACTTATTGCAATTTAAAAAAACATGTAAATACAACATTTTGCAATTTTTAAAAACATGTAAATACAACATTTTGCAATTTTAAAAACATGTTAATACAATGTTTTGCAAATACTTAAAAATAATTCAATAGAAAAATTGTCTTATTTAAACAAGAGGTAAGTAGAACATATTGTACTTTTCAAATAACTCGCCATTAATAGTTTACGCATCTTTCTCATTCGATGTTTTTATGACATAACTCATTTCATTACAGCTTAAACTGAATATGGGAGATTTTGTTGCTTCACTGACGGTATGTATTTAGTTTCTCTTTATATTTACTTTTCAAGTTGTACTGTATTTACAGTTCTTCCCTACAGACAGATGCAACCACAGAGCCTATGAACCATCCCTGTCTTGTTCTCCATTGCCTTACTTTTGTAATCTATGCACACGACCATGTAATGTTGTTAGGTTAGTGAGCGTAAGAGAAAAAGGCTGATTGTTTTTAGAAAGTTCAAGTCTAGAATTCAGCTTAGTTCATACGTAACAAGATTTGAAGTTGGATTGAGTTCTAGTACTAACTTCATTCCCGCAATTATTTATCTCCCTTTGTACGTATCACAGTCGTCTACCACTCTCAAAATTGGATCCCTGTGAACTCTGTTAATCTAATTAAATATATGAGACAGCCATGAATTTTGAGACCCTGTGAGGCATAAAAGTATTTGGGACGTAATAACCATAGGATAAGATAGGATTATGAGATAGGATTAGAAGCGAGGCGCTGCACCGCAGGTTTGAATTTAAAATAAATCATTAAAAAGGTGTATGGGAGGGTAATTCCTAAATGATAAAAATAACATGACATTATTATTGCCGAAGTCCTACATTCGCATCAGTTGGTGACAGGTGTGTTCCAAAGGATAGTTTACGTGACATCATTTATAACAAACCACTTTACTGTCGGTAATATTTGAAAGGTGAGCCCTACAGGACAATTTAGGTGGCATAATTTATGTGTAGCCCCAACATTCTACGGAGCACGTAACGGTAAAGTCCAAAACGAGAATTTACGTGACATCATTTATGCTTAAGTAATGACGTGGGTGTGTGTAGGGCCAGTAGGGCGGTTATGAATAAGTAATAATTTTGTTTACATCATTTATGAGCCATCCTTGATTTAAAGTGATGACATGAGAGTCAGTGGGGTACTAAAAACCAGGTACGAGTCCCAGTACGAGCACAAGTACAGTTATGATTAGGGTGACCAATATTTTTCTTGCTTACAATAAATTACAACGCACAACTTCCTATGTTAATTCAAACCGAGAGAATAGGGACAGTACCAAGGACAAGGACGACACAAAAGTAGTCTTTTGCAAGTTTAATTAAAAGTAGGAACCTCCATTACTTTTTTCACTCAAGTATTCTACTTGACACACTCATTGAATTAATGTAAATGTATTCCTTAATCTACACGGATGCAGTTTAAAATCTGCATTGCTGCTAAACACAATGCCTTAAATACATGCGCACTCCATTATTTTGTACATTATTTAAATAAACCCAGTGACATACTCTCAGAGTTAAAACAAGACGGCCTCGAACAACTTTACACTATTCTACGGTGGGAGACATTGAAAGTCAGTCTAGCTTACAAGAAAACGTTGGCGTGTACTTTAGCGCAATCAGTACGAAGTACGGAGTTTGCCCCTCTTGCTTTTCCTACGACGACGACGACGACGACGACTGGGGCCCAGACTGAGCAACAGATCCCCCAGTGAATTTACGTATTGCATCAATTTACGAAAGCGAAAATGTTAAAGCAAACCATTACTTACAACATAAGTATAATAGAAGTCAGGCTCACGCCAACTGCCTACAGCAGGATTCATGCATCAGCAGCCACAAATTTTCAGCAGCTTTCACTTTTCCCTCTTCGTCCATCTAACATCTGCAACTAAAGGGAAGCCACGCGAAGAAGCCAGGCTATGAACACTTGCAGATGAGTTCAGAAACAGAATCTGTGAGTGCTTCTCAGTTTATGTGACTCTCTTCTAAAATTCGTAGCTCAAACTCTCAAACTGAAGTCAAGTTTGACTTTTGCGTGAAAGTAAAAGTATACTATGAGGCTGTCCACACACACGTACATGTATCGCATAGACTTCGCATAGAGAGACTTCGATAGAGTAAGCATACAAATTTACATAAGCGTCTACAATGCACATCGAGAGGTTTCCATGGAAATTTTGGTATGAGTTATTTGGTGGACAATCTATCGAGTTGTATATTGCTCTCTAATATGAACATACATACTAAATGTAAATGGAGTACTTTGTGAAACTCGGCGTATGTCTGCCTTCCTACATTATTAATGGCGTTCTTTTGTGACTTCATTTCCATTAGAGTCACCATCGCTACTACGAAAACTATGTTTGTTTACACCCTATGACACCGGCCTGCTCAACTAGATCCACGTATGAGGATTATTCAGAAATAACTCTACAATCCAGTTTAGAATATTTGCCCTCACTACTTCCTTTGTTCTCGTCCAAATTCCTTGGAAATAAAATGCAACATACGTGCAGCCATGTCTCTACTTTTTAACAAACACAACACAAACATGACCAAAATTGTAAGGGCATGAAGGTATTTTACAAATAATTTTCTACCCGGGTTTAAGCGTACTCTCTCTCTCTTAAAGGAAAACTACAATGCCTGTAGCTCTTTTTGTTTTGAGATTCCAAGTTCCAAATAAATACAGAATAGAATTGTCAGTACAAATTAAACAGGATATAAGCTATAACTCCTTTCCTTTAATTCACGTCCGCATTCCATTTCGAATGTTGTTAGACGTTGCCCAAGTATATTAACACGGAGCTCAAATTTAAATAGCAAATGAAGTAATTAATGCACAGAATGCAAATTCTTCTTAGAATCAGAAATTCAAAACATGTGCTTGGGAAAATAATACACATAATCTGACAGGGTTGAAGGGAACAAGAGAGTAAACGATTGACAGAGAAAAGAATTGCACAGGGAGACAGGAGGCGCAAAAGGAGAAAGGCGGCTGAGAATGTAATCAAATATCTGTAATAAGGTTTCAAATGCAAATGCAAATGCTCCGTTGAATAAATTATGGATTTTTAGATATATGCATAGATATGTAGAGGGATGGAAAGTGAGCGAAGTAAAAGCAGAGAATTTTGGATAGGATTCTTTGGAGTAAATTTTATTTCTTGTTGACAGTAAAGAAAGTGTCACAGGATGAAAATTGAGTTCGGTGGAATATGCAAATGTGTGTGGCACTGAACAAAACATGTTGTTAGAGTAAGAAAGGAGTTCCGCTGTCGTTTCACCATAAAAACCCTTAAGGCAACTTCCAAACACACGCACACAGAAGGAACGCAATGAAAAAGGAAATAGCACTCTCCCCTGTCTCTCGTCCCTGTCTTCTCTCGCTCTTGTCGCCCACACTCTAAAACGTCTGCCCAGAAGCTCGAGACTCCAAACTACGAATTTGCTTTGCTCTATTTAAGTTGTGAAACAAGGATCCTTTTTTTTATCTCGTGAAAAGAGCTCTTCAATATTTTTAGTAGTCATACAACATGAAATTGGCTATTCCCAAAAGATAAGTGGGTAGCTCCCCCAACCAGTCAATCAAAGTATGAAAATGCAAGGGATCTACAAGTTGCAATCGTATAACTGTACGTGGAATTATATATCTCCCGTCTCCTTACGCCTTTACACTAGAGTACACGCGAATGTATAATTATAGGTACATCTTTAATACATTTTCGACCTGAATACCTTTAAACCACTAGGATTTTGGTATGCATTAAGTTTAGACTAAACGTAAATGCCATAATTTTAACCTAGTAATGTTCCATATGCCCAATTCTCTCTCTGTGGTTGAATAGTCTGATCTGCTCAACACAAACAAAATAACTCTGCTTAAAGATTTAAAATAATGTTATTACATAACTACTTGGAATGCCATAACCCTCATATTTAATCAAAATTCTTGCTTCCGCATACATAGTAAAATGCTCAGCATTGTTTCTATTTTAACGCTGAGACGAAGCTAAAGTCCAAAGTGTGTGGTAAACTGCAATACTCTGAAACAAAATACAATGATACTTATAGTTAGTCTTGTAGTATGAAAATCAGTTTGATTAACCTAAAAAAAACCTTAAAACCTTGTATTTGTGTCTGTGTAACGTGTTTTTATTACCTATTATGTGTCATCACGTGATTTCATTTTCAGGCACGTCCTAAGTTGGATGGGTAGCTTGCACATGTTCATCATTTTTCCAAAAAAACAGGAGACCTAAGTTCAAAATTGCACCTAAACAAGATGAATATCGCCTGTGCAGAATTAGAAGACCCCTATTCTATTTAAACTAAAATCAAAATTAAAATTAGCTACGTCATAAAAACAAAATGAGAAACATGTGTAAGATGTTGTGCTTACGAGGTTTTGAAAAGTGCAAAATGTTCTGTTTACATAATATTAAAAAGCGTAAAATGTTTTATTTACATAATATTAAAAAGCGTAAAATGTTCTATTCACATGTTTTGTAAAAGGGTAAAATGTTCTACTTACATAATATTAAAAAGCGTAAAATGTTCTATTTACATGTTTTGTAAAAGGGTTAAATGTTCTATTTACATGATATTAAAAAGCGTAAAATGTTCTATTTACATGTTTTGTAAAATGGTAAAATGTTCCATTTACATGTTTTTAAAAAGCGTAACTTTTTTGTTTACATGTTTCTGATAACTGTAAAATATTCCATTTACATGTTTTTAAAAAGCGTAAATATTCTTGAAAAATGCTTTTAAAACACGTTGTAATATTTTTTTAGATAGTGAATATTGTTTAAGAACAGAAAAACTTTATTAAGCCACTGTTGCACAAATGCAATAGCCTTACAGCTCAGTATACAGAACAACATTTTCTCAATTGAAATTAAAACATTTTTATTTTAAAAACATTCTAGAAATGGAGCTGCGTCATTTTGGTTCTTCACAGACGACATCTTAAAGAGGACATGAAGTGAAACAAACTGAATCGCGCTGAACAAACTAAAGTAAATAATTACATTCATTTATTCCACATTAATTACATAAGTAGACAGTACATGAAATCATTCATCCGTCAGCAATGATACAACTCAAAGATGTACCTACCAATATGTAGAGGACAGTAGTATAAAGATGTTGGAACTGCAACATAACTATTGATTTAATAGTCACAAAAATCAAAGTGAAAAATTGTGAAGGATAACTGGATAAGAGATGGAAATTGAGCATGGATTTCGTACGTTCAAACAAATATAAGGAAAAGAATAAACATCTGACGATAAAAAGATTGGAAAATAAAGACAAAATATAAATTTAAAAAAAATTTAAAAACAAATGGCTCCATTGAGAGATTGATCCTGTCCAAAGAGTGTTGAATCTTGTGAAAGAAGAAAGAGACGAACATGGGAACCCACAACCCACAAGCGTACGTGCTTCCTTTCAGCATGTCATCGCAACTCCATTGACTTGACGCATTGCCCTCTCGAGAAGTTATTCTTCTTCGATACAAACTGACAGAGATGAATTACTATTCACTGTATCTCTGTTAAAATAATTACATCCGCGATGGAGATTTGGGCCCGTAGGCTTAGCAAGGGGTTGTGGGGTAGAAAAGTTTACCACCTAATATGCATCACGTGATCATGAGTATAATAATTATTCGTGATCTTGAATATCTCAAAATAACGAATTTTGAAAGTTTTGGTTCTAAATAAGGTCAGATTTTTCAAATGTACAATACAATGTACGAGTTTTAAAACGGAACATGAAAATTGAAAACCCGAAGGGAAACTGTTAAAAATCTTTTATCCTCCACAAATGAGCCGTGGGCGCACAGTTCAAATAGTTTAAGTCTCCTGAGACAGAGATTCCATTTTACGCGTAGCTGAAGATTGATCTCCGACAACTTCATCTTCTACAGAAGCATTTATAGATTTTGAACTTCAAAAAAAGAAAATGGAATTCAATTTTCACTCTTTTCCTGCTTCCGATCGGGAGTTTTACTTTTGATTTCATTTTCTTTCTACAACTTTTATTTCAATACTCTTTAGTGACTCTAGTGAATAGCCAACATCCACAAAGTAAAAAATAACTTTCTAAAAATTTTACTTTTCCATGTAGTTTGGTTGGCTTCGTTTGCGTCACTTTGCATTGAGCACAGAAGATAAATTTATTTTTTTGATTGGTAAAGCGTAACATATGTTCACAATTGTATGATTACTATCATTTTATGAATTTCGTCTTCGCTTGGTTTACTCTGATCCCAAATGAAAATTACAGAAAATTGTCAAGCGCAGAAACAGAACTTCTCTTGCGTTTTTCCTTCTTTGAATGTAAAAACGTTTGCTTTTTGCACGAGTTAACTTGAAAATTTAAAGCCACAGTCCATGGAACAGTCAGTGTCTGATTGTGAAAGAAAATTGTGTTTCCAAAAAAGGATTGTGATGCTACAATATTACCGTCTATAGAATGTCAATTTTTGCTTAAAGAATTTTCTTTTGCTGGGAATTTCAATAGGCACAAAATACATAGTAACAACACATAAGAAATTCAAAAGTTGTCAAAAATAAATGTACTGGTCCTGGTTGTATTCCAAAGACAAATCTCAAATGACTGTATTCTGTATTCAAGATTATTCCCGCAAACATCCAAGACAAATTCCGAATTGAACTAACAAGGGAACATGCCCTACTTGTTCACAGCGAATCACGCAAAACTATGTGAAATGTACACTGTTGCAGATTTAATTAGTGTTTAATGCTATGGTTTTACTATAAATATTGGTGAATTTATAGAAATAATATAATGATTATTTCTACTGTAAATTATTGTAAAATATGACAAATTCAGTGAATAATTTAATTGCTATGGTTTTACTAAGAATATTGGTGTTTTTATTGAAATAATGTTATTATTATTTCTGATCTAAATTATTGTAAATTATGTCAAAATCAGTGAATAATTCAGTCCAGCGTAGACTGAAGCTACAAATCACTGATCAGTTGCGATTTAGTCACGGTTCATGACTGATCTATAATGAACCTGACTAGGATCATAAAAATATTAAAAATTAATAAAATCGTATACTCATTATGAATCTCGTGAAATGTGTTATTCTAGCATTTCTAACATTTGGTCCTTCGACGAACTTTGAACTTTGGCCTACGGTATAAGGCACACTGTACCATACCGCCCCGTGTAGCCGTCCTTTCTGTCTTTTCTGCTGGTCTGGAGAATTAAATTTCTCGGGTGGAATAGGGAGGCGAACTAGTTCGGGAAGAAATTTTAGTTCAGATAAGAAGTTGGCGTTATAAAATTCTATTCTACGGACACTGGAATTTTCTGTTGGATTGGGCGTCAGTTACTTCGTCTGTTCTGTTCTATTTTTCTGATTGCAATTTGGGGTGTTGCTACCGGCGTGGAGGATTTGGATTTGAATTTTGCTTACCTGTGTCAAGTTCGTTCAGTCATTGAATTTATGTCACCGTTTTTGTTCTTTTCTGCTGGTCTGGAGAATATTCTCGGGTGGAATATGAATATCGGGAAAATCGGGACATCTATTAACTGAACTAATGGAGCATTATTTATTCCAATCCTAATTCTAAGAATGGAGGCTATAATTCTGGAGATCTTTGAAGAAACCATTAGCATGTAAATCGGCGTGGAGTAATGTTGCAGATTTATTTTAGATTTAATGCTATGGTTTTACTAAGAATATTAGTGTTTTTATTGAAATAATGTTATTATTATTTCTGATCTAAATTATTGTAAATTATGTCAAAATCAGTGAATAATTCAGTCCAGCGTAGACTGAAGCTACAAATCACTGATCAGTTGCGATTTAGTCACGGTTCATGACTGATCTATAATGAACCTGACTAGGATCATAAAAATATTAAAAATTAATAAAATCGTATACTCATTATGAATCTCGTGAAATGTGTTATTCTAGCATTTCTAACATACACTACCCAATAGGAGGGTTGAAGAAGATTAATTCAGACACAAGTATAAGCCTACTAATACAGGGAAGCGTACAGTGGTTCTATATGGGGCAGTGTGAATTGAACAGTGATGAGACTCGGAGTATAATTGTCGAGAATATACAACCAGAAATAGTAGTGTAAACGTGTTAGCTACAGGAGTGTGTGCTTGGGTGTGTATTAGATGAGGACACGAATTGTAATGTGGATTATAGCTATAGCTGATGACTTTGCTGGCAAAGCACGTAATGTATAGTTAACACTTTAAGCCCATGTTGTCCAACTTTGCAGAAACCAAAAATTTTGATAATCATGTAAAAACGTGATTTTATTTACGAATTTATTTTCCTTGTGAATGCATTGTACTAGTAGTATTACCAGCTAAAAATATAAAATATGAGGCTTCGTAGTAATGTTTTAAAAATGGTTCAAAATTTTGAAAGGATGGAGTTAGCGTGTTTTGCCAAAACTTACAATTTTTAGAGTTTTTGAAAAAAAAAGTTGTAGTTGACGAGGAATAAAGGGATTTAAATATAGTAGAAAAGAAGAAAGGAAATAATAGGACCGCGGAAAGGCGTGAGTATGTGAGGAAGGATAGCGGGGAAATGAGCTTCAATGGATTTTGGGGTTGATTATCACGTATTTGCTGTGTGCTTAATTAAGGGGGGAAACTCTGATGACATGTATTTATTGTTTGTAACTATTATTCTGAACTTAATTGGATAGGCGTATTGCCCTTTAACTACATATTACAGACGCAAAAGATGGCCATTAATCTCGGACGCTATAACTACCAGCATGGAAGCTATATATTTTGTTAAAGCTCGTTTCATACTAATATATGGAACACGGCTGAAAGAATCGTACACAGTATTTTCCTATTTGATCTCCAAATGTAATGTGATCTTTCGTATTTCCAACTTACATTTTATTTACTTCCTCTTAAAATTCGACTCTCCTTCAGGCAACCCTCCTTCACAGTCTAGCTCAAAGAGGAAATAAAGTCAAAGTGCAAGATCCTTTCTGTATTCACCTCGACGTCAAATCAAAAGCAAACACCCACTGAGGCATCAAAGGATCCTAACACACGTCTCACAGAGGGTCGTTTCTCCGCTTTTGTAGAGCTGCACTATACCATCCAACATACATATAGGAATCTGAATACAAACCTTGCTATGTATTTTGTACCACACAACTTTGCCAGCCACCCACACTCGTACCCTTCATCCCATTAAAATACCCATCGACCTCTAAATCTCCACTACTACACATGCGAGGAATTTTGAAAGAGCTTTTTCAACCGTGCCGTGCCACTTTCATTCATTCAGTCCTGCCCGCTCACACTTAAATACTGCAAGACATAAAAGCATTTATTAAAGTGAGAAAAAAAAATTAAAATCAAAAACATAGCATATACAAATTGGAAGATTTTAAAGTCGTTAAACTACAATATTTTGTAGATAAGTACAACTACAACCTGGTGTTTTAAGGTCAAGTTTGGCTTACATATTGGTGATTAAGGAGTAATTGGTAAAAAACAATATTGGCTAACTATAAATTGGAGTTCGGAAAATGAAAAAATAAATATCATGAAATTGACCTATATACTCTGAGAGAAGTGCGAATTGTATCACTAAAAAGATAGCTGCGCTACACGGCAGCCCAGAGGGATGCAAAAATAGGGATACAAAAAAAGACGAAATGAACATAAAATACAACGTAAGCGTAAATTGATTCTATGTAACATACCGTAGTCAGTACCTCAGAGTTTGATAGCTCGCATTGTCATTTTGTATTGCACATGCATAAATTAAAGAGAGTTGCAATTAGTGAGTATAGATGCATAATGTAAGAACTGGTAGATTTGCCTGGCTCGCTAGCTGGTGGGTATTTTGTTATGGAGTAATGTTCTGAAATTCTTAGGCGATAGTGTAGTGACGGGGGAGAAAAATACAGTTGGAAGGAGCAGTGTAGCAGTGTTTTCTTTTTTCAATTTTCGTCAATCGCATCCATAGGAATTTTATATGAGCCGTACGCCTGTGCACACTTTAGAGTCATACTCTGAATTTCTAACCTCAAGTTCTCTGGAAAATTATATTTGGATTCATGTGCTATAATCTCCACACAGATATTCCAGCTGAAGTCTCATAACAAATTCCCAGTATTCCCATGTATATTAATGAGAACCAAGGAAAAACTTTAAAACTTTTGTATTATGTGCTTGTATTATCTTTGATGTACATAGTATATACCAAAGGAACTTTAGACTTTAGGTTAGTAATGTTAATACGTTCACAAGCAAAAATGAATTGCATTTTCCTAAATCACACACAATAGAAAATATTTAGGAAGCTCTACTGTTTTTTCTTATTGGATTTTTTTACCATGATTTGCAAAATAATAATGTAAGATTTTTCCTTTTTAATCTCGCTTTCTCCCTACATATCCCCACTACGCTCTGAAGAAAGGGATTTAGTTGGCTTTGTCATAGAATAAATTTGAAACGTTGGGAAAATGTAAGTCTCATTTCACCGAGAATTCTATGCTCCACGTTCTACTTGAGAGGGTCTGTGATTTGATCTATAAGCACTAATAAATCCTCTCAAAAATATCCTTCCCATAAAGGTCTTCTTATCTTGTCTTTTGCCTTCTTGTTGGAGGAGAACATCACGTGAGCTCAACACACACAACCCATTAAATTACATGTTGCTTCCACAGAACCATTATTTGTATTGCTACTAAACATTATTTCAAATCCACGAGCTTTTTTTTCACGTGTAGGTACATAATTCATTATTTATAAAGACGTCGTCTTGTAGTATTTTTTCTTGTCCAGTTTTCCCGCTGTGTCACTCCCTTTTTATAATAGCTGTCTCAGATATTAAACTCTCCCGTGCCCTTGTGTGTGGTGCGAGTCTCGTGCTTTTGTTCTTCAACTCAAGCTTGGTGCTCTTGTTTGTGTGTGTGTTAGTGTTGTTTTGCTTTTCGTGTGTGTTGATGGTTGCATCGTTGGATGAAGGGAGCGGAATGGAGCAACTTAATGTCACAACTCTTATGACATGGCAATCCTCCTCTCATTATCAATAAAGCCCCCATGACATATTAATAAGAGCCTTGCATTACGAGATTGGATTTTAAGGTTTCGAACCAGTGCATTTATAATGCTTCCTCATTCCAAGGTAATTTCTATGCTTACTTTTTAATACATCGAATCCACATCATTTTCTATGCGAGGTACTTTCTTTGGAAGTTCGTCGTTTGGTAGACGGGTTGTTGAGATTGAGAGAAAGAGATAAAAGTTGAGGGACTTAATCTGTAACAGTGCCTTGTGCTACTAGAAATGTCAGACAAGATGCGTAGGTACCTTAATTTTCTTTCATAATGTGTGGACGTAGCGGTACTTGTGTGGTGCATTAGTGTAGGAATAATAGCAGTGTGAGGATGGGACTGCGGGACTGGGAAGGGGACTTTTTAAAGCCGGAGAAATCCGACTGCAAGGAGACTTGGGGAATACGCATGCGACTTCATGAAATTTTGGTTGAGTCGAAGTTGAAAGAATATTTTTGGAGAATGTTTGTAGAAGTTCAGTTTAGTCTGACGCGCGACGTGGAAGAAGAACGTCGTAAACTTCCTAGTCTCCCCGTCTCTCTTTCTCTCTTCTGATCGCCTGAGTTGGTGAAAGTTTGTGAAAAAGTGGTGTTTTCTTTCGTCGCTGAAATATCAAAATCGTAACCATCTGGTGACATGGATTTGTGTCGTGAGTTGTGATTGTGTTCCTGTTTTATTCATATTCTTTAACAAACTCCTTTATGGAACGTCGCCTATAACGTCTTATGCGGAAATCGTGATCTCTAGAAAAAAAAACAGGGGAATGAAAAACATCATGCGACGTAGAAAAGAGAGAAAGTTGGAGGGAAAACAAGGGGAAAAACGTGTTATTTTGGTGTTACCTCTCTGAGTTTTGTAAGAACTTTTCCTTTCTTTTTCGATTATGTTTTAAATATGAAAAAACGAAATCCTGTAAGATCTCCATCTGCCCTCAAATTAAAGCTCTCTGCAGGGAAACTGTGAAACATCTTGAAATACTCATTTGTGTAACTTGTGTAAACTTGTGTACGTGGAGTAGTGTAAGTTTGCAGAGTGTGCCTCAGTTTTAGTTCTTCTTCTTCAGTGTTAAGTTTGTGAAAAATCTGTGTTGTATTTGTGAGAGCAGAGTTTTTCAAATTCGTAATTTTCAACATGTTTAATCGTGAAATTCGTATAGACTGGATTTCTGTCTCTAGCCTCACTCTTGCTTTCGTTACCTACTTGAATTCCTTGAAAGCCGGATTTGTCTACGATGACAAGTGAGTGTCTCTTCATTTTTGTCTTTTAACATTTGTCTTTATCACATGTTGCCCATAACATGCTCCCACGCTCAAACACACGTACTTCAGTTCCACACCAACGGGTCCATTTTCATCAAAAGTTTAGTTTGTTTTTCATCCATAAGTCAAACAGGTGGTCTTCCTTAGAACTGCTCAACAACATAGTGCGCTTAATGAGTTTTGGTCTTTTAAAATATCTTTTTTTTAAACTAAAAAGCATAAAATTGCACTTATAAAGGTTTTTTCATTCACATTCTAAAATTTTACTCCAAATTTTGAGACTTGATTTTTAAAATTTTTGCACAAAAATAGATTGAAGTTTAAGAAACACAACAAAAATAAAATTTAAAAAAAATCATTTTCAAATTTTTGGTTGGGTAATTGTGAACTTTTTTAAAAAATATTTGAAAAAAATAAAAATTTGAAATTTTAAAAATTTTATGATTTTTGCATTTTTTACAATTGGTGATAGATTTTCTTAACAAAATTCCAAAAATCAAGTTTCAAAATTTTAAATGAAATTTAGGAATGTGGATGAAAAAACCATTACTCATAATGACACATGCAATTTAGGACCTTTTTCGTTTTTTCACAAATATTTTACCGACCCAACACTTAGTAAGCGCACCACGTTGTTAAGCGTGTCTAATTGTAAGGTATTTTTGATATTATATTCAAAAACAAAATATAGCAGAAACTTAATTCCGCTCTGATATGTTCATATGTTGGTGACTATTGCTTGTGAGTACACAGACAAAATCATTGGGGAAAAGAAATATAAAAAGGTTAGAGTGACTGACACGAAGAAAGTCCTTTTCCCTGTATCAATCCCTAGAATGTTTCATGCTTGCATTCTATGTACCTACATTTAGTTTCACATAAGAAATTATGTTATAGGGATGCAATCTCAACTTATTTACAAGGAGTAAAATTTGCATACAAACTTTACTTGTTCAACGCGGTAATATGTAGTAGTAGTAGTTGAATAGTACGCTGAAAGCATGTACCAAGGTAATTTCATTTTTAGGAAAAATGTACTTTTCCCGTTTTGCCAAATAATTCTTCAAATGAAGGTGCAGACTTGGTAATGATGAATGGAAAACTAGGCAAAATTCTAATGAATTCTGCATTATTAAACCGTAAAACACAGATCAAAATGAAGTGGTGATACGTGGTGAAAGTGGTTAATGGAGATGACATGTTATTGATGTTAATGGCTCCACACACTAACAACACGGAATGGAGTGAGAATGGCACTCCACTCCATCCAAACAGTCATGGTTCATTTTAGTTTGATTCCACAAGAGGCACTTCACCCAATACTTGTGAGCGTCAATGAGGTGCACAATAGTTTCACCACAACCACAAGACAAGGTATATATCGTCAGCGAAGAGGCAAATTTGACTATCTCCCTTTGGGGCTAAAAGCGAAACTGACTATTACCATTTTTTGCTAAAAGCAAAAATGACTATCTCCATTTTTCTCGAAATACCATTAAAAGAAGGCACAAAAACTATATGTACCAATGCAGCATGTTATAAAGTAGACGTTTTTGTTTAGGGGTCGTCCATAAATGACGTCACAAAAATTATTGCTTTCTCAGAAAACACTCCATTTATAAAAGCTTAGCTATCGCAAAGTTGTGAAACGTAATTATCATTTTATCATACCGCATCACATAACAACAAACAATAACTGAAATTAAGACTTTAAAGTCTTACTTGTGCTTGACAAAGTAAGAATTGGTAGAATTTTGAATGCTAGATCCAGCAGCGTAGTAATTTAGTTGTTGAACTGGTCACATTGTTAGTGACAGGTACAATGAGTGAAGAAATAAATATTCCGCGTTACAGAAATTTAACTACATACTAAATGTTAAAATTATATCACATTTATTTTCCGATCACTACAATATTTAACTCAACGTAAAATTCCATTATTACAATTCCCACTGACAACTAAACAGAAATGATGAATACAGAAAGCAGTAGTCACTAGAAAACCGCCAGCAGGAACATTAAACACTTGTTAAGTGGAAAACAAGAATCTAAAAATTTAAACGTTAACGCTGAGTTCAGTCAGTAAAAGGTTGACACATTGATTTAGATTACTAAAAGCTAATGATAAAATCAATAGCTAAAAATTTAAAAATTGTAATATTTATAATGGGTTGTCTATAAATAATTTCTGTCTATAAATAATGTCACACTTAGCGTGTGTGGGTCTTGTCTGGTATTTAAGACACGCCTTGTTACAGTTGAGCCGTTATAATGAGAGTAGGTAGGTTCTTGAAGAGCAATAATTTTTGTGACGTCATTTATGGACGACCCTTTAACAAAAACGTATGCTTTATAACATGCTGCATTGGCACATATAGTTTTTTTTCCTCCTTTTTATAGTATTTTGAGGAAAATGGAGATAGTCATTTTCGCTTTTAGCAAGAAATGGTAATAGTCAGTTTCGCTTTTAGCACCAAAAGGAGATAGTAAGATTTGCCTCTTCGCTGACGATATTATTATTGCACTGTACTATAGACTGCACTGGCTGGATACTGAAAAAACTGAGATCGAAGGGCAAAATGAAAACTGGGATAAACCTCATGATGATAAATGAGTTTTTATCGCAACTTTCTTTTTTCTCAATCATCAAAAAAAGTGCAATGTCGCCTGCATCTTATTATTATGTTCTGGAAATAATTCTAAACGATGTCGTCCCAATATATGTACAATATTTTCTACCTAATTATATGTATATGTACTAATATGTAGTTGAACTAGGCTAGAATTGTGTATGTAACATTTGTATGCAAAATTAGTACACGGATTGAGTGAGCACTAGTGAGCGTGAGCACGAGGATTCAATTTCTCCGAGTTGCATTTTTGAACAAGAGCAAGTCTCTAAAAATACTTCAGATGGAAACATGTGGCTGCACATGAAATGACAAATTGACACGCAAACTTGTTATGTCAAACGTTATTCGAAGTTGCGTCACGCAATCTGCAAAAAGGTACCACTACCACATTTTCTGCCAAAGTGGACGGGCTTGTTATTGTTGATAAGCGTGCAATTGTGGACGGGTCTGAGAAGTAGAAATTTTAATAGTGAACAGGGTACACTAATACAAGAAATACGGTATATGAATAAATGCACTATAGGTAACATTTAAAAAAATAACATGGTGCGATAAAAAAGGATTGATAATTAGTGTAGTGTGTTTTATTGCTTTGGATTCTGTGTACTAAAAACATCAACCAAATCAACTCCATCATTTCCATGATAAGACAATCTGCAGTGCCGTCAAATATATACTTTCTTATCAACATTATTTACTAATCTTGGCAGCTAAAGAGCTAACGAGGTGCAAGGATCAGAACAATGCAGACTAGCGAGGGAGTGGTATAGGAACCACCAGGCGACCTAAAATCGCACAATATAAATTGTTTAAAAAAATACAGATTAAAAAACTAGGAGTAGTGCAAATCGTAGTTTAGAATCAAAATTTTGAATTGCTGCAAAATAGTAAAAAGCATAAAACCGTTGGTCATTAAATAGACGCCTATTTACATAAATTTTTAGTTCTTAATTGTGGATTTAAGCTACAACAAAAATCATAACAACTTTGTGAATAACTCATTTTGTTTTTACTGTGTCTTAATGGCAAGCGTAATAGTAACGCCAGTTGTAAATAAATATTTACTTTCTTCTTCTTATCAAACACTGTTAAAAAATGTAGCTTGTACGCACACTTAAAGGAATAAAAATGTATCTCAATATGGCCCTCACCTAATAACTATAAAAATTAAATGTTTTAACAAATTCATGCTTTCAATCAAATATGCCTATTCTGAAATACGAGTTGCAATACCCCAAATGTTCCACACATTATCTTTTTAGAATAAATTATATTGGGTGATTTAAGGTGGTACATACTGTGGTTACCTTTCCTTCGTTAACATAGCATTTTAGTCCTTTAAAAGCTAGGGTTCTGAGACATAATTATATAACATCGCCTCCAAAACTTTGTTTTCGAAATTGTTAATACTTAGACGTCACCAAGCCAGAACGAAGTATGTTTTCGTGCTTTACTTATTTATTGATTATTTGCAGTCGGGCCATTCTTTCAAATCAAGATATTTTGCCAGAAACTCCAATCGCTGGTATCTGGACAAATGATTTTTGGGGAACTCCGCTCTCTCACAGTGGCTCACACAAATCTTTTCGCCCACTCACTACTCTTTCCTTCCGTCTCAACTACTACTTCTCCGGATTTAATCCGTGGTCCTACCACGTGACCAACGTGGTTCTCCACACCCTCACAACTTGGCTTTTTGTTCGAGTGGCGAGAATCATTTTTCAATCCAACGCTTCCGCGAGCACCGCAAGTAGTAGCAGTAGCAGTAATGTCAGTAATAGCAACAGTAGCAGTAGTAGCATTAACCGAAGTTACAGTGGTAGCAGAAAAATCCGGAATCGAAAAATGGCAGTTATTGTGTCCTCACTCTTCTTCGCCTGCCACCCAATTCACTGCGAAGCTGTTTCTGGGGTGGTGGGCAGAACAGATGTGGGCTCCACTGGATTTGCACTCTCTGCATTCCTCATCTACGTAAGTCATGTAAAATACCGAGAGAAACAGAAACATCATCACAACTGTGATCACGATCCGGCTCGAAACAACAGATGCCCTATCTGCGTCCTACAAAGGAAATTAAACAATAAGAATGATCATCAAAATTCTGCCCAGATGCCTCACTCGTCAGGATCATCTCCTCATCACCACTTTTACTTCAGAAGCATCACATATCTTGTCATCTCCATCATTTTGGCAGCAGCTGCAATGTTCACCAAAGAACAAGGAATCACAATTCTACTCGTTTGCGCTACTTACGATCTGGTGCGATCAATTATTCGGGCCCGGCAATTTCAGGTATTCACACTACAACTACTACAACATAAGTACTCTCTCTCAATTCTCTCCAACCTTTCTATCCGCTTTTCCTCCAGTATCTAAAAATACAATGTTTAGTAACTGCTTTGGAACTTTAATCCTTTTTCTCTGTTTAACTTTGGGCTTTAATTTTAATTACTTTGCTGTTCGAAAAACGATGAAAGAAGAAGACGCACTTATTTCCTATTTGGTAAAGAAACTACAATGTAAAGAGACGAGGCGATTCATGAAATGAGGCTGCAACCCGTCAATGTTATGTGCATATCAAAAGTTACAAAACTTCTTTTTCATCTAATTCAAGCTAAATTAAGGGCCTTGTCTGATTTTTCCCATGAGTCCTTGATCATTATTACTTTGCTATTTGATTTTCTTACTTCTTTGTATACCTCTGCTTCCCCTTTGATTATTTTCCCCACCTTAACTTTCACTCAACCAATGGCAACTAATTAGTCATATTACGTGAGTTACTAACAAGCGGAAACCTAGTATAGTTTTGTATGTCAGTCTAAATCATCAGTTTATTCCATATAGTCGAGGGTCAGATATTTCTACTCCAATTATTATATTCCTGTCATAGTTCAGAGTTACCTTGTACGTGTTGGAAGAATTAAGCCAATGTTTTTCTTTCGCTGTGTACCGTAAGAAGATAGACGAATACTCCCGAATTCAGGATTTAATACATAGAGCCACATTTATTAGTGTTTTTTTTCTTTTATTTCACTTGGGAGAAAAACAAGAAGAAAAATTGAGGAAAATAAGTCGTGATTTGATTACAGGTTCACTGGCGGAGATAAAGCACAGGGCAGTGCTTCAATCTTTAATTGAATTGAGAGTGGAAGTTGTACGTGTACAAAAAACTTGTTTTATGCTCAATGGGCAGCCGGAGGAAGTAAAAGTTGTCTATGTCTATTTTTGAGAGTCTTGGATCAGTTTTCATTATAGTACTGTTTGGCTCTGGCTCCTTTTTAGATGCTGAGCTAAAGATTAAATTTTATGGGTCTTGTCTATGTACGTAGCAAGTAGACATAATTTTCCGGGTCTAATTTTACACATTAAAATTATACAGAGAAAACTTTGGATTAGGATGTGGATTGTGCATTGAATAGTTTGGCACAAAAATTTAAAACAATTTAATTTGAATGTGTTTATCCAGGCAGAGCCAACAATGCGAAAACTAGAATGCTCTTCTAGTGTGATGATCTTAGGAGTTTGTTTTCTCGCACTCTTCCACCTCCGACTGAGTCTCATGGGCGGATTCGAGCCACCGAAATTTTCCAAGGCGGATAATCCCACAGCCCATCATCCAAATGTGTGCACAAGATTCGCTACGTTTTTATTTCTTCCGGTTCTTAATGTGTTCCTCCTCGTCTACCCTTACAGACTCAGCTACGACTGGTCCATGGAGTCGATTCCACGAGTGGAGCACGTCTCCGACCCACGCAACGTAATCACAGTGCTTTTTTATTTTTTTCTCGTTCGACGAATTATCTCAAGTTTTCGGTGTTTAATAAGTAAATCAGTGAAGTCCGAAACTGGAGAGAGTCAAGTTGGCATGAGTCAAAGTCCACTTAAAAAAAATGTGTTGTGCAGAGTTTGCTGGCTGAGTTTACCAAACGACAAGTGCAGCAGGAGTAAAAATAACAATTCTATCACGTGTCCTTCACAGGTCCCTACGTCGCCTGGTGGAATACATCATCAATCTCAAATCCGCTCTCAAAAACAATCTAGACATTGCAAATTGAGTGCTTCAAACAACAGATTGTCGAGAGCTTTAGAAAGAGCATTAAGGAGACAAGGATCGTCGTTTTCACTCTCGTGTGGAGATCAGTTTCCAATCTCCAATCCATCGTCATCAACATTATCATCGTCTTTGTTTGACTCATCATTAGCCAGCGAGCACGGTGCCTTTCTCCTGGTACTTGCCTTCCTCATATTTCCATTTCTACCTGCTACAAATTTATTTTTTTACGTCGGCTTCGTAATTGCGGAGCGAGTGCTTTACATGCCTTCCGTAGGATTCTCACTACTCGTTGGCCACGGCTTCCTTAAACTGTGGACTCGCTCCGAGAGACAGTCCCGACTCCAAAGACACTTGCTGGTCACTGGTCTTTGCGTCACTCTTTTACTTCTGTGCGTGAGAAGTGTGAGACGAAATGAAGACTGGCGGGACGAAGAGAAACTCTACAGCTCAGGCATCAGTATCAATCCTCCGAAATCCTTAGGCAACCTGGGCAATGTTCTCAGTAGTCAAGGACGGACGTCGGAAGCGGAAGTAGCCTATCGACAGGCTCTTCGCTTCCGCTCCAACATGGCCGATGTCCACTACAATCTGTAAGACTTTTGATTTTATTTAAAAAATAACTTAAGTTTTTGTTGCAACCCATTGAAACTGCTCACTCTCATGGAATTTCAAAATATTCAACAATTTCATTCTAGAAAGACAAACATGTGCAGGTCATGAGTCTTTTCCTATTTACTACGCGTAATTGAGTAGTAGTACTAGTAGCCAGTTGTGTAATTATAGGTAAGGCGCGATAATACAAAATAAACTCGAGCCACCACTATTGGCTTTTAAAATTACAGGCTACTAAAATTGTCTTCCAGCAATGGAAGGCAGGCTGGCTGAGTGGCTCCGTTTCTGACCGGCAATCAGATTAATCGAATTCGATTCCTGGTAGTCTTATTCCTTTATTTTTAGTAGTCTTTTTTAAAAAAAAGTAAAATAGGTGAGAAAATCCTATACAGCGTGAAATCACAAGTTGTGACTCGCTAACAGTAGACAAAGCAAACCCTTGGCTTGTACTACATAGTATTCGTATATTATTCGCTTTCAAAATTGACGACACATTTACCCTTTACTCATTCCTCTAGTAGCCAGTTGTTACTTTTTAAAAGCGAATTTCGCTGGTGAAGAAGCTATATCATTACATGTATACACAAGTACTTTCTAAGCTCGAAGCTCTAATGCCTCCCAGTCTTGACTGAGTACTATGCAGTGCTTAAAATTCCTGTTACTTCATAAGTAGTTTTTAGGCTTTAAAACTAATCCAAAAAGCATAAAGTACATGTGCAGCACCATTAGGACGTGACAGAGAGACGGGAGCTGAGAGCTTGACAGTTGAAAAAAAGGTGTGAGTGAGTAATTGAGCTGCTTTAAATTGCAAAATTTTGTATTTGTTGCAGGGGCCTGGTTCTGGAAGGGCAGGGAAGACTGGATGAGGCATTGACGTCCTATAGATCCGCCATTCATTTTCGACCTCTACTCGCTCGTAAGTGTAAACAAGGTTTTCCCTTCTTGAATTTTTTAAATTTCAGTCTCAGCGAATGTCATAACTCCGGCCACAACGTATTTTTAGTTGCATATCCCCTGTAAAGAAGTATTTTTGCCTAAATCCAGAACTAAAACAATTGCTGCCGAAGTCCGTGCGTTTCTTGAAAGTACTTTTATCAGGCACCTATAATCAGGTTTTTTGTTTTTTTCCCTCTTCACAGCGGCCTACTTGAAAGCGGGTCAAGTTCTAAGTCGTCAAAAGAAGACGCGGGAAGCCATGGAGCTGTACGAAAGGTGCTTAAATTTGACGAAAGAAGGAGTCAGGGACTTAAAGATGCACATCGAAGCCAAAGTCGCTGCACAACTCCGCTACGGCAAGCTCCTCGTTGAAGAGTATGATGATCCGAGAACCGCCATTGGAATCTACCGTCAAGCAGTCAAGTTGATGCCACCAAACTTTTCCCAAGCTCAGGTCGATATTTAGGTTATTTACACATTATTTTGTATGCAGTTCAGTGAAAAGCACAGTTTTTTGTGACCTCCTTGCATTCTAAATATGCATATGTATTTTCTTATCTATAAAATCCTGAATTTGCAAGGAGAGATAGTAAAATTTTATTTACAACTGGCGCACTATTACGCTTGCCATTAAGACACAGTAAAAACAAAAAACATTATTTACACGTTAATTATGATTTTTGAATAACAAACAAAAACATTATTTTAAATGATCAACTTGAAATCAACTTTGTGATAAATTCATATTATATAAATGATTGTGGGCAATTCGGCATGATCCTCGAATTGTAGCAACTACGATTTCTTCAATAATTTTTGATGGAAGACGCAATTCTTTGCGAAATGATTCAAAGAATTCTGTTATAGTGCCCCTAGCTCCAACGAGAAGTCCAACCACTTCCAACTTCTTCAGTTTGTACTTGTCCAGAAAGTAAGGAATGCAAGGGTTTTAATGCGCCTGCTTTTCTATATTAACTTCTTCCGCTTGACTACATGACTGCTCCATACGTATTGTCGGATCCAGAATGTACCCTGACAGTAAATCTTTTCGCCAGCAGATAATGTCAACCCTTTTTGAAGCGCCATCAGTCACTTCTTCATGCACAATCCAACCAAGCGTTTTCAAATGATTAGCAATAATAGTTCTAACTTCATGATGTCTAGTATTTCTCAGTAAGCTTCCCACATGGCATTTCCCTAGAACATGAGCAAGGGTTTCTTTCTCTTTGCAGTGCCTGCAAAGGGATGATTCTAGCGAACGACCTGGAATTGCTTTAACGGGATAAACATTAGCAGACATTTTTAATGTATTTAACCACTCTGAAGACGTTAAGCCGCATTTGTCAATAATGATTCGATTTCCGTACGGACACTCTCTATACAATTCAACACCTTGTCCTCGAAGAGGAAAAGAACACCATTGATCATACTCTTGATTCCTCAAAATTTCCCTTAATATCTTACTAGGTTTCGTTTTAGGACGTGAATCCAGCATAGGCTGCACTTGATCCTCATTAAGTTGCAAAGCTGCAATGCAGCTTTTCATTTCGGACTTCAAATCTTTAACAAATGGTATATATGGGTCATTGCAACTTAATAGAACA
Source organism: Dicyrtomina minuta (assembly GCA_949802685.1). Classification (NCBI taxonomy): domain Eukaryota; kingdom Metazoa; phylum Arthropoda; class Collembola; order Symphypleona; family Dicyrtomidae; genus Dicyrtomina; species Dicyrtomina minuta. Next base: position 156,400,087 of record OX461808.1, on the reverse strand, counting down.
ACACAAATGTTGTAGTGTTGAATAAATGCTTCCCAAGTAGATCTCATAATTTGAAGACCCCTACACTTTTTCGAAGTGTACAACAATGCATTAGGAGAATCATGAGGAATAGCAAGGATATCTTTGACAGCACTTCGAATTAACTTATCCAAGTCTTCAAGAAATTTTTTAGGCAATTTGTTTAAGGGGGCTGTTTGCAATGAATAAGTAAGACATGGCCATAAATATTGATTATTAACGGCAATCTTTTGATTTGGAAATAGCATGGGAGTCCCAACTAAATTCTGCAGATCTTTGGTAAAATTCTTGATTGAAGAAGCAGGATCAAAGGAAATTTCATTATTAAAATTAACACCCAGATACCTTACCGTTTCTTCTTTCTTGATGGACTCAATGATGTTATTATCATCAACAACCAGCGGCTCTTCGCATAACTGTCCTTTTACGATGTTAATGACTTTACATTTATTTATGTTTATGTCATACCCAACCTTGTTAAAGTTTGCAATGGCTATCTTTGTTAATTCACGGGCTCCTTGAATAGAACCAGAAACGAGAGCAATATCATCAGCAAAACCTCTTCCTGTTACATTAGGAACATCGTTGTGTAAGTGGAACCCATAGGCATCACTGACTTCACGTTCATTGAGTTCTCTGAGCACATGGTCGATAGAAATATTGAACAATTGAGGGGAGAGGGGTGAACCTTGAAAAACTCCTTTTTGTACTATTATAGGTTTGGAGATTCCTTTACCTGTTTGGATTTGAGCTTCATTTTCAACCATCAAGCACAGAATGAGGGATCTAAGAGTAGAAGGCATCAACTTAGCGTTTAGCATGCTGCAAGTATGCAAATGGGAGGTTTCTTCAAATGCTTTACTAACATCCAAGAAAACAACACAGCAGTCAATTTTTTCCTTTTTTGCTTTTTGTAAACAACCATTAACAATGGAAGTGTTAATAAAGGTACCAGGACACTTAGAAAACCCAACTTGATTTGCATTAATTTGCACATGAGCCTGAAGTCGACGGTCTAATATTCGCTCGATTATTCTCCGAAGTATAGAGCATATAGAAATTGGACGCCAATTACCTACATCAGTTTTATCTCCTTTTTTATGGATAAGAATAGTCCGAGCTTTACGAAAACTGTCTGGAACAATTGTCCACATCTCCATAATAGAACCAATCAGGGCAATAGTTTTAAAACATGCACTATCTTTTATGCTCCGAATTGCAACTCTATCCAAACCACTAGAAGAATCTGAATTAATACCTTGTACAGACTGTTTAACCTCACCTTCACTAATTCCAGAAACATATGACTTATCTAATTCAGCTTGCTCTTCCTTGGTGTATTCAGGGGAGTAGTCCTCCAGAATTGAGTTATTAGGGACGCCCCATCTAGCGTTGTAAGATTCATAAATAGAGTCCAGAGGAATTGTACAGCTAGTTGAAGCAAAAGATGATTTTAACAACATTCTGACAGCCTTACGACGCGAATAGCGATAAAGATGTTGGAGTAGCTCAAAGTTATATTTTTCTTTTCTTTTTTCTCTATCCCTCTTGGAGGATCGTTGAGGATTCGATGTATTGGAGTAATCTTTTTGGGAATTTACAAAAGTTTCTCTTCTCTTACGAGCATCAAATTGCTTTCGTGCCGGATGCTTTGGTCCAGGAAGAACATCTTTTGATTCTTTGATTATAACCGCAAAGTGTGCAACAACATCAGAAAATTCAGTACGACTAGGCTGTAACTGCAACATTGCCTTCAGTTTTTCATCAACTGCTAAAATTTTCTTTCTAATTTCTTTCATTTCATTAGACTCAACAGCACCATCCCCATCCATATCCGCATCTTTACTATTAGGTTACACATGCCATCTTAAAACGGGAAAAAATGAACTGTACGGACTGGAAAAGGTCTTTATGTGCGACAGATGAGTTGGAGTTGGATTAGCAGTGAATAGTAGGATAGTGGTCACTGAGGCACGGAGGCGCCAGAGCATGACTCAAGTGAACAGTAAAAAAATGTTAGGAATAAAATAAAACTCGGGAGGCATAAAAAATGCGCCCTATCTCTGCGTTCCAGACCTCATCTGGTATGTGGCATTTGAATTGTAAAAATCCAGCGTTTCGCTTTAGATTTTTGCCCTGGGTCCTAAAGGAGATGCTGAGCTTACAGCAAAAATTGGTCCTATTAAAAGAGCAGAACCGTACGGTTGCAAAAAATAAATATGGTCCAGACATTTCAAACTGTTTATTGAAACATTAAAGACAGTTTCTAAATATACAATTTCAAAAATACTACTAACCTAGTTATGACAAACGCTCCCAAGCAACATAGTCCCTTGTTATAATTTTGTGATTTGTGTACAATCATTTGTTTTCTTTGAGGTTGATCACATTTCTGAGCCAGGCATCGTTTGTTCACAGGTTACATTTGTTACTAAATTGACCTGACCCTTTTGTAATTTCTGGGCAGCAATTTCTTGTCACTAAAATTTATCTCACCTATTAGTACAATGTGTCAATTGTGCTGTTATTTCTGTACAGTGCTTTGCTGTAACTATTTGCCGCACTCATTAAAATAAAGTCATTAGTGGAAAGTTTGAATTTGTAAGTAAATGAGCGCAGTTGTAGGTTGACAGTGTTTATGTTCTGCTTCCGCCCCATAGAGATTTTCAATGTTCGAGTTTACCTGCGTCTTGCGAGGTCTTATGTATCTTATGATTTGTCTTCTCCATATTTCATGAATATGTGAAATAAATGCTACGCAATTGTGTCATTTAGACTGTTTCATTCGTTCCGCTGCTTTCGCACTCCTCCAAATAATTCCCAGCTTTAATATTTCTCTGGTCCACCAACATTCATATTTCCAATACAACTGCACATAATGTCAAAGCATGTAACCATAAAATTGGAAATAATAAAATTCTGCGGATTTGCTCAGACTGTAAAATATTATGTAGTCTGACGTTCCGTCTGGTTTTGTACACTGTAGGTGGGAGAGAGACCTACTGCATGTGGCTCTTCAAATCGGTACTTTACAAACGAGTACAATTCAAAACGTCCATAAAAACATGAGACTGTATTTATTGCACACTTTCTTTCTCCCTGAAGCGGCAGAACACTTGTTCAGAATATTTTCCATATTGAATAGATGTATGTTCAGATGTTCCCTTAAAATTCCGCTGGATATGAATTTACCTTTTCTGACAGGGACGGTAACGGTAGTGGTTCGGTGCGGTGGTCGGTCTCACAGGTTTAAATTCATGACAGAACTGCCGCCGTTAGTTTATCAGCACTCACTCACTCACAATTCAACTCCAATCCCTGTTTCTAAAAGTGTCTTTTTTGGGAGAATACAGACTGCTTTGTAGTATATACATAAACAAATAAAGTTTTAACGTAATGTTTAGGCTGCATAACATGATTTAACTCCAGCCGTCGTTCTCGTTTGTATCGATCTATTTTGAAACATATTCTCTGCCACGACTTAAGAAATACAATAATCGATTTATTATATCATCATGACAGTAATTCAGTAGATGGACTCTGCGCAAAACCCCTTCACTTGCTTCTTTATTTTACACACGGAAGGAAACGTAACAGATGCTTCACATTTTTAAACGGACACACAATGAAACTTGGTAGCACAGTCAGTGTTTTAATAATACTACATTCTGGTAATAGTTTTTGCTACAAAGGAAAGGACTAGTGAAAATTGTGTTTCTCTATGCTGTCCCTTTCACTTTCACTGAAGGCAGGACATTTTGATTTCGTTTGTTTATTTCAATCTTCTTTTGTGCTCGTAATTCCACAGAGTATCTACACTGCAATGGGGGAAGCATTGTCCCGCGTTGGTGAAGCCTCTGAAGCTGAAGAGTGGATTAAAGAAGCACTCAAGACCAAACCTGATCACATTCCAGCGCATCTCACCTACGGAAAAATGCTCGCCCGTAATGTAAGTCCATTCTTTTCAATTTAAAGATTTTCTCAAGAAAAGAAACCCACACAAAAATTTATCTTGGTGGTGTGTTCATAAATATAATAATGTAAAAGTAATCTTCTCTCTCCTGATCCCTTTCCTCATAAAAGCTTTCCTTTTTATCACCATCCTTTCGCATTCTGTCAGACTTGACACAAATGTGAAAATGTAGAAACTACAAATAGGCCGTTTTGTTTCTTGTGTTTACATGTACGTACATAGGAAACAAGGCTTCTGGAGGCTGAGAGTTGGTTTAGATGCGCCAAGAGAATTGCACCCGCCGACGTGGCTGTCTATCAGCATTACGGTGAGGCGGAAATTTGTAAAAGAATTTATCATTCTTCCCATTTTTTTCATATATATGTATATGTAGCCAGTAATCTGTGATTTACACTTCAAGGTTCATATATTGAATTTAATCCACATTACCTAACCTATATAAAAAGATTTAGTGGGAAAATCATGCGCCAAAGTTTAAAAAAATTGATTTTTTACAACATTCTTATACTCTTTTTATTTAATTGTGCATATGTATTAAAGTGTCAACAAATCATAATTGTAGCACGGAAGTGAAAATTAAAAATGTAAAATAAAATTACTGTGTATACGACATTTAGGTCAATTCCTGGCAAGTCAAGGACGACATTTAGAAGCTGCTCAGTCGTATGTAACTGCAGACGCTTTAACTCCAAATGATTACGAGATCGCAGTTGGTGCGGCGAATGGCTGGAGGAAGGCAGGTGACAACCAAATGGCTCAGGTTTACTACGAAAAAGCTGTTGCTCTGCGGCCTCAGGTGAAGTTGACTATTATTTCCGAGCCTCATTCAACGTATTTGTAGAAAATATGTCTGTCGTCGTAAAAACATTAGCAAGTTTGTGGCCAAACCATAACCCCTAACGCGTGGGCGTCCCTTCCGCCTCATGCCTTAACTGTGATCTAATTGTATGTTTATTTTGTAGGAGGCACGAGCACATATGAATTTAGGAGCCATTCTCCATCTAAACAGAAAATATGCGGAAGCTCAACGTAGATATTTAACTGCTCTTCATTTTAATCCACACGACTCCATGACTCTGGAGAATCTTAAGAAATTATGTCAACTGCGAGGTTTAAAGAAATTGTCCCTTTCATCCTGTACTCAGTATGTGCAAGGAGGAAATTGAAAGAATGGTTTATCTAGTGCTGCAACAGAGCGTCAAGACTTGAAGATTTTACAATGATTTTTGTTTCCGTAATTAATGTAATTAAACATTCCCAAATTTTTAAATTGATCTGATATAATTACCTAAGTTAAAAACTATATAGACTAACTAAGGTGATGAAGAATGTATGATCTCTCCTACAACAATAATAACTATAGTTAAAGACACGAAATACTACGGTGACAGATGTTTGTTGTGGGAAAATTATAATAAAAAAAAACAAAAAAATAGTTCTTGACAAAGTAGGCTTGTGTGAGTGTATGTGACGACGTCGTCGACATAGCTTGTGTTAAAGCAGTAAGAGATGTAGGGAGAACTAATTGAAGTTTACATTTTGAGATATCGTGAATCAATAAATTATTGAATATTTTTTAATTTGATGGGTTGTGTGTTGATGATGGAAATATAATAAGCTATAAAAAATGAACCTATTGAGTTTTTCCTGAAAGTGAAAGTGTATGACAAATTTGTCGCCTTTAAAATGGATGCTATTCTAAATAAATAAGACATATACGAAGAAGAACTTTTTTTTACGACACGCATCTCTGTGGATGATTTATTTATTGCATTGACACGTGGAACATGCTCTCAACAGGATGAAATTCATATGGCATATAAAATGTATGTTCGTTTGTGACACTTACAAGGATGTGGTTTTACATGTTACCCGCCAATTTCAAAAAGCCATATATACAAAAATCAGGCTACTTTTAAATAGCAGGGATCTAAAGTAACTCGAATGCATTTTTCGTTGTTCGGTCAGAATAGCCAACCAAAGTTTAAATTTTAATACTTTGCCGCTCTGTAACTTCTACAGTTCTCATCCAATTTTGACAAAATTTGATGTTTTCTAACGCTTAGACTTATTTCTGAAACTTATTTCCAGAATTCTTCAAAATTCAAAAATTTTCATTGTTTTGATAAAATTTGGAGAAAACACTATTTTTAGGGCCTCATTTTAATGACCAATTTTTTCAAAAAAATGAAAATTTTTGAATTTTGAAGAATCCTGAAATTACAACGGCAACTGTGGACAAACGGCGCAATTTTGGAGCGAGCTGTTTTAGGGTTGCAGTACACTCGGGTGACTTAGGTGGATCAATCAATTCTGGACAATTGTTTTTAAATCGGAGCGTAACACCTGGCGTGGTTCCCTCCTTAGTATGATACACACCTTAGTTTTAAACTTAATTTTAATTTTTCTGAACCTGGATCTCCAAAATTTAAATAAAATCTCGATTGATTTTTATATCACTACAAATTATCAAATTTTAAATACGTTTTAAAATAAAGAACAATACAAATTCACACTGTTTGAACCTCCAAAGTATTTATTTCCTTTCATGTTGTTTCCGTCAGTTAAAACATTAAATAATCAACCTTGTATTGTTATTTATTAATAAATTGTCATATAACGGTTAACGGTAACAATTTTAACTAGTGCTCGCTGTGTGATGTTCGCCTGTAGTCTCTTCCTTGGGAATTGAATACATTCATTTTCACATTACATTTAGCTGCTTTTCCGTTAGAAATTCTCCCTCTCGCTCTCTCAGCGTTCACCATACAAACAGAAAACATACTAGGCTATAATGCGTGGCATTTTTCGTTATAACATACTGAAGGGTAATGTACCCTAAAGCTCTAACTCAGCTGGAGCTTGAGATGAACATGAAGGAAAGTACATTGAGTCTTTCCACCTCACTTCCTCTAGATCCACAGGTTTATTGTCTATTACTATTACCACTGCAACCAACGAAGCAAAAACCAATGTGAGTGCGAGTCTCTCGTGGAACATAGCTTTAAGTTTGCTTTCACCTTTCTTATTTTCCAAAAGCTTTTTCCTCGTCTGCCCATAATACCAATTACTTTTACCAACTCAGGAGTAAGCGTTAGCGGATTAGGCACAAATAAATTAAAAATAAGTGTGCGGGCAGTAAAATGCAACATATTACTATATGCATTATGAAGTCTTAGAAGAAGTTTTGACAGATCTGGAGCATTGAACCGCTTAACGCCTCGCCTAGTCTTCCATGTTCCATGTGTTCAGATTTCAGATACATGTGAAGCTGGTGCCACTTCTATATACGGCTGAACGCATTCGGGTTTCTCAATACTGGATATTCGAAACCTGTCTAAGCCATTTGTTTCTATGGAACTTGATTTTCAAAATTTACGTAAGAAGCAAGTGATAACTTATAATTACATGTGTTCGTTTTGATTATAAACATAATCGTAGTACCTTAGACATAGTTCATAGTACCAACATAGAGCATCCTGTACAGACACAGGCACAAAGACGATCCATTTTTCCCAATGATTTACTTGTAATTTTCGTCTAAAAGTCGTGCGCTCTTTTGCATCGCTATTCACTCTTGTTCTTGCTCTCTATCTCTATCCCTCTCCATTTTTTTCTTCTTCCTTCTCGTGCTCGAACTGATAAGTCCCATAAATAGATATTTGCATTTGCTTTAAAATCTTTTCAAGAAAATTTGCTATTTGAGGCGCAAATTTCATTTCAGCATATTTTTAGAATAAATATTACTTTGTTCTTATCTTTTTCTTGCACACTCCTTCTTAAAGTTAGCGTCTTTATTCATGAATCTTTTAAAGAAAAGCATTGCGTTGAGTTCAATGGATCTCTTTATCCTCATGTCCTCATTAATTCCTCTCCGTTTGACTCACATTCAGCTCCATGTTGTTCTCTGCAAGAGACCCCTTGAACTTCCATGTAGCACTTTTACATTTCCAAAAATATTCCATCCAATACGAGTAGTCTAATTTTTACAGATAGATCCGGATACATATACGGTTGACTGAAAACAGGGTTGGGAAGAGATGAAATGAATGGGATGACGGAGACGGAACTCCTAGAAAATGTCATTCCTGAGTGGAAATGGGTCCAAATTGGATTCCGACGAGATTGGCTGGCAGCTGGCAGCGCTCAAGTACTCGTGTGTGAAGAACCAAAATTGCTCATCTAAATTTTCAGCTTCAAATAAAATTCACTATCTACAAAACTTGTCAAGTGTCGCGATCTTGAAAGCATTTAAATAGGGCATTTTACGCACCTATAAAACACAAAACAATGAAATATTTTGCAATTTTCACAAGCAGGTAAATTGAACATTTTGCAATTTGCGAAAACAGTTTGATAAAAAAAATTGCATTGTTTAACGAACAAGTCAATATAGTATTTTGCACCATTCAAACAACTCGTCATTAACAGTTTTACAGTTTAGGCATCTTTTCGTTTAGTGCTTTTATGAAATAAATCACTTTGATTCTTAGCTTAAATTGGATATGGGTCATTTTGATACTTCACTGACGATATGTATTTAGGTAGTTTCTCTCTATTTACTTTTTAAGTTATACTGTACTTATAGTTCTTTCCTATAGATGCAACCACAAAACCTACCTAGCATCACTCTCATGTTCTCATCCATGCCTACTAACTTTTGTAATTCATTTACACGACCATGTAAGGTGATGGACACAGGATGACTAGATTATTCGTAGATAGTTGAAGTAGGGATCAGTCGCGTTCATTTTATAGGTAAAAAGATGAGGAGCCGGATGGAATCCTGGTTACAACTTCTTCCCGCATTTATTTCTCTCTTTGTACGTATTGCATTGCAGTCGTCTAACCCTCTCATAATGAAATCATTATGAAGTCTGTGCAAATGTGATCTTAACATTGCAGGGTTTTGTCTAAAAAATTACTGACAAACTCCAAGCATTCCTTTTGCATATAGGACAGTCATGAATTTCCAAATTCTAATCATTATGAAAAACAAAGTCCAAAGCAAGTTACTTCTTACTACCCACCCACTTGTCTTCTATGATATTGTAAACAATTAAAATCTTTAACTCAAATACTGTGTAATTTTCTCATTTACATACAGGTACTGTATTCACTCTAAAAAGGCACCGTCACAATGTTCTAGACTGAGAGTTAGTGAAATTCACTCCCTTGGATACTCACCAACGGATTCTGTGCGTCCCAGTGGATTTACGTATTGTATCCATTCACAAAAGAGTGAAAGTGATACCCTACCATTACTTACAATTTAAGTTTAATAGAAGTCAGGCCCTTGCGTACAGTACAGTAAAGTGCATGCATCAGCAGCCACAAATTCTCAGCGGGTTCGGGTTTCACGTTTTCCAAATCCAGATCCATTTAACATCTGCACAAAAAGTGAAGCCAGGCAGATGAGATGAGTCACATAATCTGAGAGTGTTACTCAGTTTATGTTGTGACTCCATGTTTTAATGCGTAGCTTAAACTCTCAAACTGAAGTCAAGTTTGACTTTTGAGTGAAAGTCAAAGTATACTGAGGCTGTCGATACATATTTGCATACAGTGCAGTGACGTCGCATAGAGAGACTGCTTTGTAGTATATACGTAGCACATTGCATACGTATCTACGAGCTACATATTGGGACTCGGGGTTTCCATGAAAACGTTAGAATGAATTATTTGGTGGACTATGTATCCTATGCTCTACATAACTGAAAAATTCTAAAAGCTTCTTCCACCCTTGCTCTTTTCTTTAAGGTGTACAAACCGAAAGGGACGGTTTGCATCTGTGATCATGGTAATTAACTTGATATACAGAATCCTCAACTTCCATTATACACATGCATACTGGATGGAGTACTTTACGAAGCTCAGCTCATGTCTACAGTCAGTCGTACATTATTAATGGCATGCTTTTGGGATTTCATTTTCCATTAGAGTCACTAGCACTACAACGAAAACTCTGTCCGCTCATTCTGGTTAGGCCTATCTCTGTCTCTTGCTTAACTGCATCCACGTTTGACGTCCCAGGAAACTATACAATCCCGTTGAGAGTTTTTGCACTCACAAGTCCACGTCCCTCGCTCTTGTCAACATTCCAGGAAGATGAAAGGAAACGTAGGTGCAACCCCGTCCCTACTTCATGCCTCACAAACATCAGAAAATGGCATGGATAAAATTGTTATACTAAAATGTAAGGGCATGAAGGAAGGTATTTTACAAATAACTCTCAACTCTGCATTAACCATGCTCATCTTGCATTAACCAAACATTTTCTGCCAAAATTCTAAATGCCTGGTCGGTACTGAATCAAAGAACAGTAGAATCTGGGTATAAGGGACCCGGTTTAAAGGGAAATCCGGCTTAAGGGGACAGATTTCAAACATTTGGTTGGCCAGCCTGTCTCAATGTTAAAAATATCCGGATATAAGGGAACCGATATAAGGGACAGTCCGGTTGTAAGGGACGGATTTTAGACGATTTTTTGGTTTTTTAGGCCCCTCTAAGGGAATTTTTAAAAAAATGGTAAAAGTACAGAATAAATAAGAAAGATCTGAACAATTGTAGCACTACTGTACTTGACAACTACACTGCATTTATCTTATCTGAACATTTACATTATCTTAAATCTAAGTAGATCAACATATTTATAGATTGCAAGGCTTTTAAATTTGTTGGTAGTGAACTAGTGACTGTGACTTTCAACTTAAACTTTAGTGCTTCTGTGAGTTTACAATGTCGACCAAGAGGAAAAGGAATCCGTTTACCACAGAACAAAAGTATGAAATTTTAAAGTTAAAAACTCATAAACAGGTAGACGTAATCAATACTAACCTACAAAACATAATCTTACGTGCTGGTGAGAACCAAACTATCAAAGACACGAAACAAACTACATAAACGAACTTTTTTAAATAATCTAAGCGATTTGTATCTATTTGACAATACATATGTAAATTATTCCTTGACCACGGTTTCAGTAAAAATAAAAATTTCGAATTTGTAAATTATATACTATGTTCACTTACAAGAAAAATCCCTTTTACTGTTAAAAGGGAATCCGGCTATAAGGGACTGGTTTTTCCAGTCCGGCGGGTTCCCTTATAACCGGATTCCACTGTATATTAAATATTCAAAGTGTTTTCTTGTAATGATATTAGGTAAGTAGTTTTCTACAAACTTTTATGTTTTGTAGTTCAAAATGCCAGCATTTGCCGTACTTAAATTAATATTTAAGTTTTATAATACTTTCTATTGTTAGTGATTTGTTGACAGCGACTAAGATGTCGAATATCTGTATTTTATTTACATCAAAAAGCAATAAGTTTGTTACTGTTCTCATTCCCTAAATTGCTATGTAAATCGGTCGCATTGGCCGATTTCATTTCTAATCATGAATTTAACTCGTGAGTTTTCTTATCTAAATTCGTCCATAGGCTCGTGTTTATTGCCGCATTTCTGTAATTCTTTTCTTTTGTATTCTTTCTGGCTGGCGAAGCCAGCCTTGAATTTTACTTCTGATTAGTGCTGTTAAACTTGTAACTGTAATATTTTAGTCCACGTTGACTCCAAAGCCTTAGTGTTATAAAGTCGACCACTTATTTAATTTTACGGTCCGTTTGTAACTACTATGGGCCAAACTCACCTCACCTCGTATAACTATTACTTACTTGCCTAAAACTCTCTGACTTTTCCACGTTTTCCAGTTTTCCCTAGCTGAAGGCTAGGGACTACAAGCTTATTATTACTTTTGAATAATCATTATTTTGTAGTTTTAGATTTCGTCCAATGAGTTAACACAATTTAATGTTTTACAAACTATGGTCTTACGCGCATTGCCGATGCAGTGCGTAACGAAGTTTCGATTCCGGGCCTAGATCACTTCCCGGTAAGTCACGATTATAATTTTGAATTTACAATTTTATATTATGGTCTAATGACCTCGAATTTTAATAATTATAATAAATTTAATAGAAATTCTTAAATGAGAATAGCGAAAACGGAAAACACAAGGAATAGGGACATGAATATATAAAAATTATTACAGTTATTTTTCGTTTTCTTTAACCTTATAAGCTCGCTAATCTCAAATACATGTAAAATTTAAATGGTTGCCATGGCCCAAAACGCACAATCATGTGTAGACAAAATTTACATTTTAAGGCGGAGCACATATAATTGTGAATAAACAATCTGAGTCGCCGACCGATCATTTTAAATTTGAATATTTTTAGTGAGAATTTGGTAGCCGTCGCACTCAGATCTGTGCTACTATTAATTTCAATTTTCCATCTTCATAAAATAAATACAAAAGGTGTGCATCAATTTCGAAGAATTTAATTATGGGATCTGAAGTTGACGAAGGTATGTTAATACTACATAACTACTATGATAATAATACAGCTAGCCGTCACTTAAAAATGTTTCTCACAGTGCCCTCCTCGGCGGGGTAAAAGAAATTACGCTGTCGCGCTGTTTTTATGGCATATTTTAATATTATTGTACGCTCAGTATTTAGTTTAGGGATGCGAAAATGTAAACGCAGTTTTATATTTAATAATGGAATAAAATTAGTGAGACATAGGTTTGCATTATTAACGTTCGTAAAGCACGGCTCAAGTGAATGCATATAAATAGCGTTGGGGCAGTAACTGCACAGCATACGATTAAAATACGTTCAACCTGCACATTTAAATCCAGCATTTACGTGAGCAGTGGGAACACTGTCAAGGATTGTGCAAGCTATAAATATATATGGTTTACGATTAAACGTATTCTAAACGTCGGAAATGCAACTACCGCTCAATGCCATTCACATGCATACACTTGAGCCAGTACTTTACAAATATGGGGAGGATCGTATCTCAGATAGTGTTGGGGGAGGAGGGAGAACATAATATAATGCTGCTGGTGCTTTATCCCCCAGCCCCACAACCAGCCTAAACTAAGACCAAGTGCCATTTTTAATATTTATTGTTGTAATAAACAGACACAATACCTACTAATAAATGCAGTTAGAGGTCCAAAGTAATAAATAAAGAAATCGAGAAAGGCCAAAGTTAATTTTAAAAACAAAAGAACTTGTGTGAAATATTATTTCTGATTAAACAGACGAATATTTTCACGATTCGAATTCTGAAGAGGAGGACAATGAGGAACCTGAAAGCGAAAATGAAAGTGAGGATGGAAGTGTAACAAGTGAAGGTGAGGTTTCGGATTCCGACAATGAAGCTGACGCCGACAACAGTAGCTCAGGTATTTCCGTAGCAGGACAAGGCATTTGGATAAAATCTGAAAATTTTCAGCCGAATATTTCTCAATGCTCATACGGAGTCACTGTAATGGAGCTTGGGTCATTAGACTTTACCTCCACGCCTTTGACAGTATTGCGTCAGATTGTAGATGATGACCTTATAGAAGAAATAATGTGCGAAACTAATCGCTATGCTTGTCAAATACTAGCATCAAAGCCAAATAGCTTAAAAGGTTGGCACGAAGTAACTAAGGAAGAAATGTGGTCATTCCTAGGATTACAGCTACTTATGGGCATATATAAGAAGCCCAGCTACAAGGATTATTGGTCATTGAACCCAATATTGCACTCTCCAATTTTTGGAAAAATTATGTCCCGCGATCGATTCTTGTCAATTTTACGTGCACTCCATTTTATTAACAACGAAAGTGAAGGAGCTACAGACCACAGATTAAATAAGTTGGCGAACTTTTTGCCTAAAATCATGCAAAAATTTAAGGACTTCATCGAACCAGGCGAATTTATGTGCATCGATGAAACACTGCTGCTATTTAAAGGTCGATTATCCTTTCTGCAGTACATCCCTTCAAAACGTGCTAGATTTTGGATCAAATTTTACGTTTTGGTTGACTGTGAGACTAAATTTGTAGTTTCTATACTGCCATATACCGGAGAGTCCACAAGAATAGACCAGGATTTGGTTAAACAGCTTGGATATGAAGGGGCCATAGTCAGTACCCTAATGTAGAACTACGTGAATGAAAACCGTAAAGTTGTAGTAGATAACTTTTTTGCTTCTCCAATCTTAGCAGACAGTCTCCTCTCAAAACAAACATACTTACTAGGAACTGTAAGACCCCACAGACAAGAAATGCCTATAATGACATCAAAGATGAAGAAAGGGGATGTTGAAGTATTCCATACAAACGACAAGATGGTTGAAAGGTGGTGCGATCGCATAAATGTGCACATCATAAGTAATTTCTTACAGCACGAAATGAAAGATGTTGTCAGCAAGCGGTATTTCAAAAAGGATGGAGTTGCTACACCTGGCAAGCAAAAACCTGCGTCAGTGCTCTTATATAACAGCACTTTGGGTGAAGTAGATGATGTCGATAGACAAATACAACCGTACACCACCGAACGTAAAACCACTAAGTGGTACAGAAAAGTGGCGTTTCATATTCTGGACCTTTGCATTTATAATGCCTTTATTGTGTATAAGTACATAAGGGGAGAAATAAAAATGGAATACAAGCTATTTCTGCAAAAACTTATTTCTGAAATTTTTCAAAAGTTTCCAGTGCCACGTTCTAAGGTGGGACGTCCTGTCAGGTATCCAAATCCTGACGAGGAGCGACTGAAGGGATGCCATGCGCCAGTTATTCAATTTACTGATAAAGGGACTGTGCGTAGACTTGAGTGCCATCTGTGTAGGGCAAAAGGTAAACGACGATTGACACAATATAAGTGTAACACTTGTCTTGTGCCTTTGTGTGTAAAACCTGTCATTGGAAAGAAAAATGGGACTGGTGCATTAGTAGTACCTAAAAGTTGCTGTAAACTATATCACTCACTGAAATCTCTCTCTTCTAAAAAGAAGGCAAAGCAAAACTAACCTATTTATTATTTAAAATTGAATCTTATTGTTGTTTTGTTACTAATGTTATGTATTACTGATTACTTTGTGAATTGAATAAAGTTCTGTGTCATCTTACCCCATGAAATCTCTTAAAATTATTTCGTCTATCGATATTTTTTATATATTAATTATTTCATCCTAATAAAGTTGCACCAAGCAACCTAATAAAGCTCGCTAAAAAAACTAAAATATTTTTTTGCTCGGACGAAATAGAAAATATATTTTCAAGATCTCAGACCTTAAAAGGTTTTTAGGTTTTCGGTGACACCAGCTGACGCCATGGGGGCAATTCCCTTGTAATTTCCTTTTTCCTTCTGGCGTCTCCATATTTCGACTTTCCGTCTACAGAATCTCCAGGAAATTCCAAGAAGAAAACCGAATTCTAATATTTCAATTGTGTTGAAGATGTAACTCCACTCTCCTTAGGATCAGTCTTGGAAATAGTGATGATTTCCCGCCTCTCCTCTTTCCCTGCTTCCTTGTCGAGCTGAATTTCGCCCCAGGGCAGCATTTTTGTTAATTCCACTTGTGGCTCATAGTTGTAGGGTTGAAGGGCTGCGAGTTGAATCTTCTTTTGTTATCTCTTTCCATGGGTCTTCTTCTTTTTCTGTCAGATGGCCGACGCTGTCTGATGAATCTGAAGAAGATCTGTAGATAAATTCGTCGTGAACTCTATTCCCTTCTCATACCAAACAATGCCTTTAGCTCTTTTTTGTAATTCAGTTTTAAATTGAGAAATTGAGAGATTATAGTGTTTTTATTGCTAATGGAATTGAATATGTTTTAACTCCTTGTCTGAAAATCCCGTTTATATTCTATTTTGAATGAAGTAAGTCGTTGTACACGTATATTAAGGCCGAGCTAAAATTAAAAATACATTTAAAGCAATCTTATTTCGAATAAATGCAAATTCTTCTCAAAATTTGGAAAAAGAAAATGTGCAGAAAAACAAATACGATACATAACTTGATGGAGTAGGAAAAGACAAAAGGAAAACACATTGACAGAGCGGAGCATTACACAGGGGGACGATAGGAAAGAAAGATTGAAGGGTAGATTGCAGCTGAGAATGTAATCTAAATATCTGTGATAAGATTTTCAATGCAAATGCAAGTGATCTGTTGAATAAATTATGGATTTTTGGATATGCTTGGATGCGTGGAGGGATAGTCAGTGAGAGAAGCATAAGCTGGGAATTGTTAATATAATGCTTCAGGGCGAAGTCTTTTCCGATGGAGAGTAAAGAAAAACTCACAATATGGAAATTAGAGTTCGGAGGAATATGCAAATGTGAGGCGCTAAGGAAAACATCAAATCCGCTTCCTTTCACTTTTCACTAAAAACAAATTCGCTTTCTTCCATTACACTTTCAAAGAAAATCAGTTTTTCTCCAAGGGGTAGTGATCGAAATGATCTGTTCTAGTCCTGATCACATTATGGTGTGGTCTGGTCCGACCTCACCGGACCAGATTACATGGTATGGTCTGGCCTTCAGACCAGACCAAACTGAACCAGACCATTTCGGACGAGGAAATCTCCGAGAAAAAAATTTCCTTGGACATGTTACCTTTTCAAAACATTTTGGCGCAAACTTGTTAATAACAAATATTGCAAATAAACAAATAAATGTATGTGAACTACCATTTCTTGAATTTCGTCTTCTATTTATTTGCTCTAATCCCAAATGAAAATTACAGAAAATTGTCAAGCACAGGAACAGTATTTTCGTCGTATTCCAATTCTCTGAGAATAGGAAAGTTAGCTTTTTGCACGAGTTCTTGAAAATTAAAAGCCACAATCCATAAAAAAGTCAGTGTCTGATTTTGGAAAATAATTATCGTTTATACTTGTAAGTAATGTTGCAATGTAACCGTCTATAAAATGACCATTTTGTGTGTGAGTGTGCGTGTGTGCACGGCGTATTTGTTGAACTCTCATAGGTGAAAAGCAACTTAATCTATTCCAAAAATCATTTAGCGGTGAATATTTGATAACAGACAAAACAAAATATGAAATTAGAATGACAGGAAGTTCTGTTCAAGAAATAATTTGATACTGATTGAATTTTTGATAAACTCAGATTAGTTTGTTAATTGTGTTTTAAGTATTTCTTTAATTACAATATTGTAATAATTGTAGTACTCCGAGGTAGTATGACTTAACTAAACAAAACCGTATTCCTATACTTCGTACCTTTTCCTTTTGCATTTGCTGAAAACAACTACTGTATAGATTGCCACTTGGAAGAGCCTGTTAACTTTGTCTTCAGTCTGCATTCAATTTAGTTCAATTTATTATTCAAAATCGATTCTCTCTTTACCTTCACGATCAACGCTTCATACATAAAACAAATCCAGTTTATCCTAATCGCTTGACTCAACTCCTTCTGGATGGCGCGTAAACAAACCTCAAAGCCTCAAACCACGAGACTGCATGCAATCTACGAGACCTATACAGCTACTGTAATTCCGTGTGGACAAACAAACTCGCTCACGCAAGAAAATTGGTTTGTATAAGAAATGATGTTTATTTTGTGATCAATAGCCAATAAATTTAGACAAAAGTAGGGGACACGAGTGTAACTAGCTACTTACTATCACAATTCCCCCTCCCCCCAAGTTTTAATTATTTAGAGCTAATGAATTGGTTTCATTAGCTGCGGAGACAGAGTAAACACGACCTTTAAATACAGAGAAGGTTTCCATGCATGCATTTAAAATTTAAGGACAAAACCATAAGCAGTTTAAAGGCTCAGAAAAATGTTATACAGCGAAATGGAGACCAACGTAACGTGGGTAAGTGTAAGTAGCTGCTTGGACCTATGGTGCAAAATGAAATATCAACATTACGTGGCCCAACCTATCACATAGAAATTAGACTGGTCAGATAGGTGATATGTTGTATAGAGTATATCATCTTTGAAGAAGCAAAATGACCCATACCCAATTTAAGATACAATTAAAATGGGGTATCTCATAAAAACAAAATGGGATACATGCGTAAAATGTTAATAAGGAGTTTTTGAAAAGTGTCAAAAATGCTATTTCCATGTTTTTGAAAATGTGCAAAATGTTCTAGTTCCATTTTTTTGAAAAGTTGCAAAAATTTCCAATTCCATGTTTTTGAAAACGTTCAAAAATTTCTAATTCCATGTTTTTTTAAAGGGTGCAAAAAGTTCCATTTATATCCCAGCAAACACAGTTTTTGCAACATAATGTTAACATAATAGTTTCATAGGCCTGAGACCATTGGGCTCTAAATGTTGTCTGAATGTTACGAAATGTTATCCACAGGACAACATAATGGGTCACTAATGTCCGCTATAATGTTACTGTTCGGTTTCCGTACGGTTACTATACTCTGATAAATTTTGGATGGATTTTAGAACTTTTCTAGCATCTTGCGGATTCTACAGCTACTAGTAGTAGTACTTTACCAGCTCCTAATTTATGCCTTCATGCTTACCTATAAATGAAAATGAAACCTACACACATCAAACATACATCTATTTAATGACAATTCATCATAAAAATTACATCAAACTAATTCATCAGCATTCACTTTCACACCTCACAAAACTATATCGCATTGTACACACTGACACAACTAAATAAAAGTTTAGTTCTTGAATTTTCTTTATCCTATAGTACACATATTGTACAGTCAATATTATAAGCAAAACAGATGCAATGACAAATTGTATGTATTAAAAATTTAACTATCTCATCCACTGAACACGAACAATAACCACTGTAGGTATATTTTTCTTTCCGGGATGGGTTGAATTTAAATTGTCACAATATAACTATTTGTAGTAACAAATTTACTAAAATGACTAGTGAAAAAAAAATTTCCTAGTAACAGTTATTATAAGTGCACACTACCAAAAGGACAAATAAAGTCGGAACCAACAGTTTTTCCATATTAAACCATGTAACTATCAGGCACTTTTGTAAAACTCACACACAAATAAACTACACTGCCACAACAATTAAGGATGAACTTCTGCCGTAGTTGTGGGCAGTGTTACTGCAACAGGCAACAGTAGAGAAGTAGGACAGAAATGAAGGTTACAGCCTGTCGCAAATTCGTATTCAATACAAACGTATAATTTCCATGTGCTACCTGACCAATTTCCGGGGAATTTTAAACGAGTTTTAGAGACTCCGAAAAAGTGTCCCCATACTGTTAACATAATGTGTTCTACATTTACGCATCTTACAAATGTTATATTTTAGAGCTCATATGGACTGCGCGTCTAAAATTTAACTTTATTCAGACAACATTAAGATGCCCTAGAATTAACTTAAATGTTTTAGAACAAATTTGGAAACGTATGTTGATAATTAGATAACATAATGTTGCTGAGTGTTTGCTATTGTTTTTGAAAACTGTAAAATATTCTATTTGAATGCTTACAAGACATATTTTAATATTTGTGTACAAAGTGGAAAAGTGGATATTGTTTTCAGCTATAAATGGATATGGGTTATTTTGGTTATTTGCAGACGATATATGGTAGTTAAATAGTGAGGCCTGTCCACAAAGAGGGTTGGGAGTTTTTACGGCGAGTGAGACGTGTCATTAACGGGAAGCAAAAAACGTGTCAAGTGCCAAATCGTGTAAGTTCCCCGAATCGAATCAGCCAGAGCCCACATCGCGTGTAAGTATGTGAAGCTACTACCCCTATGCACTAAAGATTCCCATCAATTCTGTTTTATACTTGGCTACTCCAACTACAGAGCAAAGAGTACATAATGGGGTTTTCCTCTGTCTGACTGACTCAATGAAAAGCAATAATACAGGGAAGGGCACAGGGGGTCAGTGCAAGCCAATCGGTCCCTAACGAGCCCTTAAAAAAAATTGACCGAGGGTCCCTTTTTCTTAAAAAAACTACCTCAATTTGAGCCCGGCTGAGCCCGGAGGAGGGAAATCGTTCAACGCCGTTCTTTTTATCGATTTTACCTCCTCCGGTCCCGCTTCCTTTTTTGAGGGAAAATTTTTTCCACCTCATTGAGCTTTTACCTCAATCTCCCCCAATCTGAGCCAACCCCCTAGGTACTGGAAGTAAATTGTACCTACCTACAAAAAATGTTCAATACTAATACTAATATGACTAATACTAATACTACTTGGCGTAACACCATGAAAATGAGAATAAATCTATAAATGCATAAATAATATATAATACACACAAACACCAAAGGACATTTAATTTTTAATTTTTTATTATTATTATGTTTTTGTGTTTCTAGTAACAATTATTAATTAAAACTGTCACGTCGAACAATTTAATGACTATTAAAGGAAAATGTTGAAGACTATTACTAATATGCATAACAGCGTGGTAATGGTAACAGCATATTAAATTTATAAATAAATAATAAACACTAACATTATTGGCAAAATAAAACAGCATAAAATCACTGAATAATAAATTATAATATAATTTGTATTAGCCTATTAGCTTTGCATTGTATCTAGCTATATATAATATATTATGCATTAACAATATACAATATATAATTAAAGTAAATATAACATATCAAATATCTGCGTCTGTATTATTCATGGTTATGGTAGGACACATTTTGATAAACATTAAAATATTAGGCAACGAACATAAAATTGTCGTGCCTATAATTAGTAATATATATATAATCAATTAAATTCCTAATTAAACTTTATTCTAAAAATTCCACCTAATATTCAAAAATTAGAGTAGAATTATAATACTTCTTAAAACATTATTGAATTTCATTTGAATAATATTCAAAAGTTGAAATATTTGATAACACAATTTGGAATGAAATCAAAAAACACTGAAATTTTTAACATATTAATAAAACCAATAAGAAACACGGTGATTGGTGCACACATCATATACATACAAACATTTTATGTTTTATATTTAGGATATTTTAAGTCAGCAGACATTACTTTTTGGCTGACATTCGTAGGCACTGACATTCGCCAGGTCGTGTGTTGCTTCAAAAAATAATTTCGGGCAGTCACCACATTTTATTATTAAAACATTAACAGTCACCCACTTTTATCAGCGCAATGCACCACACAAATGGTTACCCTCTTTAATTATTGCAACATGATAAGATCTCACTTTAGTCACTGTAGCACCAACCACCACTGTTGCCGTTGCAACACCACTAATTATATTATTGATTAACAATACAATTACATTTTAATCATAACAAGGTATTATCAAATGCAACAGCAGACCAAAAAGTAGCAACCTCTGCATTTGCACTTCGCTGTGCCGTGGTGAGTATATTATTTAAATTATTATTTATTTAGTATCATTTGACTTAGTTTCAGTATGCAGTATGCGCTATGCATGCGTATGCACTACAAAGGCGGTGTATGCCCTACGCAGGCGGTGTATGCACTATGCAGGCAGTGTTAGCACTACGCAGGTGGTGTATGTACAGGAACTGCAAGACTACTGATGGCCGACAAAACCCTAATAATCCACCCGACGGTTGTCAGGTCAAAGTGCAACTCACTTGACGGAAAATTCTGCAATCTACTCGACAGCTGACAATTTTCTGCAACCTACCCGACGCCCAAATTTTGTAACTGACCTGAGACCAGAATTTCAATAAGAGGAACTGCAACCTAGCCGACCAAATCATTATAATACCTTGTCTCTTAGAAAAGTGCTACTTAATACTAATACTACTTGGCGTAACACCATAAAAATGAAAATAAATCAATAAATGCATAAATAATATATAATACACACAAACACCAAAGGACATTTTATTTTTAATTTTTTATTATTATTAGGTTTTTGTGTTTGTAGTTACAATTATTAACAATTTGATAACTTTTAATGGAAAAAAAGATTTAAATAATAATAACTTAAAATTAAAATTATTAATTAAAAATTAAACTTAACTTAATTCTGCATTATCTCACTCAATATTTACCAACGAAATTAAAATAAAATAAAAATATTAAATAAAATTTTTTGACACTGGCAAACCAACACCAGCCTTACTAGCGTCCCCAGTCAAAGCTACACCGGCAGAACGAACATAAGGAACTGAAGATGACCGGTATCGTTTGAATGCTGTAGTGACGGATGTTGCTTTTGTACCAACATTTTGAATAAGATTTTGATCCAAATCTTCTTGACGAGCAGTTTTAGTTTCAGCTACAGTGCTGTTCTTACTACCTATTTGGCGACGGCGATGAATCTGGTCTGCCGGTTTCTCCTGATTATGAGATTTGTCAGTCTGCGTCTGACTCTGACTACTTTGACTGGAGCTAAACTCTCTCGTATCAGTTGAATTCCTTCTGACTTTTTCCCCAACACCTGCATCATTTTTTACTTGGTCATTGTTTGTAGCTTCATAATTTGGAAAATATAATTCCGCATCTACATCTTCTTAATTAGTGAATTGAGAATAATAATCTTGGCCATCGCTGAAATTCTGATAGTGGTTGCAGTCTGGGCACAAGGGTTTGGTGACGTGTATGTTTATTTCTACCTTGTTATTATCTCCAGTTCTTATTAGCCCTCCTAAAAATTCTGTAAGAATGAAATAGAATAAAGCAAGGATAAAATAATTTTGATATTATTGCACTTATTATTTTATTAAAATTTATACCCTGGTTGCTTGTTCGTGTATGTTTATCTTTATGTTTATTGATCAATGGTGTCCAAACCCTGCCTCTTCCATTTGATTGCATGCATATGAATGAAACTGTTTTGACACCATGCCCAGGTATCTCGACTTTGTATCTAGACAATACGTACCTTTCTTTTGTGTGGATGCAGAGCTAGAATTAGAACCAGCATTAGCAGCAGGTGCACCCGTAGAAGTACCCGAATTGGTGCGAATGGTCAACCGCTTATTTATTTCCTCCAGGTCAAGGTCCAAGTCTGCTGCCTCACCATTTTCATCCGATGCAGCTATGCTAATAAGGAGGCATCGCTTAGTTTTTAGTACAGCTCTGTATGGTCCATCTGTAGTACCACCGGGAGCTGGCTCTTCCGAAGCTGAAACTGAAGAAAAGGATGGAACTTGACTTTGACTCTGGCTTTTTTTAGTATTAATTTGTGGTCCATCTTTCATGCACAAATTTAGTGGCAGGTCGTTATTGGAGTTGCAACTCATTTCAGTTTCTGTTTGTGAGGCAGATGGTGTTAAAGAACGAGAAGACAGTAAGCGAGACACATTTCGATATGTATCAATATTGTTGGATTCAAGGTCAACCTCCGCCGGTGTAGGTTCCGGTTCCAAATCCCGGACAACGCCTGCACCTACGCAATGGGATGTTTTTCTTCCAAGTTGTACCTTAGCACTGCCTGCTGCTGTAGATTTTAATATAGTCGTAGTTCGCAACACAGGTTTTAGAACTTCTAATTCCACACACTTTTCTGTTTTACTGCTGATCATTTTAAATTGATTGCGTTTATATAATTACAAAAGTTTATAAAAAAGGCTTTGTTAATCAAACATAAACTATAGTACTATGCCGTAAGCTGTAGGATGGTGTTAATGTAATTGTTCAAAATGTTCAATACTGTTACGTTTTTTTATACGAACAATTGTTTGTACTTTTTAATTTGTATGTTCACTAATTT
This sequence comes from Dicyrtomina minuta, assembly GCA_949802685.1. Taxonomy (NCBI): domain Eukaryota; kingdom Metazoa; phylum Arthropoda; class Collembola; order Symphypleona; family Dicyrtomidae; genus Dicyrtomina; species Dicyrtomina minuta. Next base: position 156,376,587 of record OX461808.1, on the reverse strand, counting down.
TTGCTATGGTTTACGTATTTGCTCAAATTTGCTGCACACCTAGGCAGTAAGCCAGTTGTAATAATAAAATTATGAACAAAGAATGTCCTCAAATCCTCCAGAACTGATAACTGACTAACTGAAAACTTGAAAAATCATACCAGATAAATTCTAAACTGGTGTTAGTCCGGCTAGTAACTTCAAACCATTGACCTACTTTACTCTCGAAATTAGTGTGTTTGCGTATTTAATTTGGCCACTCGATACTTAAAGTTTCAGGTTTTAGTGTTAGTGTGTGGGCTTTGGTGTTTGCTCCAGCTTCAGCTTTAGCAACTTTGGCGGTGGTGGTGGTTGCTCTATGGCTGTAGTAGATGTTTAATTGTATTTTATGAAAAATTAAAAATGAAAGCCAAATGCGTACACATTTAATCTTTTAAATTTGCGATTTGTGTGCTATACTGTGCATTGATAATGAAGTGAAGTTATTGTAGTGACGATAGTGATTGTAAAATGCTTATGCAGATAAAATTAGATACATTATAATTATTGATGTATAAAAAAACTCGCATACCTTACATATTTTCTTATAGCATTCCCATGTCTTTAATTTTCATGAAAATCCTAAATTTTTCAAGTATGATTCAAAGTGGTGTAGGAACCGCCTAATTTAGTTCTTAATAATAAATATTTACATTTAGTAAGTAGTACGTACAAAAATTAAACCACCATGTAATTAATCTCTGAATACTCCAAGCAAAATTTAGTGTGTGGGCTTTGGTGTTTGCTCAAGCTTTAGCTTTAGCAACTTTGGCGGTGGTTTAATTAATGGTGGGAATTCGTGATTAAACGTTCGCCCAAAATGCGAATTTTTAATATTTAAAATAATTTAAATTACATGGTGCTCAAACAACTAAATAATACCCACAGTAATTAATACATGTGTCAAATGTAACAACATCCAGAAAAAGTCGACTCTTCATCTGGTGCTCCGTCTCCGTGGTGAGGTGTAGAGTAGAGTTTAGTAAAGACTCACATTTATCGACATTTAATTATTGCAATTTTTATCCCGCTCGGGCTCAGTTTCACCAAAAACAGTTATTTTAATTTTCTTGTAATTAAATTCAAGAGAAGTTTTATAGTTGAAATTACAAATTTTATTCTCAAGCCCATAATAAATCAACCTAACTTCATGTATATATAAAGATACAGTACATACATTACTACTGTAGCACAGTAGCCATCAGCCAGAAAACTTATACTTAATTCACTGTGACACCACTGACACCGACACCTGACACCGTCCCAGCCATTGCCGCCACAGTCCGCCACACCACAACACAGGGTATAGGTATCAGCAGTATATTAATTCAGAAAACTTATACTTAATTTACTGTGACACCACTGACACCGACACCTGACACCGTCCCCGCCATTGCCGCCACAGTCCGCCACACCACAACACAGGGTATAGGTATCAGTATAATAATTAATTAATTAACTAATATTAAACAAATATTACTATTACTATTATTACTAGTAATCATCACTCACTCGTACCGCTGACTATTACTTTTATCTTATATCCCGTGTGATTCATATATTATTACTATCGTATACAATAATATAATATATTTATATTTCATCATACTTTTACATTACACAGTATCTCTGATATTTTTTGGTATGACAGTATGAGTCCAAAACAACCTTTACGACATATCGGTCACTCTTACACTTTTGGGCTCAAATACCCCACTACGGATATCAAATTTCAGGACTCTAAAAGCTCTATGAGCTTTTTGCGCTTTTTGAGCATCGATGAGCTTCGAGAAAAAAAAATGAGCCCGAGCGTGCCTGCTACGTTTTCGATTTTACTGACCGGAGCTTCGGTCAGTGCGATCGGTCCTACCGGTCACCGGCTCCGTGTCTTACACTGCAGGGGGTCCATATGGTATTGTGAATTGAACGGTGATGTGACTCGTAGTACAATTTCCGTACGTATCAATGTTCAAGTTTTGTATATTGAGTCGCAGTGCGTCTCTTATTTTCTTCATGGGGAAAAGGGGACCATCAAATTCTGCTTTCTATTTTAAAAGCGTGCTCACAAGATGTCTGACCTTTCACTCCGCAATTTAGCTGGATGCTCGACCTGTGTTGTATGCACAACCGGAAATATCATAGTAAACGTGTTTACTACAGAACTGCGTGTGCTTGGGTGTGTGTAAGATGAGGACGCGGATTGTATTGTCGATTATAGATGAGGACTTTGCTGCCAAAACAGGTTAAGTCGATGTGTCCCAACTAAACAGGCACCACAAATTTTTGTATTCATATAAAATATAAAAACATGATTTTTTTTTAAACTTTGTTTTTTGTGGCAACATTGAACCAGTTGTTTGTATCAGCAGCCCAAACGACTGAAATCTGACACTGCGGGGTAATTTTGTAAAAATGATTAAAATGTTAAAAACACGTAATTAACGAATTTTGACAACAAAACAGTAAAAGTGACATTGCAAAGTACTAAACCTTTTGAGTTAATAGTTTGCTAATTTTCGAGTGTAAATTAAAGTGTAGATTGTTTATTTCAAAAACAGGTCAATAGAATATTCTGGACATTTAAAAATCATGCAAATGCAACATTTTGCACTTTAAAATCAACTTAAATAAAAATTAATACCTTTTTTCTAAACTGTATGTTTAACCTCGAAGTTGTCTTTAAATTCTCAATTTCTGAAAAAATAAACTTAAATTTTGTCTTTAAATTAAATATAGATTCTGCGGGTTGTTATCAAAGGGATGAGCAAGATAAAGTTAATGAATAATACAGAATTAATTGAATTCAAATATAGTGGCCAAGAAGGTTAAATAATAGGGCCGCGGAAGCACGTGTGTCTTTGTGAGGAAAAATAATGGGAAAAGTGTAGTTTGAATGGATTTTTGTGTTGACTCTTGTGTCTGTGTGTGTGTAATATATTAAAGGGGGAAACTCTGACGTCTTTTATTTATTGTTCGAGACCATTATTTCGAACTTAATTGGACAGGGGCATAAAGTCCTGAAAGTACCTACGTAATTATTGAAGACGAGAAAGATAGCGAATAGTCTCTGATGCTCTTCGTACGTACATAACAACTATACAAAAGATCTCGCTTAATCACATTACTATGGATTCTATATACTGCACTACACGGATCAGATGATATAAAAGTACGCGACTAGAAGCCATCGATTTCATTCTTTTTCTCACTCTCCCTCTTTCTTTGTCTTTCACTCTCTATGCATTAAGCAACGGAATTTTGTGAGGATTAAATTTCGAAAAATAATTTGTTTCATGGAAATACAGCTCTTTTGTCTTGGTCTCCTTTTGCGTCATGCCACCGTTATTGCATTAGTTGTATTGTTGGTGATGGTCCCTGTAATTTCTTGTATTTCCTATTCACCTACTATTTACCACCCCCTAAAATTAAAACCGCCTCCAGACAACTTTCCTCTACTATCTACATTGAAGAGGAAGTAAAGTCAAAAGTACAAAAGCCTCTCTGTGCATTCACCTCGACGTCAAATCAAAAGCAAACACCCGCTGAGGCAATACAGAAGCCATAGACACATCTCACAGAGGATTAATTATTCCTTCGCTGGCAATATAGCTTCATTGTATTATCCAACAAAAGAATCTGACTAGCAACCATATGCTACTTATTTTGCAGCACACACAACTATATGAGCTATTCACACCAGCACCCATCTCATTAAATATCCATCGATCTCAAAATTTCTGCTACTAGACTACTACACATGCGGAGGATTTTGTAGGACTGTGCCACTTTCCTTTATTTAGTTCTTTACTCGCCCACAATAAAATGTAAAGCATATAACCTCAAAGCATAAAGAACAAAGAATGTTATTTAAATTAAAATCATTAAAATCACATTAAATGCGACTTATAACTTGGAAACATGGCTTTGTAAGACACTTTTTAAAGTAGTGAATAATAAAAAGATACAGGGCCGGACCAAGGAATTTCTTTTATAGGCAGCAATTTTTATTTCCATACAAAAACCACTATTTTGATTTTATTGATGGGTTTCTTTGGTAAAGCAAAATGTTGTATTTCCATGTTTTAGAGAAGTGCAAAATGTTCGATTTACTTGATACAGATAAGTTCAAAATTTTTTTTTTTTGCATATTTTGAGAAAAGTGTTGAAATGTTTTATTTTACATGTCTTTAAAAAGTCAAAATTCTCTTTCTACATACATTTTAAAACTGCGACGTGTTCCATATACTATATGTGTTTTTAAAAAACCAAACAGCGAGAGCGGCATGAGCTGGCTGCTTTATAAATCTGGCACTAAAAAGATAATTAGGACGAACTTTTTGCATCTTAAAGGAAAGTGAGAAGGACATATAAAGAAAACAGAGAAAGTCTTGGAACGAAGGACGATGAGGTGCATAGCTAAATATTCATATCCTAATTTGGTCAATCGTAACATAGGTAGAACCATCTTTTCATCCTTTTAATTAGTGGTTGTGTATGTTAGTGATGTCTTGTTTGGCGTGTGCTGGATGAGTAGATCGATAGATAGGGAAACGAAATGTAGCAACTCTGTGGCACGACTCTTATGACATGCGATAATCCTCCTTTCATCAATAAAGCCCCTACGACATATCATTAACAGCCGGGCTTTACGAGCTTGGATTTTAATGCATTGAACCAGTGCATTTCTAATGCTTCCTCATTCATAGGTAGTTTCTATGATTCTTACTCTTCCCTATAACTTGAATCCACAACATTTTCTCCGCGTGTAATTTTCTATAAAGGCTCGTCCTTTGGTGTACGATTGATTGAGGGAGAGATTAAAATTGAGGGATTCAATCTGTAACAGTGTCTTGTTACTAGACATGTCAGAAAAGTTGCGTAGGTAGTTTAGGTAGATTAGTTTTCCTTTCCATTGTGTAGAGTTACTTGTGTGGTGCATATATTAGTGTAGGATTAAGCGGTGTATGAATGAGAGTAGAAAGGAGAATTTCCAAAGCAGGAGAAATCCAACTGCAGGGAAACTTGGGGGAAAAAATTTGCAGAAGACTTCACTCCATAAAATTTTGGTTGAGTCGAAGTCAGAAGAATATTTTGTTGGATGTTTGTGGCAGTTGAGTTCAGTCTCACGCGCGACGTGGAGGACGAAATTCGCACACATTTTCTTTACCTTGCCTCTCGCTCTATCTCTTCTGTGGTTTTCCTACGTAGTTTGTAAAAAACTGATGCGTCCTTTCGTCGTCAATATATTGCCACCATCTGGTGGCAAGAATTAGCATCGTGGGTAGTGATCTCCTTTTATTCCTATTCGAACTTCTTTTGCACGCTGCTCTACGAAAATTGTGATTTCTAGAAAAACTCAAGGAAAAATTGAAAGCATCATGAGACGTAGAAAAGAGAGAAAGTTGGAAGGAAAACTGGGAAAAAGAAAGTTTTTTGTGTTACTTCTTTGAGTTTTGTCAACACAAATTTCTTTTCTTTTTGGATTATTTTTTAAAAATAAAATGAATAAACACCCAATTTGCTAAACAATTAATTTCTTAGCGTGCAGCCAAAATTCTGTCTGATGAAATTTTAATGGTTTTAAATGAACAGGACCGGGCAAAGAAATTGCCGTTATAGGCAGCAATTTATTTCCACACAAAAACTACTATTTTGATAATATTTTTGGTTTTTTTTTAAAAGCAAAATGTTGTATTTACATGTTTTAGAAAAGTATAAATGTTATTTTTACTTGAGTTAGAAAAGTGCGAAAATTTCTATTTACATGTTTTGAGAAAAGTGTTAAATGTATTATTTCGAATGTTTTTGAAGAGTCAAAATATTCTTTTTACGTATTTTTGAAAAGTGTAAAATGTTTTATTTACATAATTTTTTTTGAAAATTTAAGCAGCGGACGTTGCCTGCATCATTTCGCTCTGTAAATAATACCAAACTTTCTCTTGCAATACAATATTAGTTACATAGTACAAGTACAGCATATAATTTCATTTCTCAAAAAAATTGATTCACCCTGTTTTGCTAACCAACTCTTCATATAAAGGTTCAGACAGTGATAACGTTACATGAAAACCCACTCAAAATTCTAATGCATGCTGCAATAATAAGAAAGGAATACATGGATTGCACTGGAGCGGTGATACGTGGTGAAAGTGGTTAATGTAGTGGACAAGCTATTGATGTTAATGACCCCACACACTAACAACACAGAATGAGAATGAAAGCGAGACACTCAAACGAGCACCTTTAGCACACAATCCAGCATTCAACACACTCAAATGCAGTAGATCGACTCAAACTACGACTTCAAACAAACTCCCACTATGCATAAAAATAGAATTATATACACAATTCACATTGGGCGCCCACATCCAAACAGTCATGGTTCATTTTAGTTTGTTTCCACAAGAGGCACTTCCCTTAAGTGCATACGAGCGTCAACGAGTTGCACAAAAGTTTCCCTATATACTACGAGAGAAGGTATATTAAAATTGCATCACATCAAGCTCAGAACCTATATAGTTTATGCAAAAACGGGCTGTTAATGCTTTGGGTCGTAAATCTCGGATCCCAACTTGCGTGGATGTAGGCATGTAGGTACGTGCAAAGTATAACTGGATTACGGCGTAGGCTGTGTATACAAATGCACACAAAAATCGGCGCTTCGTGCCTAATTTGTCCACCGTGGGTTGAAAATAGACGCTGAGCTTACAGCAAGTTGGTTTGATTAATGGATAACAGTGTGTTTGTAGTAAGGTTAACATAAAACACAGGACAGGTTCGAGATGGGACGACATCTGTCCCATCCCGAACCCATTCCGTCCCGAAATTTTGGGAAAGAAAATCCTTGTCCCGTCCCGTCCCGTATCCCGTATCAGTATCAGTCGCTGACGCTACATTACACAGTATCATGCAGAGACGAAGGTTTTCTAGTGTACCAAGTGCTGCGGTTTCAGATAACTCATTCAGTCCTAATCCTGCCAATTTGGTCATTAAATGCAAGCAACGAGAGGTATATATTTTATCTTGCCATGTACAAGTGCGTATTAAATGCAAATTAGAAATATTTATTCTACAATTTACATGCATGCATCACATAAAATTTGAGGTTAACAAATTCCAAGCTAGGAGAAATTATGAGGAACTTTGTGCTCCCATCTCAAACAGTTTTTTGTACAAAAAACGAGAAAAGTTTGAGGATGCAATGATTCCTCATTTGATGGAGAATCCAAAACTTTGTAGTAAAGTAGTAGAGATACAAGGAATTCATAAGACGTCACTAACGAAACCCGTCAATGTTGCATCCAACGGCCATGAGATCTGAAAAGTTACGAGAAACTTAATTTTCGCCTGATTGACGCTAAATTAAGGCGCTTGTCTTGTTCTTTCGCATGAGTACTTCATCAATGTTGCTTTGGTGCTTCATTTCCTTACATGTTTCTTTAGACCTGCTTCCCTCTTGAGTTTTCTTACCAAGTTATCACTCTGGCTCAATTAATGGCCACTAATTATTCCGTTTACATAAGTTACTAATAAGCTGTATTAGCGGTAAATTTGTTCAGCTTTGTAGCTCACCGTCTGACGGTGGTTGTCATGGGAGGCTGTTATTTGTGTGTTGTGAGGCACGGTAAATAAAGATGACGTTCGGAACATTATTATCTGAATGCTTGAGTAGCCACAAGTTGTAACTGGTTCATTTTAACCTCAAATCTCCCCCTTTCAAATTCTCACCCGTAATTTCCAAAACATAATTTCTCTCATAAGAATCATATAGTGAAAGTTTAGGGTTAGAATGTCGATTGTGCCTTCAATAATTTTGCTCAAAAATGTAAAACTATTTAATTTAAATGTGTGTTTCTAGTCAGAGCCAACAATGCGAAAACTAGAATGCTCCACAAGTGTGATGATCCTTGGAATTTGTTTCCTCGCACTCTTCCACCTCCGACTGAGTCTCATGGGCGGATTTGAGCCACCATCATTTTCCAAGGCGGATAATCCCACAGCCCATCATACGAATGTAATGTGTGCACAAGATTCGCTACGTTTCTGTTTCTGCCAGTGCTAAATGTGTTCCTCCTCGTGAACCCTTACAGGCTCAGCTACGACTGGTCCATGGTTTCACAATTTAAATTTCACGAGTGGAACATGTCTCTGACCGTCTGACCCACGCAACGTAATCACAGTGCTTTTTTATTTTTTCCTCGTTCGAAGAATTATCTCAAGTTTCCGGATTGTAAGTAAATCAATGGAAACAGTGGCTGAAGTGAGTCCAGTTGGATTGAGCCAGAGTCCACTGAAAAAAATTGTGTTGTGCAGTGTTTGCAAGTTTAGTTCAACACACTAGAGCAGTAGCAGTATTAAGAATAACAATAATTCCATCATGTGTCCTTCTCAGGTCCTCACATTGCTCGGTCGAAGTCGAATTTATCATCAATCTCAAAAACAATCTCGACATTGCAAATTGAGTGCAACGAACAACAAATTGTCGAGAGCTTTAGGAAGGTCATTGAGGACACAAGGGCCGTCGCCACTCGCGGGTGGATTTCAGTTTCCAATCTCCAATCCATCATTATCATCATCATCATCATCATCATCATCATCATCGTCGTCGTCGTTCCAGAACTCATCATTAGCCAGCGAGCACGGAGCCTTTCTCGTCGAGCTTGCATTCCTCATATTTCCGTTTCTGCCTGCTACAAATTTATTTTTCTACGTCGGATTTGTGATTGCGGAGCGAGTGCTCTACATGCCTTCCGTGGGCTTCTCGCTACTCGTCGGCCATGGTTTTCTTCAACTGTTGAATCGCTCCGAGGGACATGCCCGAGTGTCGAGACACTTTCTAGTCACTAGTTTTTGTGTAACTCTTTTACTACTGTGCGTAAGAAGTGTGAGAAGATACGAGGACTGGCGGGATGAGGAGGAACTCTACAGATCAGGCATTAGTATCAACCCACCGAAATCTTGAGGCAACTTGGGAAATGTTCTCAGTAGTCAGGGACGGACGTCGGAAGCGTAAGTAGCATATCGACACGCTCTTCGCTTCCGTTCCAAAATGGCTGATGTCCACTACAACCTGTAAGAACTTTGAATTTAATCCAAAAATAATTTAATTTTTATAGTTTCATCTAATATTAGGACTACTCACTTCCACGGACTACAGTATATTTTGCTACGTCATGTTAAAGAAACAAATGTGTGCGGTGGCTATTCCTATTTACTTTATCTGTGTGTCCAAGCCAAGTTAAAATTCTTTTGAGAGTTGGAAAAAAAGTATGAATAAATAATTGAGCTTGCTTAATTTGAATATTTATTTGCAGGGGCCTGGTTCTGGAAGGACAAGAAAGACTGGACGAGGCACTGACTTCATATCGATCCGCCATTCATTTTCGACCTTTACTCGCTCGTGAGTCTAAATAAGTTGTCCCCCTTTATTTTATTCGTTTATAATGACAGTCGTATGTAGCGTAGCAGATTCGGCCGCAACGTATTTTTAGATACACAATTCGTCTTCTCTTGTCTTCCTCAGTTGTTTATGTATTTAGTTTGTAGTAAAATACAATTGTGAGCTTTTCTTGTATCTGACGAAATCATTGACACTGATTTGGTATTCGAGATTTTAGTTTCTCACCCTTTTCACAGCGGCCTACTTGAAAGCGGTCCAAGTTCTAACTCGTCAGAAGAAGATCGGGGAAGCCATGACGCTGTACGAAAGGTGCTTGAAAGTATGTGAAGAAGGTGTCAGGGACCTAAAGATCCACATCGAAGCCAAAGTCGCCGCACAACTTCGCTTTGGGAAGCTTCTCGTTGAAGAGAATGACGATCCAAAAACCGCCATTGGAATCTACCGTGAAGCAGTCAAGTTGATGTCACCAAACTTTTCTCAAGCTCAGGTCGATATTTGCACATTACTGATATTTCGTAGCTGTAGTAATTATAGTTTAGAGCTTACAGCTGTGAAGTCGTAGTGATCTTGTGTCCTTTATGCACTCTAAATATGTCTCCGTATTTCCTTGTTTATAAAATCCCTGCTTTTCAAGGAACACAAATACACATGCCGTCTTATAAAATGGAAAACAGAACTGTTTAGACTCGATTCGAGTCTCTATGTATGTGCAGAAGATGAGTTTGATTCTGTCTGACATGTGAGTGAATAGTAGTGGAAAAAGGAGTAGAGGCACAGAGGCGCCAGAGCATGACTTAAGTAAACTTTAAAAAAGGCTGAAAATGAATTGAAACTCAGAAAGCATAAAAGAGCCTTATCTCTACGTTCCAGGCCTCATCTGTCATGTAGCATTTGAATTGGAAAAACCTGGAATTCTAGTAATCGAGTAATCCTACCATACTTTCGCGTTTTTCTAAATAATTCCCAGCTTCAATACTTTTCTTGTCCACCAACATTCACATTTCCCATACAACTCCAATTAACTATGTCGTACTATATGACTGTAAAATTTAGAATAATAAAATTATATTATACGGATTAGCTCCGACTGTTAAATGTCCGTAGCTCGGCGATTCGTACATTTTTGGACACTATGGGCTGCAGGGAGACCTTCGCTGTGGTTCTTTAAATCGGTACTTAACAAACGAATACAATTCAAAGGGTCTATAAAAACATGAGTTTGTAATTATTTATTGCTGGTTTTATTTTGTAAAGCAAAATGTTGTATTTAGAAAAGTTTCAAAATGTCTATTTTTCTTTATTTAGAAAAGTGCTTAATGTCCTATAAACATGTTTTGAGAAAGGTGTTAAATGTTTAATTTTCATGTTTTTGAATTGTCTAAAAAAAATTATTTGCATGTTTTTTGAAAAGTAAAAATATTCTTTGTACAATATTTTTAAAAAATGCAAAATGTTCCATTTACATGTTTTCTTTTAAATTCAGGCAGCAGGGGCTGCCTGCGCTGGCCACATTATATATCCGGCCCTGTTGCTATCTACAATTAATTGCCATATCCCTTCCAATATATCGCCTTCGTCAGTCAATCACATATTTACTCACTCACCCACTAAGAATTCAGCTTATTTTTCCAAAAAAGTGTCTCCTTAAGTAGAATGCAGAATGCATAGTTGTATACATAAATGAATAAAGTTTCTACTGAAATTTTTGGGTCTTGGGTTTACTTCAACTCTCGTTTGTATCGATCTATTTTGAATTGAACTTTCTGCTGCGACTTTAGCAATACAATAATCGATTTATTAAAATGATATGGCAGTTACTCGGTCAATGGACCCCGCGCAAACCCCTTGACTTGTTTTTTTACACCAAGGGGAAGTAACAGATGCTTCAGATTTTTAAAGGGAGATTTTTTTATGGTTTTCAATATAAAGGAACTGCACACAACAAAACTTAGTATAATAATGTCAGTGCAGTGTTTCTATATTACTACTGTTTGGTAATATGTTAGACATTTTAAGTCAATATTTTGTTTTCACCATTCTTCTTTGATGGTAATTCCAAATTCCACAGAGTATCTACACTGCAATGGGGGAAGCATTGTCCCGCGTTGGTGAAACCTCCGAAGCTGAAGAGTGGATTAAAGAAGCACTCACGACCAAACCTGATCACATTACTGCGCATCTCACCTACGGAAAAATGCTCGCCCGTAATGTTAGTCCAATTCCATTCTTTTCAATTTGAAGATTTTCTCAGGAACAGAAATCCACTGAAACGTTTTTCTTGGTGGTATATTCATAAATGATCATGTGAAAGCATCGTAGACTGTTTCTTGTGTCTTTCGCCTGATCGCTCCCCTTAAATCAAAAGCCTTTCTCCTTATCACCTTTCTTTCCCTTCCCTTTATTAGACTTGAAAAAAATATAAAAATATGGAAACTAAAAGTAATACATTTCGTTTCTCGTGTGTCTACCTGGATGCGTATAGGAAACAAGGCTTCTGGAGGCTGAGAGTTGGTTTAGACGCGTCAAGAGGATTGCACCTGCCGACGCCGCAGTCTATCAGCATTACGGTAAGGCGGAATTTTATACAACAATGTGTCTCTAGACTATTTAACGGGGGACTACCAAGACACATTTTCACTATTCTACACTTTTTTTACGCAAAATACATACTTAAGTATTTCTGTATTTCTTATACCAAATTTTATTGAATTTGAATAGTGCATATAGCATTACAAAAGAGGGATTTATGAGAACAGCGTAGCGATAACAATGTGTAAAGTATATTTCTCGTGAATACAAAATATAGGTCAATTTCTGGCAAGTCAAGGACGACATTTGGAAGCTGGTCAGTCGTATGTCACCGCGGATGAATTAACTGCAAATGATTACGAGATCGAAGTTGGTGCGGCGAATGGCTGGAGGCAGGCTAGACACAATCAAATGGCTCAAGTTTACTACGAAAAAGCTGTTGCACTGCGGCCTCAGGTAAAGTTGACAATTATTTCCAAGGCGTAAAAACTGTATTTGTAGAAAAACTGTTCTTCTTCGTAATCTATAATTTGTCTTGAGTTGACAAGTATTTATTAACTATATGCCCACACGCGACTCTTTACTCTTTGGTCAGTTAGTAAACATGGAAAATATTCTACTGGCCTTGTTTAGCAAATAGATTTGTGCCATTTGTGGACACAGTCGCCGTACAATGCCTTTTTGGCCAAAACTTAACACTAATTGTGTATTTTGTGTAGGAGGCACGAGCGCATATGAATTTCGGAGCCATTCTTCACTTGAACCGAAAATATGCGGAAGCTCAACGAAGCTATTTAACTGCCCTTCATTTTAATCCACACAACTCAATGACTTGGAAGAATCTTAAGAAATTATGTCAGCTACGATGTCCAACGAAATTGTCCCTTTCATCTTGTACTCAGCATGTGCAAGAAAGAAATTGAAAGAATTGTATCAAAGTTACTCTCTCACGTGATACACTTGCAAAATATCAAGACTTTAAAATTTTTATATTGATTTTGTTTCCTTAATTATTATAATTAAACATTGCTACATTTTTGCATTGCTTTGAATTATAATTCTAAAACCTAGTTAGACACTAAATGAAGAGTTTTTTGGCAAAACGGGATAAGTCCATCAAATCAAATTTTACAGGAACAACGGAAAACGAATAACTGGTGACAGGTTGAGTTTTTGTAACTCAATTTTTTTCTAAAGGTACTGCATCTAAAGGAGCGTAATTACAAGTAGTTTCATAATTCTAGACGAACTCTGGAATTTTTTAGAAAATTTTCAAAAATTTTAATTTGTGGACTTATCCCGTTTTGCCAAAAAATCAATAACTTAACATGGGAAAAAAGTCCGTGACATGAAATTTTAACTTTTTTCTAACTTTTTATTTTTCTTTGCATAAAAACGTTAACGCACGGCAATTGTCTTCTACAAACTACGAAAACACTCAAAAACCAAATTTGAATCAGAAAGACAGGTTTTAGGTGGACTTATCCCATTTTGCCAAAAAAAATTTAATGGACTTATCCCGTTTTGCCAAAAAACAGAATTTGGGCTATTTTTAAAAATTAGTTTTGTTGAACTTTGACCTTTACCATTCAACACAGTAATGTATCTAGTTGAATAGAGCAAATAACACAAATAATCTCATTTTTGAAAAAAATGGACTTATCCCGTTTTGCCAAAAAACTCTTCAAATACTAACAATAAGCCATTGACTATAGACTAAGAAAAATATTGTGAATTATTAAATCATCGAATATTTTTTGATTTGCGTGTGTTGATGATGGGGAATTTAGTAGCGATACATTAAGAATCTAATGAGTATATCTTCAAAGTGAAAGTGTATGACTTTGTCGCCTTTAAAATGGATGCTATTCTACATAAATAAAACATACAAAGACAAACTTGCTCTTTAACTCACGCATCTCTGTGGGTAATTCATTTATTCCATTGCCACGTGGGACATGTATTAATATTTAAGTCATGCCATATTACAAATTCGTAACCTTAAAAACTTTCTTATACTCGCCGTCAAATTTGCTTTCTCGGAAACAAATCTGCATTTAAAGTTCATGCAGGGCCAGACGAAGGAATTGCTTTTAGGCATCCATTTGTTTTCGTACCAAAATATCAATTTTGATTTTAGTGATGGTTTTGTTTAGTAAACTAAAGGGTTGTATTTACATGTTTTAGAAAAGTGCAAAATGTTCTATTTAACTTGATTAATTGATTTCTTTTTCCATTTTTTGAAGCATCATGTTGACCGTGTGCAGAATACCATTTGCAGCGATAGAAAATATTTGATTGATTGATCTTAAATGAACACATTGTGATCGTTAAAATAACTAAAAATATAATTTTAACTATGAAAATCGACAAGTTAAATAAAAAAATTTCAAATTTTTCCTAGAAGATCTAGGCCGATATGTTCCTCCGACAAGCGCTAGATGGCCTCCGAGAAAAGTCAAAAATATTTTATTTTCATGTTTTCAAAATGTACAAAAAATTTATTTTGCATGTTTTTGAAAAGTCAGAATAATTTGTTTTACATATTTTTGAAAACTGCAAAATTTTTCATTAACATCTTTTTTGAAACATCTTTTCAAGCAGCAGGGGCTGCCTGCGCGGGCCGCATTATCCAGCCCTGAGTTCTTGCATTGAAAGCGGTCGGCTTTGAAACTTATTAGATGTCGTGACTACGTGACGTATCAGCACAGACACAGGCACTGGCATTGAAGATATTTTTTCCCATTTTATTCACTCTTAATTTTCGTTTAAGAGTCACTTGCACTTTTTTATCACTCTTCGCCTTTGCTCTCTCTCTCTCTCTTTCTCTCCCTGTCTTTTCCTCTTACCTCCCCAACCCATAGTCTAATAAATAGATGAGAAATTCACATTCGCTTTGAAAACTCCTTCAGGAACGTTGTTATTTCCGGCAGACATTTTATGTCAGCTTATTTATATGGTAAATAATGCTTTGCTCTTATCTTTCTCCGCACACTCCTTCTTAGCGTCAAATTTATGGAAGGCTCTCTTTAAGAAGAAAATTGTGTTGATTTCAACAGATTCCCTCATTGTTAATATCTTAGGGTTCATAGACAGGCTCTATTTATTCAGATATTGAGAGAACGTTACTCATCTGTTAGCGTTTTTATTTTCATTAAAACTCATAACACATTTTAGATCGAGCGACACATTCTTGTGTTTACATTATGTAAGTAGTGAATAACGTAAATTATGCCATATGTTTGCATTAGTATATATAATTACAAAGTAATAAAACTGTCAAAACTTATTATGCTTGTAGCTTCGAAACATAATCGTCAGCGCCGGATAATACGGCCAGCGTAGGCAGCCCCCGCGGCGAGAATTTACAAAACGAAAGGAAAATGAACATTTTACACTTTTTAAAAGTGTACAAAAACAACATTTTGCCCTTTTTTAAAAATTTGAAAAAAAAAGTTTCCACTTTTCAAAAACATGTAAAAAGAACATTTTGCACTTCTCAAAAACATGTAAATAAAGCATTTTGCACTTTTAAAATATATGCAAATAATTTGTTTCTGCACATTTCATAAACATGCAATTAATACATTTAAAACTTTTTAAATAAATATTTAAATAGAGCACTTTGCAATTTTTTAAAACATCTTAGTACAGAATTTTAGTTTACTAAAGAAAATCTTGAATAAAAATTCCGAAACAGTAGTTTTTGTATGGAAAATAAATTGCTGCCTAAAAGCTAATACATATTACTTACATGGAAATCTACCTTATTTGAACACATGGATTCAAATGAATTGTATCATAACGGCTTTTACTATCACTAGTAACTACTGCTAGTATAGTCGCTCAGGTGCAAAATCGCTTATCTTCATTTTATTTGAATTTTAATCTTCGAAAATTTCTTGAAATAAAAAGTCAAGAAAATTTAGTAAGAATAACAGTGGAAAATTTTAGTTGTCAATTAAAACAATTAAATTCAATTAATTTATTAAATTAATGGCATGCTCACGAAATTTGGTGGTTTCTAAAGAACATAGATGAGGAAACTACATAATATATTTGTCTTTAAACTTCCGACCAAAAAAAATTTAAATGTTTGAGAAATGTAGTTTGCTTCTATGATGTCGAAGGTTTGAGCTAGACTATACAAGTGATAAAAGGAGATTGAGGTCATATGCAACTTTGCATCTTGATTTTAAAAGTGGTTTAGTAATGAGTAAATGTAGCAAGGAGTGAGGGTGAGAGATAATAAGCGTCTAAAGTATTTTGTTTGTAATATTGCTCGTCGGCTTGTGCAATGTGCGAAGTGACGAGAACGTTGGAAAGAATTAAAACCCAAAGTTAATGTCGGCGGAACGATGTGTTAGTTAAAAAGTTGGGTTCTTGCCATAGTTCGTCAATTTGATTTCATTCTAGGACGGGAAAAGTAAGAAAGAGAGAAAGCAGAAAGTTCAAAAGTGATGTAAATCGTCTGTGAAGAACCCAAATGACCCATTTCCAATTTACGCTAGAATCAAAATGAGCTATGTCATGAAAACAAAATGAGAAACACGCGTCATGTTAACTAGGAGTTTCTGAGAAACGTAAAATGTTCTATTTCCATGATTTCGAAAAGGTGCAAACTGTTCTAATTCCATGTTTTTTAAAAGGTGAAAAATGTTCTAATTCCATGTTTTTGAAAATGTAAAAAATGTTCTAATTCCATGTTTTTGAAAAGGTGAGAAATGTTCTAATTCCATGTATTTGAAAAGGTGAGAAATGTTCTAATTCCGTGTTTTTGAAAAGGTGCAAAATGTTCTAATTCCATGTTTTTGAAAAGGTGAGAAATGTTCTAATTCCATGTTTTTGAAAAGTGTAAATTGTTGTATTTGAATGTGCTTTCAAGATATATTTAAATATTTGTGTAGATAGTTGATATTGTTTTTAGCTAAAAATGGATTTGGGTCATTTTGGTTCTTTACTGGGAACTCGAGTTTGGTTTCTGATTATAAAGTTTAGCTTACAGCCATTCAGCCATCACGCTTTATTTTCTCCCCATTTTATTGTGCTTCAACACACAAATCGAATGGCAATTCGCCCGATGTCCTCAGCTCAGTCGAAAGCCTCACTATATCTCTCTCTCTCTCTCTCTCTGTATCACACTGTACTGTTTGCCAAAAGTAATTTTGCAGGGAGTCACTTTGTTGTATTGGCATAGATACCAGCGTAGAATGCAAGATAATTGGCATAGATACTAGCTTAGAATGCAAGATAGCGGAGAGAATTGTAAGAATTGTAAGGGAATTGGAAACACTTTAGGGGTTTGCTGACCTCGGGTCTCGATAAACCCGGGGACAAGATAAGCTTGATATTTACTAAAGCTATTTCTGAGAGTAGAGACGTTTCTCTTGGGATAGACGGTGAAGACAGGACGATAAATGTGAATTGAGTCCCCTTTTCACCATTATGACTCACCTCGTATCTCTCACTCCATCTCTATTTTTATTGACTATCATTCTATCGCAGTTGCCAGTTGCATTGACTCTCTCCCTCCCCCCTCCGAACATTGGTCATTGGACGTGTCTGTAAGTTGGGTTGAAATAGCGTCACTGAAGTCACTGTCTCCTCTCCGAGGAGATAACCAGTACTCATAGAAACCCGAAATATTCTTTTTATTGCTTTACTTCAGGCTATATTCTTCCCTTTACGTCATTTTTAGCGTTTCCTTTTTCATTTATATGACATTATAAATATGTAGAATGTATGAACATTAAAGTAGATATTTCTGAATTTGCGGTGAAAGTAGCCTCTTATTTCTCTTTTATTTTCTCTCTCTCTATGCTCAATGCTCTGACGATAAGTGCAGGACGTATGCGTTTGTGGTCCGGTGACGATGAATGGTCCTCCGAAAATCCGTGTATCTTCATTGTCAGAGTCGGAACTACCATTAATGACAATTGTTCAAACTTGCAAACCACTCACTCTTTGACTTTCCGTGGACAAAAATACGTGTGGGTGAGAGTAATAGCGCGAGGGAGTGAAAGAAATGGAGCTATGTACGGAATAATAGGTAAAAAAAATATGTCGGAAATTGAAAATATACCTACCTACTCTGCTATTTCACCAGGGAGACTGAGAGAAAGGGAGACAAAGGAGGAGATCGGAACACTGACCAGGAAATTAGATAACGTGGTACATCTAAAATTAAAAATCAAAACGCGCAATCGATGAATCAATCTTGTTACACTACACTACAAAATGGTAAAACAATTCAATCCTATTTTTTGCTGTTCACTAACAGTTGCCCTTTAGTTAAAAAAATCGATTTCAAATTCATTCGCATTCAAAACCGCCAAAAACATGTCAAAACAAGATTTGACAACGTCACAAATGCCAATAAAGTTTTTGCAGTCATGCCATATAGTGTTTTACCAAGGGAATTTCACGCTGTAAATTATATCATTGAGCTGAGAGGATGTGTACTATAATAATGGCCACCCGTTTAACTAAAGAGTTCAATTTCGAATATCTAACTTAAACGTCCTCGTCGGTATCGTTAGTTTTGACATATGAGTTATGTAGTGGATTTTAAATTATATAGTCATTTCTCACGTTTTATGTATGAATTCATAAAGGGGTAGGTTCGTGAAGATATATATAGTTATAGTTGTACGTTGTACACGAAGGAAAAAAGAGACTTAAGTCGCAGTATCTGTAGATCAGTATCGAGATCAGATTGCTTTTGGCAAACTGTTAAATTTATGGTTGTGTCAACATGCACCTCTTGCATACACATTGAGACAATCGAGACCCTACTGATACTGACCTTTTTAGAGTATTAAATATTTTCTAGGCTGTGCCTTTCATAAAATAAAAAAGTGAAAATTAGCCTCGGATATGTTTTGGTAGAAAGACAATCAATCTGCCGTACCGAAAGTGTCATATGTTTATAGTTTGTGACAAAGCATGTGTCCAGTTTTGTGCTTAGGAATGACAGCTTCGTACAAGAAGAGGAGGGCTAAGAGGGGAACGCCAGCACTACTTTTTCCTGACACACAGGTAAAGTAAACATTAAAAATAAATGTAAGTTACACATCGTCTGTGAAAAACCAAAATGACCTATATACAATTTAAGCTAGAATTAAATTTAGAAATTTCATAAAAATACAAAATCATAAAGAATGAAGATGCGTCAAGTGTTAATTTAAGAGTTTTTGAGAAGCGTAAAATGTCTTTTTTAAATTTTTTTAAAAAGCGTACAATTTTCAATTTGAATTTTTTTTTGAGAAGTGTGAAATGTTTAATTTGCATGTATTTGAAAAGTGCAAATTGTATTATTTAAATGTATTTAAAAAGTGCAAATTGTTTTATTTGCATTTATTTCAAAAGTGCAAATTGTTTTATTTGCATTTATTTCAAAAGTGCAAATTGTTTTATTGGCATGTATTTGAAAATTGCAAATTGTTTTACTTGCATGCATTTGAAAAGTGCAAACTGTTTTAATAATAAGATTTTGTCAAGTGTAAAATGCTCTGATACATGTTTTTGAAAATCGTGATATGTTTTGTTTGCAAGTTTTGAAAAGTGCAGAATGGTTTAAAATTATATTTCAATATTTTTGTAGATATTTGATTTAATTGGATATTGCTTTTGGCTAGAAATAGATATGGGTCATTTTGATTCTTCACAGACGATTATATGTTACACAAACAGAGTTCATGTGAGTTTAGGAATAAGGAAAACGGATTTTAAAAATTGCAATTTCAAAAGCTGGAATGATAAGACCAACTCGTAGCAACATTTCTAATATCAACATTCATAACGGAATAAGTTCAGTGCAATGTTTTCTTTCCAAATCCTGCGACCATAGATACTATATAGAGTATCCTGATGTTACAAAAAACTTCAATTTTATAATACAATATAATTTGGTGTACCTAACAATAGGATATGGATATACGTTAACTGTAAATGCGTTTTTCCTTAAATAACTACTTGGTTGTGCTGTATATTTAAATTTACATTTTTTATAAAATCTTTCCTATTTACTCGTAAAATACAACATTTTCGCTTTTCAAAAACATGCAAATAGAACATTTAACACTTTGCAAAAACTCGTAATTAACATTTTTCGCATGATTCTCATTTTTGTTTACGACATGGTTTATTTTGATTCTAGTCTGAATTGAATATGGGTCATTTTGGTTCTTCACAGACGATATGCTGTATGCTTTATTTTTTCATGGTTATTATGGCGGTCATGAATATTCTCCCATCATGTATATTGTATATAATGACTCAGCCTTAAAAGTTTTATTTTCTTTTTTAATTTGCAAAACCCTAAATTCTTTGAGTCTTAAACAGGTACGTACGAATTCCAGAATCCAAGTAAGAGTACAAGTACACTTACGAATACTTCCCTAGCTGTGCGAACAACAACAACCCACTTTGTAAATCCAAGCCGACACACTGGAACGTGGACGACAGGACGACACTAATAATTCTTTGCAGCGGAATCATTATACTAGTAACAGCTTGCATTATTTTTCCTCCCAAGTATCCTTATTAAAACACTCTCGGAATGAATATACATTTATTTTTTAATCTTCATGGACGCAGTCTAAAATCTGCATTGCTGCCTATTGAACATTTTAGAACGCATGCCCGAGACATTATTTCGTACATGTTTTGAATCTTTTGAATATCCAAAGAATCTGGTGACAGACCTCGAGCATAGGACAGCCAGGGCCGGATAATGCGGCCAGCGCAGGCAGCCCCTGCTGCTTGAATTTTCAAAAAACATGTAAACGGAACATTTTGCAGTTTTCAAGAAAAAGTAAACAGAATATTTTGACTTTTGAAAAACATGCAAATTTAAAAGTTTTGTAAATTTGAAAAACATGCAAATAAACCATTTTTCACTTTTCCTAAAACATGTAAATACAACAATTTGCACTTTTCTGAGTTAAGTAAATCGAACGTTTTAAAGTTTTGTGAAACATTTAAATTGAACATTTTGGAGTTTTTAAAAATATTTTTAAAAAAATATTTTGACTTTTCAAAAACATGCAAAATTAATAGTTTTGCACATTTGAAAATCATACAAATTAAAAATTTTCCACTTTTCTCGAAACATATAAATTGAACATTTTCTCTTTTCTGCGTCAAGTAAATCGATCAGTCTGCAATTTTCTAAAACATTTAAATACAACACTTGGACTTACCAATGAAAACCATCAATAAAATCAAAATAGGGGTTTTTTGTATGGAAACAAATTGCTGCCTAAAACCAGTTTCTTCTTCCAGCCCTGTTGACGGCCATGAATAACTGCATTATTGTACGGTAGGAGACAGTGTGAGAGTGAAAGTGAGTCCACATATCTTCGAATGAGACGTTGACATATACGGTAGTGCGATCAGTACGAAATGGTTCTGTTTGTATTTCACTCTTTCCCATCACGACTGGCTCCGAGACTGAAAACGGCAACGGCAACGGATTCTGAGCACTCCAGTGAATTTACATATTGCATCAACTTACAAAAGGGAGAATGTGATAGCACACCATTACTTACAATACAAGTATAATAGAAGTCAAGCTCTTGCCTACATTTACAGTTGGATGCAAGCATCAGCAGCCACAAATTCTCAGCAGCTTTCACTTTTCTGTCTCCAGATCCATAGAACATCTGCACAATAAGTGTAACGAGGCTAAGAACACTTGCAGATGAGTTCAGGAACTGAATCTGTGAGTGCTTTTCAGTTTATGTGACTCCATGCCATAATGCGTTACTCAAACTGCCAAACTGAAGCCAAGTTTGACTTTTGAGTGAAAGTAAAAACATACTGAGGCTGTCCACACAAACGTACATATCGTCTGTGAAAAACCAAAATAACCCATATCCAATTCAAGCTACACTCAAAATGAGTGTATGTAAAGTAAATTGTATTGTAAAAAATCTTATATGAACAAAACAAAATGAAAAACAAGAGTAAATTGTTCTATTTACATATTTTCAAAAGCGTAAAATGTTCTATTTACAGGTTTTCGAAAAGTTTAAAAAGTTCTATTTACATGTTTAAAAAAGTGTAAAATGTTCAATTTACATGTTTTAAAAAGTAAAATGTTCAATTTACATGTTTTAAAAAAGTGTAAAATGTTCAATTTACATGTTCTAAAAAGTGTAAAATTTTCAATTTACATGTTCTTAAAAGTAAAATGTTCAATTTACATGTTTTTAAAAGTGCAAAATGTTCTATTTACATATTTTTTAAAAGTGCAATATGTTCTATTTCAATGAATTCCAGACATGTCTCAATATTTTTGTAAATGGTTGATGTTATTTTTAGTAACAAATGGGTATGGCTCATTTTGGTTCTTCACAGACGATATACAATGATGTCACACAGTGAGACATCAATTTAGATGAGTTTGCAATATTGTGTGTATGCACACTCCAGGGTAGGCACTACATTGGAGTATGCATAAAAACAATATCACTAACTCATCAGCAAGCAACATCCAGAGTCTTCTATAGAAATATTGAAATGAGTTATTTTGTGGTATTTCTATCGAATTCTATATATTATAAGTACTAAGCGAGCCCGCGTTGCTCAGTGCTTACTGCACTGATGTCTATGAACCTGCTGTTTAAGCAAATGCTCGCTTCAGGTCTTGGTGATCGAGACCAGTGGTGGTGGTGTTAAGTTTTCCCACTGGGTTTTCCTTGTCCACAAGGCAGTGAAGGGCTCGGAGGCTCTGAACGTCAATGTAAAATGGAGTTCGCTATTGAAGTAGGCCCGACTAATGTTGGAATGACAAAACCTGTGTGATGTCACAGTGCAAGAAGTGAATTCGAGGTCGGGCACCCTGTAAGAACTGCGGTTAAATCGGGACAACCTCAAATTTATTCATTATTATTTATTTTATAAGTACTGGGTTTTACGTACCACAGTACCACACTAGGAAACTCCTTAGAGGAGTTTATGGTTTATGGATAATAATACACGAGCGAGAAATAAGTGGATTTCGAGCGAGTGAGTAGAATTTCACAAGAGATTTATTAATAATATCTTAATAATTTGGAGATCAAGAGAAAGGGGCACAATGACCGATACAGGTTACAATCTTATGGTCGAAAAAGTGAAGGGCCGAATAGGTCAAGAATACAATTCGGAGCAGGAGCTTGGAGGTGTTGAGGAGGAATTGCAGACCGAAGAGTAAGCGAACACTTTCTATATTTATATAAAAGTCGGATAATGTAATGAAATAGGAGTTCACATAACATATGGTTTACATAGAATTAGATAGGACAATCGTGTAGAGAAATCCAGGAAATCAGGATAGGACTTTTATTGTACAGTTAGAATGAGATTCGAATTAACATGTCACATCAATGTAAGTCATAGAGAAAGCAGGAGAAAGAAAGAGTGAATTTGTGAGGGATAACATTACTGAGATAGGAAAAAGAAGTTTTCAATCGGAGTGAGCAACATACGGGTAATTAGAAAAGAGAGCATATACCATGTATACAATGCTCGGGTATTGGAGGGGATGGTACAATGTAAGGTCGAATTAGAATTTAGACAGACATGTCATCTTAATAGGAGTCATACGGAGAAAGTTAGAGAAAAGTTGAGATTTGGAGTTTAACATTACGGGGATAGGAAAAGACGACTCCGGGAAAGGAGGACTGTGTGAAAAATTCAAAATGCCTCTCACTCTGTGGCTCACTCTTCTTTACAACGTGCACAATATCTAGGGTAGCGGGAGATTGCACCCATGCTCATGGTAATTTACTTGATGTGGTGAATTCTCAACTCTCACGATGCACATGTATATTAATTGGAGTACTTTATAATGAAGCTTATAGCTTATATCTGCCGCACTACATTTTTAATGCCACGCTTTTGGGATTTCATTTGCCATTAAAGTCACTATCACTTCTAAAAAAATTTTGTCTGCTCACGCTGGTCCTGGTCAGGCCTGCCTCTTGCTCAAATGTATCTATCTGCGTATGCCGTCACAAAATATTATACGATCCAGTTTAAATTATTTGCACTCATTACGCCCCTTGCTCTTATTACATTTCAGGAAGATAAAAGGAAGCGTACGCATGCAGCACCGTCCGCGTCCCTACTTCATGTAAGAGACATGGGAAGGGCAATGTTGGAGATACATCAAATAGAAGAGACAAAGGGAAGAAGACGTGTCATGTTTCCTAAGGAACTGCTAACATAGACATCTTTCTAGAAAGTCTGTCAGGGCTAACATGAAGTTATTTACTTACGCACACTGAAGTCACATTCAAAAAGCTTTGAGATCAAACAACACCGGACAAATTCAGGTTCATAAAAACAAGCAAATACCTTCTACGTAGTCCCTCGTCCACACTCAGTCCCATTAAAATTCCAAAATCTACACCCCTACCTCTTTAAATACTAACTTCCACATGATATAATATTGAGTGAAGCAAGATCGGAGAGAGACAGGCTAAGTGCACATACCTAAAATACACGATGAGAATTTAGAAGCAACTTTCATCTTGCTTCATGGGGTGAATGCAAAAGGAATGAAACAGAGACGAAGGAATGCGTAAAGAAGCTCTAATGTGTTCTGTTTGTACAACAACTTATAATGAATTCTAGAATTTGAATAGAACTCGTGAGAGTCATGAGAAATCTTAAAATTTCTTCCAAGGTTTAGATTCGAGATGCTCTCTGATACCAAATATATCAACATTATCATCTTTGGGTCTGTTAGGGGATCTCTTTCCTTGTCATATGCATCAGCTTAAGCGTGTAGCGAAAATTTAGATAGGCTAAGAGACCAACAAGCCAAGAGCCAACCAAGCCTGTTCATTTGACAGTTCACTTTAGTGTGCTGGCGAGCTCAACGGGCTTTCATGCATCTTTATGCTTTCATCTTAACCTTTTCTATACTATACGGCATACAGAATGATGAATTTTTTTGAATTCTTTTACCATATTAATGCACTTCTCCGTCGTCTTGTACCATGTCCAACAGAGCCGGACGAAGGAATTGCTTTTTTAGGCAGCAATTTGTTTCCATACAAAAACCACCAATTTCATTGTATTGGTGACATTCTTTGGTAAAGCAAAATGTTTTATTTACATGTTTCTAAAATAGTTCAAAAAATTGTGTTTATTTGTTTTAGAAAAGTGCAAAATGTTGAATTTACTTGTTTTAAAAACGTGCAAAATGTTGAATTTACATGTTTTAGAAACGTGCAAAATGTTGAATTTACATGTTTTAGAAACGTGCAAAATGTTGTATTATCAGGTTTTATAACGTGGAAAATGTTCTTTTTACATGTTTTTAGAGAAGTTGAAAATGACTTATTTACATGTTTTTGAAATGTACAAAAACTTTAATTTGCATGTTTTTAAAAAGTCAAAATATTCTTTTGACATATTTTTAAAAACTGCAAAATGTCCCATTCACATGTTTTCTTTAAAAATTTAGGCAACGGGGGCTGCTTGCGCTGGCCTCATTATCCGGCCCTGATGTCCACGTAAAGTGTAAAGGCACCCATCGCACATCATTCTCATCGTCAGCCTCTCTATCCCTTCCCACCACCATTCTTCCTACTTTCTTACTTTCCCCGTCTTTCCATCACGTCCTTTCAATTTTACCATATGTCCACTTAAAACCCATACACACCCTGTACATTTTCGTTGTTCTTTTTTGCCGTTATGCCTACGCTCCACGAGAGTACACTTGAGCACACAGGAGATGAGATGTATGTCAAGATAACAGCTCGCAGGTTCGCTATAATACATTCAGAACGAGGATTACTTGACCAAATTAGTCTCCAGAAAGTTACGAGGCTGCGTCAAGAGATATCTAAAGAATACAAAATTAAGAATACCTTCCATCTTTGTCCGTAAAAGCAAAATTTATTCGAGAATCTGTCTCGTCCCGTCCTTAGGAAAGAAACACATCCTTACCTATGAATGCTCAAAGTTCTCACATGTATAACGTAGATACACGAAATTTGGTTCTTTCCTAAGCCACTTATCGTCAAAGGGATCACACAGAGACTGTACTACTAGAGATTTGTGACTGAGACTCTACGTCCACGTCTCTTGTGTCACAACTTCCAATCTCAAATTACAATCACGCTTGTAGTGAATAAAATTTGTTATTACAAATTCATCCTTCGTATACTTTATGGAAATTTTCTATACTTCATTATCAGCCACAAAACTTGTGTACTACAGCTTTAAAGTTGCCAAAATTCTCAGTGCAACGTGCTGGATTTATTAATTTTTCTGGAAGGTTGGTGTTGGTCTTGCATTGGCATCGTAGTGCTTAGAGAAGAACAGGGCCGGGCCGGACGCGGAATAATTCAGCCAGCACAGGAAGTCCCCGCTGCCTGAATTGTTAAAAACAAAACATTTAAATGGCACATTTAGCACTTTTTAAAAATATTTGAATAGAACATTTTGACTTTTAAAAAAAATATGCAAAGGAAGAATAAAACAATTTTCAAGAAACATGTAAATAGCATAATTAGTATTTTTTAGAATGAAGTGTTTAAAGCATTTTAAAGTTTTCTAAATACAAAATTTTGGTTTACTATAAACAACATTGAATAACATCAAAATCGTGGTTTTTGTGTGAAAATAGCGTCCTAAAAGGGCTAATCATATATTACGTCAGCGTAGTTTGCAGTTTTTAATGAAGTTTTTTGTAATTTAGAAAGGAGCAAGCTTGGGGTGCGAATGAGGTACTATGTACATTAACCTAGAGCATATATCTGCGATTGTGTTCGTTTCCTTCAGCCCTGATGCCTGATTGCATGATTTTGTAATTTTTTACAAATTATTTAACTTGCCTGCTTTTCAAAAGTTACACATATTTTATTTCCACATATTTAAAAATTGCAAAGCATCATACCAATGACAAAAGTTTACAGGTTAAAGTTGTATTAAGTTTTTGCAGAAAGCGCAATTTGATTTAGGCTATAAATGTGCTTTAACCATTTTAATTTTCTAACTGATTAACTGAAATGTTGTTACGTAAATTTTAAATCTTACAGTAAATAAGAACAAAATCATATCGGTGTAGAATACTAAAATCATGATCAAAAACAAACACATTTAATTACACTTGTTTGCATTGACTTTGCAAGTCCTGTAATTTTTCTGAATTATTCTCAAATGCTTCTTGAAATTCCCATCCTTTCTTTTGTGCAAGAGGTGACGGCACCAATGTTGACGGAGCCGCTGCGGCTCGGTTGAGGCGCATGTGCGACGCAACTAAATGCCCGCTGGCAAGTGCGCTCATAAGTGACAGCTCTCCCGCAAGGACCGTCGAGCAAATGATTCGGGCCAGAGTCCCCGCATTCCTCCCTGGTTCCGTTTCATGTGGACCGTTTAAACCGAGCATTTCGAGGCACGTCTGCTGGGCGGGCAGCCCCGTCCCGCCACCCACTGTTCCAACTTCAATGCTAGGCATTGTGCAGGAGATAAAAAGGTCGTCGCCATTTTCACCCCAAGGTTCCATAAGTGTCATACAGTTACTGCTACCAATGTTTTGGGCAGAATCCTTTAAATTGAAATTGCGCCAAAACAATTTTTAAAATCTATCGAAAATTTTCCATTAAAATTGTACACGTAATTGTTATACAAAGAAAACACTAACCTGTCCTGTAGCGATAAAAATAGCAGTGACAATATTCGCCGCGTGAGCATTAAATCCACCAATTGAGCCAGCAACTGCGGATCCCACTAAATTTTTGGCGATATTAAGCTCTACCAGAGCTGCTGTATTCGTTTTTAACAAATTTTGAACGACACTAGCTGGAATAACCGCTTCAGCAACTACACTTTTCCCCCGCCCCTCAATCCAATTAACTGCGGCGGGTTTCTTGTCCGTGCAGTAATTGCCACTCAAAGCTAGAATTTCCATGTGTGGAAACTCTGCCTGAAGTGCATTCAAAGCGGACTCAGTCCCTTTGGAAATCATATTCATCCCCATTGCATCCCCCGTTTTGGCTACAATGCGCACGAACAAATAGCGCCCTGCTACTTTTCCGCGTGCGATCTGTAACTTTGCGTAGCGACTGCTTCCTTCAAAGGCTGTTTTTAACTTTAAATAGTTGGCCTCTTGTTCGAGCCATTTCAATCCATCACAAGCTTCGCCTGCCGTGCGGAAGCGTAGAACTGGACCACGCGTCATGCCGTCGAAGACAAGCCGTGTTTGAATGCCGCCGCTAAGATGTGTAGCACGGGCGCCGCGAGATGTACTAGCTACTAGGCAGCCCTCTGTGGTTGCCATTGGAACCTGGTAATCTTGGCCGTCGATAAGGACAGGGCCTACAACTCCCACTGGGATTCCAACGTAGCCAATTACATTCTCACAGCAGGTCCCAATCACTTTCTTGTAGTCGTAGTTCTTGTAAGGGAGGGCTTCTGACAAAGGACATTTCAGGTCTCGCTCAAGTAACTGGCGCCTGCGCAAACCACATTTAAATTCTATATATTATTCCAAATTAACATTTGTGCAATAAAACGTTAATATTTTTAATTAGCTGCAGTATTTAATTACCGAATCGAAACACCGCGGGCAAAGTTTCCCAATTGCTTTTCCAAATTTCGCGGTTGAATTTGATTAGCGTCAACCAATGAAATCACCTCCGCATCTGTCAATAACTCTTGGCCAGTTGAAACTGGATCATCCGTCACATATAAATTATTTCTAGCGTTGAAAATTAATTGATCCTGGAAACTAAAACTCTTGGAAATTCCACGGGTATGTCTTGCTTGATATTTCTGATTTTGCAATGGAATTTCAAGTGAGATATTTTTATTAAATATAGAAGTCTTGTCAAATGAATTTATTTGGTTGTTTAATATTTTCGTTCGGCCATTGTTGAACGGTTGCACTTGCGCAGTACTGTTTTCACGGTGGTTGTTAGAACTGCTCGAGTCCGAGTCCGCCATTTGTACGGGTGTCTCTGTTCCCTTCTTTTTTCCCGAACCCAGTAAAAATCCAAAGATGACATAGTAGGCAGCAAGAAGGAAGGTCGTGATAAAAAGGAATGGAACTTCACCGAGCATTATTAGCCTAACATTGCATTGCAAATTCAAAATAAATTTTAAATATTTTTAATACATTTAAACTTCAAGTGTTTTATAGTTTCAATACAAATTAAATTGGATTGCATGGTGTAAAAATCAAATTGAATTAATGTACTTACACCATTTTGAATACGAAGGCTGTCCAAGTAGTTCAATAGTAATTATTCAATGGGCTCACTGAGAGTCTAAGAGTTTGAGTGTAAAGAATGACTATGGTAATTATTTACGCTACATAAAACTGGCCTATGGAACTACGGAAAGATATTAAAGTCATAATTCTTCGCTCACTCCACGTCTCTTTATTTTCTCCGTAACGTACGTGGCCGTAGCCGTAGACTTTTATAATTCCAAAGTTTGTGTTACTAAACGTGGCAAAAAAGTTCAAAAGAAATTCCATCTAAACAAAAAAAGGAATAATTACAATCTTTATTGTAAGCGATGCTCAATTTGTAATTTTTTGCTCAAGTACATACATACATAAGTGGAAACGGCCGCTCTTACGCAAGCAGATTACATCCCACAAAAACTAGCATACTATTACCTACTTGTAGCCACATATCGTTTGTGAAGAACTAAAATGACCCACATGCAATTTAATCGATATTCGAAATTAGCTACCTATGTCATAAAAAAAATTAGAAACATGCGTAAATGTTAATTAGGAGTTTTTAAGAAAGTGTAAAATGTTCTATTTACATGTTTTTGGAAATTGTGAAATGTTCTATTTTAAATGTTTTAAAAGGTGCAAAACATTTCATTTACAAGTTTTTGAAAATTGTAAAATGTTCCATTGACATGTTTTTCAAAAGTGCAAAATGTTCTATCAGCATGTTTTTTTAAAGTGTAAAATGTTCTATTTACATGTTTTTGAAAATTGTGAAATGTTCTATTTTAAACGTTTTGAAAAGTGCAAAATATTTCATTTACAAGTTTTTGAAAATTGTAAAATGTTCCATTTACATGTTTTTCAAAAGTGTAAAATGTTCTATTTACATTTTTTTTCAAAGCGTGAAGTATTCTATTCACATGTTTTTAAAAAAACTGCAAAACATTCTATTTACTTGTTTTTTGAAAAATGCACAAGGCTTTATTTACATGCTTTCATGGACATGCTATTTTAATTTTGCCTGTAGATAATGCATTTTGTTTTTGACTGAAATTGGATATGGGCCATTTTGGTTCTTCACAGACGATATAATATTATATGTGAAGCAAGTCTATTGTGTCTTGTGTCACGGCAAGGTTCAATGTTTTACATGTGGACGCAATCATCTTGTTGTTTAGTATTGCAATAATTTAGTAATAAGTGCAGTAATTAGTCAATATTGTGGGAGGCAACTACTTATTTATTATACGCAAGGAAAGTTTTTGAAAAATTAGGAAAGACATATATGTTTTGAGCCAAGACATCAGACGTTGTCTGTAAGACTGACAAAAACTGAATCAATTAGTTTAGCGTTAACCATATTAACTATATTTAAAGTACATAATAATATAAAAAGGTAAGGGGAAGAAATATTCAAAATTTAAGTCAGGCCAAAATTTAACATAAGTAATTACTACTATCTACTCTGTACATGTTGTACCACAGGAATTATAAGGAAATACCAAAATTCAAATCAGACAGATAAGTTGCTCAATTTGGCAAAGGAAAGTTTAATGTGAAATCAGAATTTTATTCAAAATGCGGGATGATCTATAAATTATATAACTATATATCGTGTGTGAACAACCAAAATGACCCATATTCAATTTAAGCTAGAATCAAAATGAGCTATGTCATAAAAACTAAATGCGAAACATGCGTACAATGTTAATTAGGAGTTTTGGAAAAACGTTAAATGCTCTATTTTTATATTTTTTAAAAGATGCTTAAATGCCTAAGCCTAATTCCATGTTTTTGAAAATATTCAAAATGTTGTAATTGCATGTTTTTGAAAGGGTGCAAAATTTTTCAATTCCATGTTTTTGAAAAGGTGCAAAATGTTCTAATTCCATGTTTTTGAAAAGATGCAAAATTTTCTAATTGCATGTTTTTGAAAAGGTGCAAAATGTTCTAATTTCATGTGTTCGAAAAGTGCAAAATGTTCTATTTAAATGCTCTCCAAGATATATTTCAATATTTTTAAAGATAGTTGATATTGTTTTTAGCTTAGCTACAAATGATATGAGTCATTTTGGTTCTTCACAGACGATATAATTGATATAGTGGAAAAGCAAAAACATTAGAATTCTATCGTAATTTTTTAAAAAAAAGTACAAAGGACATAAAATAAATTTCAAAGTAATTATTATATTTCATAAGTAAGGTAAAACTGAGAAATAACTAAATTCGATTTTTTCTTAGTTGCCAAATTCAAGATCTGCTTTTTTATACGATTTAGTTAAAGCCAAACAAAGTACTATTCGAATATTGCTAATTTCAAAACGTTACATAACAAATTAAACTAGTAATATTTCTCATGACTTGACATAGGTACACACATAGTTTAGCAAAAAATGAGGTGGTTTGTACATATAGTGGTAGGTAATATATGTATAGGTACATTGAAAACAGAATTTAATTGTTATGATGATTTTTTTTCGTACATTTAAATGATTTAAAGAATTTTCTGTACCACTGACATGGATTGTGTCTAGTATGAATTTTGAAATTTTGGCTGCATTTATAAAACATTGCCAAATATCAGCTATCCGTGTACATATAGATATAAAGTTTAATTACCTATAACTTGACATTACATTCATAATTGACGATTTTTCATGAAGTTAAGCAAGCTAAGCGGAAACTTTAGTTCTTGGAATATGTCAAGGCAATTTCTCAATACAATAAATCGTCCGAAAAATCTGCTTTTTAATTTGATTCTCTCACTCTCCCCAACCTATGCAAAAATTCCAACACTAGAAAATGTGTTTGGCCCGCTCAAAAATTGCAAGTTTTTGATTGTGACAGAGGAAAACGAAAGCAGATGATTTTTTATTACAGATCTCAACATCCAAATTCACCAAATAACAAACAGGTTAATCATTAATTCAAACATTGAAGAAAACTTTATTTCCAATTTAAGTTTTTCTTAAAATAATGAAATCCAAATATAAATCGGACTTGCATTAATAATTAGTAATGAAATTCAAATAGGAATCTGAATGTGACTCTACCCTAAAAATAAAGTCTTTCAAATCTAAATATTTGTTAATAATGCAGTCATTTAAATACAAATATTTCCTATTATAAGAAATCGAATTGGGAAACTAATTATTCCTCAGTAATGAAATCTAAATAAGATTAAAATCTGGCGTTTTTCTAATAGTTAAGTCATTTGAATCTAAATATTTCATATTTATGCAATCCTATTTGGAATGCGAATGTTTTCAACTAATACAATAATTAAACGACCTAATTAAATACAATGCTATTTTTTCAAGTGTTACTGAAACTTGTGAGTTAGGTCCTCTATTTGAATTAAAACTTTTGGCAGCTGATGCTGTTGATTGTAGTGCAGCGCCACTTCTGAGTCACTCACAGTCTCGAAGGAACAATTATTGGAGCTGCATGCAAAAATAACTTCATCATAATGTATCTTTATCTGTGACTTGCGAGCTTTCTTGGTCCTTGTATCCGAATGAACTCTACTCTGATGAACTTTGAGTTGGTTGACAGATTTAAACGCGATGAATTTTGCACACATTTCGCATTGAAATGATTTAACCTTTTCATGAGAAATCAAATGACTGTTAAGCTGACTATTACTCGCCCAAGGTGTCCCACAATTGGCGAAGGGGCATTTAAATGGTTTTAGTCCACCGTGATTATTTGCTATGTGAGTCCGTAATTGAGTAGATGTTGCAAACGATTTAGGACACATTTTGCACTTAAACTTTTTGTCTTTCAGGTGAGTCTGCTCATGATTTTTTAAGATGTCTGGGCAGTAGAATGATTTTTGACAAACGTTACAAACAAATTCTTTTGTTTTCGCGTGTATCATTTGATGTCGTCTCAATTGACTGTAAATACTATAACTTTTAGAGCACTGCTCGAAACTGCATTTCCATTTTGCATTTGGATGTACTAGCGTTCGATGAGCTTTTAATATGCTGCGCGATCGAAGGTTTTTGAGCACAGCTCACATTGGGAATTTTGTGAGTTTTTCATATCATCTGTTGATTCTGGTTTAAGCATGAGTTGAATTTTATTTTTAACCTTGATTTCTTTTTTTTCAGGTTTGCTTTCTTTTACATGAGAATTCGTGTGGATTTTGAGATTGCACTGAGAGTTAATAATTTTTTGGCAGATGTAGCATTTTAATTCCTGTTTTGAATTTGAAACATGTTCGTCAAACTCTGGTTTATTCTTGAAGGAACTCAAGCACTTGTCACAGTAGAAGAATTTCTCGTGTTTAACTCCTAGGTGCCTAATAAAATTTATTTTAATTTTAAACCCTTTAGAACAAACGTCGCAAAAATGTAGTATTTCCTTGTCATGGCGTTTCATGTGTTTCTCAAGTGCTTCTTGGTCAATCAAGTTTTTGGAGCAGACAGAGCATTCAAAGGATTTATCTACGACATGTGTGTTCAAAGTGTGAAGTTCCAACTCGTATCTAGTAATAAATTCCCCAGAGCATAGTTGACATTTTAAATAACGAGCACCTTCACGCTTCTGTCTGTGAACGAAGAATAAATGTGTGTGTAAACTATTACTGTTAGAAAATGTTTTGGAGCAAGTTTCACATTTATGCTTTTTTAAGTCGACTTGGGTGTGACTTTGCTTATGCTTTGCAAAATTCGATGAATCTGTGAAAGTTCGAAAGCAGACTTGACATTTGAAACGGGGAGGGCCGTGAACTCTTCTCTTATGCTTGTTGAGAATTGCTTGAGTTGCGAAATATTTTGTGAGTTGCTTGGTTTTAAAACATTCTTTGCACTTGTATTCTTTGTCTTCCACATGTTGCTTCAAAATATGTTCTTGAAGGTAGGCTTCTCTTACAAAAGATTTAGGACAAATGGTGCACTGAAAAGGCTTCGGTCCAGATTGAGCCACTTCGGACCCAATATACTCCATTGCTACAAAAAAAGAATGAAAATTGAATTTATATGCTTAGCCTAAAATATCAATAATACTATTAAGTGCTTTAACAATTAAATTAGAACTTCCAAATAATCTATTATGAAAGCTTATTTAAGCCTTTGGCAGTTTGGAAATATTAAAAAATCCAAAATTTTAATAAAATAAATATTATCGTTTAAAATGTCATAGAAATACCGTAATCACGACTTTACATTTTTTCAATAAGTAAACGCTTAATATTCAATTTATATTTTAGATTCAAAATGTATACTGATATTTTTGGCTTCCTGCGTTTAAGTTTAAGTAATTCAAGTTAAACTCACATCTATATGTTTATTTTTTACAAAGGTTCATAGTCAATTTACGATTTAATTTATTCCTTCAATTTGCAGTCGGGTAAATGTCAAATTTTGAAGGTAATTATGGTTTATGGTAAGTAAATTTTTAAAAAGAACAACTTTCCACATATAACGAATGTATTTCTTTACATGAGTGAGCAAACCTTTACTTTGATGCTAGGAATTCATGTACAGTTGACAGTCAGTTTACTTACTAAAACTATTATAATGAACAAATAATTAAATCCAACAAATATCCAACTTCAATAATGTCTAAAAATCAAGAAACCCAAAATCAAACTTCAAACTTCAAATTCCAAATCTAACGCTTTAAAACCTCGCGGGCTGCAGAAGGAGAAAGTCAAGTAAAACTGGCTAAGCATTTTATTTAAAAAATAAACGGGGGTTTTATGCATTATTATGCAATAATGCAATGAATGCAACCGACAGAGATGCTCGCCCTGCCCTACTACTTTCAGTAGCGGTAGGAGTAGGGGTAGGGTCTGTAAATGTGAAGCCGAAATTTTCCAGCTTCTTATACATAGAGTCCGCAATTACAATAAATATAAATACAAGCTACTCTGAACCATCAAATCAAACATTGCCCCGGCCAGGGGGAAATGTTATTTTGAATCGGTGATTCAGGTAAATTAATTTATGAGCATTTACTTATCAGTTTACTTTCAACCGCGTGTGAATGGGGCAAAGTGACTATGCAAAATGCAATTTTGAATTTTCTGCAGTACTGAATAATATTGTTTCAAAATAATCTTAAGCCATGCCGATAGCATTTTCAACAGAATTACAAGGAGTATTTTATTGATAATTGTTAAATAATTGCCCATCGAATAAAGCAAACAGACTTTGTAGTTGAAATTAAATTTTAGTCTGTTAAAACAAATAAAATATATGACGTATGATTGTTGTACGTATTAGTTTTACAAAGCATAATAACAAAATTATGTGTTAAAAACTTTCCGCATGCTACAAGCTATATTTTTAAGATTAAA
This sequence comes from Dicyrtomina minuta, assembly GCA_949802685.1. NCBI lineage: Eukaryota > Metazoa > Arthropoda > Collembola > Symphypleona > Dicyrtomidae > Dicyrtomina > Dicyrtomina minuta. The sequence continues at coordinate 156,341,142 of OX461808.1, read as the reverse complement.
TCTTAACTTTAAAATAATGCAGAAAAATTAGAAACTGTAAATAGTCCTAGAAATCTAACGTTTTTGAAATTTAAATTAGTCGGCAAAAAATAATTTAATCCTAGGCTGTTATTTACTTGATTGATTACATTATAAAATACTTAAACAAAATACAAATAAATGTTTTTTGACGCTTTTAATTCAATTTTAGAGCTTAAAAGAATGTACCTAGGTTAAAAAATCTATTAGTAATTTTTCTTGGAGTGGATTCTACTTATGTGATTACTTACACTCTTTTAAATCTAAACATCTGAGAGCAGTGAGAGCATTTAAATACGGCTTTAACTGCAAATAAGTAGCTCCTACAATTTTCGTCCGATTTTCAAGAAATTTGAAGTTTTGTGATCTCTTGGACATTGTTAATATTGTTACACAGCTAAAATAAAAACTTTTATAATTTCAAAATTTTAAATTTTTTTTAGAAATTTTATTGAAAACCAATTTTTTTGGAAGCACTGAAAATACACCAATTTTATAAAAAAAAATGATCATTTTTTTTAAATTCTAATTTTTTTGTTAGACAATGTTTCAGAAATCACAAAACTTCGAATTTTTTTGGAAATCTTCTAGCTTCTGTCGCTCCGCTACCTTCTCACTATCAGATATCGCAGTAAATGTGCCTTGGCAAAATATTTTGTGACTTGCTTGGTTTTCAAACATTCGGAGCAATGCAGTGGTTTTTATTTTCAACTTGTCCTTCCCGCGTTGGTTCGGAATGTGTTGTTGAAAACTTATTTTATGAACAAAGGTCTTGGGGCAGTGTTTACACTGAATTAGTTTGGTAGCTGAGGCAGCTTCATTATTTTCCACGGTTTCAGTACCTACAATTTCGAATTAAATATTTATTACAATTTATAAATTGGTTAGAATTTAGTTATAATATAGTAATAAATGTTTCCCGGGAAGAATCCTGAAGGATTTGAGACAATTCTCTTGAAAACCCGGTTGTCACTATTTAAACACTTTCGAAGCATGAGTCACTCGGAGATTTTGCCAAACTTCCACCATTTAAACTTATCTAACTTATTTTTAAATGAGTTCACTGAATATATATCTGATTTGTCACTTTTTAAGTCACTTGGAAGATTATTCCATTCTGTTACTACCCGTTGGGTAAAGAAATGGTGTCTTAAGTTAGTAATCACAGGTTTTGTCGTTGCAGTTGTTGCGGGGCTATCGTATTCTGGTAAGAATAATTAATTGTATACGTCACATTATACGTGAAAGTGCACTGCCAGAAATAAATGTGACAGAAAATTAGTCCAAAACATTCAAAGCGTATAATTCATTAAGACTTCATAAAATGGAGCATGCGGAAAGTAAAGACTTTGTTTGTAATATTTTTCAAAAATCATTCTACCGCCCTGACAGTCTAAAAGACCATCAATAGATTCACTTAGAAGAAAAAAAAGTGTAAATGTAAAATATGTCCCAAATCATTCACTTCACCTTCTCAACTAAGGATTCACGTAGCAACGTATCACAACGGATTCAAACCATTCAAATGTCCCTTCTACGACTGCGGCACGTCTTGGGCGAATAATAATCGCTTAAAAGGTCATTTGGTTTCTCATCAAACCGAGAAACCATTTCAATGTGAGATGTGCACAACATTTAAAGCCTTTAAATTCCTTAGTCAACTCAAATATCACCAGCGTACTGTTCGTTTGAACACAAAGCAGATTAAAGCTCTCAAATCATTGACCACGAAGAAGAAAAGCTCAGATGCAGTTGTTTTTATTTGCAGTTCAAATACTTGTTCCTTTGAGACTGTCCTGTGAGTGACACAGAAGTGGCGCTGCACTACAATCAACAACATCAGCTGCCAAAAGTTTTAATTTCAATGGAGACTTTGCCATCCTCTGCATTGCCACTGGTATCGAAGACAAGCAATAATTCAGCAGTTGACAGAATGATTAAAAGGAAATACAAATTTTAAATTTGCTCAAAGTTATTTAAATCCGCGTCTTTATTTTCTGGGCATCAACTTACTCATTCGACGGATATTCCATTTAAATGCCCTCACTGTCCTAAGGATATTAATATTGCAGAAATTTAAAACGTCATATTTGTGACATGCACAACTAAAGCAGGTGCAGTATTGCAATGATATCAGATAAATATCTTTGGCAGTTTATTGATACGAGATATAATTAATCATTTCCACCAAGACAATACACGTCACTCGTCCAGTTGTTTCTGTACTATATATATCACGCAAATTCCCAGTTGTAGTTTGGTAATGAAATATAAGAGTTTAGTATGCAATTGCTCGTAATTCTTGAATTTGAATTAACGTATTCTACTAATGAAACTAATGATTAAGGGGTATTTAGCAGCTTTGTAGAGTAAATATTTAAGCATAATGTATATATAGCTATGTGTTCTTTTAAATAAAATCATAATAAAATGTACTAAAATTGAAACTATTTTTAACATATGTTATACAAAATGTGGGTTCAAAGTTGAATTAAATTAGTTATAAATATACAATTTAAAAAATGAGAAATCAAGCTTAAATCAAGCGATTTGCATCAAGCATAAATTATTAAAATTATTAAATTTTTAAATTATCTTATTATCTACCTATACCTATACCTATTGAAGAAGGCATATATATACGAAAGTAGTAGACGTCCTTGATTTCTACCACGGAATATTTGGTTTTTTTGGAGAAATAGTTTTGTTACATTTACATAGTTATTTAACTATCTTTCATTCATCATGCAATAAAATTGACAAATTGAAATTGAAAATTAAAAGTAACTATCAAACACCAGTTCACGCACATATATTTTTAAATAAGTAATATAACATAAAGTAATTCTGCTTAAACTCTGTATTACTTAATTACGATTAATCATCAAATCAAAAGATAAAACTGAAACTACAAATCTACAGTACAGTTGCAATCTGTTGTTTTATTAGTACTTGCTAGTTAAATTATATTTAGGTAAGTAGTTATCTATGCTCGGCTTATTGTCCTTTTTTGTTAGTTAACATTGCCATTATACGGGTGTTCTTTAGTAAGTGATGTCTAGGCCAGTAAGTGATGTCCATCTTTAGTAAGTGATGCCCAAAAACATTTTTTTTATTTGAAGTGCAATGAATATAAATCGACGAGCTGGACGAGAAATGAATAAAATTAACGTTGCAAAACAGTGTTTAATGACGTTTAACCGGAATTAACACAAAACCAGGCTCCTAAAGCTGCCTGAAACACTGTGGAGCCTGTGGACAACACTTACAACTTACTAAAGTCAGACATCACTTACTAATGACTAAAGTCGGACATCACTTACTGGCCTAGACATCACTTACTAAATAAACCCCCATTATACTTTGGTGATTATTCTTTTCGAGAATATCATGAACACAAAATATATCATACTAAGAAATTAATGATTATTAACTTGTTTAAATGTTTCCTGCGTTACGATGTATAGCTTACCAAGCGGGTAATAACTTTTTACCTATAGTCAACTTCGTACAAATACCATGGATACGAATGAGGTTGAGCATGCTTTGAGAAGATTTCAATGTGAACTCTGTCCAAGTTTAATTACTCCATCAGTTATTAACTTGTAATATTTTGCTCTTACGGTGTGTAGCTTATATGTACCGTATGTCTCATTGAATTTTTTCTTGTTACTTTTTACTTAGGTAGGTAGGTGGGTGCGTAGGTCATTTCTAATCGGAACCATGGGTACGAATGAGGCTGACTGTCGTACTAAACGTTTGAAGTGTGAACACTGTCCTAAGACGTTCGTACATAGAAAAAGCCTAGAACAACACATTCTGAACCATCACGGAAAAGACAAATTGAAAATTGAACCATTGCATTGCTCACAATGTTTGAAAAATAAGAAAGTGACAAGATATTTTTCCAAGAGACACTTACTTAATGAGCACATACGATTAGTTCATGGCCAACACCGTTGGAAGTGTAACATCTGTTTAAAAACCTTTTCGACCCGCTCCAAGTTAAGAAGTCACCAACGAATCCACTCGACAAATGTTGACACGAAATGGATCAAATTTAAATGTGAGATCTGCTCAAAAGTCTTCAGTGTCAAGCATAGGTTCCAGGTTCACTTGTTCCATGTACACCACCACAAGTCTGAGGGTGTCAAATATTTTAAATGTGACTGCTGTGCACAAGAATTTACGCAAAAATCACATTTAGAGAGACACGTCGTGGCTAAACACGTTGTTGATAAAGAATTTGAATGTGACATCTGTTCCAAAAGGTTAATTGACCAGAAAGCTCTCGAGAAACACGTGGAAGGACATGATAAGCCAATTAAATATTTTTGTGACATCTGTTCCAAAGGATTTAAACATAAAATTAGTTTAACTCGCCACCTTGCAACTAAACACGAGAATGTTTTCAACTGTGGTCAATGCTCGAAATGTTTTACAAATAAACACGAGTTTGATGAGCATTTAAATTCGAAAAGCAGTTCCAAGTTGAAATTAGAATTTAAATGTCAATGCTGCAGCGAAGTACTCCCCTCACAATGCACTCTTAACGTTCACATACATTCTCATTCTACAAAAACAAAAATAACAAAGCCTGAAAAAGCCACGGAATCCTCTACTAGCAAAATAGACGTACATCAACCAAAACAAGAAATAAAGTGTGAACACTGTGGTAAAATATTCGAGCGGGAAACTAGCTTCGTAATTCATCGAAAACATGTTCATCCAAATTCAATGTGGAAGTGTGATTTTGAGAAGTGCACTAAATCGTATAAATATTACAGTACATTTCGGAATCACAAAATAACACACTCAGGTTTGAAGGCCTATGTTTGTCCCACTTGTCAAAAATCATTTGTCCTTCTACAAACGTTAAGACAGCATCAAAAAACTCACCTGGATGAAAAAAAAATCAAGTGCAAAATGTGTCCAAAATCTTTTGTAAGCCGTACGGCTCGTAGGTATCATATTGCCAACAAACACGGAGGGCCTAAACCATTTAAATGCCCTGTTCCTAATTGTGGCATGACTTTTCCCGCTAATTCCTGTTTGAAACCTCATTTAATTTCTCACGAAACTAAAAAGTTGTTTAAATGCAAAATTTGCACTGAAATAAAGGAATTTAAATGTTTAATAGGCCTCAAGCAACACCTTCGTGTTGTACATTCAGACGTTAAGAAAAAATCGTCAAGGCTTGTGAATCAAGTTGTGTTTATTTGTAGTGCAAAAGAATGTTCCTCGTTTAAGACGGGGAGTGAAAAAGAAGTGGCAATACATTACAATAAGCAACATGGACTTCCGAAAGTCCAATTTTTTCAGAATATTATTAAAATTGAAAATATTCCTTTAGGATCAGTGCTCTCATTCTCTGAAGAAATTCCTAGCTGTGAAACCAAAAGATTGATTCTTAAACGATACAAGTGCAAATTCTGCCTCAAGTTATTTAGCTTCTCTTTGTTTAAAAAGCACCCGGAAAAGTGTTCGGCCAAGAGCGTATTTAAATGCTCTGGCTGCTCCAAGACATTTCGATATAAAAATAGTTTAAACAAACACAAATGTGACAAGCATTACAAAGAAAATGAAAAGTTAATTTTTCAAAAATTAGATTGAAATCATGATTTTTGTTTATCACCCAAATCTACTAGAAATAAAAATATGTTTATGAAAAATTAAAATTCTAATCCAATCCAGGAATTAAGGCTTGCAAACAGAAAGAATTTACTTTACTAGCAATGCAATCCTAACTATTTTATTGTACTAAAATAAATTTAAAATTATTAAAAAAATATTCACATTTTAAATAATTTGTAATCATACTAGCTTAACTATCTATTGTGATCATACGACTGGACTGCATGATTTCGGTTACAAATTGGACTTAATTATTTTAATAATATTACACAGTTTGCCTTTCAGTCTTCTATCCACAATAAACTGACCTCTCGTCAACAATTGGAACGTAGCGTTGAATGTATGCAAAACACAATATGATCAGTGTCGATGTTCTAAAATCTAAAACAACTCTGCGAAATCCATGTCTCTTCATCATCGGAATCCTAACTCATAGAGGAGTAAAATAAAAATACATGTAAATTCATCCACCATTAATAACCTGGCCCTTATTGGAATTTTATTAACTTATAAAATAATGACGTAAGGAGTAGTTACCTGTTCTTGTCCTGAGCGTTTCTAGGTCATAGTAGGAAATAATACGTAGGGTATCTTGGACATTTTTTAAAATGCATAGTTAAATCTCAGCCACATTGGTGAAATGATAATATAATCTTAATCTAGTCCTTAATGTTTCGCAAAAGTTTTGTTTTGATTCCTTTAAATCTGTATAAAATAAACAATATTTTGTTTCATTTTTACCTAATGACGTCGTACCTAATCTAAACCTGTGGATATTGTTTTAAAAAAATCAGAATAGCTACGTAATTCACAGCAATTTATTATTTTAAGATAACAACAATGCAATGTAATGAAGGGAAAATCTTACCTACATCCTAATAAGGCACACACAGCATTCTATCACTCCCAGGGTTCGGAAAAAACCGCCCAGTTTGAATAAAAACCTGCTCACCGGCTAAAATTGGTTTTAAGCGGCTGAAACCTTGTACCAAATATAATTGAGTGCGTAAACAAAAGTAGCAATAAATAAACCATGCTTTTTATGGTGTTGTATCACAGCATATAAGCTGTGCACTTTACATAGTTCTTATAAGAAAATATTGCTTTTATTGGTTTTTGTTGGAATTTCATAGAAACTCAAACTCAAACAACTTGTTTTCGTCACATTTTTTAACGAAATCGAAGTAGGTACAAGAAAGATAATTATTGAAAGATTAGCTAATCGATCAAGGGAACAATGATTTCGTTAGTCAGTCTAATAAGTAAATACAAAATATTAAATATCAGTTACCTACATAGGTAAGAAGCATGAATTGAAATTTTGAATTAGTGATTTAGGTAGATGAGTACCGTAAATGCTCTGGCTCTAATACAACGACCCGCGTTATATCAAAACTCCGACTTGTACCCCCCGTGTTGTATTAAAACTTCAAGGTTTACCCCCCGCGTTGTATTAGAGACCCGCGCTGTATTGGGGACCCGCGTTGTATTAGAGACCCGCGCTGTATTGGAGACCCGCGTTGTATTAGAGCATTTACGGTATGTTAATTTCTGAACATTCATCAAGTCACTTCCAATCTAACCGCGTGAGAATGGGGCACATTGCACATTGACTTTTCAAAATGCAAATTTCTGCATACTGATTATCGCTTGAAATGTAATAGAAGCAATAATAATAGTTTAAAAAGAATTCAGTAGAGTACTTTAATGATAATTGTTACATAATAAACTATCGCATTGAGCAAACCGACTAAATATTTAAAATTAAGTTTTACTCTGTAAAAAATGAATAAGATAGTACTATATGATTGTTGCTTCTATTAAATTAAGCATCATTGGTAGCAAACAAAATTAGTTGTTAAGAACTGTAATTAAGCTTACTACAAGTGATATTTTTAGTATAAAGTTTTCACTTTAACAATGACAGAAAAATAAGTAAATGTTAATAATACTACAAAGTTTATGTTTTAAAATTTTCAATTCGTCGACAAAAATAATGTAATCCCAGCCTAGTTTTTGCTAAAAAATACTGCACAACAGCAGTCCTTAAACACAATATATTGTTTTCGTCTTAAGCGAAATGAAAATATATATTTTACAGTAACTTTTCATTCAATTTTAAGGGTAAAATCAGTTTAAGCCGGTAAAAACCGTTTTGCCCCCAAAACTAAAATTTTGGGGGACCGCTTTTAACCGATTTTAACAGGTTAAAATTGCTTAGTTTTAGTTTTAGCCGGCGGTTAAAACCATCCCCGAACCCTGCCACTTAACCTTAACCAACTTATCAGCACCGAACCACTCACAGTGCCCAGTGCTCACGATCAGTATTGTAACATTGGTAATATTGTAGGTGTGGCGATGAATTCCAATGAGGCGAACACGGTCCAAAGTGGACTATCAAATCGTTAGATAGATTACTCGACTAGGTCAGTTGCCTACTCTGTTAAAATTTATTATATGCAATAATTAATGCGTCAGTAGAACATTATTAGTATATAAGCAATTAAAATACCCAACTGTTTTGTTCAAACGGAAAATTCGTATCACTAGTTTAACAATCTAACATCTAATAATAATGTGCAAACTGATGTACGTGCATTATTTTATTAGGTAAATATAATTAAAAACTGTAGGCTTAGCCTTAAAAGGTTAAAACTTAAGTTGTTCTGCCACAACTTTCCCATAAATTCAATTATTTTACTAGATAAACGCATTGTTAAAAAAATCAGGCGCTTCGCGCTGGATTTGCGACAGTGGGCCCGAAGTAGATGCTGAGCTCATAGCGAATTTTGACTTCAACGAATGAGTTGAAACATATTTTAGCAACGCTAAAAGACGATCCATGGAGAAGCCGTATTTTATCGACACTGGAAAGGCTATTCCTAATGTTAAATTAAGAGCCGTTTATAAAGTTAAATTTCTTAGAATAGCATTTTCTCTCAGAGCACGCAACTTTCGGACTGAAAGACCGGCAGACCGACAGACAGACAAATGTTAAATGTACCGACATACCGAAATAGAAAACGACAAACAGACATGCTGAAGGACAGGCAAATTAATAATTTGGCTGGAAATATGTATAGACCCCCCGGAGTTAAAGTTATAGCTTGGGATTGAGGATTTAATAAGTAGGTAGGTTAAAATTTTGATGACATCTTTTATAGACTTCCCCATGTACAAAATCATGTAAATTATGTAGATAGGTTGATAGGTATAGGCAGGAATGAGGAACCTAATGTGGAAAATTTAAATTTCCCGCGAAATCTAATTGTCAACCGGATACTAGTTATGGACAATAAGTAATAGATCAAAATGATGGCCGGTAGTGATGAGATGATTAGAATCAAATTTATTAAAATTGTCTGAGAAACGATTTAAACTTGAATTAAAAATTGCAAATTTAAAGTTAATTATAATTTTTAAAAAAAGTGAATAAAATAAATATAAAATTTTCAATTTTGAATTTCGTATTTTTTTTATTTTTATTTAAAGCTTTAAAATAATGATATAATGCATGTATAATTCCGTTCAGTCCCAGTTTCCAGTTCTAGTTCTAAACTCCCGTGAATAATGTAAAATACCGTATTTTCTCTAATACAACGACCCGCGTTGTATTAAAACACCAACGTTTACCCCCCGCGTTATATTAGAGACCCGCGTTGTATTACAAATGTTGCATTTCCAACCACGTATGCGCAATGCTAAAGCATAGCAAACCCCCGCGTTGTATTAGAGACCCGCGTTGTATTGGAGACCCGCGTTGTATTGGAGACCCGCGTTGTATTAAAACTCAAAGGCTGACCCCCCGCGTTATATTAGAGACCCGCGCTGTATTGGTGACCCGCGTTATATTAGAGAAAATACGGTAGGTACCTAGGAATAAATACAAATTATATTTCGTCGAAATTAGTAGATTAACAAGGAAAAATCATACTAAACTTTGTTTTATTTATTGAATGGAATTTTAGTTGGTAGGTTTAAACTTTAAACAGACTTCACGGATTATGTTTCAATAATTTAACACAGACAAAATACTGAGACTTCGAATAAAAGGTGGGCAAATCTAAATACGCATTGAATCATCCTCTTCTTAAGAGGTCATGTGTTGAAAAATTAATTAGTCTTTTTTGTTGTAGTGTATTCGAGTAATGTGCTTCCTTAAACTTTTTTTATGTCTAAACACCTGGGAACAGTGAGAGCATTCAAATGAGGCTTTGACTGTACATGCTTCTTGATGCTGTTTAAATGAACTGAAGCATAATAACTTGTGGCAAAATTTACACTTGTATCTTTTGAGAATCATTTTGTTAGTTTTAAATTTCCGTATTTCCTCCGAGAATAAGGGAACTAAAAGATTACTTTCAATTTTAACATTACTATTATTTAAAAGTTGCACTTTTGGCAGCCCATGCTGTTCATTGTAGTGCACTGCGACTCCTTTATGACTCCCGGTTTCAAAGGAACAATCTTTACCAGTACAAGTAAATACAAGTGCATCTGCGTATTTTGATTCAAACAAACCATTTCCCACTGAATGTACTACACGATGATGTTGCTTGAGGTGTAGAAGACCTTTAAATTCCTTAGGCTCAGTGCAAATGTCACATTTGAACGAGTTTGCAGTTTCGTGAGAAACTAAATGGGAATTTAAGTACGCATTAGAAGCAAAGGACATTCCACAATGGGTCACAGGACATTTAAATGGTTTAGATCCTCCGTGTTTATTTGCAATGTGAAGTCTTTGAGCCACACTGCTTACAAAAGTCTTAGGGCACATGTCGCATTTGTATTTTTTTTCATCAAGGTGAGTTTCGAGATGTTTTGTAAGGTCTTTTTTTACCTTAAATGATTTGTGACACGTGGGACACATAAAAAGCCTCACGGTTAAATGTCTCATTTTATGAAGACTTAATTCAGAATATTTTTTAAATGATCGAGTACAGCTTTCAAAATCGCATGGCCACTCTTCCTTTGCATGAACTAGTTTTCGATGAGTTGCGAAGTACGATTGACGATCGAAAATTTTACTACAAAGGTCACATTTCAATTCTGCATTCGGTCGATCCACCTGTTCCACCTCCTCCCTCGTGTCAGAACTGTCAGATGAGTCTCTTTCACTTTTATTATCCATTGGTGATTCTGTATTTTTTTCAGTTTTGATAATTGGCTTAGGATGGGAATTCATATGAATGTTAAGAGTACACTGGGAGGGCAGTATTTTGCTGCAGCTTGGACATTTAAATTCTGATTTCAAATCCAAATCAGCTTTTGATTTAAAATGTTGATCAAACTGTGGTTTATTTGTGAAAGATCTGCAGCATTTGTAACAGTAAAAAAATTTATTGTGCTCAACTCCTAGGTGGACGTACAAAGAATGGTTATCTTTAAATCCTGTAGAACATACGTCGCAGAAATATTTGAGTGGTCTGTCATGAAGTTGTACGTGTTTTTCCAGGGTTTTCTGGTCAATAAACTTTTTGGAACAGATGTCACAATCAAATTCTTTGTCGACCACGTGTTTAGCCAGGACGTGCCTCTCCAAATGAGATCTCACCAAGAATTCAAGAGGACAAAAGTCACATGGTAAATAATTGCCACCCTCGGACTTCCGGCCGTGTTTATAGAACAAGTGACAGTTGAGAGATTTTTGAACACTGAAATTTTGCGAGCAGAGGTCACACTTGAATTTTGTGTTAATGTCTGTCGAGTGGATCAGCCGATGCGTTTTCAATTGGGAGGGGAACGTATATGTTTTGAAACAGATGTCACACTTAAATTGACCTGGGGAATGGACTTCTCTCAAGTGCGACTTGAGTAAATGTTTTTTGGCAAAATATTTTGTCACTTGCTTGGTTTTCAAACATTCGGAGCAATGCAGTGGTTTAATTTTTAACTTGTCCTTCCCGTGTTGGTTCAGAACGTGTTGTTGGAAACTTATTTTATGAACAAAGGTCTTGGGGCAGTGCTTACACTGAATTAGTTTGGTAGCCGAGGTAGCTTCATTATTTCCCATGATTCCAGTACCTGCAATTTAGAATGACATAAATAATTACTATTACGATGTATAAATTGGTTAATATTTAGTTGTTGCGTATAGTTATCGTATTTTGGTAAGAATAATTAAGTGTATACGTCATATTATATGTGATTGTGTAGTACCAGAAATAAATGTGATAATAAATTAGTCCAAAATCGCCGCGTGCGTAATTATAGCAGTTAATCACTACTTCGTCATATATACATATAATTATATGCTACCTATAACTTTTAACTGTCACGGGCCACGGATCACTTGTCGCTGTCTCTCTGCGAATTTTTTAATCGATAAATATCTGTCACCATCAGTATTACCTACAGAATTATATGAAACTTTAGCGTTTTCAATAAGTTTTAAATTGTGTCACATTAAGTTATACAACAAACGACAAAGCATTCGTCATAAACTGAATACTTACTTACTAACTTACTAGTTACAAGTGTAAGTAGGAGATAAATGGAATAACTAATCCAAGTTGAGTTTTTACTGTTTGGAATTTCAATTTTATTTTTAACTTTAGAGTTAATGATTTTTAGACGCTACTTACTCAATACTAAATATTCAGTACCGTACGAATTTATTATTGATTATGATTATTGATTGCATTTTCAATTTTACAATTCAAGAATTTCGGATAACCATATGTTCCGTGTTCCGTCACAGATTTCAAGGATGTCTAGCAATAATCCGCATGCCGTTTTAAAGAGCATATTTTAAGTCAGTAGTCAGTCAAGTCAAGTCAGTGTGTTCAGCTCAGCAACAAAACTTTAATGAAATGATTAAATGAATAATGATATGATAATGTGTGTATACTACATATTTATTATAAATTAAATTGGCTCATATCTAACACTAGATTGATGTAATAATCTCACCAATTGAACTGTTATATTAGATACTGCGTAATAATACTGCGTAAAGCGTAATAATGTTGGTCTTTGACTATGAAAATGATACAGTAAAGGCATTTAGTATTTCAGCTAATAAACAGCTATGTACTTTTTATTAGATGCTGAGCTTAAGCATCTATTGTAATGGTTATGTCCGTCCGTCCGTCCGTCCGTTGGCCGTACACTACAGGTCACAGGTTACAACCGATTTTCATAAAAAAAATAGTATAAGACCAGAAATGCGACTGGGCAGGTCTGTATTGTTTTTTAGTTGTAATTAGTCTAACCAGTTATCCACAGTAAATTGATTACTGGACCTATGTCAGAAATTTGTAAATTGGAGAGGCTAAAAACGGCTGAACCAAATAGCTGAGGCAACTGAAAGAGGAGGCTGGCAAAGATAAAGCTGCCATTGTTTGCATGTGAAATTTATCCTTGCCAGCCTTCTCTTTCGGTTGTCGCTACTATACATACCTACCACTGAACAAACGTACCCAGGTACGATCGGCCTACGCTTCTCACTCTTAGCATTCCATACGAAATTGAATGTTAAGGAGCGTTCACAAATGATGCTATCTCAATTTTCTGACCCACCCATTTCCACTGATATTAAACATAATGCAAACGGGCGGTTGTCGCTACTGTACATACCTACCACTGAACAAACGTACCCAGGTACGATCGGCCTACGCTTCTCACTCTTAGCATTCCATACGAAATTGAATGTTAAGGAGCGTTCACAAATGATGCTATCTCAATTTTCTGACCCACCTATTTCCACTGATATTAAACATAATGCAAACGGGCGGTTGTCGCTACTGTACATACCTACCACTGAACAAACGTACCCAGGTACGATCGGCCTACGCTTCTCACTCTTAGCATTCCATACGAAATTGAATGTTAAGGAGCGTTCACAAATGATGCTATCTCAATTTTCTGACCCACCCATTTCCACTGATATTAAACATAATGCAAACGGGCGGTTGTCGCTACTGTACATACCTACCACTGAACAAACGTACCCAGGTACGATCGGCCTACGCGTCTCACTCTTAGCATTCCATACGAAATTGAATGTTAAGGAGCGTTCACAAATGATGCTATCTCAATTTTCTGACCCACCCATTTCCACTGATGTTAAACATAATGCAAACGGGCGGTTGTTGCTACTGTACATACCTACCACTGAACAAACGTACCCAGGTACGATCGGCCTACGCGTCTCACTCTTAGCATTCCATACGAAATTGAATGTTAAGGAGCGTTCACAAATGATGCTATCTCAATTTTCTGACCCACCCATTTCCACTGATGTTAAACATAATGCAAACGGGGAATTTTCATATGCACGTACCAATTTGAATGATATTACCAGTTGTAAAAATGGGGTGTAGATGGTGAGGGATCGTCCATAAACTACGTCCTCCACCATTAATATTTTTTCCAGCCTATTTTATCATATATGTATTGAACTAACTTATATCAGTTATAGATATTTTTTAATTCAGATCACACTAATCGTTGTTCCACAATTAGTATTTGCATTGAGCATCTCTGAAATTTTTCCTTATACATTGTGAGGGACCGTCCGTTAATGACGTCTTTCAAAAATATCATAATTGTAGGTACCCCCTTCCCCCTCTTTTTATTATTTAACCATTTGTAGAAGCGAAGCACATAATGACGTCCTTCAGTGTTATAGATATCGAGGGATCGTACATAATGACGTACTTTAAAAATAGTTTTCAGAACCCCCAGTACCAATCTTAAATGTTTTTCCGTCCTATATTGACTACATGTCACGGACTTACCTATATGAGTTATAGATAGTATAAATGATGACCTCTCCAGGGTCTCACCAAGCGGGATGAACGGAATAATTATAGCTGATAAATTACAAGAATGTAGAGTTGCCAATTGTAGAATGATTTATTAAGTCGAATATTAAGAACTTGGAAACAAGACAGTAGAAGAGAGAGATGGAGAGTGGACAAATCAAGTGACAATGTCAGAGTCGGCTGAATCAGTGATGACTGAAGGATTCAGTCATGTATTTATATGGGATCTTATAATATGGAATATTACGAAGAGGGTCTGGGAAAACTCGGGAAGCGAGGAAAAACCCAGGTCGTGGAAAAAGTACGAGAGAGAGAATGTGTACTCTCGGAGAAAGTAAAAGAGTAAACATCGGAACATTATAATACACAAATAATGAAAGACCAAATATTGTATTAGCGGTGTTCATGATTCCACCTTATCAATTTTTGGCGCTAAATAGTTTCGCACTATAACGCGAAAGTCGTCAAGAATTTTGAGCCTTTAATATGTTATACATATCGTTCGTGGTGGTTTTGTTGCTATTGGTAACAAATGATGCATGAATAACATCGAACCAAAAACAATTATTATTATTGTTTTTAAAGCAAGACGCATTTTTACATTACATTTAATGTAGTCAAGTTGCCGTTGCCACGGCGACAAATGATAGTCGCTATATCGCGGTATGTATGTATGTATGTATGTATGTATGTATAGATTTATTGCATAAACGGGCCAAAGCCCACACACAAATCAATTAATTTTTGCTTACATCATTGCATTTTTTAACATTTGTGATTATTACCATCCTAACCTAGAAATTGCATTTTCTTAATTAAAGTAGAACTAATATAATAAAAAATATTGTGTAACACTTGGTCATCTTGACGTGATAGTAAGTGAGTTAATTTGACGGTTACATTTCTTGGACCTAGCACATATTCTTTGAGGTATTTAATTCTATCATCCTTAAAAGTTGGACACGCAAAGAGAAAATGTGAGACAGAGTCTGGAACACCATACTGGCAAGCCCTACATTCATTTATATCGCGGTATATCGCGCTTGCTTTTTGACACTATAGTGCGAAAGTGATATAACGCCAAAAAGTGATAAAATGGAATCATTAATACCGCTAATATAATATTTGTATAGAATTAGTAAACAGTGTTTTATGGCAAGCGGACAAGAGGAGAAAAGGAATGAGCGATGCTCAACAGGAACGGAACAGGGAAATCGATAGTAACATGTATCTATATACTGACAATAGTCAGGAATCGTCCATAATGACATCGTTCTAATACCATAGTTTCTAGTATCCCCAGTCCCAACTTTAAACTTGTTTCCATCCAAATTTAACAACATGTCACCGACGTAACTATATGTGTTATCGATATTCAAGGATTGTCCATAATGACGTCATTCAAATATTATAGTTTTTAGGACCCCCACTGTTAACATCAAAATATTTTCCAACTTATTTTTATCTGCTTGCCACGTGCATTCGTATATATTTTATTGATTATAGGGGAGGATCCATAAATGACGTCATTTGTTAATCATGCAATTCTCAAAAATATTCCAGCGTTTTTTAACTACATGCAACGTACTACTATATGGCTTATTGATGGTAAGGAAGCCTTCATAAATGACGTCATTTGTGAATGGTGTAATTTATAAAAAACTTTCAGCTATATTTAACTACATGCTGAGCACATTTGTATGTCTTATTGATTGTAGGGGAGCTTCCATAAATCTTATTCCACCTTTAAGCGTAACATAAATTGTCTTGCGCCTTTGTTGAAGCTCAGCATCTACTTCGGGCCCGCCCACAGTCGACAAATCCGGCGCGAAGCGCCGGATTTTTCAAATAGTAAAGCATAATATACTCATTAAAAATCCGGCGCTTCGCGCCGGATTTGGCGACCGTGGGCCCGAAGTAGATGCTAAGCTTACAGCATATTGTCTACGTCACTGGTAAGCAATGCTTTTCAGATTCTAACTAAAAACTATACAGCACTTTTCCCTGGCACGTGCAGACGATAGAAAGTTGTTTAAATTTAATCGGTTCAAAAATGTGACCTGTAGTTAGTGACTTGCAGCCATATAGACAGACAGACAGACAAAGAAAAAAGAAACAGACAGCCAACACCGTTAAAATAGATTGCACCATGACCATTAGTACCCTGGTCCCAGTCTTAGCATGACCATAGGTACCCTATTATCGTCCGTACATTCGTACGGAATAATGTTTATTGGCAGTGGAGGTAAAATGTTGGTGTCGATTGCTGGCAGCGCAAGTAAATCATAGGTATGCACACTAGTGATATAGTTTTAACGTAAGATTAAATACATCCTGCCTATGCTTAAACAAGAAAATTGAGAAAGATACAGAAATAAGAAGACATGATAAGGTTGTTTGTCAGGTAATATAATTATATAATATAACATTGTTAACATTATATCGTTGTTTTCTTTTCGGGGTACGAATAGTTCAGGTACGACTAGGACAAGAGTACGAATGGTCAAGGTACGACTGGGACCAGGGTACAAATGGCCAGGGTACGACTAGTCAGGGTACGACATGGTAGGGTACGACTCTGTAGGGTACGACTGCCAAAGATACCAAAAAAGGGGTATTTAAAATTTTGTTATTTGAAGGACGTCATTATGCACGATCCCTGAATATCTACAAGCAATATAGGTAGGCTCATAACATGTATGTTAAAATAGGCTGGAAAAGATTTTGATGCTAGAAATGGGGGTGTTTAAAACTATGATATTTGAGGGACGTCATTATAGACGATCCCTCAATATCTATAAACAATATAGGTAGGCTCATAACATGTATAGTAAAATAGGCTGGAAAAGATTTTGATGTTAGGAATGGGGGTGCTCAAAACTATGATATTTGAAGGACGTCATTTTGGACGATCCCTGAATATCTATCATTCGTATAGTATTAAAGTATATGACGTTGCAGACAACATACTACAGACCATGACCATTGAAAACTGTAGGTGAGACTGGTTTGTAGGTCTGTACTATAAGATGTACTTGTATTTGTCCCGCAGAACTTTACAATTATTTAGACACATGTACTTTTACCACATAGAGCTTTTGCCAATTAGTGCACCTGTGAGTTGCCGCGCATGCTCTTTACGAATGTATAACAGCATACAAATTTCACATTGTTGAATATTCAACCAAGCTTCTTTTCTTCCTTGAATTCAAATTATTTGAATTGCCGGTTTATTCAAGGAAGAATCCAAGCTTGGTTGAATATTCAACAATTTGAAATTTGTATACTGTTATACATTCGTAAAGAGCATGCGCGGCAACTCACAGGTGCACTAATTGGCAAAAGCTCTATGTGGTGTGCGGCAACAGTACGTTCTCAATTGTTTACACGTACCCATTTGTTTTTGAAAAGCTCGCTTTTCTGAGTTTTAACAGGGGTACAGTTAACTGTTTATTGTGAAGGAATGGCCAGTCCGATCAAATTGAAAAAACAATACAGACCTGCTTGCGCGCATTTGTGATTATTTAAAATTAGTATCAAGTTAATCAAGTAGACGGCAGACAGTTTGACCTGTAGCGACGGACCAACCGACAGACAGACGGACGGACATGACCATTTCATTAGATGCAGCTAAAGCTCAGCATCTAAAAAGATAGTAGAATACAAGTTATTCCGTGTTGGCCTATTTGCACTTGCACAACACTAAAGAATGTAATATAGAATTAATACGCCCACTAGTATTTGTGTTAGCTTGAACAATTTAATCAGCGTGCTATGAAACTTAGTACGCCTATTAGTTGAATTTAACCGTAAGTAGTTAGTTTCCTTTATTCCAAGAACAGGACCTACATGACGAGGCATATGGTTTAGATCTCTATCGTGTATGAAGAATTAAAATCATCCATACTTTTTAGGCCAGAACTAAAATCAGATATGTCAAAAAAGGACTAGATAAGAAATATGGGTTACATTTTAAGTACAAGTTTTTACAAACAACAAAATATTCTATTTACAACTATGTTTTTTTTAGTGCAAAACATTAAATTTACATGTTTCCAAAAAGTGTCAAAAGATTTATATGTACTTGTGGTATAAAAGAGCAAAAGATTTTATTTTTTCGTTTTTTTTTCAAATTGCAAAAGGTTCTATTTACCTATGTTTTTGATAAAGTTAAAAATGTTCTATCTGCATGTTTTAAAAAGTGCAAAATATTGTATTTGCATGTTTTTGAAAAGTGTAAAATGTTCTACTTACATGTTTTTGAAGTGTAAAATGTTCTACTTACATGTTTTTGACAAGTGCAAAATGTTCGATTTACATGTTTTTGAAAAGTGCAAAATGTTTCATTTGCATGTTTTTAAAAAGTGCAAAAATTTCTATTTGTATGTTTTTGAAAAGTGCAAAAAATTATATTTACACGTTTTTGAAAAGTGCAAAAATTTCTATTTACATGTTTTTAAAAAGTGCAAAAAATTATATTTACATGTTTCCAAAAAGTGTAAAAAGATCTATATGTACTTGTGGTATACAAGTGCAAAAGATTTTATTTTTGCGTTTGTTTTGAATTGCAAAAGATTTTATTTACCTATGGTTTTGATAAAGTGAAAAATGTTCCATCTGCATGTTTTTAAACATTGCAAAATATTCCATATACATGTTTTTATATTTCTACAAAAACGTGAAATATGTTCTTTGTGCATGATTTTAAACAGTGCAAAATATTCCTTTTACCATTTTTTTTTTAAAGTGAGAAATGTTCTATTTACATGTTTTTAAATAGTCTTACCTCTCCGCTATTTACAAGCTCACATGATCACAAAGTTCATAAAACTTTTGTAGACAGTGCATTTTGTTCTTACGATTAGATAAAAATAGAAATGAGTCAATTTAATTCTTCACTGGCAATGTACAATATTACTTACCGTGCATGTATTATCCAACTATAATTAATCATAATCAAGCGAATGGTGCGTGGTAAATAGGATACCGTCACACCTCACGTCTCACACGAGCATGCAGAAGCATTGATACTGTGGCATAATACTCGTCAATACGTATTTCACTAAAATAAAATAAATATCTAATATTAATTACTTTCAATATTTGCACAATTAACCGCATCGTCTGCCAGTAGAAATGATCAATTCCACTCAAAACGTACTTGTTTTCATACTTTGTTTGTAATTTAAAACTACAAAAAAGTTTAATACACGTACCAAAGTAATGTTCGTCTTTAAAAAATTTGTATTGTTTACTCTGGCTGTTGGTTCGACGACAGGAATATTAATAAGCAGCTATGGTCCAAATAATGGAGAAGCTGGTACTGGTACTAGTAAGTGACCGTATTTCTTTTGTTATGTTTATGAATTTACAAATATTTACAAAGTAAATACGACAAACATTAAGTTTTTAATTAATAATTCTAATGATATAATTAAAAATACAACAATAAATAATTATTATTATTACTAACTTTTGCTCTCAATTAATTTAGTAACGCAAGGAATTTTTTATAATGTCGAGACTCATGTTTTTTTATCGAGAAACCAGACCACGGCAACGTTAGTGAACAATTTCAATGTGTAAATGGGGAATCTATACCAGAGACAAGTCGGTGCAACGGCGAAAGGGAATGCACGGACCAAAGTGATGAGATCAATTGCTCAAGTTTAGACAAAATTCATTTATTTTATTTTCCAATTTAGTTTTTATACGAAGTAGAACTACCTACTTTTAGACTCTGCATCTTAAAAAATTAGAAAAATACCAAACCATTTTTGCATATAATTAAATTTTAATCAAGGCTACCAAAATACCTTTTTAATTTTAATACAAGTTCAGAGATACTTTGTTGTCGTAGGTTGTAAGGGGAGGGCATTTAGATGTCGAGACAAGAAATGCATTCTGTATAGCGCAGTTTGTGATCAGATTGATGACTGTGATGATGGGAGTGACGAAGAGAATTGCACAAGTGAGTAATATTTTTTTTTAAATTAGAATATTACTTTTTTAGTCACTACATAGGTTACTCTAAAATTGTTTAAATATGATTTGACTGTGTATAAGCCTTCAGCGATATATTCATTTAACGTGTTTATTTATATACTTACACAGCAGTTCATACCTAGGTACTTGTATAATAGCGATCACAAAACCTTATTTCCCAATGACGGAGACTTTCAGTATTTTGAAGGATAAATATTTTAATAAACTAATCACTGCTAATAATTCACATGGTACGAGTTTTGTAAAATGAATGTTTCATTTTGTGAGGTCACATGTGCGGAAATGAGGAATTTCGATGTAAGAGTGGCCAGTGTATTACTTACAAATTTGCTCGATGCGATGGACGCCAAGCTTGCGCTGACAATTCTGACGAGGAAAATTGTGAGACTTCTTTTGTTTTATGAGTAGTGCATAGTACACAGTTAATCATAGCGTCTGTGTGGAACCAAAATGACTCATATTCAATTTAAGCTAGAATCAAAATGAGCTATGTCATAAAAAAAAAATGAGAAGCATGCGTCAAATTTTAAATTAATTAATTAATGTATTCGTAAAGTTTGTAAAATGTTCTATTTGCATGTTTTTTAAAAGTGCCAAATAATTCATTTGCATGTTTATTGAAAGTGCAAAATGTTGTAATTACTTGTTTTTAGAAAAGTACAAAATACTCTATTTACATTTTTTTGAAAATTTCAAAAAGGTCTAATTACATGTTTTTTGAATAGTGTGTAAAATGTTCTATTGACGTGATTTTGAAAAGTGCATATTGTTTCATATGCAAGTTTCGGAAAAGTGCAAAATGTTCCATTTACATGTTTCTAAAGTGTGTAAAATGTTCTATTTGCATGTTTTTTAAAATTACAAAATGTTCTAATCACGTTTTTTTGAAAAGTGCAAAATAGCTTAATTCATCGTTTTTAAATAGTGTGTAAAATGTTTTATTTACATGTTTTTAAAAAGTGCAAATTGTTTTGTCGTTTTTGTTTTTTAAAAGTGTAAAATGTTTTATTTACATGTTTTTGAAAAGTGCAAATTGTTTTGTCGTTTTTGTTTTTTAAAAGTGTAAAATGTTTTATTTACATGTTTTTGAAAAGTGCAAATTTTTTTGTTTGTATGTTTTTCAAAAGTGTAAAATGTTTTATTTACATGTTTTTGAAAAGTGCAAAATATTGTATTTAAACGTTTTTAAGACATGTTTCAATATTTTTCTGGATACATAGTGGATATTGTTTTTAACTACAAATGGATATGGGTCATTTTCACACTTCGCAGACGATATATAGAACTATGTATGTAATTTTAGTCTGATAAGGTGCATATATATATACTATATAGTGTCAACGTGTACTAAAAGGGCACACCTAAACCATGATCTGATCTGATCTGAAATGATCTGATCTGATTCTTCAAAAATGGCTAAAAACGTGAGTTGCAGATCACGCAGATCATTTTAGGTGCCTGTTACTTACTGCACACAAAAAAATGATCTGACGCATTGCCCAGCCATATCATATACATATTATGAAATGATCTGACAAATTGCCCTGCAGTTCATATACATAGTGAAATGATCTGATGATCTGATGTATAAGCTTGCATGTCATATACATACGTGATCTGAATAAACGAAATACATGGACTGTTGGCTGCTGCAGTTAGAGTTAGAAAATGATCTGAACTCAACTAAACTGTGCGCACGCAGGGTACGTGTACAATTGAACTGAATCTGCAAACGCCTATTTCTAACCAACCCAAGGTAAAATTAAATACCGCCACAATTTAAACGAATAGGATTTATTAAACCATTCTTAATATCTTAATTACTACTTACGCAATTTGTAACTCATTCATCATACAGTTTTATGGTGCTTTTCTTTCTACGTACTTGACTTGTCACCTTTGACGTGTGTATGTTTTGGTTAGTGTGATCATTGTCAGTTGTGTGTCTGTCAGTTGTGCACTTCTTTAATTCCTATATTGATTTTCGTTAGCATTCATTACTTCAAAATAAAAATGTATCTGTGTGTAAAAGTTTGAACCTTATGTGTAGGTCTGCTCTTTATGTTGACTGCATAATTAATTAATTTTGAATTATAGTGTTTTTATCATTCACGCTATTAATTTAAGTTAAACTCGACTCACTTTTTATTTGTTAATAGTTTTAATTTTCTCGGAATAACATCTATTTCATTTAAGAGAATTCAAAATCAATCTTTAGCAGAATATGGAATTTACTTTTAAATGCCTGGGATTTAAATATAATTACCAATAAATTCAAGCCAGCGGACCAATCAAGGAACTGATTGACGGCGTTAACTTTTTATCAAAATCGAGTGACGACAACACTATCGTCGTTTACATATAGGTGAAACATTTAAATCGTAGTTTAACTAATTTGGTTAGAAAATCAGATAGTAAAGCTTCCTTGGTATCCTTATCCTATGTACCTGTCAACCTTAAAGTGCAGTGATTTTAAATTATCATTATTCCTGCCTGTATGCAATGACACAGAATAATACATCATCCTCATGTATCAAACAATCTACAATATAATTCAATGTATATTTTTCTTGAGTGTCCAAATTCATGGCTGTTGAGTATTTCGTCAATATCTGTTGGGCCTGAAGTGGAACATTAATTTATTTGGTGTCTTTGTATTACAGATTTCAAGTCGTGGCGTGAAACCAATGAGCGAAAGCGAATGATTACCTTTATATTTTGGGAAAGGGGGAAGGGGCGAAGAAAATTTCTCGAGATCAAGCTGTGACCCACCTCATCTGTCATCGGTCAGGCCACTACAAACCATGAAAGACCAGTCGCTCATAAAGAGAAAGATGAAGCTACAAGGAAGTTGCAAAATGAATGAATATTGCACAGCGGCATCAAACTCTTGAAGAATCTTGAGTCTAGGGAAGCTCGATGTGAAATATTTCATACGTATTAGGGCCATCCTGTGGACAATGGTGCAATTCCCCATTTACGAGTTATCAACATTTCACGGAAAATAAGGAAGGTAAAACCAATTATTAGGTTATACTTTTAACACTTGTATAGGGAGATCCCCGGGCGATAGTGATGGCGATGATATTGGTAATGATTCTTACTATTACTTCAATTCAGGATAGTGACGATACTGGTTCAACCAAATCCTCCTTTGTTCTGCATGTAATTGATGAGTCTGCTGCTACTTCTCCGACAGTAGAAGACGAAGGCTGTGATGTAAAATCATCCATCAGCAATCCAGGGGAAATCGGATTGAGACTATTTCGCCTGAGTCAAGTAGTAAAGGATGTTAAGGATAAGGAGAAACTTGAAATATCTTCAAAATCAGATCAGATTTTGCCTAACAATGAAAATTATGAATTAGGGATCGTCCCGGTTTCAAACTCTGACTCTAATTTAATTTCTAGAGATACCAAAATTTTTTTTCTTTTGACGAAAGGCAAAATTGGTCAAGAAAAAATTCGGTGTCATACTAAGAGCCAATTGTAAGAAAGCCAAGATCAAGGTCAACTCATGAAGCAAATGACGAGTCAATTTGTGAGAGCATTGATGCTGTTGTAAATAGTATTCAAACGAATTATGAACATGAAGCAACTTCATTACCACAGCAGGAAACTTCAGCCGAACTGTCGCCAGAACCAGAAACACCCATTTTTCCTAAGAAACAACGGAGAAAACCTAAAGCAGCTAAGACCTCGGCTGATAACCTCAATAATTCACTTTTGAAAACTGAAACTTCTATGGGAGACACCCTAAGATGATCCGGTCGCGAAAGGAAGCCTGTTTTTCTTAGTGAATAAATCGTATTTGATAGCTAAATTACCTTTATTATTGTTAACTTGATTGATCAGGCATTTGTGTGCTAACCCTGGACAGATCAGTATAACAGTATACATATCAGTATAACAACATACTTTGTGTTTCCACTCTTGCAAAGGAAAATTAGTGACCACGCGACGCCGGGCCCAAGTGAGGGCAGGGGTGGGAGTGGGATTGAGAAGGGGACTTATAACTTTCGTAAGCGGGCCTTGGTAGACCACTCAGACTCGGACTCGGACGACGATGAGAAATAT
This sequence comes from Dicyrtomina minuta, assembly GCA_949802685.1. Classification (NCBI taxonomy): domain Eukaryota; kingdom Metazoa; phylum Arthropoda; class Collembola; order Symphypleona; family Dicyrtomidae; genus Dicyrtomina; species Dicyrtomina minuta. The sequence goes on along the minus strand of OX461808.1, from coordinate 156,316,640 downwards.
AAGTCTCGCAGATGACCACGATCCCACGGAATCACTCTCTAAGAAGCGAAAAGTGGCTTGTCCTTCAAGTATTAATCTCCTCACAAACTTCTTCAAGCTCAAAAAACCTGCTAGAGGATGGCATCTTCAACAGTATCGCGTTCTGTTCGATCCACTTGTGGGTGATGCCTTGAGCCGGGATGCCCTAATGCCCTCATCCATCAACATGCAGAATGACTACAAGGATACATGTACGACAAGAACAGTCTTCTCTACGCTTCGCATGACATCCCTGGTCAGAACTAGGGGGGCCGATTGGATCTCCACTCAGTTGATGAGAAAACTGGGGCAGAGTATCAAATATGTTTAGATTTTGTGCGAACTCTTGAGGCTGAGGATGGGATGTACACTACCTTCTAGAATGCATTACTTCAAAAATGCCTATTCGGCATGGGGCTGATGGAGTTTGGGCGAAGTTTCTTCGATACACGTCAAGAAATACCTGTAAGCTTGAAATTAGTTTAACACTGATATTTTTCACAAAGCTATTAACAAAAATATTCCGTAATGATAATTGAATATCGTATGTGAAGAACCAAAATGACCAACATCCATTTGTAGCTAAAAACAATATGCACTATCTACAAAAATATTGAAACATGCCTTGAAGCATTTTGCACGTTTTCAAAAACATAGAATTAGTACATTTTGCACCATTTCGAAAACATGGAGTCATACATTTTTGCACCTTTTTAAAAACTCGTAATTAACATTTTACGCATATATCTCATATCGTTTTTTTGACATATCTCATTTTGATATTAGCTAAAATTGGATATGGGTCATTTTAGTTCTTCACAGACGACATGTCTCAATTCCGTAATGATGCATCACAAATATTATTATTGGAAGGTATAAATTATGTGAATAAAATAATAATTTGCTTAATTTAAAAATATTACACAAAGCTTAAATTGGATTGCAATTACAGAGAGACATTATTGGAGTTTGTAAAGTCAATGATGCTACGTGATGGGTCGTTTTGAATGCATCGAGAGGAGAAAGTGGATGTGAGGGCTGTTTACTGTGCAGTTGTAGCTGCAAAGCTTACAAATACCTTTACCCCTGAATTATTTGAAGGAACTGCTGAATGTGTTATGAGGTGAAATAATTACTTAGTTCATTTTCATTACATTCTGTTAACTTTCGTGTCGCTCGCTTATATTTAATAAATTCATAGACATGTTTTATTCACTCACAAAATAGGTGTCACACTTATGAGGGTGGCTTTAGTGGTTATCCTGGGATGGAAGCTCATGAGAGATATACATTCTGTGATGTGGCAACTTTAGTTCTACTGAAGAAAGATCACCTTATGAACAGTAAATCCCTCATTAGATTGCTTGTGTGTAGACAAATGCCCTTGGAAGGGGGGTTTCAGGTACTGAGTATCATTATTTATAGGAAAAGTATGTTATTTTACTAGTTTTGAATCATTTGACACACACATAATTTAATGATATCGTCTGTGAAGAACCAAAATCACCCATAACCGATTTAAGCTACAATCAAATCGAGCAATGTCATAAAAACAAAATGATAAACATGCGTAAAATGTTAATTAAAAGTTTTAGAAAAGGTGTAAAATGTTTTAATTCCATGTGTTTGAAAAGTTTGCAATGTTGTTGTAGTGACATATTTTTGAAAAGTGCAAAATGTTCCATTTAAATGCATTTAAGAAATAGTTGAATATTTTTGTAGATAGTTGATATTGTTTTTATCTAAAAATGAATATGGGTCATTTTGTTTCTTCACAGACGATATTAGTTTTTGTTTACAATATTTATTTTAATGCAAATCTCTCATAATAATTACTGATACTAAATACTCTATTATTTCCAGGGTCGAACTTATAAGTTAGTTGATGGATGCTCTCGGAATTTTATAATTTCAAGAAACACAAAGTTAAATTATTTTGAAAATGGTCTTAAATATACATGAAGAAATTAGCTTTCTCACATTCTCACCAATAAGTACCTATACTGCATTATTTTGTATTCATTTATTCATATGTAGCACTTATCGGATTCTCCAGGTACTAAAAAGCATAAACTATATGTAACAAAATTGTGTAAACGTATACTGAGTCCTTTTGGGCTATCGTCGTTGGACGACAGTGTCAAGTTTATTTTAATAAAGTTGTCTTTCTCTCTTAACCCAGTGCAATTTACTGTACCAGCATGTGAATGTAAACAAACATTTCCCCTCGGTATGAACGACACGAAGTCTGAACACCACCTATGGAGCGCTCCCAAAGGAAGTCAGTTACAATGCACAGCTGGTATCTTACGAACTAATATGTATTATAATGGATAGTGGCTAATGAAACTGCAGACCTCTGTTGCAGTCTAGGTAGATTATCCTCCTCTTCAGAAGAAATGAAATTCTTCCCTTACGGAAGGCTACAGTGCTAGGTATTTGCACTAGAATGTATTTCGAGACCAAGCCGAAATGCAGACGAGTACACCCAACCCTGAGTGCCCCACGTATTGCATCCCGTATATCGACGCCGCGTGAAAGTAATAGCAGATGCTATGGAATGAAGGGCTCAATGTATGGTCTGCTAAATGGTACTGCAACTATGCTACTGAAATAGCTGTTAGCCTGCAAGGCACAATTAGCACGCCGTCTTTGTCTCTACACACGAATGAAGGAAAACGTACACTACTTCCTCTTAGCTGCGCACAAACAGTTCTCACACACCTCCCCCCACCAAGTATTTCCACTACACTAACTTCTGTGCAACGAGACGCAAAAACGCTACCGGCTAAGGATTCGCTCGAACGGATCAAAAAGAAACGCCGAGTTATCGAGGACAGAGACACGTCTCCCCTCAGCCACAAAGCTGGTTGCATTATTTTGTATTCCTGTTTATTAATTTATACACTGCCTGGCAGCATTGGCCAAGCAATTTATTTACTAACTGTACAACCAATTTTCCAACAAAGGTACTGTCAAGAAGCCAATGACCTAACCTCACCTAAATTAAACTTAAGATTGTATCACACAGCCAATTTCTTTATAAACATTACGGCAATTCTGTTAAACTCCGACCTGTAGAACCGAGTGTTGACCTTGTTGGTCTTTAACCCTACCACTCATTTTTGAACTTGGACTATGACCATCGGTCCCATCTACTGCCCTTATTGGACTCTGAACCTTGACCTTGACACATGCTGTTGGACGTCGGTTCACCTTCTTATAACGAGAGCGCAAAACATGGCGCTTCAATTTGTTATTCGAAATAAAACGTTTCGTACACGAGTGGACTGTACAAATGTAATTACGCTCTCCAGTGAAGGTATGAGTTTGGATGTGCTAGTTCAAATCAGTTCTTCGTCTGTACTATTTAGAGGAATTTTTCAGTGAACATTTGAATGGTTGCATGTTTGAATGTAATTTAGGATGTGTAGTTAGATTAGTATTGGTTTTAAAGGCTTTTCCGCATTCTGAGTAAGGACACTTAAACGGCTTTCGATTTGAATGTCTTCACTGGTGATCCTTAAAGTAGTAACTGAAAAGAAACAATTTTCCTTTCTTAAAACACTTAAATGGTCGCACCCGATTTTTTTTGGCTCATCTTCCACAGCAAACAAAATAATTATAGACATATAGACATTATAAATATTTATTTATAATGTCTATAAATTTAAGCCCTATCTCCAAAGGTGGCAAAAAGCTTAATAAACGCGAACATGAACACAGATAATTTTATTGAAAAACTATTAATTTGACATTTTTCAATTGCATTCAACATTCCATTTATATTGAAGTACAACTTAAAGCTACTAATTTTTGAAATATGTAACATGCTCGATTAACAAAAAGCTAGGTCAAAGGTACATTCAACGTTCAAATTTTGTTACAAAAAATAATTCGATATTTTGTGCTGTAATTCCTAATTGTAGACTGTAGCAAGTTAAAATGTAACTATTTTTTGTATAACCACCTTGACTTGACATCACAAAATATGTCCGTTCTCTCCTTGAATACAAGGAACTTGGAGTTTGTGAATTCTTCAAAATGGTTTGCTTATTTGTCCTCTACAAATTCAGCAACTGTTTCAAACGTCACTGTGCATAATTTACAAGCAAAAGTAATTCTTATCGACGTCCGACGTATGGTATAGCTCATTATGATTAGGCGTTATTTATATCAAGAACTATTAATAATACAAGAAAGAGATGCTTCACAATCAACTGAATAGAAGAAAATAAAAAGTAAAATTGAATTTCTTTAGCGTTAACACTTTAACACGCAGATAAATTTTAATTTTGAAGTAATAAATGCTAACAAAAATCAATATCGGAATTAAAAAAGTGCACAACTGACAGACACACAACTGACAATGATCACACTAACCAAAACATACACACGTCCAAGGTGACAAGTCAAGTACCCTAATACAGAAACAGGAAGAAAAGCACCATAAAACTGTATGATGAATGATTTACAAATTGCGTAAGTAGTTATTAAGAATGGTATAATAAATCCTATTCGTTTAAATTGTGGCAGTATTTAATTTTACCTTGGGTTGGTTAGAATTAAGCGTTTGCAGATTCAGTTCAATTGTACAGTTGTACACGTACCCTGCGTGCGCACAGTTAGTTGAGTTCAGATCATTTTCTAACTTGAACTGCGGCAGGCGGCAGCCAACAGTCCATGTATTTCGTTTATTCAGATCACGTATGTATATGACATGCAAGCTTATACATCAGATCATCAGATCATTTCACTATGTATATGAACTGCAGGGCAATTTGTCAGATCATTCCATAATATGTATATGATATGGCTGGGCAATGCGTCAGATCATTTTTTTGTGTGCAGTAAGTAACAGGCACCTAAAATGATCTGCGTGATCTGCAACTCACGTTTTTAGCCATTTTTGAAGAATCAGATCAGATCATTTCAGATCAGATCAGATCATGGTTTAGGTGTGCCCTACTAAAAATTGTACGAATTTAGATCTAATCTTGTATTTATTTATTTATTTATGTACCTATTTATGCTTTTTATTTTCTTATTTTTTTAGAACTAAAAAAACTTCGAATTTGAATCGACCATGTAAGCACATGTACAAAATTTACAGACGACGAAAGTTGGCAACCCGCTTTTCTCTTTGAAGTTTCCGGAAAATATGCATTTGCTCTGATGCCAGAGCAGGCAGTGGAAATCGTGAGGCCGTTGTGCAAACAGAAGACCAATTGTCGTAAGTCGATTAACTAATTAATCCTAGTCTTAATATTAAATGAATTATTTCAAAATTTTTCCATTATTTTTGTAGCGGTTAAAGGTATTACTTATTACAGAATATTTTGTTTTGTTAAATTTGTCAGGTTTTAAATTCGAGATTCTGAATCCATGCGTCACATTTGTAAATTCCTATCTACCAAAACCGTATTGTTTGCAGTCGTATTTTCATCACCCTCCTGTTCACAGTTCAGCTGATTCAGATGACAAAAGTAACGATAGTAGCTGGTAGGCACATAGGTACTTTTAGGAGCGTCAAAGAAAGATATGCATTTTTGCTAGTGTATTACGATTACGAACGATTATCATCTACGAAGCTACTAAAGCGAAATAAGCTCTTTAAGTGAATCTGTTTTTTGGTACCTATTTTATAGACTTTGTCTTTAACGTGATTTTAGACGCCTGAACTCGATTTCAAGTGTAAATGTATTTTCTACGCGCAATAGTATTCTCTATTATTATGTAATTTTAACAACCCACAAACCTCTTTTATTACTGGTTTCGTTGGTCTTTGTACTGCTAAAAAAATATCATAAGCAACGGCAAGTTCCTTATTAACTAAAAAATCTACATTCTAATTCGACTTTGACTTATACCGAGAATCCAGAGCAATACAATGAAAATAGGCTCTTGCGATTTTTTTGTCGCTTCATGAATAATTATTTAATTTGAAAATGATTTAAAGTTCTTGAAATTTGATTGTTGCAGTTGTGATTTTGTAATCATACTTAATTACTTTTAATTATTAATTAATTAATTATACCATTGTACTAAGAGAGCAGGCTGTAATTATCTTATTCAAGACAAGTGTAACTAATTTATTTATTCTGTACATAAAATAATATTTTAGTCTGTTTTGAAAGTGCCCATGTTTTTTATATTGGTTGGTGTTCACCTAGACATAACGTGTAAGTAATGATTATGAATTATGATATCATTATTAAGAAAGATAAAAGCTATTATCGATGACTATACAGAATATCATGATCTTTACTTATTTATTTATTTCTGGCGTTGTTTTTTTGTTTTAATCTTAAACCTGTCAAGACATCATCCATCATCAAAATACGTCAAATATTTGGAATCTTACGCTTAAACATTAAAATCTTCCAGTTACATTGCAAGTTGCTAGCTGCGTAGAGAACGACACCGAAATGTATAAATTATTTGAAATGTGTAATTTGTATAGGGGTAGGGGTAGGTTTGTTTACTGAAGTTGCACTAGACTGACAGCAAACTCTGGAAACTGATCTTTTTAATGCCATAATCATAACGAGAGCGACCTTAGACAATGAAGAATGTAAATTAAATTAAATATTAAATCAGCGATAGGCGATAGACAATGAGGCAGTCAAATCTAAATTCCACGTGCTGAACTGCCAATCCTAATTTCATCAATAACATCACAGAATTAAAAGCAATTATTTAAATTACATTTGATTTAACAGTTGTGGCTATGACAAAGATGCTCCATCTGATAGATTCTTGAAGAAAACTGTGAACTTTTTCTGCTAAAAAAATTTTTTTTTGACGATTTCCTATTTAATAGGTTGCTAAACTGTTAAAAAACCGGCGACCGCATATTAAACACGTTGTTATGTTTTTTATGCATTTTGTGCATTCCGGTCGCCTTAGCCATTACTTTGTGCGACTTTGATTTTTAATAAGGTACTTCTTCAAATATTTCAATTATTGTGTTGAACTAAAATCAACTCATAAACTTCAACTGTACTAAAAAAATCATAACCTACGTTTAATTAGGAATACATGGCAAGATCAAAAAGACAATCTAGTCAGTTATATTTGGTAAATAATTATTATTTTTAAAAAGGTGCAAACTGTTCTAGTTCCATGTTTTTAAAAAGGTGCCAAATTTTCTATTTACATGTTTTCAAAAAGGTTCAAAATGTTCTAATTCTATGTTTTAGAAAATGTGCAAAATGTTTTAATTCCATGTTTTTAAAAAAGTGCAAAATGTTCTAATTCTATGTTTTTGAAAAGGTGCAAAATATTTTATTTACATGTTTTTAAAAAGGTGCAAACTGTTCTAGCTTTATGTGTTTGAAAAGGTGCAAAACTTTCTTTTTAAATGCTCTCTAGACATATTTGAATGTTTTTGTAGATGGTTAATGTTGTTTTTAGCTAAAAATGGATATAGGTCCTTTTGGTTCCTGACAGACGATATTCTAGAAAAGAATTGTTAGGTCTAATGAAATTTTAAACTAACAGAAAAATGTGACCAAAGACTAAAGACAATAAATGAGTAGTGGGGGAGTACGTATGTGTGATCGGGTTCATTTTTTATCAACTTTGAAAATCTGTATCTTTTTCCACAGACAACGTACAATAACGAAGAAGCTATCATTGTACTTCTCTATTAATACTGTATGTACAAAAAAATGATCAGTGTCTAAAATTAAAAGTTGCAAGAGATACGGGTCATTGTACGAAAAAACTGCGGAAAGTCTTACAACGGCCCAAGTGCCCTTAATGTGATCAATACATTTAAAGTTAATGGTAAAGTAGGGTCTTAAATGTGACCAATTCAAAAAAGTACTCAAAACTTTTATAATTTTACATAGCCAGAGTTTTCAAGGAAAGAAGCTGAAATCAGTAGTGAAGATAGTTGAGACTATAGGTTGTATGAATATTAGATGGACAGATTTTTAAAGGCGGTAATATTTGAACGGCGGCCACTGATCACACATAAGGGGTGATCACACATACGCACACTACTACTATACATATATACTAGATACTTACGTATGTGTAATTAACAATACTTTCATCAGTGTTGTTATGAACTAATTTTTAATATACACTACGTATTTTTACCTTTATTTCCAACCTGCTACATGGCATGGTACAAGTAGCACACTATTTCTTCCGGTTGACTGCTGAAATAATAATTATTTTCCACAAGTGTCAACTGATGTCGACCGTAATTGATTTAAGTATTTGAAAATAGTATAGTAAGTTTAATGTTGATTGTGTTGTACATTAAGTATGTTAGTTCAAATTAATAAAACGCCAAGTTTACGAAATGTGATATCAATTTTTAACTGTAATTACATTTAATAATATTGTAATATATGTATAAATATTAAAATTTTAAATAATTTTCATGTTAACTTCAATTTTCAATTCGCAATTTGTCAATTTTATTGTTATAGTAATTTAGTAAGTATCCAAGTTATCCAAAAACCAAATGTTCCGTGGGAGAATTCAAGGACGTCTACTACTTTCTTAAACTTGATTTTTCGAAACAAAAAGCTGGGGGCTAGTAGGGCTTGCAAAAGTCTTGATTTCAAAAGTCTTGACAAGACCAAGACTCTTGAAATCAAGACTAAGGCTGGTTTTGAAATTTCAAGACTCTTGAAATCAAGACTTGAAAATGTCTTGTTCATTCAAGACTCTTGAAATCAAGACTTTCAGAAGTCTTGAAAATTCAAGAGTCTTGAAAACAAGACTTCTGAAAGTCTTGAAACTTCAAGAGTCTTGAAATCAAGACTTTCAAAAGTCTTGAATGCTCAATAGTCTTGAAATCAAGACTAAGCCTTGAAAATTCAAGACTCTTGAAATCAGGACTAACAGAATCATATACACAATCCATTTTTAGGCCCACAAAAATATGTTTTTTTCGCCTATATTTCAACTTCTGGAGGTGCGAAAATTTCAAGAATCTTGAAATCAAGACTAAATCAAGACTATCAAAAGTCTTGACACTTCAAGGCTCTCAAAATCAAGACTTCAAAAAGTCTTGAACTTTCAAAACTCTCGAAATCAAGACTTTTTAAAGTCTTAAAAATTCAAGAGTCTTATAATCAAGACTTCCAAAAGTCTTGAAAAAATCAAAACTCTTGACAAAATTTCTCTAAAATTGTCTACAAAGTCAAATATGGAGTTAAGATGTTGGAATAATTGAATTTAAAGGTGGTCTTGAATTTTCAAGACTTTTCAAGACTCTTGAGTGGTCTTGAAAATGGCGAAAGTCTTGGTCTTGATTTTGCAAGCCCGAGGGCTAGGGCTGGGTTAGCTTGGGACTTTGCTCATGATTTTTCCACTACACAACCAAAGAAGAAGCTTACGTTGTACACTATATTTTTCAGAGGTATATTAACAATTTCGGTGATTAATGCTAATTATTACAACATACAATATTCAGATATATTAGTCAAACAGGTAGTTACAGGTAGTAACAGGTATTCGTATATAAGTTGAAGTATTGTACGAGTAACTTCGTAGGATTAAGAAAGAATTATATTTTACATTTCATTCGTCTGAGAATGAGAGATGCATGAGTAATAATATAATTGATGAGTCTAGCTCGTGTCGCATTAGATAAACAAGAATGTGCTGAAGCGTGCTCAGCTGAGCTATGCACAAACATAATACATGCGTTGTATGTACAACGGCCGATGTTTACGTCTTATCGCTTTGTCTGCGATATGAGACGAGAATTCAAATTCAAGTTCTATTTACATTTTCAATGTCAATAGACGTAAACAGTAGCGGTAATATTCTTATTTAATTACTGCGACCAAACTCTTTATTCCTTTGATTCTTTATAGGAACTGAACAAATGTAGAAATCACGAAATTCTCTAATTAGATTAATCATTAGGACAATTCCTAAAGTACTAAAAGATATTAAAATTAATGTGTCTGGGTAGAAACATTATTTTAAGTATATTAGTAAAACATGTTAAATTGTATTTACTTAAATTTAATAATTTGACAAGTATAAGAATGCGGTAGTCTTTGTCTGAGACAAAACACCCAAAACCTAAATTGTAAATTATCTTTGTCAACCGAGTTTAACTCAGTAAGAATTAGAGTGAATAAAATTAATCGTGAATCTGAGATCAAGTCAAGAACAAGTCTTCTGAAAGAGTCCAGAATCCTTTTAATTTACCCTCTTTGCATCCCTAGTTATCTGCGGTGTCCGACAAGTACAGTTCACCCCATTAAAGCGTATTCACCAGTTTCTCTAAATCTCGTTCATACCACTGAGTTAATTGGGCCCCCACACCTTACGGGGGCGTTATCAGCACTATCCGACAGGTCTACTGGTTACCTTACTTTTCCCGAGTATTTTATACAAAGTTAAAGTTCAAAACCTTAACACTAATTGTTCTGTTAACCAAGCTTGATAAATTTTAAATCTGTATGCAATAACAATGTACATACATATGTAGACTAGATGAGTTCCAAGGCACGTTTATACTTTGGAAGTCAGCCTCTCCTTCAAATAACAGATGAACGTATCCAGATAAACCATAAACATTAAGGGGACGTATGCTGTGCTTAAGCAATCCCGCGCAAAAAATAATAAAATATGCAACCTGCGAAAACTAGGCCATTGTAGGGTGGAATTCATTTTGTTCCAGAGGGAGTATAAATTCTAAACGGCGTCAAGGTTTAGTCATTCTTGGTAATAAGGGAAAGTATTTCGTACAAAGTTTTCATGATAAAATTTATATTTAATCTTCGAATTTCCGAATATGTAATCATATCCAATTTTTTAAATTCCGATTGTTGGTTGGAGGGATTTTACTCACAATGACTTAATGAGACTTAATGACTGACTGCGTTGAAAAGGGCAATACAAAGACAGCAAATATAATTAAATGAGGCAGTTCAACGCCGTCTCATGAATTACTACTACTCAGAATTTTTCTGTCGTTGCCCCACCCCAGTCCTTGAATATAGGGTTTTGTAAGTGCCTCATTACCAACATATGTAGAACAAAAATTTCGAGACAATAGATCGAAATTTTGGTGACCCCTACATTAAATACTTTCACATTTTTGAGTAGGCCATACATTTGCCTAGGAACTCTAGAAGAGATATTTGGAATTTTTGTTTTTATTTAGCTGCAATTAACCACCAAATACGGAAGGATTAATTTACGTTCCCCATATAATCGCTTGTTAATTTTGGCATTTTTTAACTTCGGTTAGTGATCAAAATACAAATAATTTTTGAGATTTTGCTTCCCAAGCCCCTAGATACGACATCAAGCAATATAGAAAAAAATGTTACGTAGTCGTATCTATTTGTTTTATGCCAGTTCTATTGTCGCAAAAAACAGCATACGCGCCCTTAAATTTACAACCCTTTTGAACAGAACGTGTGTTGAAAAATTATAGTCTTTTTTATTTTAGTTTATTCGACCAATGTGTCTGCTTAAACTTTGTTTAAATTTTAAATCTAAACGCCTGGGAACAGTGAGAGCATTCAAATGCGGCTTTGACTGTACAAGTTTTTTGATGCAGTTTAAAGCAGCTTAAGCTTATTAATAACTTGAGACAAGATTTACACTTGTATATTTTAAGAATAATTTTCTTGCATTTAAATCCAGATGATGAGGGCACTGACCCTAACAAATTATTTTTAATTTTAACATTATTATTTTTAAAAAGTTGCACTTTTGGAAGCCCATATGCTTTTGATGTTAATGAAGTGCGACTTCTTTATCATTCCTGATCTCGAAGATGCATATGTAGGTGCTGACAATGAAGATAAACAAAATAGGCAGTTCTTTTGAAATATAACCGTGGAAAGAATACATTATAACCTGCATATGGATTTTTCGGCGCAAATAGAATTATAACACAAAACTCGGGGTAAAGTATGGTAATTATGTACGTATAATATGCATAGCTATAAAAAAGTGTAAATAGCAATACTCGGCTCAAGTTGATGTCAAACTAATAAATGAACATATATTATCCACAAAAAATAAATGATGGCAGGTCCGAAAGCAGTAATAGCTTTTAGGCAGCAATTTAATTGCATACAAAAACCACCATTTTGATTTTATTGATGGCTCCCTTTGGTAAAGCAAAATTTTGTGTTTCCATGTTTTAGAAAAGTGTAAAATATTTTATTTGCTTGTTTTTGAAAAGTGCAAAAGTTTTTATTTCCATGTTTTTTTAATGTATACAAAAATTTATTTGCCTCTTTTTTAATAGTGTAAAAAATTCTATTTACATGTTGTTTTTTTTAAATTCAGGCAACGGGGGCTGCCTGCGCTGGCCACATTATCCCACCCTGAATGATAGAAGAACATTAAATATAAAAAAAATTATATTGGTATACATTTATTGATTCATTAATGGTCGTGTGTACAATGTAAAGGTCGTGATTTCGTGAACAAATAAATGAACGCTGCAAGGGGGGCGTCTATTTTGAGGTTTGCGATATTGCAATTTATTTGCAAACCATAATTCTATGCTAAAGACCCTTGTAAAAATAATTGCATAGTACACATATGCAATAACTTTTTTGTTACAGTTACATGTGGTAAATAGTTACTGGCTTCATGGGTCTCTGGTCTTCATATTTATATAGCCAAAGAAATGACAAAAACTTTAAAATTTAAAATAAAAAAAATAAGATTAAATTATTCATCTGTTGAAGCCACATATAAAAGCACTAGACGTCCTTGATTTCTCCCACGGAACATATGGTTTTTGGAGAAATTGGTTCATTTTGTTTTTTGTTTTACTTTCACACTTTCACAATCAATAAAATTGGCAAATTGAAGTTACTTAAGTACAAACAAATGATTTTAAATAAGTAATACAAAATTAGGTCAGCTTGATTACAACAGTGAAACTAAATTACGATTACCCATGAAATCAAGTAAGTTGGTTAAGATTGAAACTGAAATTACAGACCTACAAGTTGCAATCTGTTGTTTTACTAATTAAACTATTTTTAGGTAAGTACCTAAGTAATTACTTATCTATGTTTTTCATTGCATTTTTCTCTTACATGCTAGTTTACAAATATTGCAATAGGCTTAATGGTATGTATGTAATTGTTTTATTCTTTTCTAGAATATGATGATCAAAAAGTAAATTAACAACCTAATAAATAATTAAATATTGCCACGTATCTGCATAATTTACTACGTGAGTTTTGACTGAGATTCTGAACTCTGAACAGAAAAAAACATACGAAATAATCATCATTTTGAAGCTCTTTAAAAATTAAAAATTAAAACTTGATTCAAAATTGAAAATAAGTTTACACACAATTTTTTTTAAATATAACATAAAACATTCAATTATTCATTTGTTTTTCCTATTAAAACCACACGTGTTGTAAAGTTGCATTTACAGTTAAAGATTTTGACAAGACAAACTAAACTGCCTAATTTCGCTGTTAAGGCTGCCACTAAGCAAGAGTTTATTAGCCCTTGTTTTTTAACTTGTAACATTTTGCTATTAGAGTGTATTGCTTATCAGGAGGGCCTCATTAAAGTTTTTGCTTTTTTTTTACTTTTTTTTTATCGTTAGGTAATTTTGTGTACAAGAAACATGAATTTCGAATAAGGCTGCATGTGCTACTCATCGTAAGAGTTTTCTGTGTGAAAACTGTCCTAAGACGTTCCTACATAGGAAGAACCTTGAACAACACATTCTGAACAAACACGGGAAAGACAAATTGAAAATTCAACCCCTGCAATGCACACAATGTTTGACAACTAAAAAAGTGACTAAATATTTTACCAAGAGACACTTACTCGATACGCACATAAGGAATGTCCATTCCCAACGCAGTTTTGAGTGTGACATCTGTTTCAAAACATATACGTTCCCCTCTACGTTAAGAAAGCACCAACGAATAATCCACTCAGAAAAATTAAAGAAATACAAATGTGACCTCTGCTCTAAAGTTTTTAGTCTCAAACAAAGACTCCAGGTTCACTTGTTTAAAGTACATCACCACAAGTCTGAGGGCATCAAATATTTTAAATGTGACTGCTGTGCACAAGAATTTACGCAAATATCACATTTGGAGAGACACGTCGTGGCTAAACACGTTGTTGATAAAGAATTTGAATGTGACATCTGTTCCAAAAGGTTCATTGACCAGAAATCTCTGGATAAACACGTGGAGGGACATGATATACCAATTCAATATTTTTGCAACATCTGTTTTAAAGGATTTAAACACAAACGGGGTTTAACTCATCATGTTGGAGTTCAGCATGAAAATGTGTTCAACTGTGACCAATGCTTGAAATGTTTTACAAATACATCTGAGTTTGATGAGCATTTAAATTCAGGAAGCGCTACGAAATCAAAATTAGAATTTAAATGTCAAAGCTGCAGCCAAATATTATCCTCCCAGTGCGCTCTTAACGTTCACATACATTCTCATTTCAAAACAAAAATAATAAAATCTGAAAAAGCCACACAAGAGCAACCAAAACAAGAAATACAGTGTGAACACTGTAACAAAATATTTGAGCGGGAAGCCAGCTTTGCAGCTCATCGAAATTATGTTCATCCAAATGCAAAGTGGACATGTAATTTTGAGCACTGCACTAAATCGTTTAGACATTACTATCGGTTGCAGGAACACAAAATGACGACACACTCAGACTTGAAGGCTTATGTTTGTCCCACCTGCCCAAAGACATTTGACCTACCAGCACAGTTAAACATGCATCTCAAAACTCACCTGGATGAAAAACCATTTAAATGTGACATGTGCCCCAAATCATTTGTAAAAGGTTGGGCTCGAAAACTTCATATTGCAAACAAGCACGGAGGACCAAAACCCATAAAATGCTCTGCTACTAACTGTAGCAAGACATTCCCTGATAATGCCTCCTTAAAATTGCATTTAAAGTCTCACGAAACTAAAAAATTGTTCAAGTGTGAGATTTGTATGGAACCTAAGGAATTTAAAAGTCAACTCGGCCTCAAGCATCATCTTCGTGTAAAGCATTCGGACGATAATACTGCAGTAAGAAAGGATCGTCAATGTTCTTAAAGCAAGCTGTTTATACTTGTGCTCCAAAAGATGGTTTCTCGTTAAAACTCGTTACGTTTTTCTCGAAAAAACTTAAAAAATAATTCTAATCTTTTATATATGTAATGAGGAACTGCAAGACACCCAACGCCCGACGAAAATTGGACCAATCTACCCGACGGTCTTATGCTCAAAGTGCCACTCACTCGACGACGAAACATCCTGAAACTGACCAAATCGCCGACGATATTCTGCAAACCCATCTGGCTCCTAAATTACGCAATTGACCCGACCCAGCCCACCTAGTAAAAATTTCTGCAACTCAATCGACGCAAGAAGTTTTTCTGTAACTTACCTGACGTACGTATTGGCACAATCTACCCGAATCCCGGAATTTACCATTCCGGATTCTGGTTTTGCGGTTTTTTCCAACTAACTACCTACATTTACTTAATTTGTTTAGAATATTTCAAGAATTCATGAATATATAGCACAAAATAATCAAAATTTACTTCATACGAATTTATTAAGTGATAATTATGTTAGGCCTGGATTTATTTCAGTAATATTGATATATATTAACACAAAAATAATTTGCAGGCGGAAATGGTTATTAAGTATCTATAAAACACTCTAAAAAGGAGAAAAAAACCTGGCTAAATATATAATATAAATAGTCAAGAACATATATCTGTAACTATATGTAGTGATTAACTACATAACTACTACTATTATTTAACTCTACAAATTTAATATAACCTGGAATTAACTACAACCATGTTTCCAAATTAAATAATCTCGCGTTCCTAAAGATTGTAAATACCAAAATAAAAACGTTTACAAAAACACTGTTTTAGGTGTGGTGTGTATTTCCGATAATACATGACTTTTGCTAGCATTAAATTTAATCATGTTTGTGAGCCATTGCCCAAAATACTACTCAGTATTAACCAGCTTAAATACCTTATTTCATTCAACCACTTGACACAACATTGTAACTTTATTGGCAATATAATAAAACATTATACAGTCCACTCTCTACATAGTGTACCTCCTCATAGTGGATGGATACCTCCACATAGCAGTGTAAGACACGGAGCCGGTGACCGGTAGGACCGATCGCACTGACCGAAGCTCCGGTCAGTAAAATCGAAAACATAGCAGGCACGCGCGGGCTCATTTTTTTTTCTCGAAGCTCGTCTATGCTCAAAAAGCACAAAAAGCTCATAGAGCTTTTAGAGTCCTGAAATTTGATATCCGTAGTGGGGTATTTGAGCCCAAAAGTGTAAGAGTGACCGATATGTCGTAAAGGTTGTTTTGGACTCATACTGTCATAAAAAAAATATCAGAGATACTGTGTAATGTAAAAGTATGATGAAATATAAATATATTATATTATTGTATACGATAGTAATAATATATGAATCACACTAATCCCACACCGACACCGTAGCTGGCACTATTCTGACACGGGATATAAGATAAAAGTAATAGTCAGCGGTACGAGTGAGTGATGATTACTAGTAATTAATAGTAATAGTAATATTAGTTTAATATTAGTTAATTAATTAATTAATATACTGATACCTATACCCTGTGTTGTGGTGTGGCGGACTGTGGCGGCAGTGGCGGAGACTGTGTCAGGTGTCGGTGTCAGTGGTGTCACAGTGAATTAAGTATAAGTGTTCTGGCTGATGGCTACTGTGCGGCAGTACAGTAGTAATGTATGTATGTACTGTATCTTTATATAAACATGAAGTTAGATAGATTTATTATGGGCTTGAGAATAAAATATGTAATGTGAACCATAAACATTCTCTAAATTTAATTACAAGCAAATTGAAATTACTGTTTTTAGTGAAACTGAGCCCGAGCAGGATAAAAATTGCAATAATTAAATGTCGATAAATGTGAGTCTTGACTAAACTCTACACCCTACCACGGAGACGGAGCACCAGATAAAGAGTCGAGGTAAATGGGCCAGACACTAGAAACGCACTTACCTAATTTAGTGCATGAATATCTTTATTTACCTGATTACGTATACACAGCAACAGTGCTAAAGCTTTAGCTATTTAGTGATGCAATTAATCTAGTGCACAACCTATTGTAGTACACATTTGGCTACGGCGTTGCAATTCCGTAGGTTTACAAGTTGGTGTTCGCGCTAACTACTAAGTGTTCACATTACTATTACCTTCACATTGTCTTTTCTCAGTGTTATCTGATGGAGCCGGATACAAATAACGCTACTTATATAAAAAGTATGTCACATTGTAGAAACAGCAAATACATAAGACTAAAATTACTTAAAGTAGAGCACATCTCACATTTAGGTGATAGTATTGAATTCCACTAATTGTAATTCTTACATATTAAATTAATTACCCTGGTTCATAGTTTAAGTGGCTTGTTATTTAAAATAATTTAAAAAATAAGAGGCGACTTTTTAGTCATTAACAAATTATTTAACAATTACAGTTTGTAATTGTATATTGTTGGAGTTGCAGCATGCTTTAACATATTTATTATTTGCATTTTTAGGTATTAAAGAAAATTTTGCATCTGAAAGTGTAATGCCTCATTACATGAAATAAATATGAATTAAACAATTTAGTGTTGATAGTGTGGTAGCTAAGCCATAATTGTATTTAGGAATTTAATAATTTCATCCTAAATTTATGTTTGTATTAAGTGTAAACATAGTGCTGTAGCAAAGTGCATAGTACTGCTACTCTTGTATTGTGAATAAAATGCCTGCATGGTGCGCACACCGCTAGCATATAGCTCATACACCGCCTTCAAAGTGCATTGAGAAGATCAGTGACTGTAATGCACACATCAATGGAAAAAATATAGCGTATGGAACATTATTAAAACATTTTGACTATATCGTTATTAAAATTCATTTGCATGTAAAACAAAATATTTATTTTTTGGACATATGGGCGCTATATAGAGCCTATATAGGTGTGGTCGAGGTATGTTAGTATCATTATTATTGAGTTGTTGGGCTAACAGTCTACGGACGAACAGACAGCATAAAGTGTGAACAACATTGAAGCTTAAGCTTTACTTGACTTGCAATTAGACAAAAGATTCTTCTGCATTGTTCATTGGACAATACACTTATAATATTAGCAGCAACCAGTGTCAAAGCCCGAACCAGCACCAGCACTAGATCTTGGTCACGTTGCTCTACGTGGACACTAGTCACCTATGATATCTGCTACTATTAATACAATAAGTTTTAACTTGTTTACTCTGCAGTGTAAATATTTAATGAATAAAAACGTAATATGACATTTTAGTGTGCCCTTGTGTCTCTACAGAACAATTTTAAACTAACTCTACAATAAGCTGAATAAAAATAAATAAAAATAAGAACTTCAACTTACTAATCCCATTTCCAAATTCCGTCTATTTTCTAATTTTAACTAAAATAGAAAAGATCAAAATTCACAATCGTTTATAGCTTACTATACTATAAAGTTGCATTTTCATTAATAATTTTAACTCCGCTGCATTGATTCACAGCTTTAAAAAAGCATTACATATTTACATATATCATCAGTAAAGAACCAAAATGGCACATACCTATATTTAGCTAAAAACACTATCCATAATAAAAGAAATTAAAATCCAATTAAATGATCTTGAAAGCAATAAAGTAGAACATTTTGCATTTTTCGAAAAGCAAATGTAAATAGAACATTTTGCATGTTTCGAAAAAATGTAAAAAGAACATTTTGCACTTTTCCAAAAATATATAAATAGAACAATTTGCACTATTCAAAAGCAAGTAAATAGAACACTTTGCATTTGTTAAAAACATGTGCTTAGATAGAACGTTTTACAACTTTCAAAAACTCTCCAAAACAGAACACTTCACACTTTTCAAAAAGATGTAAATCGAATAATTTGTGCTTCGCAAAAACATGTTAAGAGAATATTTCACACTTTTCAAACACATAGCATGTATCGCAAATAAAACATTTTATAGAGTGAAGCTACCTAATTGTGGCCACTGGTTGTACATCCGATACGACTCAGTGCATAACAAAATTTCATTTTTGATTGTAAAATTTGGCATTTCATCTACTGATTCTGCAACTTTGAGTTTCACAAATTTTCAACTAACTAGTAAGACGAATTTAATCAGCCGGCCACAATTAGGAGACCGGCCACCATAAGGCACCTACCTCACCCTACTACTTAAATGCAAACCCTTAATATTAACATTTTACTCACATAACTAATATTGTAGCATATTTTTGACATACATAGCTAATTTTAATTGTATAGCTTAAAACAGGGGCCTTTTCAGGGCCAGACAAAGGAATTGGTTTCAGGCAGGATTTTGTTTCCATACAAAAACAACGATTTTGATTTTATTGATATTTTTGATTGCTTTGGTAAAGCAAAATGTTGTATTTGCATGTTTTAGAAAATTGCAAAATGTTCTATTTACATGTTTTTGAGAAAACAGAAAAATGTTTTATTTGTATATTTCTGAAAACTGCAAAATGTTTCATTTACATGTTTTTTGAAAATTTAGGCAGCGGGGGCTGCCTGAGCTGGCCGTATTATCCGGCTCTGGGCCTTTTTAATTGTTCACTCACTATATTTAACTATATTATATATTACAAAAAATCAAATTATCACTAGCCATTATTAAACAGGCTGCACTTAGGCTAAGGCTGAAGGCATGAATTGTGTAAAGCGGCAGGTGGCAATGGTTTAAAAAGGTAAGTAATAAAGTGCCATTGAAAGAGAAAAGGGAACTACTAAATTCTGATTGTTGCCCTTCGTCCAGTGTTACTCTGTGTGTCACTCTCGAGCCAATAGTAAAAGTAAAATTTAAATATTATCCACCGCGCTCAAATTTGAAACCGCGACAATCGACATCCTCAATAATCAAAGAAAAGGTTCAAGTTTTCTTGTTTACACATTTTACACAGTGTATCAGTGATGTCAAGAATCAGGGCAGCACCAGCAGTGAATTGTAGATCAGCCCAACCTGCTACCTGCTCGATGTTTAGTTGATTAGTTGTCAGTTGTTATTTAGTGCTAAGTTTTAATTGTAATTATTCAGTGTTTACATTTTAAGCAACTTAAATAACGTTGAACGTACTAGTTACACACAAAAATGACGTTAGTCTATTTTCCTTTTGTTTGTTGTTTGTACTGTAAATGGGACAAAAACTTATAAGTTAGTGAGCGGAGATAACATTCCCCATTATTTGAGAGTAGTTTTGTTCTTCTAGTTCTTTTGTTATTTAACTAGTTTTCCTCTACTCCAAAATTCCAACTCCAATCCGTGTGTCGTTGTTGTTCCTGGTTGTCCCTGGTTTTCTTTTCAGTTTTGACGTTTATTAATGAGACTAATATGTATTGTCTGAATACAAATTTGTGATAGCTGCGCAAGGTGTCCAAACAGTTTCATATCGATGCAATCAAATGGGCACGGCAGGGTTTGGACACCTTGCGCAGCTATCACGAATTTGTATCCAGACAATAATACTATACCAATATTAAATAGTGAGCGTGACTGCAGACCGACGGGGTCAAAGCCAGCACCAGTGCCAGGACCAGCACCAGAACAGCAAACCTCGAAACATAAAATGAAACTGTGATGGGGGGATGGAAAATTTGAAATTAATTAAATTGTTTAGTTGTACTTTAATACTTTCAGTTAAGGATTCATATTAAACTTTTGTCTCACGTCCCATCGTCTTCTTTGTCATTTATCATTCTCGCTGAGTTCGTTAACATTATTCATCATTCGGTTCGGTTAGTATTCGCTATCGTTATTCCTCATTGCCGGGTGACTGACTAACTGAAACCAATACTGACACCGAAATCCGAATTCCAAGACAGAAGTAACCGCACAGAAATAAAAAAATGAGCAGTGTAAAAATTCAAAATTAAAAACAAATCATACCATTTTCACAATTTTAAGTGTCAGTGAGTCAGAATCAGAATCAGGAGTGAGCAGGAGGTATGCAGTACTCACAATTCTTTTTAACTAGAGATTTGTTTGATAGTCTGATAGTTCTCTTCCCGCTTATTAAAATAAAATAATCAATGTTTTGGTTTTTCACTCTGCATTACCTCGAATTTTGGGGCAAAGATTAACTATAACAGACTTACTGAGTAGTTCAGTAAAGTAAAGGGTAGAAACAGACAACAAGTCATTGCAGATAAGCTGCAATAATCACTAAAAAACGAAAAACGGTAACAACACAATTATAACGTATTCCTAAACCTAGTAAAATAAATAAAACCACAAAAGTAGATTTTTAAGGTGCTCAAACCGAACGTGAACTGGCAACTGGGAAAATTGACTGAAATGACTGAGTCACGAACACCGTCGCATAGTCTTTGTTTGAACTGTTGAACTGAATTTTATTTATGACTAAAAATACCACAAAATTTTATTCGATAATTTACTGACTGCTTGTCCGTTAGGTACGATTAACTGTAAATATTGTGTCTAAACCTAAGATAGTCAAATACATTCAAATTATGTAAATGGTATGGAATAAAACCGTATATCTGCGTCTGTATGATTAAAACGTAGTTAACAATGCTGCCATGATCAAAAAGTATTTTGCTAACAAGTTCATGTTATTAAGACCAGCATTGTATAGTAAAAATGTTTGGGTACCCTTAAATGTCCTGGTTTTGGTTCTGGGTATCAAATGACTGGGTAGCGAATGTCCTCTAACCGTATTCCGTGATGAGCCTATATTAAAATTAGTCAAAGAAACTGCACATTACTCAACATTTTAAAACTAGTCTTTCAAATAAAAGAACGGTCTTAAATATGCAAAATAATTTAAAAACATTAAAATAACATGTTTCACTGGGAAAATTTTAAAAATCATCGGGTAAGTTGCATATTGAGCCGACGACCGTCGGGTGGATTGTACCGACGTACGACGGGTAGATTGCAGAAACTAGACGGCGGTCGGGTGAGTTTCAGAAATTTTTGTCGGTTAGGTTGCAGCCTACACGATGAAAATTCGGGCGTCGGGTCAGTTGCAGATTTCGGGCGTCGGGTAGCTTCCAGATAATCGTCGGCCGTCGGGTTGTTTGCAGAATTTTTTGTCGGGTGAGTTGCACTATCACCTGACAAAAATTTACCGTCGGGTTGATTGGCCCAAATTTCGTCGGCTGTTGGGTGTCTTGCAGTTCCCAAGTTCCAACCTTTTTAACATTTTCAACATCCGAAATCTAAAATTCAAGTTTTCCCTTGGACGTAAATTTCGTATTTCAGATTGGCATAATTAGTGTTTGACCCTAAATAGGTCTATGATATAGGTTGTCTACATTTCAAGCTAATGTTTACAAATTAAAAGTGTGTCGCTTAATCGTGTCAGGTATTTTATTGATAAACAGAAATAGATTTTAGCAGAAATAAACTGTCTTCTACCACTTGTTTTATGTAAATGTAGGACTAAACACAAGTAATGCCATTATTGTTGCGAGTATGTTGTATTAGAATAAACAGTACATGTTAAACATTAGTATTAAACATTTACATATCGTCTGTAAAGAATAAAAATGGGCTATAACCATTTTTTGTTTAAAACAAAATGCAATATTCACACAAAATTTAAATAACATGTTCATGATAGCACGTAAATAGAGCGTTGTGCACTTTTCTAAGAGACAAGGTATTATAATAATTTGGTCGGCTAGGTTGCAGTTCCTCTTATTAAAATTTGGGTGTCAGGTCAGTTACAAAATTTGGGCGTCGGGTAGGTTGCAGAAAATTGTCAGCTGTCGGGTAGATTGCAGAATTTTCCGTCAAGTAAGTTGTACTTTGACCCGACAAACGTCGGGTGGATTATTAGGGTTTTGTCGGCCATCAGTAGTCTTGCAGTTCCTGTACATACACCACCTGCGTAGTGCTTACACTGCCTGCATAGTGCATACACCGCCTGCGTAGGGCATACACCGCCTTTGTAGTGCATACGCATGCATAGCGCATACTGCATACTGAAACTAAGTTAAATAATACTAAATAAATAATAATTTAAATAATATACGCACCACGGCACAGCGAAGTGCAAATGCAGAGGTTGCTACTTTTTGGTCTGCTGTTGCATTTGATAATACCTTGTTATGATTAAAATGTAATTGTATCGTTAATCAATAATATAATTGGTGGTGTTGCAACGGCAACAGTGGTGGTTGGTGCTACAGTGACAAAAGTGAGATCTTATCGTGTTGCAATAATTAAAGAGGGTGACTATTTGTGTGGTGCATTGCGCTGATAAAAGTGGGTGAATGGTAATGTTTTAATAATAAAATGTGGTGACTGCCCTAAATTATTTTTTGAAGCAACACACGACCTGGCGAATGTCAGTGCCTACGAATGTCAGCCAAAATGTAATGTCTGCTGACTAAAAATATCCTAAATATAAAACATAAAATGTTTGTATGTATATGATGTGTGCACCAATCACCGTGTTTCTTATTGCTTTTATTAATATGTTAAAAATTTCAGTGTTTTTTGATTGCATTCCAAATTGTGTTATTAAATATTTTAACATTTGAATATTATTCAAATTTAATTCAATAATGTTTTTGAAGAAGTATTATAATTCTACTCTAATTTTTGAATATTAGGTGGAATTTTTAGAATAAAGTTTAATTAGGAATTTAATTAATTATATATATATTACTAATTATAAGCACGACAATTTTATGTTTGTTGCCTAATATTTTAATGTTTATCAAAATGTGTCCTACCATAACCATGAATAATACAGACGCAGACATTTGATATGTTATATTTTATTTTATTATATATTGTATATTGTTAATGCATAATATATTATAAATAGCTACATACAATGCAAAGCTAATAGCTAATACAAATTATATTATAATTTATTATTCAGTGATTTTATGCTGTTTTATTTTGCCAATAATGTTAGTGTTTATTATTTATTTATAAATTTAATATGCTATTACCATTACCACGCTGTTATGCATATTAGTAATAGTCTTTAACATTTTCCTTTAATAGTCATTAAATTGTTTGACGAGACAGTTTTAATTAATAATTGTTACTAGAAACACGAAAACATAATAATAATAAAAAATTAAATGTCCTTTGGTGTTTGTGTGTATTATATATTATTTATGCATTTATAGATTTATTCTCATTTTCATGGTGTTACGCCAAGTAGTATTAGTATTAGTCATATTTGTACAAGTCTTGAACATTTTTTGTAGGTAGGTAGAATTTACTTCCAGTACCTAGGGGGTTGGCTCAGATTGGGGGAGATTGAGGTAAAAGCTCAATGAGGTGGAAAAAACTTTCCCTCAAAAAAGGAAGCGGGACCGGGGGAGGTAAAATAGATAAAAAGAACGGTATTGAACGATTTCCCTCCTCCGGGCTCAGCCGGGCTCAAATTGAGGTAGTTTTTTCAAGAAAAAGGGACCCTTGGTCAATTTTTTTTAAGGGCTCGTTAGGGACCGATTGGCTTGCACTGCCACATAGCGTACTGAAATTGTATCCCCGGCTAAACTCCTATGCTTTCCATGTTATAATACTTCTACATAGTGTACCTCTACATAGTGGAAACCTCCTCATAGTGTAATTACTAATTTGAGAGGCCCAAAATAACGTTTAAGTGTAAATTTCGTCGCTTCATAGTGTACTTTCAGAAATTTAAACATTTTCAGCGCTTAGTTCAAAAAGTTACTATTTTTTTCTTCGTTAACTAGATTTTGCAATTTTATTCAATCAAAATTACGAAACATATACTCGATTGATTTGTTCAGAACCAATGTTACTTTAAACCGTAGGATTTTTATTGTTTTCATCTATAATACTGATTTTTTTTTAAATCTGTTAAACTCTCTACATAGTGAACTCTCCTCATAGTGTACTAACCCTGCTGGTCCGCTAAAGTACACTATGTAGAGAGTGGACTGTAATTTTAATTTCATTTTTAAAGAATCAATTCCTTCTTTTGTCATGCTGGTCACGGACGTGTTTGTTAAAACTATTTTTATATCGAAATGACTTGGAGCAGCGAGAGCATTCAAATGCGCTTTTAGCAGAACACTTTTCTGGATGCTTTTTAAACATAGAAACGCTGAATAACTGGAGGCAGAACTTACACTGGTATCATTTAATAATGTATCTCCTGGTTTCACAGTTTGGAATTTCCTCTGAAAATGAGAGCACTGAGTCTAGAGGAATATTTTCAATTTTAATAATCTTTTGAAATAGCTCAACTTTTGGAAGTCCATGTTGCCTATTGTTACTATTGTATTGTAATGCATTGCCACTTCTTTTTTACTCCTTGTCTTGAACAAGAAACACTCTGTTGATGTACAAGTAAGAACAATTTGACTAAAACCCTTGGATTTGACCTTATCACCCGAGTGTACATAGTTTAGATGTTGCCTGAGGCTTAGATGACTTTTAAATTCCTAAGGCTCCGTGCAAATATCATATTTAAACAATTTTTCAGTTTCGTAAGAATTTAAATGAGTTTAGTTTTTAATTCATGCCGTTTCACGTGCTTTTTCAGAGATTTTGGGTTGACGAATGTTTTTCAATAGACGTCACAATCAAATTCTGTATCAACGACGTGTTGGTCCACGACGTGATTCTCGAGATGAGATATTCGCAGAAATTGCTGAGAACAGAAGTCACATTTTAAATACTTGACACCCTTTAAAGTCAAAGTCAAAGCTATATCATTCACTGAGGAAATACAACACTGTAATACTAACCGAATGATTCTAAAACGATAAAAGTGTATAATCTGCCTCAAGTTGTTTATCTTCTCTTTGTTCAGGAGACACCCAGAAAAGTGTTTGGCTAAGAGCGCATTTAAATGCTATGGCTGCACAAAGAAGTTTAAATACAAAAATAGCTTAAACCAGCACGTGCAGGAAACGCATTGCAAGCAAGGGGAAAATTATTATGTCAAATATCAAAGCATCGAAAGCCAGTTTAGCAAGGAATGTACAATTTAATTTAGGGAAGTGTTTTAGCCGTTTTTAACCACCATTAAGTTTGAGAGCTTAACCGATAAGACGATCCTTGCACATTTGCCGCGTATGCCTTTTTTTTAGATTAGTGGTAATTACTTTACATAAAGCCTTAGAAAAATTAGAGTAACTTTTTTTATATTTTGTTGTAGCTTACTAAAATCTTGAAATAAATTACACATGAAAAATAAATTGATTTTAAAGTTTTTTAAAGCTGGAATCAATATCAAATAAATTAACCAATTACTTAGCGTTGCTGAGCGGGTGAAGAATTAATTATTTGTATATGCTGTAATGTATATTCTACCAACTGTTATTACATACTATGTGAATTTGTAAATGCGTGGTTTCATTGTCATCTGAGAAATGGCAAAATTTAAAATAAATTTTTTTAAATGTTTGAATCAATCACAATCAATCAACGCAATTTTTTCCAATTTTGCATATTAAAGCATGTACATATTATTATTGCGCGCAATCAGTAGGGGACAGTGTGGACACCGGGACATAACTATGCAAGTATCCAGTTGCATGTTTATTACATTGCATATTGCATATTTATTGCATTATTGCATATTTGCAATATTTGAATTTGGGAATTTTGCGTGCGTAGTGCGTATCAGCAATCAGCGTATACATTTCGGTCGGCAATGGCAATATGATATGGCATTATGGCATGGCATTATTGAAATTTGAAGATCAGAGAATGAAACTTTGATACGTAGACATCCCTGAATCCTGCGACGGAACATTTGATTTGGAAGAAATATTTCTAGATAAAATAGAATTGAGGGAACTTGTATATTCCTACCATTTTCCTACCCTTCCTAACCTTCATATCCCCATGCAATGTTGCCGTCTTTCTCCTACCCCTTTCTGGAATCTCCTACCAGACTGGCGCGCTTTCTAAATTATACTCAATTCTCCTACCACATTCCAAATTTCCAAAAAGCATACTCCCGGTCAGAATGTTCCTACCCTTCACTAAATTACCATGTTCGCTCCTTATTTCCCAACCATACTTTAAAAATCTTGCAGGTTGATATTTCTTTTTAACTACATTTTTCATTGATGGTTCGTATTTTCCTCCTTTCCCCAAGATACCCGTAAATTATCAGAATTTTCCTACCCTCTCCGAGTAACCTCATCGATTGTCGATGTTTTCCTACCCTATTCAGAAATTCTCATTATTCAAGGTTCGCATTTATCTACCCTTTCTCGAAATTCCAATTATGTTCGTATATTCGTACCCTCCTCCAAAATGCCTAATATTAAAGGTTAGTATTTTCCTACTATTTCTCAGAAGTCCTGGTATGTTCGTATTTTCCTACCCTTCCCCAAAACCCATGGAATGTTCGTATTTTTCTACCCTTCCTCAAAACCCATGGAAGGTTCGTATTTTCCTACCCTTCCCCAAAACCCATGAAAGGTTCGTATTTTCCTACCCTTCCTCAAAACCCATGGAAGGTTCGTATTTTCCTACCCTTCCTCAAAACCCATGGAAGATTCGTATTTTTCTACTATTTCTCAGAAGTCCTGGTATGTTCGTATTTTCCTACCCTTCCCCAAAACCCATGGAATGTTCGTATTTTTCTACCCTTCCTCAAAACCCATGGAAGGTTCGTATTTTCCTACCCTTCCTCAAAACCCATGGAAGGTTCGTATTTTCCTACCCTTCCTCAAAACCCATGGAAGATTCGTATTTTCCTACCCTTCCCCAAAACCCATGGAATGTTCGTATTTTTCTACCCCTCCTTAAAACCCATGGAAGGTTCGTATTTTCCTACCCTTCCCCAAAACCCATGGAATGTTCGTATTTTCCTACCCTTGCTCAAAACCCATGGAAGGTTCGTATTTTCCTACTCTTCCCCAAAACCCATGGATGGTTCGCATTTTCCTACGCTTTCCTTAATTCCGCGGTATTTTCGTATTTTACGGCTAAGAAAGCTTTTTAGATGCTGGGGTTTAGGTGCATCTAATGAAATGGTTACTAGATGCTGAGAATTATTATATGCTGGGCTTTAATTGCATCTAATGAAATGGTTATGTGCGTCCGCCTGTCTGTCTGTCTGTCTGTCTGTCTGTCTGCACCCCTTTTCACATAGCATACATACATAGATACATACACGGAAAAATTGAGTAAACATATATCTTTAACATTGGATTTTTTAAGCGTACGTACAGGGATCGTCCATAAATTACGTCCAAATTTTTTTTTACTTAGCCGTTGAAATCAAATTAGCGTAAATGCGTACCTTATGTTGTAGGTAGGTATGTTGTGCGTTTTGCTTTTTTACTGTTTTATACATGTAAAATTCCCATTTTATGTACATTACCCGTCACAAAAAGTAGGGGTTGGGCATCTATTTAAATAGATCTTACACGCTGAGTTCAAGTTTGTATTGACATGGTAATGTTTGTTCGTGGATCTATCTGTCTGTTGGTCATGCTCCACAGGTCACGTTTTCTAACGTATTTTCTTTAAAAACATTTCAAACAACTGCAAACACAAGAGCAAACAGCCCTATTGTTTTGGGATTGATCGAACCAACCAGTTTTCTATTAGTAACTGTTGAATAGGCCCATTTCAAAACCTATTTAAATGGTACGAACAATATGAAGAGTACTAAACATTAGCGTACACACATATTTATAGAACCAGAAAGTGAAACTACAATTCTCGTTAATGCGCTACTGAAGTACAACTATAACTAACAATATTGGTATTAACGCATCCAATCTTAAATACGATATAAATAGGTTAGGAGATACCTTGGGTGTTCCTCAAATAACGTCACCCAAATTATCAGTTGTTTATTAGTATGGTTCATAAATGGCGTTACTCAATTACTATTTCTACATTTTTAAAGCCCATAAACGACGTCGCCAATATTATCATCCTTTTATTTGGATGGTTCAAAAATGACGTCGCCTGAGTTACTAGTTTATTGTCATGGTCAATATAAAAAAAAATAAATTTGAGGTTGCTCCGATTCAACCGCAGTTCTTACAGGGTGCCCGCCCTCGAATTCACTTCTTGCACTGTGCCATCACACAGGGTTTGTCTTTCCAACATTAGTCGGGCCTACTTCTATGGCAAACTTCATTTTACATCGACGTTCAGAGCCGCCGAGCCCTTCACTGCCTTGTGGACAAGGAAACCCAGTGTGAAGGTCAATATAATAAGGACGTCGCTTAAATTACTGTATTATTGGGATGGTCCAAAATGACGTCGCTCAAAATTTTTGTTCTCTTTTAACGATGTTCTATCAATCACGTTACCTATATTGCTATTTTTGCATTAGCATGGTCCATAAATGACGTCGCCCACATTATTATACCTTTGTTTGGAGCCCAAGTCACTACTGTATTGGTATGATCCATAAATTACGTCCCCCAAATCACTATATAATTGACATAGTCCAAACATTTTGTTGTTCAAGTCAGTACTGCTGACAATGTTTTCGAAAAACAATTGCAAAATGTCAGATATAAAAAAGCTGCAGGTAATTAAAAAATACCAGCATCTTCTAGATTATTATTGATGGTCCTACAATAAGGACTAACACATTTATTAAATTAAATACTCGCTGAAAGCTCAGCATCTACTTCAGGCGCTCGGTGGTTAAATCTAGCGCAAAGCGCCGGATTTTGAATTTATTATTACGGCGACCTGCTTAGATTAAAAATAATTTAAATGTCCAGATAAAATAGGTGCAGTCTAGTTGTCAAGAACAGTATTGCTCCAATTGCTCGGCTCGGTTTTATTTTTATCATTTAACTTCCAAACCCCTTATAAGTGATCTTAAATACCAAAAATTACGGAAAATCTGTCCCTTTAGCCGGATAATTCCTTTTAGCGGTTCATTTATCACTGGACAATTTTAACATTAAAAGCCCTAGGACCTCCCCATTTACGGCAATATTAAAAAATTGCATAATATGGTGGGGCGGTCATAAATCTGACTTTTTTTGATGACATTATTTGCGGCAAATCCTTGAAGGATATGTTCCGCACCCTTCCCTTTAACTTTCCAAAGGCAGTCCAATATTATTGGGACCGTATACCAGTCTTAAATATATTCCCTTTCATAGCGTGCCGCCAGCCGCCTAAGGTCTTTTGACTTATGCAAGCCGTAGCCGTCTACGGGCTGCTGTCTTTAGTGATGTATTGGTAGGACAGCGGAAAGCAATACCTTGCAAGAATAAACCTGCTAAATTTTATTATTGCCAGATATCACGGGCTGACGCTACTGTATTACAATGTGGCATTTGTATTTCGAATTCGTCGGCCAGGGACTTACATTTTACAGAGGGGTCTAAGAATACTTATGTTCGAATATGAACAAGCACAAAGCAACCCAAATGTATGAAAGTCCATTCAATGCATAGATGAAAATGCTGACTGTGCAAAGGAATTGTACCTCAGTTACGTAGTGCATTAGGGAGAGTGGTTACCGATTGCCTACTTGTTTCTACAGGAGTACATACCAAAAAAGGTTCAGAATTTTAACTTTTAGATTTTTGTACTAAATTATTTATGCGCACTTTTACCATTTTGATAACTAGAGTCTTTATACTGATTAGCATAGCTATACATTTAGAAAGAAGTATCGGCGGTAAGCTTAATTAGACATGCTGGTGGACAAAGTCCTGAAGGTTTACAACAATTTGACTGAGTCCACTAGACAAAAATAGCATAAGCAAACAATACACTCTCACAGGGATGGTGTTTTCTTTAAAATTAATTTACAAAAACAACAAAAGCAAATCTTGGCTTTGTTCAATAAATGGAAAGGCCCGCTATATTTATTATGTTATTTAAAGACTCGTCAACAGTACCAGTGATACTTTCTGCCTGTTGAAGTTTGGTCAGTTGAATTTTTCAGTCCACCGAAGCTTTCCGATCCCGCTTCCACTTTGCCAGTGTGTCGTATACGAATTTAAAGTCTAAAAATTTGACTACGATTATGCAAAACGAACGAACTCAGTTGTCATTGGACCAACTGACACTTGAAACTAACAATAAAAAATTAAAACAGGACGAAAATAAATTAAAAATAGGCAAAGACGAAGTGCATCGTAAATTAAAAAGTGTCGAAAAGCTGCAAAAAGCTGTGTGTAGGAAGCAGAGAAACCTTAACGAACTGTCAGCTTTAGTAACAGAAAGAAAAGAAAACTAATCATTGAAGAAAAAAGTGTTTGCTCTAAAACAAAAGAAGCAAAATAGTGAAATTAAAATTAAAATTGAAATTCGGCAGAAAGCAGTTGCGTTGGAGAGGGAACTATTAAAAATAAGTGAAAAACTGGATGCACGGGAGAACAAGCTGGACGATTGGCAGAAGGAGCTAGAGAGACGAGAGCAGTCTTTGCGTCCATCAGAAGCCACCAAATACCGAACAGGAGATACAGCATTTACTCAGGCTGAGGCTCAAAATAGGTTAACACATTACTTATCCTGC
This sequence comes from Dicyrtomina minuta, assembly GCA_949802685.1. Taxonomy (NCBI): domain Eukaryota; kingdom Metazoa; phylum Arthropoda; class Collembola; order Symphypleona; family Dicyrtomidae; genus Dicyrtomina; species Dicyrtomina minuta. Next base: position 156,285,085 of record OX461808.1, on the reverse strand, counting down.
AGGATTGCCAACTGTGGTGAGTTCTTAATCTGCAAATTTTATCATTTCATTCTCAGGCCGTAACGTCCACAAGCCTTTTCACAGAGTATGTATGTATATGTATGTATAAGTTTAGAGATTTCACAGAGTATATATTTATGATGCAAAAATTCCAATATAACTCTACAATTGTGTAAATATATTTACTCACATGGGCTCAACTTTTTAAAATTCGCACGATCCATGCCATATTATTTTTTCTATTTTTTGAAATTCCTTATTTTTAATTTTCTATTTTTTAAGATTTCTATTTGTTTAGAGCTTATATTTTGAAATTTCTTTCTTTAAAAGTAATAATATTTTGTATTGCAATTTTTCAAAGATTCTAATATTTTTAAAATTTTCAATTTTAAAATAGTAAATTTTTTGATGAATTTTTTTAAATTTATTCTTTTATCCTTATACTTTAATCATTTTGAATTTTTTATTTTTTTAAATTTAATTTTTTTCAAATTTTATTTTTTTTAAATGTAATTGTTTAACGTCCAATCAAAAAAAAATTCTCTACGAAGCTGACACATATTGCTTGAGTAATGCTTGGGCCAACTAATGTCAATTTTCGAAGTTAGTTAACATGTTTGCGTTGATAAAACATTTAGTAATTCTAAAGCAGTTTTATTTATTTATCAGAACAATCATTTTAAGCAAGGTGGTAAGCTATCAGATAAATTTATAATATAGTTGTATAATAAATATTTTACTGCTTTACTTGTGGTGCTTCTAAGAATACTCAATAGGATTTTCACCAGATTTATGCATCTTGACATTCATCAGCTTTCTCCCGTTTGAGATATGCAGCTTGCAGAACCAGGACATCATTGCATCAATAAGGTCAGAAGAAGCTCCAGCAAATCTTAAGCAGTCAGCATAAACCGAAGCTGTAAGTACAAATTAATATTTTTATATTATGTAACAATACTCGTTATATCAAGGTAAATTATTTAAAGGTATTGATGACAAATTTAGTTATGTCAATATGTTAGTTGCACTTTACCGTCACAGAACTTCTTGTTTGCGTCTGCAAAAGAACAACAAATCCACCCAGTTTCCACCTCGTAGGACTTTCTTATGACTTTGTGAGCTTTGTATCGTTGACAGCAGCCAAGTTTTTTGGCAGTTGTAACCCGTTTTGGTGGCAATGGCAATACTGTCTCCGAAATTGAATATAAAATAGAGTTGTATTATTTATGCCCTGCGAAATCAAAAAGTTATTATTTAAACAATAATTTGTACTTACTTTGCTAGAACATGCAGCAGGACTAGCTACTGAAGGTAGTTGAACTGCATCGTGGAATCTCACCATTAAAGTTTTGATCGAATCTTCAATGCACCGCAAAATCTGATCTGATCGGATGATGATTTCGTGATCGATCTCTCCATTCTTTAAAAAGTATTTACGTTTTTCAAAGTGGCTGCAAGCTCTTGGACTTTTCAGTTGCACTCTTAGATATAGCTGAACCCCTGGGATGGTAAGCATGTATTCTGCCTATTACGTTCAATTATCAAAAAATAAATTACCAACTCTCTAAATTTAAACAATTAACGCACTTATACATAATAAATTACAACAAAATAATGTCAAATAGTTAAGGTAAAAGTACTTTTTCAACAAAATTTTCCACTTGTCCTTTGGCAAGCCTTTGATATTTGTGTTGAGTTGTTTCAGAATACTCTTCTGCAGGTTTACAGTCCTCCCTTTAATATTGTGAAAATGCTTATACGTGACAACAATAAGACCTATACAATCAATTCATAACCTACCTTCTCATATTCAATTTAAATACATTATTTAAACATTATATAGTAATAATTTAAAAACATTTCTTTGTCTTACCTTTTACTTGCTCTTGTCTTTTTTTACTTTTTCTGCACCTCTACTTTCGGAAATCTGAACTCCATCTTGCTGCTTATCAGTTGAAAAAGTACGTTGCGCTACACTATTTTCTGTAGCACTTAAGTCAACACTTTGATTCATATATCAAATTTAATTAGACTAAAAATAGGCTCAAATTTGCAATTAGTCGAATAAATTGCCAAACACTTGTTATAAATAATGTTTTATTTAGCTAAATATTTCAAAATTGGTACTAACAGAATCCGCTTCATTCAGTGAAACAACTGAAACTAAAATTCTAATAAACTAGCAGTATGCCTAACCAGTCAATGTTCGACCAATACTGAGCCAAAATATGGCTACTCTTGAATTTGTAGTATTGTACATTGAACAGACACTGAGTTAAGCATCACCTTCTATTGCTTAATTCTACAGTAAATAATTTATTTATTATCAATTCAACCTTATTAATGCTCAAGCAGTGTGAAATTACTGATTTATGTTATAATCTTAGTATAACAGCTTTTGATTATCTTATAAGCTTCTAGACCAGAACAAAAAACATGTAGTAACGGTGGGCTAGAATGTAAAACTTTATTGCATCTGAATACAACATATATGCAGCACTTATAATCTACTGTTATATGTATATTGACAGCGCATTTAGCAATAAAGAATACTTATGCATTTAGCAGCCCAAATGTAATTTAATGCAAGTTTTACGACGAATATGTACATATTTATATATCTGCTAATGTAAAGCTTTAAGGTAAGACGACTCAAAAATTTTACACAACATCCGCTTAACGGTAATAATAAATCATCATTTGTCAGGCTCAAGTTACATTTAAAACTTGGGTCCATTCTAATGATCTAGGCAATTGGAACTACTAAATTCACAATTATTATTTTAAGTACCCTTGAGTACTTACACGAAGTAAATAAAAGTGTAATATTTTTTGGTATTTGATTTATTTGTGAGCATTGAAAATCACAGTGTTAACACTCCCGTGAGCTTAAAACACTGTACCTCTAATTTGTATAAGCTTGAGATTTATCAGGTTTACTATTGGTAAAAGATTATTACAACTGCCTTATATAAAGATTTTGAGGTGTTTCATTTCAAGTTTAGTTTGCAAATGTCTCACAGAGGAAGTGCTTGGAATAAAACAATGACTTACATTTAGCTATAACTATAAGACTATTTTAAATAAAAATCCCCTTGTATATATTCTGTCTTCTTGATTGTGTATAATAATAATTTACGACAAAAAATATTACAGCATGTATTTGCCTAACCTAATTCTATTACCAGATATATCATAAAAAGCATATCGTTATTTGAATTAGCAGTTTTATTTAGGCTACGATAGGTGACAATCTCTGCAATTCTGGCTCTACTGATGCTACTGCATTCTTCAACATTTATTCCGCATAAGCACACATTTTAAACTTGCTTAGAATTTTTCACAATACATTAATTCACAGTAACTATCATACAACTCAGTTTTTTGTTGAAGTATTTTAATAATTTAACGGTTTGCCTACAATAGGGTCCCTTGAAAAGGAGTTAGTACAAGCAGTTAATTATAACTACTGCGTTAATTAAAACAAAATTTATTTTTTTTATTTATTTTGTGTGGTTACTTTTAATTGACGTAAAACATAAATTCATAAACGGTACTGTCTAATTAGGTGAAGGACCTGTTGCAGTGTGCAGCCTTAAAATCTTCAATTACTTTACTTGTTATCGGATCTTAAGATTTCTTGTTCCAATGGCGGTAATAACATCAATTACGTACCTGTACCTCTGGATACAGTTTCCTTTGGACCATAAAAATCGAATGGGAATTGCAGCTTCAACTAGCATCATCGTAGGGGTCCTGACATGTTCAAGCCTTCAACTACTTTGCGTTTTTTGCCTGTGATTTTCAACTATGGGGATGCGGATCGGTCAACTGGTCATTTTCTTGTTTATTTTGTGGACCGTGTACAGCGTGCCAATGACCCACATGGTGCAAAGTCTTAATTCAACATCTAAAGCATTCCAATGCTTTATTCAGGAGATGCAAAACGATGCGAATCAAGCACGAATTGCCATTCACGACGCTTAAGCCCAAATAAGAACTCATTCTATTCTTTGAATTGAAAAATTAGCAAGAATTCATACTAAGGTAGACAAGTTAATTAAGCCAATTCGAGACGAAACAAAAAAACTAGATTTTATCATTCAAAGTATTCAAACAGGTTTAAAGAATGCACATACAAATTGTACTGCTACACTTAAAACTGCGTCAAATTGTTGTAGCACTGTTGTGAGTTCCTTTACTTCTGTGTGCAAAACCGCTAACATTTTTGGCAAATGCGAAGGACTAAACTTTTTTCCATGTAAGATGGATACTGTGTGTGGTGTCTTGTTAATGCTATCTAACCTAAATTTTATTAGCTTGGAATTAGCAGTCACTAAAATTACGAATTATTTAAAGTTAAAAATTAATTCCACCCAAACTACTTATGTTTTGTCCTCGGTAGAATCAGCGGTTAAACATATTGTTGACAATACATCCACTGAACTATTCAACCTTTTTAAAATATATTTTGGTTTGCATTACTTTGGTCAGTTATTCATGTATTTGACAATATGTTACATTCCAATTGCGTTCTACATCTTTTTATGTAATTTAAGATTTGGCAAAAATTCTTGTTTTAAAAATTGTTTTTGTAAATGCTGTTGATCAAAACAAAAAACTCGAACTGAAAAACTATGTTTAGCTTACAGATTTGTGAAAGCTATCTTGGTATCAATAATTATATTTGCGGTAGTATTTGTTTGGAATACGCAGTGTATACCTCGCAAGTACTTGCAAAAAAACCATAAATGTTAACTAAGATCACACGTCAAAAGTTGCGATTAATTTCAACGTTGAAGGAGGTAATTTATTTGGAGATTTTGTCAAACATATACTTGGAGGGATAAATATTAACAAAACTATAACATTTGATGTAAATTCTTCTAAATGTTTGCCTCATTCTATCGAACCAGCAAATATGTATGCAATATTATATTTATTGTTAGTCTATATATTAAATTTTGTTTTCTTGTACTTTGAAAGACGTTTGGAAAAAATTCGTCTCAGGCATGCAAAATATTATTATCCTGACATTTCAATTCCAATTAAAGCAAGAAAAAGACAAGCAAGACGTAGGTCAAGTATCAGTAGTGATAATAGCGAGCAGTCTAGTGAGTTCTCAGTTAACAGCAACAGCAACGAAAAATCTAAATCTGAAAGTTTTCTTGGTAGGAATATTTTTAAACTTTCAACGACATTGATCACACAGAGTTGTGTTCTGCATCCATTAAACTCCTCGTTTAAATTGTTCACGAGAAAAGACATTTCAATGCAAATAAAAGACTGAAAGTCAAACTGTGCAATAAAATAAAAATAAATAACTACAATAATTTGAAATTTGAAACTCCTTTGGTTTGTAGTGTATACTGGGATGACTGACAGAGACTCGAGAGAGACGGTTGTGTCCAGAAAAATGTCCAACAAAGTGAAATTTTTTTGCAAGTTATAATTGACGGTTTGGAATCAAATTTTTAACAAGTCAGCAAAAAGTGATAGGTAAATTAGTGTGGGTGTTTTTGATTTCAAATTTCAATCGTGAATCAGTGAAAATTTCAAAATTCAGTAATACCATTTTGAAGGGAAAATGTCAAAGCCAAATAAAGTCAACACAGTAAGTAAACAGGCCAGGGCAGGCAAGCCCGTAACGATAGGCAAATCAGCTATTAGGCAAATAGACGATCCACTCCTGCTGCCCTGTCCCATATGTACAAAGATAGTTGACGGTGAACCGGACGATGGTGCACAATGTGAAGCCTGTAGGGTATGGATCCACTTCAAATGTATAGATATGGGGAAAAAACAATCTCTATACACCAAGCTGTCTCAGAACTCGTTATTAGTGATATTATGTCCCAAGTGTATACAAGATTTGAGGTGTACTGCCACCATTAGGACGCAAGTTGAAAAACTTGAAGCCACAGTACTGGAAATAAAGAAACTACTGGACAAGGAAGTAAAGAAAAGGAAAAGGGCACAGGAGGATAAAAATCAAGAATCTACTGTGATACCTCAGAATACTGAGCAACATGCAGCCGCAAACTCCCAAGCCATGTCTAACCAGCAAACGCAGGAATCGCTTCAAATCACACAAAAGCTAGAAAAAACTGAGACACATAGTTTGCAGCCACAACACCACCCGCAAAACATATATCATGAGATAAATGATAGACAAGAAAGGAAGAGGAACCTTATTATTTTTCATGTTAAAGAGTCAAAAATGGCAACTAGTGTTCTAAAAAAGGAGTCTGACCATAAAATGACGATGAGCTTGTGCTCAAAAATTTCAAGTTATAGTAAAAACATCGCTGACGTTTTCCGAATTGGGAGAGAAGAACCAAATAAAATCAGACCCATAAAAATACAATTAAGCACTGAAGACCATGCAAATAAATGTATCCAAGCATACCGCGAAAAACGACGAAATAACTGACTTAATATTGACAACGTTCAAATTGCCAAGGATCTGACAAATATGCAACGACAACAACTAAAGCAATTAGTCAACTCTAGTAGGGCTGCCAGAGCCGCTAGAAATTCCATTCAAACACAATGACGTCGAAAAGCTGCTCTTCCTTGTTACATTCTATACACGAACTCCGGCTCTCTTTCTAACAAACTTAATAAATTGTGCGATGTGATTAAACAAAACGACCCTATTATTGTTTGTGTAACGGAAACCCATTTGAATAGTAGTTACGATGACCGACAAATTCTAACTCCTAATTATACGATCTTTAGGAAGGACCAAGGGGTAGGCAAAGGAAAAGGAGTTATTGTGTATTGTAGGTCCGACATATGTTGCACTGAAGAAATTATTTCATCGGAAATTGAACACTTGAGCGTAGTATTTGAGGTGCAAAATAGGAAAATCCCTTTGCTGTGTGTTTATAAGCCTCCGCAAGTAGACAAATCACATTCCAACGTCACGGAAAACAATCTACTCCAGCTCATTCGAGAATACGCTAATAAACACAGCAAGTGCATTATAATCGGGGATTTTAACTATCCGGAATTAAAGTGCAGTTCAGGTGCGGTCTCTGCAAGTAAAGAAAGTGCAGCTAGCAACGTTTTAGATATTTTGGACGACGAATTTTTAGAGCAGCATATTAATTTTATTACCAGAACAAGAGGCATCCAACAAAACACACTAGACTTATGCCTTACAAAAGGAAATATGATTTGTGACGCCATATGCTTGCTTTCGTTGGGAAAAAGTGACCACAATGTTATCAAATGTGAACTTTAATTCAGCTCTGATAAACTTGACGGAAGTAAAAGACTTAATTATAGCAAGGCAAACTATGATGCAATGCGAAACGAGCTCAGTTGTGTTAACTGGGATAAAGAACTGGATTCGGTGAACTGTGTTAATAGTAAGTGGCTATTCTTTAAGTGTAAGCTGCTTGAAAGTGTGGAACGTAACATTCCTACTGTTGCTAATGAGTCTAGCGCTACACTGCCAGCAAATATTTTGAGCGCCATGAACAAAAAGAAGAAAGCCTACAGTCGCTATCATAGGTCACCTCAATGTGAAAAGTACAAGTGCTGGCTAGCCTTCAAGAAGGCTCGCAATCAGGATTTACAGGCACGAAAGAGGAGAAGAATGATACATGAAAAGAAGATATGTCAGAACAACAAGGAGAATCCAAAAGCATTTTATAAATATTGTAGCACTAAGAAAAATCGGATTGCTATTCCAATGCTTACCAAAAGCAGTGGCAAGGTTACAACCTCATTTACTGAAGTAGCTGATGCGCTTGCCGACGAGTTTAAAAAGGTGTTTGTGCGCGAAAGTGTTGAAAGTAAGTTAACTAGTGAAAAAGCAAGCGCCTCGAATAATTCCCAAGGCAAGTGTAAATTACAAGTGAATCAAATAGAAATGTACCACAAGCTGAAGCAATTAAATCTCTATAAGGCTCCTGGTCCTGACAATTTGCATCCTATGGTTCTAAAGGAATGCGCAAATATTCTTAGTGTTCCACTTGCCTTAATTTTTCAAGCCTCTTTTGATCAGGCAAAACTTCCTGATGACTGGAAATGTGCTAATGTGACATGCATTCACGAAGGAGGTTCAAAAGCAGATCCCACAAAATATCAGCCAGTTAGTCTAACCTCAGTGTGCTGCAAACTAGCTGAGCAGTTTGTAAGGCAGCAAGTGTTTGCAAGGTGCAACTTTGCGAAGCATCAACACGGCATCTTGCCCAGAAGATCATGTTTTACCAATCTGCTAGAGTTTCTTAATGATGTCACAGGACTTACGGATGAAGGGCATGTTGTGGATTGTGTTTATGTTGACTTTTCAAAGGCGTTCGACAAACTACCTCATCAACGACTTGTCCAGAAGCTTCGCAATCGGTACCAACTAGACGAATACCTCATCAACTGGATAGAAGACTTTTTGAAAGGTCGAACGTATCAAGTCGTTGTCAATGGGCATGTGTCAACCACTAGATCAGTAATAAGCGGTTGTCCACAGGGATCGGTACTGGGCCCTATCTTATTTTTACTATATGTGGATGAGATGGGGGAAATCATCAAGATTTCAATTAAACAGTACGCCGATGACTCTAAAATCTACAGGGCAAGAAAGACTGACAATGACTTCCACCAGTTACAACGCGATCTCAACAAAATTGAAGAGTGGTGCAGAGAAAACTATATGGAAATCAATACGTCAAAGACCCATGTTGTCCACTTCGGAAAGTTCAAGTCCGAGCACCCTATATACTCCTGCAACAACCAGCCACTAGAAAGCTCGACCTGCGAAAGGGACCTTGGGGTATACCTTAATAACAATTTTAGATCTACTGAACATTGTCAAGTTGCAGCGAGGAAAGCCAAATCCATTTGTTTGCAAATCAAGCGGACGTTTAATTATATCACTTTACGCAGAATAATCGTATCTTTTATTCGACCTGTCTTGGAATATGGTAACATAATTACGGACCCGATTTTGAACAAAAAAAGTGAAGTGATTGAAAAAGTGCAGAAATTAGCTACTCGTCTGCTGCCATGTCTGAGAAATCTATCATATGAAGAACGATTAAATAAACTAAGAATCCTTCCACTAAGTGACAGACGAAAACGAGGGGATCTTATAGAGACTTTCAAGATAATTAATGGAAAGTATGATATAGACCCTACTATTTTTTTTGACATTGATAACGCAAGCCGACATGCTCCATTTTTAAAAAGTGAAAAGACATCAACTAGTGCCAGACATCACTTTTTTACGAAGAGGGTTGTGAGTGAGTGGAACAAGCTCCCTAGTGAAGTAAAAAATGCCAAAGTGAATACTTGTGGTGTGAACACTTTTAAGAATAAACTCGACGAATTTAAGGGATGGAATTTCGGGAAACATACGTCTGATTCAAGTTTCTCAGAGTGATAACAGTTTTTACTGTAGTGACAACCGGGAAAGCAAAAGACTGTAGTCTTAAATCCACTGGATTCTACCCGGGATATTATTATTATTATTATTATTATTATTATATTATACTGGCGAGATAATTAAAAATTGAAAAATTCATGATTTTAATCTTATTTTTAAAAAAATACATTCTATGCATTTTAGTCGGTCATGCTGAATGCTGGTCACAAACGTGCTTAGCTAAACTATTTTTATATCGAAATGTCTTGGAGCAGCGAGAACATTCAAATGCGCTCTTGGCAGAACAATTTTCCGGATGGTTTTTGAACAAAGTGAAGCTAAATAACTTGAGGCAGAATTTGCACTTGTATCGTTTGAGAATCAATCTTTTGGTTTCACAAGTTGGAATTTCCTCGGAGAATGCGAGCACAGATCCTAAAGGAATATTCTCAATTTTAATAATATTCTGAAAAAATTGGACTTTCGGAAGTCCATGTTGCTTATTGTAATGTATTGCCACTTCTTTTTCACTTCCCGTCTTAAACGAAGAACATTCTTTTGCAGTACAAATAAACACAACTTGATTCACAAGCATTGACGATTTTTTCTTAGCGTCTAAATGTACAACACGAAGGTGTTGCTTGAGGCCTTTCGAACATTTAAATTCCTTTGTTTCCGTGCAAATTTTGCATTTGAACAACTTTGTAGTTTCGTGAGAAATTAAATGAGGTTTCAAAAAGGAATTAGCGGGAAAAGTCATGCCACAATTGGGAAAATGGCATTTAAATGGTTTGGGCCCTCCGTGTTTGTTGGCAATATGATACCTACGAGCCGTGCGGTCCGCAAAAGATTTTGGACACATTTTGCACTTGATTTTTTTTTCATCTAGGTGAGTTTTTTGATGCTGTCTTAACGTTCCTAGAAGGACAAATGATTTTTGACAAGTACCGTAAAGCTTCTAATAGAAGCCCCCGGCGTCTATTAAAAACAGACCTTCCTACCCCCGGCTTGTATTGGAGACCCGGCGTCTATTAGAGACCCGGCTTCTATTAAAAATTTAAGTTTTGAATCGAAAAAAATACAAAGCGACGAATAATGCGCTTCGCAAAGTTTTATTATTTCTAAGAATTTAATCGTTTTAATTATGCCAAATTATTGCTAATTTTATCAATTGTCTATAGAATTAAGTGCAATTCTTGATAGAAAGGTGTATTTTTATTTGGCAGGTTAGCTCACGACATCAGACACATGACAATTTTAATGGGAGTATTTTTCCTACTAATTAAATTTGGTCACTGTAATCACTCTGAATGTCTTCTGCTGCTCTTTCGCCAGAATTTTCTTTTGCATACTTCATAATCTCCAGCTTTTTAGCTGCTGAGTATGATTTGCGTTTACTATCCATTATTTCTAAAAAACTTAATTTGAACAACTATCTACCTAGTTACCATACAAACTTAACTTTTTGAGTGGATCGTACACTTTACGTTTGCAGGCAAAAGCTGATTTTTAAATTTTGGAGGTATATCTAATGTGAGAATATCGCAAGGATATCTAGCTCATGACGTTCTTTACCCCCGGCGTCTATTGGAGACCCGGCGTCAATTGGAGACCCGGCGTCTATTGGAGACCCGGCGTCTATTGGAGACCCGGCGTCTATTGTAATTAATAGCCGCCACCCCCGGCGTCTATTAGAGACCCGGCGTCTATTGGAGACCCGGCTTCTATTAGAAGCTTTACGGTAGGACAAAAATAGGCCTTCAAACCTGAGTGTGTCTTTTTGTGATTCTGCAATCTACTATAATGTTTAAAGGATTTAGTGCACTGCTCGAAATCACAAGCCCACACTGCATTTGGATGAAGTCGTGTTCGATGAATTGCGAAGCTAGTTTCCCGCTCGAATATTTTACCACAGTGTTCACACTTTATTTCTTGTTTCGGTTGCTGCGCCTCTATTTTTCTAGAGGATTCTGTGGCTTTTTCAGATCTTGTTGTTTTTGTTTTCGAATGAGAATGTATGTGAACGTTAAGAGCGCACTGGGAGGATAATATTTGGCTGCAGCTTTGACATTTAAATTCTAGTTTTGATTTCGTAGTGCTTCCCGAATTTAAATGCTCATCAAACTCAGATGTATTTGTAAAACATTTCAAGCATTGGTCACAGTTGAACACATTTTCATGCTGAACTCCAACATGATGAGTTAAACCCCGTTTGTGTTTAAATCCTTTAAAACAGATGTTGCAAAAATATTGAATTGGTATATCATGTCCCTCCACGTGTTTCTCCAGAGATTTCTGGTCAATGAACTTTTTAGAACAGATGTCACATTCAAATTCTTTATCAACAACGTGTTTAGCCACGACGTGTCTCTCCAACTGATATATTTGAGTGAATTCTTTGGGACAGCAGTCGCATTTAAAATATTTGACACCCTCAGACTTGTGGTGGTGGACATGGAGCAAATGGTCCTGAAGACTTTGGTTTAAACTGAAGACTTTTGAGCAGATCTCACATTTGTATTTCTTCAATTTCGTGTCAACGTTTGTCGAGTGCATTCGCTGGTGACTTCTTAACCTGGTTGGGAAAGCAAAAGTTTTGAAACAGATGCTACACTTGCAACGGCGTTGGCCATGTGCTTCTCTTATGTGTGAGTTGAGTGAGTGTCTCTGGTAAAAATATCTTGTCACTTGCTTAGTTTTCAAACATTGTGCGCAATGCAATGGTTTAATAATATTCGATGCGTCTTTCCCATGATGGTTCAGAATGTGTTGTTCTAGGCTTTTCCTATGTACGAACGTCTTAGGACAGTGTTCACACTTTAAACGTTTAGTAGCACAGTCAGCATCATTCGCACCCATGGTCCTGGGTAGAAATTAAGTAAAAAACTAAAATAAAAAAAAATAATAAGACAAAATGTAGTAATCTATAAATTTTAATTAAACGTGGTTGATATTAATTTTTTTGTTATCATATCGTCATCGTCTGTGAAGAACCAAAATCACCCACATCCAATTTAAGCTACAATCAAAATAAGCAAATGAGGAGCATGCGTGAAATGTTAATTAGAAGTTTTTAATAAACTTAAAGGTTTCTATTTTGATGTTTATCAACAATGCAAAAAGTAACTACTATTTACATGTTTTTAAAAAGGTGCATTTTTTAATTCCACGTTTTTGAAAAGGTGCAAAATGTTTTGATACCATGTTTTTGAAAAGGTGCAAAATGTTCTAAATTCATGTATTTTAAAAAATGTAAAAGGTTCTAATTCTATGTGTTTAAAAAAAGCAAAATGTTGCATTTACATATTTTTGAAAGAGCAAAATTTTCTATTAAAATGCTCTCAAGACATATTTGAATATTTGTGTAGATAGATAATGTTGTTTTTAGATAAAAATTAAAAATGGACATGGGTCATTTTGGTTCTTCACAGACGATATTCTAGTAAAGAATTGTTAAGTCTAATGCAATTCCAGGTCGTTCTCTAGAATCATCCCTTTGCAGACACTGCAAAGAGAAAGAAACCCTTGCACATGTTCTGGGGAAGTGCCACGTTGGAAGCTTATTACGAAATACAAGACATCATGAAGTAAGATCAATCATTGCTAAGCATCTGAGGACATTGGGTTGGAATGACCCCGGCTTGGTGGTTTGACGATGCTAAGGCATGGTCACACTACTGAGTCGGGCTAGCCGATCACGCTCTGGATTGGAGTTGGGTTTGGTGATACGTTCTGGTTGCCTGGTGGGAGCTGGATGGGGTGTTGTTGAGAACTAAAGTGAACGGGTGCTCTCCTCACATATATCTGTGACAGTTCTACTGTCTGAGACAGAGATGTGGTGGATGGCTTAATGTAGATACCTACTGCCTATCACTGTATATTTATATATAGTTCAATATGCAATCATCATCTCCTTCTTTCTGCTGTGTAACTACAGGCGTCATCTCCCAATGACTTTCGATAAGATGTTGTGATTGGTGGGGTGTGATTGTGGGCTTATCCTCGTCTTCTCTGGAATTTGGCGGTTCTGGACGATTCTTGGAGCTACCCTCACTCATCCCCTCTGCTTGCAGGAAAAAAATCTCAAAGCATATCTGGTGAAGACCAGTATAATATACATAACGCTGACAATCGGTCGAAATTAAGTATTCACTATCCATGTCATTTAAATAATATACTAAGTAAAGGTATGCGATAAGGAGCTTGAGCGACATGTCCATACATGCACGCAAAGTACCAACATCGTAAAGCAACTTGTATAAATCGAGATATACCTTGGAAAGGTTAAAATCTTGGGAACATACATACATACATACATTGGGTTGGAATGTGTTTGAGGAAGTTACTGATGGAGCCTCTAAGCGTGTAGATATAATATGCTGGCGTACGGAGTCAAAGTCTGGATATATTTTAGATCCTACCATACGTATGGAGCAACATTCTGGTCAAGCTGAAGAGGTTAATGTTGAAAAGCAAAGTCATTACGTTCCATGTATTCCTTACTTTCTTGAAAAATACCAACTTAAGAATCTTGAAGTCATAGGTTTGCTCATCGGTGCTCGAGGTACAATTCCAGCTTTTTTCGAGTCATTTCGAAAAGATATGCGGCTTCCTTCTACAATGATACACGAAATAGTGATTGCTACCATTCGAGGCTCGTGTCGTATTGCCCATAATCATCTATACAATATGAATTTATCTAATAGCTAATTTTTACAAATTGTAATTACGAAAAGAAATTCCTGCATTCTTTTAAAACCATTTACTTTCGTTTAAAATTGTATGTTGTTCTTACTGTGTCCTTGTGGCAAGCGTAATTGTTGCGCCAGTTGTAAATAAATATTTACCTTCTCTCTCTTAAACTAACAGAAAAATGCGACAAAACACTAAATACAATAAATGAGTGTAGATTAACTTACATAATATTTATAATTTATAATGCTTTCATCAATTATTATGTTATAAACTTATAAATTTAAATATGCGTATTTTGACCTTTAATTCTTACCTGCTACATGGCCTGACACAAGTGGCACACTATTTCTTCCTGCCGACTGATGAATTAATAAATATTTTTCACACAACTTAAGTTTCAACTGATGTTGACCGTAATCGACTCAATTATTTGAAAATAGAATAGTTAATTTAATGTTGATTGTGTTTTACTAACATTGGGTATGTCATTTCAGATTATGTATTGAAACGCCAAGTTTATGAAATGTGAAATCAATGTCAAACTGTAATTACATTCAATAATATTGTAATATATATAAATAAAGATTATATTTTTAATTAATATTTGTGTAAACTTCAATTTTCAATTGCAATTTGTCAATTTTATTTAGTCAGTTTTTAATTTATCCAAAAATCAAATGTTCCGTCAGAGAATTCAAGGACGTCTACCACTTTCATAATCTTGATTTTTAGATGCTGAGCTTAAGCTGTAATGCTGTAAGCATGCATAGCATGCAATGCAATGCAATGCTTTTCATAAATAAGATTTCAAAATTAAATATTTATGTAAACAATAAATGACTAATTTCGTAGTGGTTACCTTGCTACAATCAGCATCTCTCTCTATTTAGTTTAGTAATTTATACAAACGCAATTATTTAGCATGGATCAGTACTTGCTAATACTTATATAATAATTATAATACACGGTCAACGGAAAACTTAATTTTTAGAAAATACTGCTAGTATTGTTTACACCTGCACAGTAGATTTAATTAAGACTCTTTTATTAATTGAATGTGATTTATTAAAAATCAAAGACATTACAAACAAGGTTTAAATAATTCAATACACACAAATTACTGAGACTTTGCTCATGATTTTTCTACTACACAGCCGAAGAAGATGCTCAAGTTTTACACTATTTTCCAGATGTTTATTACCAATTTCAGTGTTTAATGCTAACATGGAATGGAAATGGAACAGTGAGAGCATTTAAATGCGGCTTTGACTGTACAAGTTTCTTGATGCAGTTTAAACCAACTTAGGCTCAATAACTTAAAGCAAGATTTACACCTGTATCTTTTTAGAATCATTTTCTTGGATTTTAAGCTCGATAATAATGGCAATGACCGTAAAATATTATTTTCAATTTTAATAATACTATTTTGAAAAAGTTGCACTTTTGGAAGCCCATGCTGTTGATTGTAATGAAGTGCGACTTCTTTACTACTTCCGGTCTCGAAGATGCAATTTTTAAAAGTGCATGTTGAAACCAGGGCTTCAGCGTGTTTTAATTGAAACAAAATTTGTTTTTGTCCAATGTTGCCTACCGAGTGTACCACACGAAGATGTTGCTTGAGATGTACAAGACTTTTAAATTCCTTTGGTTCCCGGCAGATGTCACATTTAAACAATTTAAGAGTTTCATGAGAAACAAAATGTGTATTTAAATAGGCATTAGAAGCAAATGACATCTTGCAATTGGTCACTGGACATTTAAATGGTCTCAACCCTCCGTGTTTATTTGCAATGTGAAGCCTTTGAGCCATACTGCGAACAAAAGTCAATGGGCACATGACGCATTTATATTTATGGTCGTTAAGGTGCGTTTTTTGATGTGCTTTAAGCGCTCCTGGGACTTTAAATTATTTATGACACCTGGGACATTCAAAAGGTGGGAAAGCTGAATGTCTTAGTTTATGCCGTCTAAATTCCGTATATTTTTTAAATGAACGCGTAAACTGTTCAAAACCACAAGGCCAATCTGCATTTCGATGAACTAGTTTTCGGTGAGTTGCAAAGTGCGATTTACGATCGAATATTTTGCTACAAAGGTCACATTTTGATTCTGCATTCGGTCGCTCCACCTTTTCAGAACTGTCAGTTGAGTCTGCCTCACTTCGATGTTCCATTGGTGATTCTGTCTTTTTTTCAGTTTTAATAATTGGCTTTGGATGGGAATTCGAATGAATGTTAAGAGTGCACTGGGAGGGAAGGATTTTGCTGCAGTTTGGGCATTTGCATTCTAATTTCAAATCCAAACTGGTACTTGAATTGGCATGTTGATCAAACAGTATTTTATTGGTGAAAGATCTAGAGCATTTATAAAAGTAGAAAAACTGTTTGTGTTCAACACCAATGTGGACAGTCAAAGTTTGGATAGATTTAAATCCTTTGGAATAGACGTCGCAGAAATGTTTGACTGGTCTGTCATGCCCCTTGACGTGTTGGTTCAGAGCTCTCTGGTCAATGAATTTATGCGAACAGATGTAACATTCAAAGACTTTGTCCACCTTTGACTTACTAAATGATAGATCTCTACAAATTCTTGAAAACACAAGTCGCATGCTAAATAATTGACACCCTCAAGCTTCCGGTCGTGTTTATAGAACAAGGGAGACGTGAGAGTTTGTTGGACGCTGTAAACTTTCAAACAGATGTCACATTTGAATTTCGTGTCAATGTCTCTCGTGTGGATTTGCTGATGCTTTCTTAACTTGGAGGGGAACGCAAACGTTTTCAAACAGATGTTACACTCGAAACGGCGTTTTGCGTGGACTTCTCTTATGTGCGAATTAAGTAAATATCTCTTGGCAAAATATGTTGACACTTGCTTGGTTTTTAGATGCTGAGCAAGCATCTATTGGTCTGGTGTCTGGTGTCTGTCTGTCTGTCTGTCACAATGTCGGTAGGTCGCACGCTACAGGTCGCATTTTTGAAGATTTTAAATTGAAACCTCTTTTAATCGCCCAGAAAAGCGAGGGAGAAGAATTGTATAGTTTTTGGTTATTATTTAATTTATAGTTTGTTTGCAATTAACAGTTAAACCGTCCAAAAATAAACTCCATTTTTCAAGATAAAAAAAGGGCTAAAAATACATGGAAGGTACATACGGAGCTGAGAGCTTGTCAAGTTTCGCCATTGAAAATACACATGGAAAATTTTCACGAGTTTCCAATGCAAGTAAAGGTACTGCTCACAATATGTACGTTCACATGCCAGTCTAGTGTAGTAGTCGTGGTACTGGGACTGCGACATGGAGGTGCAAAATATCCACGCTCAATACTGGAGTCCACACATCGAGAACCAGTTTAGCAACTCTCCTTCCTCGACAAACCTAGGTATTGTCCGGCCGAATAGATTTAGACCTTTTGTACATGCGCAGTAGAACTTGACGTTACTTTTAACATTACATGTGATACAAATTTTTGCACAAAGATTAACGGTCAGGGCCAATGCTATTCGGCCAGACAATATATAGGTGTTCGGGGGTCGTCCACAATGACGTCCTTGGACAACATAAACATGCATAGGTATATAGGTTAATAATGTTCGGGGGTCGTCCACAATGACGTCCTTGGACAAAATAAACATACAAAGGTATATAGGTGTTTGGGGGTCGTCCACAATGACGGGTTTTGGACAAAATAAACATACAAAGGTATATATGTTATTAATTTGGACAACATAAACATACATAGGTATATACGTTTTTAATTTTCGGGGGTCGTCAACAATGACGTCCTTGGACAAAATAAACATACAAAGGTATATAGGTTATTGATGTCCACAAAGACGTCCTTGGACAAAATAAACATACATAGGTATATAGGTTATTAATGTTCGGGGGTCGTCAACAATGACGTCCTTGGACAAAATAAACATGCATAGGTATATAGGTTAATAATGTTCGGGGGTCGTCAACCATGACGTCCTTGGACAAAATAAACATACAAAGGTATATAGGTTATAATTTATAATTGTTCAAGGGTCGTCCACAATAACGTCCCTGGACAAAATAAACATACAGGTATATAGGTTAATAATGTTCACGGGTCGTCCACAATGACGTCCTTGGAAAAAATAACATAGTTTTTATTTAACAATATGCGATAAACATACCTCGGTTAATACTATTCAGGGATCGTCCATAATGACGTCTATTGAAAAAATACCATAGTATTTAATACCCTTATTTCTAACTTTTAAATATTTTCTAACCTAGATTATTTATGTTCAGGAGTCGTCCAAAATGACGTCCTTCAAAAAAATAACATAGTTTTTACTCTCACCCTTTCCAACCTAAAAAATGTTTTCAACCTTTTTAACAGTACGCAATAAACATACCAAGGTATATGGGTTAATATTATTTAGGGATCGTTCATAATGACGTCATTCAAATATCATAGTTTTAGGTACCCGCTTTATACCTTTAATATTTTCGAACCTTTCTTTTTAACTGCTTGCCACGTACATTGGTATATTTCCTATTGATAGTAGGGGAGGCTCCATAAATGACGTCATTTGTGAATGGTGCAATTTATAAATATTCTTTAGCTATATTTAACCACATGCTACGTACATTCGTATATGGCTTATTGATGGTAGGGGAGCTTCCACAAATCTTATATCATCTTTTAGCTTAACAGAAATTGTCTTGCGCCTTTGTGAAAGCTCAGCATCTACTTCGGGCCCGCCCCTGGTCGACAAATCTGGCGCGAAGCGCCGGATTTTTATTAAACGCTATTTATCAACTTATTCATGAGTCAATAATTGTAAACACGTTTAAAATGAATTTATTGTAATTTAAAAGTACAAAGTACAAAATAATATTCACCTTCAATGTTTATTGTTTAGAGCCAATAGAATTCGAGGTGCATTAATACAATAATGTACATATGTATATAGCTCTATATGTTGGCACACAAGAATAAAATATGTGTAATTGCTTTACAACAAGAGAAATAAAGGTCTTTGTGATTTATTTGGAATTGTGCTTTACTTAAGTGTACCGAAAAAGTTACAATGGAATTAAGTTTAATTGGTTTTACATAATTAAGCATATTAAAGATAATTATTCTTGATTATACTACACTTAGTAAAATTAGAGGTGATGGGGGTTCAAATCCCACGGGTGGCAACTTGTTTATTAATTGTTTGTCTCATTTTATTCATTTGATTTTCTTAATTCCGTGGCACATGGATAGATTTTGCTTGCTTTATACTTCATACTTATCAATTGCGATTTCACTAAACATTTTACTGTTTTGATTACAATAGATGCCAGTAGGACAGGTTGCAAGGTTCAAGGCTGGGCAGGGGAAGCTAAAAACGCCCATAACTGTGCATAGTCAGTTTTACTTAAATTACTTCTTCTGGAGCCCGCGAGGATTTAAAGCGTTAGATTTGAAATTTTAAGTTTGATTTTTGAATTGTTTGTAATTTTACCTGACATTATTGATATAAGACAGCTGGATTCAATTACTTATTCATTATACATTAGTTTAGGTAGGTTGATACCTTAATTTTTGTAATATTATAAAGTAAATGGTAAGTAATTTGAAAGCTTTAATTTTCGTATTCACTTTTTGCTATAGGATACATTCTTGCTATAAAAAGTAAATGTGCCTAAAATTGACCAATGACTAATAATAATTTTCAATTTTAGTTTTAGTTAAGATTAAAGTATTTAAACTTTAAGTCCTCAGAAAAGGTAAATTAGATACATAGATTGGGGATGCTGAAATAGGTAGTAGGGAAGCTCCTATAGGTGGTCATACCGTTATGGTGGTCAGTAGCTGACATTAAAAGACGAGTTGAGTAAGAAATCCTTTGATACTTGGTATTGGTTGGTAATTACCTCGACTACTTTGGGTAAAAAGAAAGAGCGCGAAAATTCAAAATCTTTGAATGTGGAAAATCAGAAAGTCACAACCACCGAAAACCTTCGTTTTCAAATTGGAGTTCTCAATTTTCAAGTTTCTGGTTTTCA
The DNA here is from genome assembly GCA_949802685.1 of Dicyrtomina minuta. NCBI lineage: Eukaryota > Metazoa > Arthropoda > Collembola > Symphypleona > Dicyrtomidae > Dicyrtomina > Dicyrtomina minuta. The sequence continues at coordinate 156,264,984 of OX461808.1, read as the reverse complement.
AGTAATAATCGTTTTTGATTTGAACTATTTGTTTTAAGTGAAGCGTACGTTTATTGGCTATCAATTTAGGACATTATTTTAGATTTTTGTACTTTTGGTTTTTTTATAATCGAATGAAAATCAAAAAGGTCAAAATTGAGGTTTTGTGCCGAAAGGTGATCGGTCTAGGCGACCTAATGGTGACCAACAGTGCGAGTCTCAAATGATGCCAATTGACGGAATTTTGATACTCTTGCATGTCTACTTGCATGTCTTTGCAGTTTTATGTAGCTAGGTCAAACGAATATTTTCATACGTACATACGTAAATGAAACATATTTGAATATTGTGATTGTGTTATTACTGTTTGTTGCTAATTATACAGTAGTAGTACTACTATTATTATAGTAGAAAACGCAGATTCATTTTCGTATTGTTTTAATTTTACAGCAACGGCTAGATTGTTTTGGTATTTATGTTACAGATTCTTGAAGTCACGTGTATACGATGTCGGATACAGGAGCTAGTCAATTGCCAAAATCCAGGTTACTACGTGCCGTTCAGTTGGTTCAGGATGGCCATTTATCAACAACAAAAGCAGCAAAATACTTCAAAGTGCCTTACTCAACAGTGTTGTTGAATTCAAAAGTAATAATTTATAATTTGCTGTTTGCTTTAAATTACCAATAGAATTAACCATTCTTTGTTGTGCTATTCCACCATCAGTTGGTTTTTAGCACTTGTAAATGTATTGCCTTTAAATTTGAAACTACGCTAACTAATGCATTTAATTTTAAATTGTTTAGGGTTGGAGGAATAGAAAAAAAGTGGAATCAATAGTCCGTGGTCGTCCAACGGTAATTGACAACGAAGCGGAGTCCGAACTGGCTAGGAATTTGAAAATAATGTCAAGATATGGATTCGGACTAACTAGAAAAGAAACCTTGTTAGCTGTGGGAATCTATGTCAAGGAAAACAAGATCAAAAATGAGTTCAAGGATGGCATTCCTGGTGAAAAGTGGTTTTGTGCGCATATTATTGACAACTTGTGTTAAACTAGTACTGATTAATTAATGAGTAAATTGGGGGCATATATTTAAAGTTTATTAAACTGATTCCGGCAATCAACAAAATACTATTCAAAATTGTATCAAATAGGTTATTGATCTGAAATGTGTTTTTATTTTTGAAGTCATTTTAAGATATCAAGGCGTGAATTAATTCATACGGCATTAATAGGGGGTCCTCCATCGTTAATGTAATCGATAATAGGTTTTGTTTCTGATAAACCCGTACAATAGAATGACAATTTCTTAACATGGGCTGGAAAAGAGACGTTTTAAGGACAACCACCAAGTTCGTGACATCATTTATAGACGAACCCTTACGCATAAGCTAATTTTTTGGGATCATATATAACTTAATTTTATAATCACCTCATGGCGCAAAGTAATCCCACTATATACGTGCTTTTTTGCATGATCACCTTAAGGAATCATGTGACCACGATTAGGATTCAAAATTTCCTATAGTATCAGTGTTATTTTTGCATGATCACCATTTGGAATGTGATGACCACCTATAAGGCATTTTGATAGTTTTTAATAAAATGGGCCTTTGTTTAGAAAATTTCAAATAACTCCTCAAATATTTAATCTAGGATTTCAATTTTTTTTTACATACATTAGGAATTGAATGGCACGCACGTTGATCTATTGAACGTCATTTGAAAATGCGTACAACCGAAGTTATGAATTTTCAAAGTTGAAAAAAAATGAACCCGACCACCATTAGGCGCTTCCCTGCTATAGGTACAATTGGTAAGACATGTATTAGTTGTAAAACATTAACAGAGTAGACCCGACAGTACAGGAATTCCTAGGATCAAAGTAATAGTTCGTTCTCTTTTGTAAGAAATACATTTATTATCAGTGAAATGTTTTCCTTTTAAAAATTGACTGATATAAATTGTGTTATTACATTTTTCGATTTTTGAGCATTTCCAAATCCAAATTGCCAATGGCTTCAAAGCCTCTGGTGATATGAGTGAATTTACTACTTTACTGTTAATTTGTACCTAACTGATTTCACTGTTACACCGACATCCACAGTTAATGCTGTTGACCCCGGTCAACAGGAATTTTAGTTACAAGATAGTAGTCCGTACAAGATTCTTGTTAATATTGTTTCTAAGCGTGTACTCTTGCGTAACTACATCGTGTTGGCTTATAATGACATAATTATTTTTTTGTATTCCAGACGTAATGGTCTTTGGAGGTCCTTATTTAATGCACTATGAATAGTACTGATATTTGAGATTAAGCACATAAATCAAATTTTTTATTTCTGTTTGTGTAGCAATGGAGCACCTAAAGCGCAAAGATACAAAGCATGTGCCAAGGCCTTTCCAGTGCACTATTTGTCCCAAATCTTTTGTAAAAGAAGCATACCTTCAAGAACATATTTTGATCCAACACGTCGAAGACAAAGAATTTCAATGCATCGAATGTTTTAAGACCAAGCAACTTACAAAATATTTTGCAACCCAGGAGATTCTTAACAAGCACAGGAAAAGAGTTCACGGTCCTCCCCGTTTCAAATGTCAAGTCTGCTTTAGAGCCTTCACGGATTCATCAAATTTAGCAAGGCATAAGCGTAGCCACTCCCAAGCTGATTCAAATAGATATAAATGTGATCTTTGTTCTAAGGCGTATCCTTTTAAATGTATGTTACAAAGACATTCAATATCTGTCCACAGAAGTAAGCGCGAAGGTGCTCCTAAATTCAAATGTGAGTTGTGCTCTCAAGAATTTATGTCTAGGTCATATTTGGAACATCACGTTGTGACGAATCACGTCGTGGACAAAGCCTTTGAATGCTCTGTCTGTTCCAAAACATTTATTGACCAAGAAGCACTTGAGAAACACATGAAACGCCATGACAAACAAATAAAGCATTTTTGCGACGTTTGTTCTCAAGGATTTAAAGTTAAAAAAAGTTTGGCAAAGCACCTCGGCGTAAAACACGAGAAATTCTTTTACTGTGACAAGTGCTTGCGGTCCTTCAAGAATAAACCAGAGTTTGACGAACATATTTTCGAATCAAAACAAAAATTAAAATGTTACATTTGCCAAAAAATTATTAGCTCTCAGTGCAATCTCAAGATCCACACGAATTCTCATGTTAAAAAAATTAAAACTGAGAAAATCAAAATCAAGGTAGAAAATCAAATTCAACGTAAAGAAACAGATATAACGCCTAAACCAAAATCAACACACGATTTAAAAAACTCGAAAAATTTTCATTGCCAGCTGTGCTCAAAAATCTTCGATCGCGTAGCATATTTAAGAGCTCATCGAACGCTACTGCATCCAAATGCAAAGTGGAATTGCAATTTCAAGGAGTGCTGTAAAAGTTTTAATACGCGCGGTCAATTGAGACAACATAGAATGATGCACGCGGAACCACAAGAATTTAATTGTAACATTTGTCAAAAATCATTTCAACGTCCTGACAGCTTCAAAGTTCATCAACAGATGCACGTCAAAGAAAAAAAGTTTAAATGCGAAATGTGTCCCAAAACTTGCGCAACATCTACTCAACTAAGGACTCACATAGCAAATAAACACGGCGGATTCAAGCCATTTAAATGTCCCTTCATCAATTGTGAGACTTCGTGGGCGACTAATGATTTGTTCAAAAACCATTTAGCTACGCATGAAACAGAAAAATCATTTATCTGCAAAATTTGCACAGTATTTAAGGCTTTTAAATCTCTTAGGTATCTCAAAATCCATCAGAGTGGAGTTCATTCAAATACAAAGAAAATTAAAGCTGTCAAATCACAGAGTACGAGACACTTGAATGAAGTTGTTTTTATTTGTAGCGCAACCACCTGTTCCTTTGAGACTATGAGTGAGACAGAAGTGGCGCTGCACTACAGTCAACAGCACCAGCTGCCGAGAGTTCTAATTTTAGACTGTTTATCTTCGTCTCCATTCCCATTAGTGTCGGAAAAAATAAGAAATAAAAAAATTGACAGAATGATTGAAAGGAGATACAAATGTAAAATTTGCTCAAAATTATTTAAATCCGCTTCCACGTTTTCTATGCATGGCTTTACTCATTCGAATGAAACTCTGCCATTTAAATGCTCTCGCTGTCCTAAGTCATTTAGATATAACAGAAATTTAAACCGCCATATTCTTGAAAAGCACAGCTAAAAATAATGCTTATATGCACGATAATGTAACTGTTTTTAAATAGAATTGTCACCGGTCCGGTCTCTGGACTTCGGACCTCCGACACTACATGCAGCTTTATTTGAATTTGATTACTGTTATATCATTATTGTAACTCATGATTATCTTCTACTGCATTAACTGATTTATTTAATTTACTCACTACGTATGTAAATTGTGTGCTTTTGTTGGGACTCAGTGCTCGATAAATAAAAAATTGTCATAAACTTAGTCTTTTAATGTGTTATTTTATTCAGTTCATGTTCATAATACAATTAGGTAGGTAGGTATATTCAATTTATGAAACATTGTTCAACCTCTTAATCAATCAGTAAAGATTTATTATTCATTCAAAGAAAGTTTAACCCCCTTCACTTAAGCCTTAGACAATTATACTAGGGCATTTAGTTAATTTAGTTCTTGTTTAAAACTGCACTGGGAATATTTTATTACGCGCGTAACGATATATGCATATTGTAAATGTAGTGATTAATTACCATTTGCGTAATTTTTGATCAACAAAGCAATCTTTGGGGACATTCAGGATTCCGTTTTCCTATAATGATGTAGGTAGATACTAATGACACACAAAAAGTAAGCTAACACAAAATGTAGCTGTTACTTTTGCCTACTAAATGAATGGGCGGGCTTTGCTCTTGGGTATCTAGTATCTGGTTTAGGAAAAATATTGATTCCCAAAAAATGAAAAAAGAACATTTATTTGCAAACTTGAACTAGTATACCTAATTTTCTGATTAAGATCTTACGATTAGCTAAAATACAAAATGTGCAGATTTGCTGGATTAGACATTTCAAGTTTACAGAAAAAATATGATTTTCCTATATTTTGGATACCATGTGACTGCAACATTTTCTATTTTATTCAAAACTGGCAACAACGGCAACGTCAAATTGTACGTGCTTAAAAGGTTCTATAATGTGCCGTAAAGCTCCAAATAGATCCCGGGGGGATGGTTATACGTAAAACTTTTCCCTGGACCCGGGATCAATTAGAATCCCTGGATCTATTTTAGACTTTGACCAAGACCCGGGATGTATAGGAGGTCCTGAGTCTATTAGAGACCCGGGTTTTATCAGAGACTTATCAGAGATTTATTAACGATACCGTCAGGATCTATTAGAGACCCCCCCCCCCCCCGGATCTATTAGAGGCCCAGGATCTATTAAAGGCCCGGGATGTATTAGAGACCCGGGATCTATGTTAAACTTTGTCCGGGACCCGGGATCTATTGGAGACCCGGGATCTATTTTGAGCTTTACAGTGCTATATTGGATTTCTCGCAAAATAGATTTGTAAAGAATTTTGCGATCCAAAAGTTTCGAAATAGCTTAGGTATGCACGGGTTAAAAGTTAGTAATAATTAAACAAAAACATGTTGTATAATGTTGCAAAATGTCGACTTTGTTACAGTATCGATGATATATGGAACATGATATATATGAAACGTGGAATTTAATCGCAATAAACTATTTTTACAGATCTTTTATGGATCTTTAATGAATTTGTGAATATCTAACACAGCGTTATGATTAGACTCATACGAAGTGATTTGGTAGTAATTATTTTTAGCCCAGATTTATTTCAGTAATTGAGACAGATTAACATTTACATCTTTTGAATGAGGAAATATTGGTTGTTTTATAAAAACTTTCTACAAAGTGGCTAAAAACTAGATAAATAAATGGCATAAATAGTCAGGTAAATAGTATATTTATCTGTAACCACGTAGTGTCTAGTCAAACTACTAACTTGTACTAACGCAAATTGCAAATAACCTACAACTAACTAAAACAACATTTCCATGTCAAATCATCCAACTATTCCAAAGATTGTCAATAACAAAATCAACAAATTCACGAGAATACTATTTCTGGTCTAAAGTTCCTATAATGGGTTCTACGTCGAATAACTTTTGCTAACATTAAATTCGATCATTTTTGCCAGCCATTCTCTGAAATATTAGTCGGTTATAACATCACTGTTTTAAATGCTAAATCAGTCAACTGGTTTGAAAGTTAAAACTACATTGTTTGTAACTTTATTAACGAAATAATTAGAAATCCTGATTATAACCCTATTTTTCAAGAATTATTTTTTCTTTTGTTTGTCATGCTGGTCACGAGCGTGTTTGTTTAAACTATTTCTGTATCTAAACGTCTTGGAGCAGCGAGAGCATTTAAATACGCTCTTAGCAGAACACTTTTCTGGGTGCTTTTTAAACAAAGAGAAGTTAAATAACTTGAGGCAGAATTTACACTTGTACCGTTTGAGAATCAGTCTGTTGGTTTCACAATTTGGAATTTCCTCTGCGAATGAGAGCACTGATCCTAAAGGAATATTTTCAATTTTAATAATATTTTTAAAAAGTTTTACTTTTGGAAGCCCATGTTGCTCATTGTAGTGAATTGCCACTTGTTTTTCACTCCCTGTTTTGAACGAGGAACAGTCATTTGAAGTACAAGTAAAAACAATTTGATTGAAACGCTTTGATTTGTCCTTGTCACCCGAGTGTACATAACGAAGATGTTGCCTGAGACTTACAAGACTTTTAAATTCCTTTTTTTCCGTGCAGATCTCACATTTGAAAAGTTTTTTAGTTTCGTGAGAAATTAAATGAGTTTTTAAGTAGGAATTATCTGCAAAAGTCATGCCACAATTAGTAATATGGCATTTAAACGGTTTGGGTCCTCCGTGCTTGTTGGCAATATGAAGCCTCCGAGAATCACGTTTTAGAAAAGATTTAGGACACATGCCACATTTGAATTCTTTTTCATCTAGGTGAGTAAGTTGATGCTTTTTTAACTTTCGTGGGAGGTCGAATGATTTTGGACAAGTGGGACAAGCATACGCCTTCAAGCCTGAGTGTATCATTTTGTGATCCCGCAATTTATAGTACTTTTTAAATGATTTCGTACACTCATCGAAATCACATGGCCATTGTGCATTTGGATGAATTTTTCTCCGATGTGCAGAAAAATACGATTCACAATCAAATATCTTGGAACAGAGTTCACATTTAAAACGTTGTGATTTTGGAGGTGTTTCTTTTGATACGCTGGGCTCCTCAAAATATTTAGTATTTTGGTCATGCCTTTTAACGTGCTTCTCTAGAGATTTCTGGTCGACGAATGTTTTGGAACAGACGTCACAATCAAATTCCTTATCAACGACGTGTTGGTCCACGACGTGATTCTCAAGATGAGATATTCCTAGAAATTCTTTAGGACAGAAGTCGCATTTTAAATATTTGACACCCTCACACTTCTGGTGGTGTACATTAAACAAGTGACACTGAAGTCTTCGGTTGACTGTAAAGACTTTAGAGCAGAAGTCACACTTGAATTTCGTGACACTGTGGATTTGCCGGTGCGCTCTTAACTCGGTAGGGTACGCAAAAGTTTTGAAACAGCTGTCACACTTAATACAGCGTTTCCCATGGGTTTTCCTAATGTGATCGTTGAGCAATCCTTTTTTGGCAAAGTATTTTATCACTTGCTTAGTTTTTAAACAGACGGAGCACTGAAAAGGCTTGGTTTTTAATTTTTCCTTCCCGTGTCGGATCAGAATATGTTGTTCTAAACTTTTTCTAAGTAAGAACAACTTTGGGCAGTGGTCACACTGGAATGGTTTCGGAGCAGTGTCAGCTTTATCCCCCTCCATGGGATCAGTATGTAGGTACCTACTTCTGTTTGTACGAATAACCCGCCTTAATTAATTGCAAAAAATAAAATAAAATAATAGAGCACGACGTTAATTAAATTTCAATAGCTTATAATTATATTTTGTTATACATCGTTATACGTACGTTAACTCCTAAATTAATGCGCTTGTCCTGGTCCTGGTATGATCTGCCTCCCTGCCTCTCTGATGTGACGAATGATCGTCTTCAACTTGTGACTCTCACAAGGGAATGGTTTCACATGGAACCCGTCGATTTCAAAAAGTCATATCTACAAAAATCAGGCTACTTTAGAATAGTGGGGATCCAAAGTAACTCGAGTGCATTTTGCGTTGTTCGATCACAATAGCCCGCCAAAGTTTTAAAAAATTCAAATTTTAATAGTTTGCCGCCCTGTAGCTTCTACAGTTCTCATTCGATTTTGATGAAATTTCGGTTTTTGTGATCCTTAGGCTTTATACTGAAAAGTAATTTCAGGATTTTGAAAAATTCAAAAATTTTCATTTTTTCGAAAAAACGGTGTTAAAAAATCGGGCCTCAAATATACTCATTTCTTGGATTTTTTTCAAAAAAATGAAAATTTTCGAATTTTTCAAAATCCTGAAATTGCTTTTCAGTAAAAAGCGTAAGGATCCCAAAAAACGAAATTTCATCAAAATCGGACATAAACTGTAAAAGTACAAGGGTCGTAAAATATTAAAATTTGAATTTTTTTAAACTTTGGCGGGCTATTGTGACCGAACAACGCAAAATGCACTCGAGTTACTTTGGATCCCCACTATTCAAAAGTAGGCTGATTTTTGTAGATATGACTTTTTGAAATCGACGGGTTCCATGTGAAACCATTCCCTTGTCAGCTGTTAAGTGTAACAATTTTTGCTTAATAATGGTTTAAAAAAATTAAATGCTGATTATGTTTTAAAATTATAATAAAAATTACCTAAAAGTAAAATATTGGAAACTGCTTCAAATCGGATAAGTCAAGTGTAATAGGTTATACTACATATAAAGCATAATTAATCGTCTGTTTGTAATATCACTAAAATTATCCTATGATTTAACTTACTAATTAGATTTAATGATTAAATCTAAATAAGTATACTAACATAATTCAGTAATTACTTAATTTCTGATCGATTTAGTTTATATTAAACTTGGTGTATTTCTATTTGAATTTTGTTGTTAAACAATTTCTCCGAAAACCAAATGTTCCGTTCCAAAATTCAAGGACGTCTGCCTGCCGCTTTTATTTCATGTCATCTATTCAGTGCAAACAGTTAACAGTTTACAGTTAGCAGTTTAACAGTTATCTTGATTTATGAGGGTTGTCATTTCTTTTTTTTTTTGATATGCGAATATGAAGACCAGAGACCCACGCAGCCATTAACTACCAACCACATGTAACTAAAAAGTAACTATAATTGCAAATTATTTCTTGCAAATTGCAAATATCGCGAACCTTCAAATCAAATAGACGGCATCCCCCTCCCCGGCTGCTGTTCAAAACAGAGCCTTTTACCTTATGTATGAGTATTAAGATTTTGAAAACTTTTAGGTTAGTTGTATCTCACACAAATGTTCGAAGCATTATTATAGCAAATATAATAATTAGTATTGGCCAATATTTTTAATACAATTTTTCATAAAATTACATGTATCCACATGTCTTTTGGAGCTTTACATTTCATTTTTCACTATTTACATAGAGTATTAAAAAGCAAGTGTAATGATTTCACGCATTTTCTACTACACGACTGTCGTGCAATGGGGTATACAGGTACAGGTTCTTGAATTCGGATTAAAATGAAACTTATAACCATTACTATTAGGCAGCGCGTACTATTCAAATTTGGACTTCTCAAACCCGAGTACTAAATGAAATTTACAAATGTTCAAAACTAGGATGCACAATGTTCTATTTGCAGCTTATTTTTAAAGGGAAGCGTTTAAGCAGCACACTGAGCAAAGTTTTAGGTTGAGCTGATAATGGCAGTCTTTATTACATGCCTGCTAATATTTATGTTTTTTTTTTAGTTTTTATTAAGGGGGGTTAATTTATGTTACAAGAACGTGCAATGCAATTGCTTTATCTTGTTTCATTTATTTGTTCACGACCTTTATATTATAACCACGGCCTTTTATAAATAAATCGATAAATGCATGCCAATCTATCTGCTTTTTATATTTATATTCCTTTATCGTTCAATTCCTGGATAAAATATTCATTTATTTGTTTGACATCAACTTGTGCTGAGTATTTTTATTTTTACAATTCTGTATAATTACATTTGCCATGTGTAAAAATTAAAAATACTGTTTATTTTGTACATCATCATTTTTAGCACCTATATGAATTATTATGAATATATTTTCTATTATTTCGTTGGTACATTATATTGAATAAAAATATGCGCTCGCATATTCAAATTGGCTTTTACGATAGAATAACTACTGTCATTAATGTAAAAAGTTTATTTATACATTGGAATGCATAATCAAATATACAAAGCATGAGTTACAATTTCTATAAGCTCACTTGATAAATATGTTAGGTAGATAACCTGCGTTTAAATAATTTTCCTAGTCATTTCAGTTTGAATGGTGTAGCGTTTATGTTCATAATTATTTATTAGGCAGGCAAAATTTTGATTCTGTGAATTGGTGGGAGATTTAAAAAAAAATACTTTTTACAGGGATGGTGTATAACTGATGTCAATCAAATTACCACTATATATTAGGACCGCCCACCCCCCAGGTCGTCACCATAATATTACGTAAGCGTCCATTTTTAAAATGGTACTTTATCAATACCAAACTAGGTCCATTAAACCTACCAACGACATCAATTATGGGCGATCCCATGTATGTAGTAGTTTTTGCTGTTAACAGATCCTTGCAGTGCAGATTAATTACTTATAAAGTGACGAAAACGAATACAAAATATTGAATATAGAATTTTGTGAATATTTTTAAAAAAATCAGAATCAGTAATTAACGGCAATTTATTATTTTAAGAGTACAATAAAATGTAAAGTAAAAATCTTAAACCTTAAGTCACATACAAAGGGTGCTATTTGTAGTAATCTCAATCTTTTTTTGGACATCACTTACTGGCCTAGACATCACTTACTAGAGAAACCCCCGAAATTGTTTATTAAAAATTTCAAAATTTTGTACTGTGAGAAACTGAAATAATAAAAGCTTAAACAAGAACAAGATCGCGTAATTTATAAAAACTAAAAAGTGCCTGCGCTGTATCAAAATAACTTGGAACAAAATATAATTTAATCCGAATAAACGTCAAGCGAAGATTCTTTTCTATCAATTTATTTTGAGATTGAATTTTAGTTTATCTTGGAGTGAATAAGACGAATGTGTTTGTTTAAACTATTTTTAAATCTAAACAGCTTATGGCAGCAAGAGCATTCAAACGAGGGCTCAACAGCACAAGAATCTTGATGCGGTTCAAACCAACTTAAACTGAATAACTTGAGGCAGAATTTACACTTGTATCTCGTAAGAATCATTTTGTTGGTTTTATGTTTTCGTATTTTCTCCAAGAATGACCCTAAAGTATTATTTTCAATTTTTAATATATCATTTTGAAAAAGTTTCACTTTTGGAAGTCCATGATGGTTATTGTAATGTACTCCGACTTCTTTTTCACTCTTGGTCTTAAAAGACGAACATTCTTGAGAAGTGCAAGTAAAAACAATTGCATCCGCGTATTTCTTTAAATGCACCACCCGAAGATGTTGATTAAGATGTACAAGACCATTAAATTCCTTAGGCTCAGTGCAAATGTCACACTTGAAGGATTTTACAGTTTCGTGAGAAACTAAATGTCTATTTAAATAGGCATTAGCAGCAAAGGATATTCCACAATTTTTCACAGGACATTTAAATGGTTTTGCTCCTCCGTGTTTGTTTGCAATGTGAACCCTTTGAGCCTCACGCCTCACAAAAGTCATAGTGCACATTTGGCATTTAAATTTGTTTTCGTCAAGGTGAGTTTTTTGATGTTTTTTAAGGTCTTTTTTGACCTTAAATGATTTACGACACGTGGAACATTCAAAAGGTCTGATGGCCAAATATGCCTCATTTTGTGAATTCTTAATTCAGTATGTATTTTAAAAGAACGCGTACACTGTTGAAAATTGCAAGGCCAATCAGCATTTTGATGAACTTGTTTTCGATGAGATCTAAAGTACGATTCACGATTAAATATTTTGGAACAGAGTTCACATTTTATTTCTGACTTGGGTCGCTCCGTCTCCTCCTCACAATCAGATAAGTATTCCTCAGTCTTATTTTCTGTGGATGTTTCGGCCCTCTGTTTAATTTTGATGGCTGGTTTGGGATGGGAATTCGTATGAATGTTAAGAGTGCACTGGGTGGGCATTATTTTGCTGCAGAATCGACATTTAAATTCCGATTTAGAATCCGAACCATTTTTTGAATTGAAATGTTGATCAAACTTTGGTTTATTTGTAAAAGATGTGTTACATTTGCAACAGTAGAAAAATTTCAAGTGTTCAACTCCAAGGTGGACAGACAAAGTTGCGATAGTTCTAAATCCTTTGAAACAGACGTCACAGAAATATTTAGTTGGTGTGTCATGCCCCTTCACGTGTTGGTTCAGAGTTTCTTTGTCAATGAATTTTTTGGAACAGAGGTCACATTCAAAGTCTTTGTCCACCACGTGTTTAGCCAGGACGTGCCTCTCCAAATGAGATATCTTGAAAAACTCTTGAGGACACAAGTCACATGTTAAATAAGTTACGCCCTCGGGCTTCCGGTCGTGTTTACTGAACAAGTGCCACGTCAGACTTTTCTGGAAGCTGAAAACTTTGAAGCAGATGTCACATTTATATCTTGTGTCCATTTCTGTCGAGTGGATTCGTTGGTGCGTTTTGAATCTCGAGGGGAACGCAAAGGTTTTGAAACAAATTTCACACTCGAAACGTCCTTTGGAATGGGCTTCTTTTATGTGCGAATTGAGTAAGTATCTCTTGGCAAAATATTTTGTGACTTGCTTAGTTTTCAAACATTCGGAGCAATGCAGTGATTTTATTTTTAACTTGCTCTTTCCGTGACTGTTCAGAATGTGATGTTTGATACTTTTTCCATGAAGAAAGGACTTGGGGCAGTACTTACCTCGAAATCAGTCGCACAGTGGCTGCCTGCCAGGCAGCTGTGCATTTTTAGTCCTGAGGAATTTTGATTCTATTTTTCCTTTTTTTTGTCGTAAATTATTGTCGTGAGTCTCCAAACCTTACCCTTGGGATGGACAATTAGCCCGTAACGATGGTGAGGTGGAAATTCCTATCAAAATATTACCTCCAATAACTTTTTTGAGTAATTCAAAAAGTTGAATTTGGATTTTTTTTATCCTCGTTGTGCTGCTGTTCAAGCTTCCTACGTGATTCTCACTCCTTTCGGTGCTGCCGCGTGGCCGCATAGTGTATTTTTTCTACAATGTGCACGTGGTGGTTCTGGAATTACATCCTTGTCGTGTGGATCGTATTCTGTGTGGCTCGTTGTTGCATCGGGGCGGTGTGAGTTTTGTGTGGGAAGCTTTGACAGCATCATCAATGTGGTATTCTGAGGTAGACTATATTTAAGGCGAAGACTGTAGTTTACACTCTTGTGTAGTGTTTCTTTTTTTTGGAACTTTAATTTGTCAGGTCTAGTAAGTACCTATTATCTGGGTGATGAGCAGAAAACTCTGATCCCATTTTCTTTAGCTAGGTGTCGTAGGTTGTTTATTTTTTCGCTAGGTATTTACTTCCCTCCATTTAGCATTAAATCCTGTTTAAGATTAAGGCCCGTACGGGCAAATCCGGTGACGTTTCATATGTCACTGGTTGTATCGTTGGCCAAAATTAAACATTGTTATGATGGGACGTCCGCAATGGGCCTTATTGGCCTTGGCGGTGTCTGTGTGGATCAGTATTATGATCTACATGGTGCCCAATAAAAATAATAATAATAATAATACACTGAAATGGTTTGGGAGCAGAGTCATCTTCGCTAGTCTTCATGATTTCTATTGCTGCAATTTAGAATAACTTATACCATATTAATTTAATTTATAAGCTGATTTAGATGTGGTGATTAAATTAAACGTAATGAGATCCTGGCGTAATATTGAGTAAAGATGGAATTGATTTTTGTTTAGGGATATTTGTACCAATTCTACCACATTAATTACCACAAAACAAAATGCCACAAACAAATTAAAAGGCCAGCACACAGTTTTGAATATCGCGCGCCAAAGTATTTTTTTTTGACAAGAATAGCTATAGACAAAATAAACTAAATAGTTAGCACTGTAAAGGTAAACAGTAAACACAAATAAATTTAAATTTAATAAATATCGCCATTCACAACAATCATCCAATTTTTCTATTTGTCATTTAATTCTCAATTTCCAATATTTTTACGAAAGTTTTAAAAAAATTTTGATGTAAATGCGTCATTTTTATTCTAATCCTAACTTTGTTTGTCTGCTAATTAATTCCAAAAATTAATATTTTCATCTGATTGTTAAGCTGTCTGTATACTACAACAATAATGCATACTAAATTTCATTGGTATCTCACCCAGTTTTTGACAACATTTTTGAAATTGCGAATATAGAACAATTATAATGTTGTTTTCGATAGAAGTAGTGAAAACATTAATTAAATGCAGGGTCAAAATACAGTTAGTTTAATATTATAGTACAAATACTATAACAATGATTATTACACACATATAAAATAATATGGCAGATGTCGCAATAATTGATTTTAAGATGGTCTTGAAATTTTAAGACTTTTAAAAACTCTTGAATTAATGGTCTTGAAAATGGCGAAAGTCTTGGTCTTGATTTTGCAAGCCCTACTTCCACCCACCTACCTACATTTTTTGCTACTGATGTAGCCCACCCTACGCCCTACCCTATTTTCCCCTAAAAAATTGCTAAACCCTACTTTTTACCCGATTTTCTACTCTTCAATGTAGGTAGGGGGACACCTTTGGCTTCTGAGGTCAAATGATTTTGTACAAGTTGTGCAAGTATAGGCCTTCAAGTTTGAGTGTGTCATTTTGTGATCTTATAACTTTTTGCTTTAAATTAAATGATCTTTTACACCTTTTGAAATGGCGTTGACATTCTGCATTTAGATGAATTCTTCTCCAATGAGCCGAAAAGAATAAACTGACACGTTCCACGTATAGAAGCTATACACGAGTAAATTCCTAAACGAAAATAATTGATTTGGAGGCTGTAATAAATTTTCCTTCTTTAATCATTTAGTTCACCAGTTCACCTAGTAATATTATACTTTTATTAATTTTCCTTTTTCTTGCGTAAAATAAAAGCCACAGACGTCCTTGATTTTTGCAACGGAACCTTTAATTAATAGTGAAAGTGTTTTATTAGAGTTTCATTTCACAAGTTCACAACACAACAATGAGAAAGGAATAGAAATCACAACACATCCTCCCACAGATTCTCCTAAAATTCTCCAGACAGCATCGGCCATCTGACAGAGAGTGAGGAAGATCCATGAAAGGAGATAGTAAAATAAATACAACTCGCAGCCCTCCACCACACAGCGTCTATGAGCCACAAAAGGAATTAAAGGATGCTTCCCGAGGCGACAGGAGACGAAGCGAGGAAGAAGCGGAGGCGAACTAGCTAAGGCAGAAACAATCACGCCTCGAAGAGGAGAGCGTCTCCGTCACGAATTCTTCCAAAATCCTTCGGAATCTTTTTATTTCTTTTTCCATTTTTCCCTTCTGGAAAATCGGTAGAAAAATGACTAGAAAGGAATCAAAGAACATAGAGACTCCGAAAGGAATAAGAGGAATACGAGAGGATTGTCCCCATGGTTCCTGCTGGTGCCATCAAAAAGAAACTAAAATTAAGAAACAGAAAATCTGATAATTTTTATATATTCTTGTTCTTATTCATGGTGTTTACTGTGTTCGCGATTCCTCTCTACGAGTTCTTTTTAAGTTTATTGTAATTAAAATTATTGAGGTCAATTGGACCAAATCATATAAATTATAAATATCAAAATTATATATTGTGAATTATCTGTAATCAACCTGGACCTGGAATTGGAAATCTCAGATGCCACTCCCGTGGCGTCCGTAAGCGTATCAGTTATAAAATTATTATTTGTAAATTCATTATGTTATAAATTGTTAGACGGAATCTGAAAAACAAAACAAAAACATGAATTAATTATTACCATTCAGTTGTGGCTCTCGCTCTTATGTCGATTGGAAAATATTTCATTGAATTTCAACTTATCTTTTCCTTTGCATTTTGAGAATTAAATATAAACCTATAACTTTAAAATTACCTTCTCGCCTTCGATCGTTGAGTGTTCTCATTTATAATTGGCAAAACTCTCATTGATTCTCATGTCTTCCATCGTTAAACCTAGAATTAAGAAACACAAAATTAAGTTAACATAATTTGCATCTTAGATAATTAACAAACACATAAGTCGTCAGCAGTGGTTCCCTGAACCCGCTCGACGTAATTTAGGGACTTCGGTTCATACAATAAAACAGGCAAAAATTGATAAAAACAAATCCAAAATTGAGGGGAGACAGGTAGAGGCAAACCCGCAGCTCAAGCTGTATTTTGCGGGTTTGTCCTCCAAGTTGGAATGGTCGGTGAAGCGGGGACGCTATTCGCGTTTCCCTGCAACACGACTTTGCCATCGTCCATCCAACCTCCCCGACTAACCTAATTGGAAAATTAACTAAACTAAAATAAAAACTAAATCCGATTAAAATAAAATGTAAAAATAAAATAATTTACCTGATTGGTATCCAAAATTCAGGGTCGTTGGTCGGGGTAATGGTGCGGTGTGTGTCTGTCGCATGCCTTCTCCAGTTTCGCAGACACTCTCCGCCGCACCTCTCTGTCCTTTTTGGGCTGGAGGTGGTTGCTGGGCACGGAGTCAGCACCACTTCCCCAACGACCCTCCTGCAAAATAAACAAAATAAAATTAACCTAAATAAATAAAAACTTACCTTCAATTGATTCCAAAATTTAGGAAAAGTCGTTGCTGCTGAACTGGAATGGCGGGGACGGTGGATGTTTGTCAATTGGAACGCTCAGCTATGCAAACATCCGTCTCCGTCCCTTGTCTGTCCCGTCCAGTGGCGTTGGAGCTGAGGGCCACCGAAGGATGGTGTCAATCCTCCAGGCCTCCGACCTTCACGCCGGCTTGTCCTCCTGCAATTAGAAGCAAAATAAATAAGTCTTCTACCTCCGCTTCTCATCATCATTGGCAATAAACAAAATCAAATCGGCAAAATTTCCCGAGCAGACCGAATTTTCTCTGTGGGACCTGGCACCATTCGACCGTACACAAGCTCCGTTTGCCGTCAACGGTCGATGTGGTGTCGTAATCCCTCAGGAAGTCGGGAGCTCGTGGTGGCGAAGCCAGGGCCGTGGATGACATTATCCACAGCCTTGACCTCAGCTACCGAGCTACGCTGCTCTTGGAATTCTAACACCTAAAAATAAAGCATAAATCGTAGTAAAAAGAAATTATGCATTTAAAATTAAAATAAATTAAATTAGCATTCTTACCATCTGTAGCTATGCTGGAGAGTTTCAGCTGGAGCTTCAGTTGAGCCTCCCTCCCCCTCTTCATAGGTCTCCGGCCTCCTCCGGAGTGGTGGAACACCCCCGTAATTAATTTAAATACTACCATCTGACTCTTACCATCTTTCACACCCTCATATTCCTTATTTAATCATATTTATGAAATTACGAAAATTAAAATTATCCCCATTTGCGGGAGTTTTATGGATGCATATGGGTGAAGGGATGTGGTAAACTCGGATATGGCCTCCCACCCCCACTACATATGGGGAGGAGAATACCATACTTGTTTTAACAACTAAACAACTTCAATATTTTAATTCTTAAATCACTGATTAATTATTAATTTAAGAAAATATTCAAGTTTGTAGTGCTCAAATATTTATATATCATCAAGTCTAAATATAATACGTTTAAATTACAAGCAGTAATAAATTTTAGTGTACTGTATTACAATCTTGCTCGGTTGGATGCAGTTAATTTTTCAATAATTTAGGTCACATGTAGTTAATGTTTGGCACAATTCAAGACAATTATTGAAAACTTAGGGAAATAAACCCTTGTACTAGTAAATCAGAGACCTCCCACCAGTCCCGTGTAATATTTCGAACCCGCGCCCTATTTTAAAACATACAAGGTAGGTACAAAATTAAATATTTATAACAAAACAAATATAATTTAAGAAAAACGTTAATTTTTAGCTCGTTGTAAATAATTATTGAATTTTACATTTTACGACTAATTAGGTAATTAATTTTTACAGACATTAACCATGGAGGTGAATGAAGCTGACTCTGTTCTAAAACCATTTCAGTGTAGCCACTGCTCAAAGTCGTTTAAACTTGCACATAGTTTAGAACAGCACATTTTGAACCGACACGGGAAGGAAAAATTCAAAACAAATCCGTTTCAGTGCTCAGTCTGTTTAGATACCAAAAAGGTGACCAAATATTTTGCAAAGAAATACTTGCTCAACTTTCATATAAGGAGGGCCCATGCCCAACGCTGTAATGAGTGTAATATCTGTTTCAAAACTTTTACGTTCCCCAACGAATTAAGGAAGCACGGGAATATTCACACGGATAAGAAATACAAATGTGATATCTGTGTAAAAGTCTTCAGTCGCAAACATAATCTCCAGTATCATATGTTCTACGGTCACGGGCAAAAAAGTCGTGACAATAATGACTTTAAAAAACTTTTAAAATGTGACTTCTGTCCTCAAGAATTTCTGCTAATATCTCATCTTGAGAATCACGTCGTGAAGCATTACGTCGTTGATAAAGAATACGAGTGTGACATCTGTTCCAAAACTTTTGTTGATCAAAAAGCTATGGAAAAGCACAGGAAGGACCATGGGAGCCGAGTTAAATATTTTTGCGACGTCTGCTGTAAGAATTTTACAAATAAAAAATCTATATCAATTCACCTTGAAGTTAAACACAATAAATTTTTCTACTGTGGCAAATGCTTGGCATCTTTCAAAAATAAACTAGAATTTGATCAACATTTTATTACAAAAAAATTGAAATGTAAAATCTGCCACAAAATAGTGGCATCCCAATGCAGTCTTAAAGTTCATTGTAACTACCATTTAAAAACAAAAATTAAAATTAAAAAAGTATCCGAAATGTTAACACATCAAAGAAGTAAATTAGGCCCGTCGTCTGAAAACGCACAACTACCATTACTAGAAATTAAATGTGAACATTGTTTAAAAACATTTGTCTGTAGAGCAAACTTTGCAACTCATCGAAAACAAGTTCATCCAAATGCTATGTGGACATGCGATTTTGAAAAGTGTACCAAATCATTTAATAATTATAGTAAATTAACTTCTCATAAAAGGATTCATTCACAATTAAAAACTTACGGTACTTACGTTTGTCCCACTTGTCCCAAATCATTTAATCTCCCAAAAAAATTAAAAAGTCATATAAAAACTCACCTGGTTGAAAAACAATTCAAGTGTGAACTGTGTCCTAAAACATTTGTAAGCCTTGCTGCTCGGAAGGCTCATGTTGCAAATAAACACGGAGGACCGAAACCGTTTAAATGCCCTGCTCCTAATTGTGCCATGTCATTTGCTACTCAGGGTGCTTTAACTCCCCATTTAGTCATTCACGAGAGTGAGAAATTGTTCAAGTGTGACATTTGTAAGGAGCCCACAAAGGAATTTAAAAGTCATCTCAGCCTCAGGCAACATTTTCGTTTAGTACACTCGGGTGACAAGGACAAATCAAAGCGTTACAATCATCACATTGTTTTTACTTGTATTTCAAAAGAATGTTCCTCGTTTAAGACGAAGAGTGAAAAAGAAGTGGCAATGCATTATCATGAGAAACATGGTCTTCCAAAAGTTGTACTTTTTCAAAAAGATATTATTAAAGTTGTAAATAATACTTTGGGATTAGTGCTCTTATTCACTGAGGAAATGCCAAACTATGAAACTAACCGAATGATTCTCAAACGATACAAGTGTAAATTTTGTCTCAATTTATTTAGCTTGTCTTTGTTTAAGAAGCATCCAGAAAAGTGTTTGGCTAGGAGCGCATTTAAATGCTATGGCTGCCCAAAGATGTTTAAATATAAAAATAGCTTAAACAAGCACGTGCAGGAGACACATTGCAAGCAAGAACGTCAAATATTATAGAGTCAAATTGTAAGTTTAGCAAAGAATTGCCGATGCTTATATTTTACGGAAATTTATTTACCGGTTTTAACCACCATCATGTTTAAGATTGACATTAATTTGAGTGTCTGATAAAACGAACCTTGCATATTTACCGCGTATGCCTATTTTTTAGATTATTAATACCTATATGCTTACAAGAATTTTATGTACAAATATGGTTGGGCCTTATGGTTAAAGTTATTGAGTAGTATTCAATTAAGGTAAAATAATGCGTTTGTGTGAATAAATTATAACGTGGAGTGATATATTTTTAAAAGTGGAAAATGTCCAAATTAATCACAGGACAGGAAGCCCTTACCTAATTAGTGTAATATTTACATTTCGTGGTAGCCTATTTGCTAATTATATTGCGATAAATTTGACATGAAAGATAAAATAATTTTAAGGTTTTTTAAGGCTTGAATTAATATTAATTAAAGCAACGTATTACGTAGCGTTGCTGAGAGGATGAAGAATTAGTTATTTGTAAATGCTATAATTATATTCAACGAACTGTGATTACAAAATATGTGAAATGGTAAGTTCGTATGTGAACTATTATTCTGAGTAAGACAATCGGTCACTTTTGAGACATTAAATTAAAGTGACCGAGGAACGAAATGTACCTTTCTTTTTGTGCCTCAATTGCGCCTCTGTATTATTTAACATAGGCTCCTTAGAGAAATGACCAAATTCAGAATAAAATTGTGTGCAATGTTTGCATCTTGTGATTTTTTTTCTAATTGTGCATATTAATACATGTAGGTAAATATTATTTCTACCTTTTTACATAATTGGGTTACCAAAACTAAAATCCCTTGAATTATGAAACGGAACATTTTTGGTTTTCTTAGTTATTAGTTTAAGTATTTAAAAAATTCAAATTCCAATCAATCTTCAATCATCAATTCATACAAACAGTAAAGGATGAAGGTTAAGTAGTAAATACTTATTTAAATTTAATTCTCAAATAATTATACATTACAAGCTTAAGGATAAACAGATTAATTTTACTGGAATATTTTTATTGCGCTTTGATATTGTTGTAAATTGTAAAGCCAGGCTGAACATTAAAACTTAAATAGGTCAAAAATTCACAGGGCCGGACGAAGGAATTACTTTTAGGCATCAAGTTTTGTCCATACAAAAAACAATCACCATTTTGATTGTATTGATGGTTTTCTTTGGTAAAGAAAAATGTTGTATTTACATTACTTTAGAAAAGTGAGAAATGTTCTTTTTACTTGATTCAGAAAAGTGCAAAATGCTCGATTTGCATGTTTTGAGAAAAGTGTAAAATATTTTATTTCCATGTTTTTTAAATGTACAAAAAATTTTTATTTGCATGTTTTTGAAAAGTTGAAATATTCTTTTTACACATTTTTGATAAGTGCAAAATGTTCCATTTACAAATTTTTGGAAAATTTAAGCAGCGTGGGCTGTCTCCACTGGCCGCATTATCCGGCCCTGATAATTCAATGTAACGATTCTTTTTATGATTGAACTTTATTCAAAAGAACAAACAAAACACTAACACTATAACCTCCATCAAGAATAGCCTAATAGACTCAGTATACGTTGCAAAGGTTTGTTAGACCTAAAATATAGCTTACCTAATTAGTATGAAATATGATAATTACTAAGTGTCAATAATTAGATATTAGAAGCAGCAGAGTACAAATGATGTTGACAAATCTGGACTGATTTCTTCAGAACTGTTGTAACAATATCTTAAATAAGAAATGGCGATAATGCTTGAAATTTCATAAAATCAAGAAAAAATGTAGTAATTGTTCCACGAGCTCCAACGTAAAGTCCTATCACCTTAATCTCGTTTAACCCAAGTTTATATTTCAAATATAGTATGCAAGGTACCTACATACCTAAATGACTTTTTTCTTTTTATACACTCCCTTAGCCTGTTGAATGTCGTTCTGTTCCATTCTTACAGTAGCAACAATGATTTGGCCTTTTTTCAAAATTTAATTTTAATCAATAATATTCATCACTAGTACCAGCATATTCAACCTCTGTCAGAACTTTCCGTCCAGACATCTTCATTGCATCTGCAATCAAACGCCAAACTGCAATATGTCTGTTATTATATTACTAATCAACTCCACACTGGGGCACCGCAGCTTTATTAGCTGATTAAATGATTATTAAACTGGATGAATGGACCAAGATAGAGATAAGACAAAACGGAAACAGATGCGATTGACGTCAGTCGAGTCCAGTATGAAAGGCCATTTGACACTATAATATCGATTTGATCAGATCATAAGCCCAATATGCCTTTAGTTTAGACTTGCCAGTGACAAATTAATAATATGAACAAATATTGGATCTAATCATATGTAACACACTGTATATCAGGGAAAATAAAAATGAATATTAAGGTAAGACTTAAGACCCACCTGAACACTCGTTCTCTGCAAGTTGTCTTTATTTCAAATTTATTATACTATTCATAAATTCATTTTCATACTCACACCTATCCAATTGTTTGCTGTATATGTCACACTGCTCAACTACTGTGTAAACATAAGAGAGATTTATTATATTCCTAGTAGTTTTTTAGTCAGTTTAGTAGGAAATACTGCAGATTTTAGAAAGTATGTCAATCTGCATCTTCTTTAAAATTGTATTGAAATTACCAAATTATATTTTGCGGATACTAAAATTCCATCCATTATACAACGAAAAATACAATAACTTTGACATTTATTTCTTTTGATTGTGTTAGTTCACAACTGTAAGCTATGCAACTGCACACATGTGTATATATTTATATCGTCTGTGAAGAACCAAAATGACCGATATCCATTTGTAGCTAAAAGCAATATCGACTATCTATAATAATATCCTTACGTCTTGTAAGCATTTAAATAGAATATTTTGCAATTTTTAAAAATATGTAAATAGAACACTTTACATTTTTCAAAAATATGTAAATAGAACACTTAACATTTTTCAAAAATATTTAAATAGAACACTGCATTTTTCAAAAATATGTAAATAGAGCATTTTGCTCATTAAGAAAACATGTAAATAGAAAATTTTTTTAATTTTTACAAACATGTAAAAAGAACAATTTTTTATTTTTTAAAAACATGTTAATAGAGCATTTTGTACTTTTTGAAAACTTGTAAATAGAACAATTTTTCATTTTTCAAAAACAGGAAAATAGAACAATTTTTCATTTTTCAAAAACATGTAAATACATAGAACAATTTTGACTTCAAAAACTCTTAATTAACATTTCACGCTTAATGATTCTCATTCTGTTTTTATGACATAGCTCATTTTGATTCTATTTAATTAAATTGTGGATATAGGTCATTTTGGTTCTTCACAGACTATATGATAACAGTAATGTAAACAGTTTTTTTGTCTATCTAACTAAATATAACTAAACTCTATTTCTTTACCCATAACTTAAACAAATGACGCTCGTTTCGGAGCAGAGAATTTCACAAAGTTAATTTTTACACTAGGTGTGTATAACGTCGTCAGTCAGTTTGAGTTTGAAAACGTGTATTTTTATTTACGTGCATTTTATCTGAACACTTATTAGTTTTCTGTTTATTGCTTCATAATAATACACATATTGAAATACCTAAAAGACTTATTTTAATAATTTACACAGTTACTTAAGTAGAAATAAAATGCGAAATTCGCGCAGCAAAATCATTTTTATATTTTGTGTCAGTATTGTCGCAATTTGGGTAGGATTTAATTTTAAGATACACATAAACTTAGTGCCATCACAAAAAAAACTACAAAATGGGAAGGACGTAATTGTTAAAACTCAAGATAATTCAAATTATAAAGATTCTGACGAAAATCGGCTTGGATTTGGAATAAACCCAAAATTTCAAGTGCTGCCCAAATTTTGGAAAAATTTTCTATTTACAACAAAGAAGGAGGTTTCAATTCAATCGCTCACAAAAATTAAAAGAATTCTACTTTACGACCATGACCGTCAATGGAAAAATACATACTGTCCACTCTACAACGCCGACACAGAATTTAAATGTGAATTTATTGATATATCTAAAAATGTGAACAAAACAAATTCACTTGAGAATCTGGTTGAAACCGTGGATGCAATACTTATACTACGAAACTATAGACATACTGACAACGTTCAGAGACTGCTGGATAAAGCAGTACTCAAAAACAAAAGTAATGCAATAGCAGGCCATGCAATCTCAATTCCAAAACTGATCTACTGGACGGCAGAAGCCCCATTCGGGCCGAACTCTTTCAGTATGCGAGCTCAGCCAAAGTATAAACAGGCAGCAGCAATTGACCCATCCAGAGATTATTTGGCAACTTACTGGCGAGGCTCTGATATTTATTCACCCTACTTTGCCTTCAAACCTTTCAAGAAAATTGTAACAGAAAATAATAAAATTCAAGGTTATGTTATTCCTATACAAGAAAATTTTGTATACCTTATTTTATTTTGTAAAAATTGTTCCACGTTTTTTTTCTACTTGTACAGTAGATTATGCAGAAGGGCGGTTCAAAATGGCGGCGATTGTAGTATCAAATTGTGGTGCTAATAATAATCGTCTTGGTCTTGTAAGGGAATTACAAAAATACATTGATGTGGATGTATTCGGTCGCTGTGGTACTTTTAAATGTGACCGAAAAACTTGCTTTAATGAAATTAAGAAGAAATACAAATTTTACTTAGCTTTTGAGAATTCAAACTGCAGAGATTATATTACAGAAAAACTTTTCAAAAATGCATTTTCGTAAGTTTTCCTTTTTAAATGTGTAGCTTTTTCTTAAAGAAGAGAGATACATAACTATATTTTGATTAAAAAATACAAATCGTCGGTGAAGAATAATTTTGTCGCAAGTCCAGTGCACGGCTAAAATCATTCTGTCGCAAGTCTATTCAATTTTCAATTGGTAGCTAAATATTGTCGAGGGCACTTCCGCGTTGTCCTATGCATTAGGTGGGGGTGGTATGTTACTGACTAGGTTGTATTCATGACGTGGACTTAGGGGTCGTCCAAAAAAGACGTTACGCAAATCCCATTTCAAAAAAGTGCAAAATGTTCTATTTACATGCTTTTCAAAAGTGTAAAATGTTCTATTTACATGCTTTTCAAAAGTGTAAAATTTTCTATTTACATGCTTTTCAAAATTTTTAAATGATCTATCTACATGTTTTTAAAATCGCAGAATGTTCTGGAGATGGAATTCTTATTACGTCTTTTGTGGACGCCCCCTGAGTGTACGTCATGAGGACAATACAGTCAGTAACATACCACCCCAACCTAATAAATGCAACGGACAACGCGGAAGCGACCTCGACAGCAGCTACCAATTGAATGGACTTGCGACAGAATTACTTTAAGAATCGTATGGACTTGCGACAGAATGAATTTAGCCGTGCAATGGACTTAGGACAGAATAACTCTTTACCGACGATATAGCAAATATGCAGTTTATAATCGTACTATTATACCTACTTTAATATTCCATAACTTTGTATTTAAAGCAATGACCTTCTACCAATCGTGATGGGAGCCCATCCCTCAGACTACAAAGCGATTGCACCCTCTAATAATTCCTATATTCACATGGAAGACTTTGACTCAATTCAAAAGCTTGGCGAGTATCTCCATCTTGTCTCTAATAACGATACTTTGTACAACAGTTATTTTAGTTGGAAAGATAAGGGGCGCTATGAAAATGAACAAAATAACTATATCTGCGAAGCATGTGCTTTTTTACAAGTCCAAAGCTTAACTAAAAGCACGCAAATTCATGAAAATATAAACGAAGAAAATCATGCTAAGAGCCAAAATGAATCTGTTCTACCATATTTTAATTTCAATGATAAATACTCGTTTAAAATATTTAATTGGAGCAGCAGTTATAACAGAATGTGCTTGAAAAAGAATCAATGGTTCTGGAAATAATAAAATATTCGTTTTAAATTAATTAGCTTATACTTTTAGCTTATCACGTTATTCAACTTTAGCTGAGCATCTGTAATTTAACTGCATAAGTTTCCTTTGCAGCAACCTTGTTCGCATGTTTAATTGTGTTTCAACTAATTAGTCATCACATTATTAAAAAACTAAAAGACTTTTTAACTCTGACTATGTAAATTCATGAAAGATTTGCGTTTTTTTTCGGTTTTTTCATGCATGTCATGTTTACCACCGTATTTATCCAGTAAATGTATTTTAACCATTTCTAGTAAATTTTTTGCTTTAAAAGAGCAAACACACAAACAAAAACAGACACATTTTTTTATTTACTTGTGTTTCGTCTCTATTTCTATTTGAGAGTTTTGAGTGATCTTTATTTAAGTGTCAAGTTCATCAATACAAATGTACTGCTCTCAACCAACGGACACTATTATAATTACACAATAAAATAAGTAAATTAAAAGAAATACTATTACATATTAATCCATACAAAGCCATGTAGTTACCAATTTATCCATCATACAAGCAAACCACACTCATGGTGGCTGATAAACCGTATACTCAATAGTCAATAGGACTCCTCTATTCTCCGAAGCAATGGAATAATTCACATTCGTTGATATTGTTTTATTTTTTAGATTTGGTTTTCTGTTCAGTTTAAATCCGTTCTGTCTGTCTGTCTACTGTCTGCTGGCATTCTGGCATTCTGGCATCAGTTATATAATTATACACATGCGTTATAGTTTTTCGGGTTATCCTTGCGTGTGTATTGTGTGTAAAGAAAAAGAAAGCATGCTTATTGCATACTAGTTTCTTTTTAGTAGAAATCCTTGTCCCCCCGCAAAGCCCGCAAAATCTTAAATTATAGTGAACAATCCAACAGATTTCAACTTCAACAAAAGAACAAAAAGTAAAAGTTTTGAAATTGATTTCAAACATTTAAGAAAAGCTGACTGAAAGTAAGTACTGCTTCGCTACAGCTGTAAAGTGAACCACTGTTTGTGGATTTACAATTTAGAAAAACATTAATATTGCGTTAATTGCATTATTACAAATTTATAATAAAGCTGGTGACGTGAAACCTACAGCGGAGAACAGTGTCTCACTAGTCTCACTTTACTTATTAACTGTTGACTGTAAGTAAGGTAGTAAAGAAAGAACCAACTCTATATTTCATTTAATATTTTACATCCAAAATTTTAAGGTTTATGTTATTATTATTCCCATATTGAAATTAGCAAGTACTTAAGCATTAAATTGTGATGCAAAATAGTCAATAGTATTTATACAGGGTTCGGAAAAAACCGCTCACTTTGAATAAAAACCTGCCCACCGGCTAAAACCGGCTAAAACCGGCTAAAACCTAGTACCCAATATAATTAAGTGCTTGAACAAACAGTGAAGTGAATTCATGGTGTTGTATCACAGCAAATAAGCTCTGCACTTTACATATTTTATAAGAAAATATTACTTTTATTGGTTTTTTGTTAGAATTTAAACAAACAAATGCTAAAATCCTAGACAAAAATAATTTAATCTTAGCCTATTTTTTGCTAAAAAAGACTGCAAAACAGCAATACTTCAACACAATATATTGTTTTAGTCTTAAAAGAAAAGCAAATATATATTTTTAAGCCACTTTTAATTCAATTTTAAGGCTTAAATCAGTTTTAGCCGGTTAAAGCCGTTTTGCCCCCAAAACTAAAATTTTGGGGGACCGGTTTTAACCGGTTTTAACCGGTTGAAACCGCTTAGTTTTAGCCGGCGGTTAAAACCACCCCTGAACCCTGTATTTATACTTGTCTTAAATGAATTTCTTGAAAATATTTCTAATATTTTGTATGTACTTATTTAAAAGCCGGGTCCACAATAGTTTGACCACGTGTATAATTTGTTATTATATTGATTTTAAGATAATTAATTTAGAGTTTTGGTCTAACAAGTAGCAACATTAAAAATATAAAAGACTTCGTTTAAATTGCCCTGAACCTGCAACCTCCAGCTTCCCGCACATTGTTGTAGATGATTTAATGTTGACAAACTGCTGTAATTACATTTGAAACAAGTCAATGTAATAACAAAAATGCATTTTGGTTTGTAAATTTCGACATTCAGTCTAATGATTGTGCAACTGTCAGTTTTTAAATGTTTCAATTAATAGGTATTTAATCGGGCGGCCACCTTCAGATAAAGTAGTACACCTGCCAATTACGCATCCCATACTTACGTCCTTGCTAGATGTTTCTTAGCAATAATAATACTAATAATAATAGTACTTAATGTGGATATGTTTTAATAATACATGATTGATTATGTTTTTCTTGTCTGCCTTTTAGTTTGCGTTCATGCAAAAAAAATGAGTTCAAACTTACTCTCGAAACGTCTGAAGACTGAAACTAATAAAGATTATACTGTGGTGAGTAACAATGATGGCATCATCGCTGGTTCCGCTCCTTCCCCATCCGAGTTAGAAATCTCTGTAGATGTTGTTGATACTTTCATCAATATATTCACAGAAGACGTGAGTTATTCTATATTTTTATTACGGACTCGTTCTTTAGATTGATCACATAATATATGTATGGATATTCAAAGATGTCAATTCAAACTAGTGACTTACAGTTTAAGCCACTAGAATAACTACGCCCAGTATCCTTATTCTAGTGGGACAAACTGTAATAATTAAGTTAACATTAAGTTAAATACCACACAAAACAAACCATCAAATTATTGATTTTGATGAAATATTTATGGAATATGCTCTACGCAGATCCTGCCTGAAATACTTGACAACCTGGAGATTCTCACCGCAAAAGATTTGCTCAATTTCCGTCTTGTAAATCGATGCTGGAGAGATACAGCCACTTCAATCCTTCTTAAGCGAAATCTTTGTGAAATAGCTCTAGACTTTGGTCTAGTAGCATACGATGATGATGGGAACGCAGTTGCACAATCTAAGCTCAAATGTATGGACTCCCACAAAAATTATTATTACAAGAATATCCCATCTTTCCGCAAATACTATTTTAATGCTTATCAACCAAAACATTCCCTATCGGATCTGAATCAACTCATCTCTATGTCTCCGAAATTCCCATCCACCAGCATTTGCTTCCATTCATTGTGTAGTGTGGGATTTGAAAATCTCTACGGACCAGTGCCATTATCTGACATGGACGATGAAGATCATCAGAGTCAGCAGGACCTACTCATCTTCTTCTCCTTATATGGGAAAAGACTAAAGAAACTTACAATTTGTAATGAAATCTCGAGAAAAACATTTCAAAATTTGTTATACGTCCATATGCCTGATTTAATTTCCCTGGACCTTCAAGATTTTCAAGAGTTTTCACATCAAGACCGGGTTGGAATTCAACTCCCCGCTTTTCTTTCACTTGGCATAACAGAGATATTTTTGGGGCAGATATCTGAGCAATCATCTCAGGACAAAGTTAATTTTGTGGAAGAGCTCATAAGTGTTTGCCCAAAGTTGAGTTCTATTCAAAGTGTTGATGATTCATTACTTGGAGTGTTGCTAAGAACGGGGAAATGCCATCTTATTGTAGGTTTACACTTGAATCCCCTATTACATCAAATTTTAGCCATTCAGCAATTTACAAAACTTCTGGCAGATACCCACCTTATGGCTCCACGGCACAAACTAAGCAAATTAGCACTGCAGCTACAAGCATTTGGAGAGTACGCTGATAATGCTGTCAAGTGTTTCAATATAATTTTGAGCGCATACAAGGATTCGTTAAAATATCTTGAACTTGACTTGAATCGCTCAGAGATTCTAGTAAATCTTTTTGTGCCTCCGCTTCCGAATTTGAAATACCTTAGATTGATCGATTCTAAATTCTCTTCTACAGTTCGACTTCGTTTTCTAGATGTTATCGGTAGGGCAATTCAAACTGGAAAGCTAACAACCGATGCAACAGTTGATGATTTTGATGCGCTTACTTTGTCGCCGAATAACGGGGTTAACAAAATTCCTGCGGATTATTTTCCGAGTCTCTATCACGTGCTTTTAGTATTGGACGTAGAAAGCCCGAGAAGAAATAACTCGGAGAAGCTAATACAATTCTTTTCCCTAGAGCATCTTGGAAGCGATGGAGTAACAAGGATTCCTGAGGATACTCTCCTAACAGTAACCACTTTGAATTTAAATACATTTCCACGGTGTGACGGTAACATGTCAAAATTATTCCCGAATTTGACACATTTAACGATCATCTGCGACTGTGCGTCTGACCTTCAAAACTGGGTGTGGGCAGCGTTTCCAAAATTAGAGAGCTTCGAAATAAATAAAATGTATCAGGGTGCATACACAGAGGCTAAGGACATAGATAGTTTCTTTACTGGGTTTTCTCCAGCATTATGTGCACAATTTGAGAGTGACGATGGAACTTTAGTGGAATTAGAAGGGAAACCTGCGCATGTGTTTGAAAGGACAAAACCGTACATTGGAGACTGTGATAGTAAGTATTAATTTTTTGGCTTAAGTACATCTTCAGTCTTTGACCCGGTTGTAGTCTACCATTTTCAATTGAAATTATAATCACACTATTTTTTTATAACTTTAACTAATACCATGTGTTCCTATTACAGATCTAAAAGAATTCCGAATCAACTTTCGTTACAGTCTGCACACAAAGTTTGTCTCAAAGGTGACAGCACTTTACGGATTCCGGAACGTCATTCAACGGACAAAAATCATATTTTCTTTTGAGTCTGTTATTTTGAGAGGGAAGGAAAACCAAGGTACTACTGTCTACTGTGTTTTTTAATTTAGTATAAACAAGAGTTTATAAATTATTTAATGTATATGTTTCAGTTTTAATCATTCTGAATATGATGATGATGAAACTATGTTAAACAACACGTATGACGTTCAGAATGAAATACTGAATTTCAAATCTTATCCATTTCAGAAACACGTCAATTTCTGGAATCTGTTGCTGACTACGTTGAAATTCGGATGAACAAGTAAAAATATTACAAGCTGCTATTTACTTTAAAGCAAAGTTACTTACACAACTAAATAACAATAATTTTCAGTGTGTAATAATACATTTTATTTGTAGTTATTAAAACTTTCTTTTTACATTTTACAATATTGTGTACTGCAGTATGGCTCTCGTGACAAGCGTTGAAATTTTGTAACACTCGATATTTTTGTGTAATATTGTATAATGCAATAAATTGTATGATACATATAATAATGTATATTATATGTATTATAAACTTCTTGTATTTAATTACTGCGCAATCGCTGCCTCCTCCAAATTCTAGGTCGCTTTCGTAATTTCGTATCGTCGATAGAGGCCAAGTAAATTTAACAAATTGTTTGACGACAACTTTAAAGATTTTATAGACTCCACTGACCACGCGTCCAGAATCAGCAGCTGTGAGCAGAACAAAGAAATTGAATTGATTTTTGTGGCTTTAGTTTTTATCTCAAATAACTACAAGCTTGTTACCACTGCAACTCGTACTGTCGTACTATTACCAGAAACTTAAATAACTTTCATACTGTAAAACATATATTATACGTAAATATGGAACCAAATATAATTTGATTTAATTACTGAGTAGAAGTTATTACGCACGTTCACGAACAACTGGAAAACCATAAAGGGTCAATGTGCGGAAGACGAATTTCGTTTATATCTGTTACTGCTCCGTTCTCTGAATTTTCATCGAATTCCTGTTCAAAAACGGATGACGCGGCTTTGAGATTAAATTTGACGGCCTCCACTTTAATTTTTTCCGGACCGAAACTAAAGACGACGTCAAAGTTTTTGGGCTTCCGCCGCAGCAGATCCGCCATCTGCTCTCCGAGAGTTTTTCCTACTTGATCAGTGTTATTTGCCATGTTTTTTATGTTTTTTAAATATTCGAGGTAACTAATTAAATTGTTATTTATATATTTAATTGAATTTTTAGCTTTTTTGTTTTCAAATCCCGAAGCGTAGTTATCTAATTAGATGTGCAGTAGTTTTTCACTTAATTTGTTGTATATCGTTACTGTAGATGCAAAGTGGCCGTTCTCCAAACGCAGGTAAAAGTAAAGTGGCCGTTCTCCATCCTTTACTACTACCTGGAGCTAAAAATTGACCTAAACCAATTTGGTTCAATAAAAGGGTCATCGACCTCCTTCTACCTCACTCAACTAATCGACTTTTCGACAAAAGCCCTCGACCGGCCTAACTGTTACCTAATCATAGTCCTTCTTGATCTCAGAAAAGCTTTCGACCTTGTCGATCACAACGTGCTAATTACAACTCTTATTGAAATGGAAGTCAATCCGCACGACATATTATGGATTGCCAATTTTTTAAAATCCAGATCCCAATGTGTTAAAGGTCCTTCGTCCCTCTCAGAGTTTTTTGATATAAACAACGGTACTCCACAAGGAACGAAATTGGCCCCTCTGCTTTTCATACTACTAATTAATAAATTATTACTAAATATTCGGCAATTTTGTGATGATTTAAAATCAAATAATCATTGCAACTCCGGTTTTGTGGACGACCTGGCCCTAGTTGAAAAAGTTTTTTTCAATACAAAACCAAAAATGCAACTTATCCTGGACAAAATTAGCATTTGGACAAAAGAAATTCACATGGAGATCAACCCGTTAAAAAGTGTTGTAATAATCATTGATAACCGCCGCAAAAACAACCCTAATAAAACTAGTCATAATCTGAACCTGTCCATTAACGGTGTAATAATTCCTCAAAAGAGCTGTAGTAAACTGCTAGGCGTTCTAATAAATAATAAACTCAATTGGTCTAGTCAAGTTGATGCAACTCTAAAAAAGGCTGGAAAGAAGATTTTCATCCTATCAAAATTGCGCCATTTTGGTTTCTCCACACAAGAATTAGTGAATGTTTACAAAACCTACGTACGATCCCAAATTGAATATGCTATTGCAGTATGGGGGGTTAATTTAAATAAGTGTGATAGCAATAGAATCTTAAAATTGGAAAAACGATGCCTCTCAATCATTACCAGATCTAAAATTAATTCGGAAAATTACAATAATGTACTGACTAGCTGCAAACTAACGTCCATTATTGATAGAATTAGTCAGCATAACTTGAAATTAGGTAAATCCTTGATCTCATCTAGCAGGTACAAACACATCTTGAACATACAAACCAAAAACTATACTACCACCAGATCAAAAAATTATTTTAGATATGTATTATGTAAAACCAAAAGATACCAAAAATTCGTTGTACCTACTATCATAAAACAACTCAATAACTTGTCAATCGCTGAAATTAATAAGTTAAATAATAAGGCCCTGATTGCTAGTAATTCATAATCTAATGTTAAGTATTAAATAGGAAAAAATAATATTATTGTTAACATTATTAGTGTTAGTATTGCTATCTTCATACTTAACTTTACTTGTCTGCTATCTTTGAAACCTATTACTATTTACTCTTAACCTTGTTATATGTAAAATCTGGTGTCTGTTTCACGTATGCTTTCCTGACAATAAATCATTATTATTATTATTATTATTATTATTTACTAAACGCAAAGTGGCCGGTCTCCAATTTTATCCAGTTTGAACAAGATTGAAGACTGGCCACTTTGTGTTTAGTAAAGAATGGAGAACGGCCACTTTACTTTTACCTGCGTTTGGAGAACGGCCACTTTGCATCTACAGTAACGATATGCAAAAGAAATTGAAGATTTATTTTAGTAATAATCAGCGAAGTGTTAAAGTCAAAGTAGTGAGTGCCAATGGGAGAGTACATAATACGTCTGCTATAATAGTAATACCTAGTATTTATAGATTCAGTGAGATAGAAGCATGAAACTTTGACGCTTTACAACAACAAAAAAACAGAATTTTAGTTTTTTCAATATTATTGAACTTACTTTATTTAAACCTGTAATTGTGTGTATACATACAAATGTATCAGAATTTATTTCAAAAGTGTATTTTAAATTTCCCTTGCTTGCGCATGAGCGCCATCGTAATGCCGGCTATTGCCGTGTAAATAGACAATACTAAAAATGTTCGGCGAGTGTGATTTAGGAAAAAGTCCAGCACTAAATCACAACACTAAATCGTATGCAAACCCACTGACAATGGCGATGCACAATAAATTACCCTGGCTGACAACCAGGGGAGTCGCGATAAACACAGAAATGATTAATTTTAATATTAATTACTTAACTTTATTTCTACTCCTTCTCTTTTCACCTTTACAATAATTCAGGTGTCAATAATAGCCAATATTAGACACTTCGCCGATTTTATAAATCCGTATTTCGGGAGCTATTTTACGGTGTTTCTCACTTGGGATATTCTCAATCGCGACTGATTATAACAAAGAAAAATCCCTACTTCCTTGTACACAGATACAAGGCACTAAGAAAATACGTATTACTTTCGTAAAAATTACGTTCCTATCCTAAATACAGGGAAAACTGTCTACGACTTAAATTACTCAAGAACGTTTCCAGCAAATCAAATCGAAAACTAAATGCATACCGAAAATCACCTACCACACACAAATCCAAGCCATTAAAGTAGGTAGGTACACACACACAAATACAAAATTCATAAATCATGGCAAAATAATAATATGTGGGCTGCCGCAGATGGCACCACAACAGTCACTTAAAATATGAAATAAAATATTATTTAATTCTTCATCTGCTCAGCAACACCGGCGCAGATAATTTATTGTGCTAATAAAATTGAAGAGCTTTAACATTTTGTGCGAAAACTAGTCGTCTAATTTAATAACTAAAAGAATGCAGAACTAGGTAAAATCAGAAGAAAAATGTGTTACACGGCATCCGAATAATTCCTTTTTGTTTAGGAATTTGCTGGTGTTTTTCTGGGAACAGGGCCGGTGCCCGTGCTAATATCCGACATGGAATGATCTCGTCGATAGTGTCGCTTAAGACTAAAAAAATGTTTAAAAGATTTATCCTCTGTGCAAACACTACACTTGAACAATTTCTCCGTCTGGTGAGATATTAAATGGACCTGTAGCAAACTATTTTTAGTCCACGACGTCTGACAGTCCTTGAAGGGACATTTAAATGTTGACAGTCTCCCGTGTTTATCTGCTACATGAGTCTCCACTTTTTCTGGAGATGTCAAAAACTGAGGACAAATTGGACATTTAAATGTTTTTCCCGCGGAATGCGTCAGTTTATGGCAGCTGTTTAAGTTGATGATATTTCTTATACGATTTAGAACAATGTTCAAAATTGCATTTCCAAATCGCTTTTGGATGACATAGAAGTCGGTGCTTTCTGAAGTTAGACTCACGATCGAAAGTTTGTAAGCAAAGGTCGCATTAAAGCTGATCAAGCTCTTCTTTATATTTTGGTAACCTTTTTTCAAACTTTTCGGTAATCCGATCATTTTTGGGTCCACATTTGATTTCAGGTTCTTTTTTCTTAATTTTAATTTCCTTCAGATGGGAATTCGTGTGGACGTCCAGATTACACTGAGAGTGGAAAATTTCAAGGCAGATATCACATTTAAATTGCACTACAGTGATTGAATGCAAATTATGCTGATCAAATTCCTGTTTATTGCTAAATGACCTATGGCATTTTCATACTCATACCTATCCAATTGTTTGCTATAATTATATGTCACACTGCTCAACTGCTGTGTAAACATAAGAGAGATTTATGATATTTCTATAGTAGTTTGCTAGTCATTTTAGTAGGAAATACTGCATATTTAAGAAAGTATGCAATCTGCGTCTTCTTTAAAATTGTAATGAAATTACCAATTTAAAGTTTGCGGATACTAAAATTCTACAACAAAAAATACAATAACTTTGTCATTTATTTCTTTTCATTGTGAGCGCTATAGGTATTGTGTTAGTTCACAACTGTAAGCTGCAACTGCACACATGTGTATATATTTATAGCATAACAATAATGTAAACAGATTTCGCCTGGGAAGAACTAAAATGACCCATATCCAATTTAAACTAGAATCAAAATGAGCTATGTCATAAAAACAAAATGAGAAACATGGGTAAAATGTTATTTAGAAGTTTTTGAAACATGTAAAATGTTCTATTTCCATGTTTTTTAACAGTGCAAAATGTCCTATTTATATGTTTTTAAAAAAATGCAAAATGTTTTAATTCCATGGTTTTGAAAATGTGCAAAAAGTTTTAATTCCATGTTTTTAAAAGGTGTAAAATGTTGCATTTACATATTTTTGAAAAGTGCAAAATGTTCTATTTAAATGCTTTCAAGACATATTTAACTATTTTTGTAGATATTTAATATTATTTTTAGCTAAAAATGGATATGGGTCATTTTGGTTCTTCACAGACGACTTTTTTTGGATATCTAAGTGAATAAAACTAAACTGTATTTCTTTTCTTACATGTATTTAACCACACATGTATTTAATTTTATATAACTTAAAAAAATGACGCTCGTTTCACAGCAGAAAATTTCACAAAGTGAATATTCACACTAGGTGTGTGTGTAGAACGTCGTCAGTCAGTTTCAAAACGTGTATTTATTTAAGTGAGTTTTATCTGAACACTTATAAGAAAATGAGAAATCTTCGCAACAAAATCATTTTTATATTTTGTGTCAGTATTGTCGCAATTTGGGTAGGATTTAATTTTAAGATACACATAAACTTAGTGCCATCACAAAAAAAACTACAAAGTGGGAAGGACGTAATTGTTAAAACTCAAGATAATTCAAATTATAAATATTCTGACGAAAATCGGCTTGGATTTGGAATAAACTCAAAATTTCAAGTGCTGCCCAAATTTTGGAAAAATTTTCTATCTACAACAAAAAAGGAGGTTTCAATTCAATCGCTCACAAAAATTAAAAGAATTCTACTTTACGACCATGACCGTCAATGGAAAAATACATACTGTCCACTCTACAACGCCGACACAGAATTTAAATGTGAATTTATTGATATATCTAAAAATGTGAACAGAACAAATTCACTCGAGAATCTTGTTGAAACTGTGGATGCAATACTTATACTTCGAAACTATAGACATACTGACAACGTTCAGAGACTGTTGGACATAGCAGTACTCAAAATCAAAACCAGAAGTAATGCGACAGGGGGCATTGGTCTGGGCGATGCAATATCAATTCCAAAACTGATCTACTGGACGGCAGAAGCGCCATTCGGGGCGAACTCCTTCAGTATGCTCGCTCAGCCAAAGTATAAACAGGCAGTAGCAATTAACCCATCCAGAGATTATTTGGCAACTTACTGGCGAGGCTCGGATATTTATTCGCCGTACTTTGCCTTCAAACCTTTCAAGAAAATTGTAACAGAGAATAATAAAATTCAAGGTTATGTTATTCCTATACAAGAAAATTTTGTATACCTTATTTTATTCTGTAAAAATTGTACCACGTTTTTTTTCTACTTGTACAGTAAATTATGCAGAAGGACGGTTCAAAATGGCGGCGATTGTAGTATCAAATTGTGGTGCTAATAATAATCGTCTTGGTCTTGTGAGGGAACTACAAAAATACATTGATGTGGATGTATACGGTCGCTGTGGTACTCTTAAATGTCCGAGGAAAACTTGCTTTAATAAAATTAAGAAAGAATACAAATTTTACTTAGCTTTTGAGAATTCAAATTGCAGAGATTAAATTACAGAAAAACTTTTCAAAAATGCATTTTCGTAAGTTTTCCTTTTTAAATGTGTAGCTTTCTCTTAAAAACGAGAGATGCATATCTTTTGATTGAAAAATACAAATATCGTCGGCAAAGAGTCATTCTATCATCGCATGTCTATTCAAATGGCAGCTACTGTCGAGGTCACTTCCGCGTTGTCCTTTGCATTAGGTGAGGGTAGTATGTTACTGACTGTATTGTACTCATGACGTACAATTAGGAGCCGCCCACAAAAGACGTGATAAAATTTCCATTTCTAGAACATTTTCCACTTTTAAAAAATATTTTTTGAAAAGATAAAAATATTCTATTTCCATGTTTTTGAAAATGCAAAATGTTCTATATACTTGCTTTTTAAAAGTGTCAAAGGTTCTATTTACAAGCTTTTCAAAAGTGCAAAATATTGTATATACATGTTTCCCAAAAATGTATAATGTTCTATTTACATGTTTTTTAAAAGTCTAAAATGCTCTATTTACACGTTAGTCAAAAGTGTAAAATGTTCTGTATACATCTTTTTCAAAAGTGTAGAATGTTCTTTTGCATGTTTTTGAAAATTGTAAAATGTTCTATTTAGATGCTTTTGAACAGTGCGAAATTATCTATTTACATGTATTTTAAAAGTGTAAAATGTTCTATTTACATGTTTTTCAAAAGTGTAAAATGTTTTATTTACATATTTTTCAAAAGTGTAAAATGTTTTATTTACATATTTTTCAAAAGTGCTAAATTTTCTAAAACTGGAATTTTTATTAAGTCTTTTGTGGACGGCTCCTTAGTGTACGTCATGAGTACAGTACAGTCAGTAACACACCACCCCCACCTAATGCAGTGCATAGGACAACGCGGAAGCGACCTCGACAGCAGCTACCAATTGAATGGACTTGCGACAGAATGATTTTAGCCGTGCACTGGACTTAAATAAGACAGAATGACTCTGCACCGACGATACACCATTTATGCAATTAATAATCGTATTAGGACCCTATGACTACCCTGTCATGAGCTTAACCATTGCGTAAATGGATATCTTTAACATAGGATGTCATCTATATCCAAGTAGACCGATCGACCCTACCCATGATATTATTTATGGACGACCCCTTACTTGGCTAAACTTAATATTCCGTATAAATTTTTATTTAAAGCAATGACCTTCTACCAATCGTGATGGGAGCCCATCCCTCAGACTACAAAGCGATCGCACCTGCTAATAATTCCTATATTCACATTGAAGACTTCGACTCAATTCAAAAACTTGGCGAGTATCTTCACCTTGTCAATAATAACGATACTTTGTACAACAGTTATTTTAGTTGGAAGGATAAGGGACGCTATGAAAACGAACAAAATAACTATCTTTGCGAAGCGTGTGCTTTTTTACACGTCCAAAGCATAACTAAAAACAATCAAATTCATACAAAATTTGTATGAATTTGATTTATATTTAATATAAACGAAGAAAACCATGCTAAGAGCGGAGATGAATCTGTATTTCCATATTTTCATTTTAATGACGAGTACTCGTTTAAAATATTTAATTGGAGCAGCAGTGGCAACAGAATGTGCTTAAAAAATAATCAATGGTTCTGGAATAAATAAAAAATATTCGTTTAAAATTAATTAGCTTACATTTTTTCAGTTTATCACGTTAACTCAACTAATGTTTTATTTTTTAGATTTGGTTTTCTGTTCCGTTCAAATCAGTTGTCAATGTCAAGTATACTGGCACCAGTTATATACACATTGAGGTTATCCTTGGAACGTGTGTATTGTGTGTGTGTGTAAAGAAAGCCTCTGCTCATTGCATACTAGTGTCTTAGTAGAAATCATTTTCACCCTCCAAAGCCCGCACAATTTCAAATAATAGTGAACAATTCAACTAAAAATTGAGTTTTCAAATTGAGTTGAAACATTTTAGGAAAAGCGGAAAATACTGCTTCGATCACAGCTGTAAAGTGAATCTCTGTTTGTGGCTTTAGGGAAAAAATTATTGCATTAATTGCGTTATTAAATATTTATAAGCTGGTGACGTGAAACCTACAGCAGCGGAGAACCGTGTCTTATTACTAGTATCACTGTAACTCTAAAAGGACGGTAAAGAATCTACTCACTTACTTTATAATTCATTTAATATTTCACATCCAAAATCTTAAGGGTAATGTAATTATTATTCCCAGATTGAAATTAGCAAGTACTTAAGCATTAAATTGTGATACAAATAGTCAATTAAATGAATTTCTTTAAAATATTTCTAATATGTTGTAAGTACTTTTTTAAAAGCCGGGTCCGTATTATTTTGACCACGTGTATAATTTGTTATTACATTGATTCTAAGATAATTAATTTAGAGTTTGGGTCTAACAAGTAACTATATCAAATATTATAAAAGACTTAGTCTAAAATTCCCAGAACCTGCAACCTTCAGCTTCCTGCACATTGTCGTCGATGTTTTAATGTTGGCAACCTGCTGTTATTACATTGAAAACAAGTCAATGTAATAACAAAAATGCATTTTAATTTGTAAATTTCGACATTTAGTCTAATGATTGTGCAACTGTTGACTGTGAGTTCTTAAATGTTTCAATTAATAAGCATTTAATCTTAATCGGGCGACCACCATCAGATTAGCACCCATAATTACGCATCCTCACCCCCTAGCTAGTTTTTTCTTAACAATAATAATACTAATAATATTAATAAATTAATACTTAATGTGGATGTTTTCATATTGCAAAATTGATTATGTTTTTCTTGTCTTTTAGTTTGCGTTCACACTACAAAATGAGTTTAAATTCAGTCTCAAAACGTCATAAAACTAAATCTAATAGGAGAGATTATGCTGTGGGGAATAAAATTGAGGTCATCGTCACTGGTTCCGCTCCTTGCACATCCGAGTTGGAAATCTCTCGAGATGTTGTTGATAGTTTCGTCAATGTATTTATAGAAGACGTAAGTGATTTTATATTTATAATACGAACTGTCGCTTCATATATCTATATCAAAGATGTCAAATCGAACCAGTGACTTACAGCTTGAGCCACTAAAATAACTACACCCGAATTTTTCTAATGCTAACCTTTTGGTATCCTTATTCTAGTAAAACAGACAAATATTACCATAATAATACTGAGTAAAATATCAAACCATCAAATTACTAATGCTGTTAAAATATTTCTTGAATATGCTATGCGTAGATTCTTCCTGAGATACTTGACAACCTGGAGATTCTCACTGCAAAAGATTTGCTCAATTTTCGCCTGGTGAATCGATGCTGGAGAGATGCAGCCACGTCCGTCCTTCTTAAGCGAAATCTTTGTGAAATAGCTCTAGACTTTGGTCAAGTAGCATACGATGATGATGGCAATGCAGTTGCACAATCTAAGCTCGATAGTATTGGCTCCTACGCATATTATTACAAGAATATCCCATCTTTCCGCAAATACTATTTTAACGCTTACCAACCAAAACTTTCTCTTTCGGATCTAAATCAACTCATTGCTATCTCTCCAAAATTCCCATCCACCAGCATTTGCTTCCATCAATTGTGTAGTGTGGGATTTGTAAATCTCTACGGACCAGTGCCAGCATCTGACATGGACGATGAAGATCATCAAATTCAGCAAGACTTACTCCAGTTCTTTTCCCTATATGGGAAACGACTATACAAACTTACGATTTGTAATGAAATTTCGAGAAAAACATTTCAAAATTTGTTATACGTCCATATGCCTAATTTAATTTCCCTGGACCTTCAAGATTTTCAAGAGTTTTCACATCAAGACCGAGTTGGAATTCAACTTCCGGCTTTTCTTTCACTGCCGTCAACTCTTGGAATAGCAGAGATATTTTTGGGGCACCAATCTGAGCAATCATCTCAGCGCAAAGTCAATTTCGTGCAAGAGCTCATAAATGTTTGCCCAAATTTGAGTTCAATTCAAAGTGTTGATAATTTATTCCTTGAAGTGTTGCTTAGAACGGGGAAATGCCATCTTATTAAAGGTTTACACTTGAATCCCCTATTACATCAAATTTTAGCCATTCAACAATTTACAAAACTTCTGGCAGATACCCACCTAATGGCTCCACGGCACAAACTAAGCAAATTAGCATTGCAGCTACAAGCATTTGGAGAGTACGCTGATAATGCTGTCAAGTGTTTCAATATAATTTTAAGTGCATGCAAGGATTCGTTAAAATATCTTGAACTTGACTTGAATCGCTCAGACCTTCAAGTAAATCTTTTCGTTCCTCCACTTCCTCATTTAAAATGCGTTAGATTAGTCGATGCCAGATTCTCCTCCAAAACTCGACTTCGTTTTCTAGGAGATGTCATCGGTAGGGCAATTCAAGATGGGGAACTAACAACCACTGCATCAGTTGATGATTTTAATGCGCTTACTTTGTCACCGCATAACAAGGTTAACAAAATTCCTGCGGATTATTTTCCGCGTCTCTGTGATGTGGTTTTAATGTTTGACGTAGAAAGCCCGAGAAGATATAACTCAGAGAAACTGATACAATTCTTTTCCCTGGAGCATCTTGGAAGCGATGGAGCGACAACGATTCCTGGGGATACACTTCAAACAGTCACCGACTTGGAATTAAATACATTTCCTCGGTGTGACGGTAACATGTCAAAATTATACCCGAATTTGACACATTTAACGATAATCTGCGATTGTGCAAACGACCTTCAGAACTGGGTCTGGACTGCATTTCCAAAATTAGAGAGATTCGAAATAAATGGAATGTATCAGGGTGAATACACGGAGGCTAAGCACATGGATAGTTTCTTTACTGGGCTTTCTCCTGAATTATGTGCACAACTTGAGAATGACGATGAAGCTTCAGTGGACTTACGATTAGAAGGGAATCCTGAACATGTGTTTGCAAGGACGAAACCGTACATTGGTGACTGTGATAGTAAGTGTTAACTTTCTGCCCTTCCCTTAAGTATTATCTTTAGTCTTTGCAATCTCCTATTTTCCATTAAAATAACATGACTAATAACTTGTGTTGCTATTACAGATCTAAAAGAATTCAAAATCAACTTTAAATATAGACTGCACACCAAGTTGATCTCGAAAGTCACAGCTCTTTACGGATTCCGGGACGTCATTCAACGGGCAAAAATCATATTTTCTTTTGAGTCTGTTATTTTCAGAGGGAAGGGAAACCAAGGTAGGTACTGTCTTAATTTAGGATAAACAAGAGTTTATAAATTATTTAATGTATATGTTAAACGCTTTACAAGTTATTTCAATTTGTAGGCAGGTGTGCTTCTTTAGGATAATTTAACCTAATGTTCTTTACACAATTTTAAAAATATTTTCCAAAAATGCTTTAAATATAACTTGTATAGGACCAAGCTAATTTTTTTATTTTTTATAAAATTAAATTAAATGAGACGTTGCATGTCATGATGTTGATGAACACACAACCCGTTTGAAATAAAATACTGTATTTAAAATCTCATTCATTTCAGAAACACGTCAATTTCTGGAACTTGTAGCTGACTACGTTGAAATTCGGATAAACAAGTAAAAATTTTACGAGCTTTTCGTGGCATGCGTTAAAATTTTGTAACTTGAACTTGACATTTTTATGTAATGTTGTATAATGCAATAAATAGTCTAAATAATTACTGCAATACATTGTGTGTTGAAGGGACGAAGACCTAATTTTGCCATACATTAGACTTTACAAATAAAGCATTCAAGGTTATTAAGCCCTTTAAGTTGTTGCCAATGTTTTCAAGACCCTAAAATTATTTTTTTAGTAGCATACATACTTTTTGGAATAAATTTACAAATTAGGTTATCAGTGCCTATATTCCGGATGCTTGAGTGTAAGCAGTTTTGCAAAATGAACAGAAATGTTTTTTTGCCAGTATGGGTGGCAATGTGTTCTTCTAATGTATATAGTAATTAGGTAGTGTATGTATGTATGTAAGGTAATTTGTATGGTTTTTGCATTATTTTATAGTTACAGAAAAACACCTGGGAAACAATTTTTAAAAAAATTCAAAAACTTAAAAATGTGAAATTTGGAAAATTTTAAAATTTTAAATTTTTTACATGTTTGCCAGGTTTTTTTCTGTTAGGATAATTGAAGTCGAATGTTTCTAGTCTGCATTGTTTTACGCTTTAATTTTAAATAAAATTTGTTAAAAAATAATTTCAGGATTGACCAAGAATTCTAAAAACTGTGATTTTTGTTAGTTAGGCCATTTTGCAACTTTTTCTTAACCGACTTTAATGAATGGGATGTCTAACAAATCTCCCAGAAATTGTCTTTAATTTGGTATATTGTTGAGGATATTCAAATAATAAACTTGGCTTTTATAACCTGCTAGAATCTCAGCAAATAAATGGCCCACCCTATATTATGATGGCCATAAATGTCAAATAAATCACACAATAATTTTTAAAGCATTTTGCTTCTTTTTTAAATTATACATAAATATAACATGTGGGCTCTGTAACGTTTACCGCTTTCTTTCATATTAATTTGAGATTCAAAAAATCAAAGTTTAGATTATTCTTAGAATGTTGGTTTAAAACA
Source organism: Dicyrtomina minuta (assembly GCA_949802685.1). Lineage (NCBI taxonomy): Eukaryota > Metazoa > Arthropoda > Collembola > Symphypleona > Dicyrtomidae > Dicyrtomina > Dicyrtomina minuta. The sequence continues at coordinate 156,220,557 of OX461808.1, read as the reverse complement.
TTTGTCTGTGATTTACATTTTTCAAGTTAGATTCGGGTAGAAAAACTGAAAACTAAGCATCGAGAAATCCAGACAAGGAACTTGTGTTTATTTCTACGAGGTTTATTGTGATATTTTAAGAGCTTGAGGCTGTGCTGTTGCTTCTCTGTTTAGTTTTGCTGCCGCTCTGCGGTTTGTTTTGAACTGAAGCTGAGAATTGTCCATGTCGATTCTGTGAAAAAGAATACGCAACATCTCTGAATATTTAAATATTGGACACAACGTACAATCCAATAAAATACTTGTTCTCCGTAATACAAATCAGACTGAGCTGAAGCAAACTTAATTTTCGTCGCTGTCTAATCCGATGAATAAGAAACAGGCGAGTTGTTCGTCTCCTTTCAGAACATTATTTTTGGTATCCTTGCCAGTCGTACCCGGATAACTCGTATCCTTCCCAGTCGTACCCGGACCACTCGTACCCGGACCACTCGTACCCTGACCACTCGTACCCTAATCCCAGTCGTGCCCTAATCATAGTCAGCCATAGTAGACCACGAAAAATAATTTAAATAATACACCACTCACTACCAGAGTCAAACACCTAGTCAAAGCAATTCTCTATTCACATTCTTCACAATCCTTATCAAGATTCCTTATCTCTGTGCCTTTCTCAGTTTTCTTGTTTTTAAGCATAGGCAAGATATTTTTTAACTTGATTAGCTTGAGCTCAACAAAATGCTGAGCAATGTGCGTGGGTCTTTGTTCTTTCGAAATATCAAATTTAATAAGTATCTGCATTTTTTAGCAATTAATTATTTCATATTCTCAGTCTAGTACATAATACGTTTGCTGTAATAGTATAAGCTGGTATTAATTGCTCAGATTAAGTGAGATAGAAGCATGAAATGTTGACGTTTTACAACAACAAAAAATCAGAATTTTAGTATTTTAAATATTATTCAATTTATTATATTGATACCTGTAATTGTGTAAATACAAATGTATCAGAATTTATATTAAAAGTGTATTTTCAATTTCATTTGCATGTGCGCATAAGCGCCATCGTGATGCCGGCGCATAGAATTTATTGCGCTTATAAAATTAAAGGGCCTTAAAATTTTGCACGCAAACTAGTCATCTGTAATAATAACTAAAAGAATGCAGAACTAGGTGAATGCAGAAGAAACATGTATTACGGCTTCCGAATAATTCCTTTTCATTTAGGAAATTGCTGGTTTTTTTCTGGGACCAGGACCGGTGCCGGTGCTATAATATCCAACATGGAATGATCTCGTCGATGGTGTCGCTTAAGACTGAAAAAATGTTTAAAAGATTTATCCTCCGTGCAAACACTACACTTGAAAAATTTCTCCGTTTGGTGAGACATTAAATGGACCTGTAACAAACTCTCTTTAGTCCACGACGTCTGACAGTCCTTAAAGGGGCATTTAAATGATGACAGTCTTCCATGTTTAGCTGCTACGTGAGTCTCCACTTTTTCTGGTGATGTCAAAAATTGAGGGCAAATTGGACATTTAAAGGTTCTGCCCGCGGAATGCGTCAGTTTGTGCTGTTGAAGTTGATAATATTTTTTATAGGATTTAGAACACTGTTCAAAATTGCATTTCCAAATCGCTTTCGGATGACCGAGGATTCGGTGCTTTCTGAAGTAGGACTCACGATCAAAAGTTTGTAAGCAAAGGTCGCATTGAAGTTCTTCGGTGGATTTTGGCAGCGTTTGTTCAACCTTTTTGTTAATCGGGCCTTTTTTGGGTGAACATTTGATTGCAGGTTCTTTTTTCTTAATTTTAATTTCCTTCAGATGGGAATTTGTGTGGATGTCTAGTATACATTGAGAGTAGAAAATTTCGAGGCAGATTTCACATTTAAATTGCTGTACAGTGTTTCAATACAAATTATGCTGATCGAATTCCCGTTTATTGCTAAATGATCTATGGCATTTATAACAGTAGCAGAATTTAGCATGTTTCAATTTTAGGTGATTTTTTAAATTGACACTATGTGTATATTCTTTAGAGCAAACGTCACAAACAAAAGTCTCCTGCTTGTCATGTCCCATCTTGTGTTTCTCCAGAGTTTCAGGATCAATGAATGTTTTGTAACAGACTGGACACGGGAATTCTTTGTCCACGACGTGTTCATCTATCACGTGACTCTCCAATGTAGATCTTTGCATGAATTCATCATCGCAGAATTCGCATTTAAAATATTTTACACCCTCCGTTTTCTTCTTGTGCGCTCGGAATAAATGTTTCTGAAGAGACTGTTTAGCTTGAAAAGTTGTTGGGCAGAGGTCACATTTAATTTGATTTTCGAGGTTTAAGTGAATCCGACTGTGTGATTTTAATCTACATGATAGATGGAACGCTTTAAAGCACACTTGACACTTGAAACCAGGCACTCCGTGACTGGGAATTCGGCGTATGTGATCTCCAAGTGAGTTTCTTGTGGAGAACACTTTTGTAAGCTGCTTACTTGTGAAACATTCTGAGCACTGAAATGGGGCCAATTGAGGAGATGTTTCATGTTGATTCGAAATACCTTTTTCAAGTCTTGATTGTGCTACGAAAGTTTCAGGCAAATCTGTCAACTGATGAGGTTCTACATCCGGCCCAGGTTCGTCTATCTCCATGGCTGCTGCATGATTGAGTTAATTTGCAAATAAAATACAAATAATTTTAAATAGGTTTAATGAGCCCCTAATTGAGCAATGCTGGTTTATTTTTCAACTAGATATTGAATGCGTACCCAGCAAACCAGGGAAGGCAAATATAAGTGCGTTTTTGGTCAGATTATGAGTGGCTGGTCGGAAAACGGTTGGCAGTTAATAAAAGTCTGATTTTAAAGTCCAAAAGCTAGTGGCCGGACATTATAAAACGGCAGTTGGCCCTAGGGAGACATCATATGTTGGCCCACTGTCTTAAAAGTGTCCGTAAAAAGACACCATTTTCCCACCCTAAATCTGCCTATACACCACTAGAGCTTTCCGCTTGGAATTAACGGGTGGGTTTTAGTTGGGTGGCAGCGGTGGACCGACAGTAGCTTTATCGCTTTAATAGCTCCCTGCAGACATTAGAAGTAACGCGCTGATATTCAGTTCAGTCAGTTGGAGCGTGTAGAATACCTCGCAACACAACGGAAACCGTAACCGACAAAATAAGTCCTGTAAATTAGTATGTGAATATTTGTGATAGTCATAATCATACTAAACTACAATTCTGAGTTTAACTGTATTTATAATCCAGTATTTGTTTAATTAGTGTGATTTTGCAAGACTTATCGAAAATCGCATCAGAAAAATCAAGTGAACACTTGTATTGTTATCAATATTGCCACAGTTAGTGTAATGTCGTGTAGTGTGCATAGCCTGCTCTTTATCTTAGCATTGTAGAAAAATCCTAAGTTAATCTGCAGTTCATAATAGTTAAGAATCACATATTTCAGTGTTAAATACCATAATATCCAACAAAATAACCCTGCAGAGAAAGAGAATACAGCAATGCACCTTGCAATGTCGGCAGCGGTTTAGTGGCAGCGAACATTGCAAGTTCCTGAATTTTGAAGCCTAGGAACAAGGAAAAAACTCAATCAAAAATTAAATTAGGTGCAGTTTAAATGATATGTGAACTTGCCAAAACTTTGATGTTGGAATAAGATATACTGTAATGCTGGACATGCCGACATTTCAACGTGCAGTGTTGTATTCTGCGCAGGGATTATTATGTTTGATGTTTTATTATTTAACATTGAAGTATGTGGTTTACAACTATTATGAAATGCAGAATTTAACTTAAAATTTTTCTACAGTAGTAAGTGTCAAAAGATAAAGAGCAGGCTGTGCACAAAATAAGACATTACACTAACTTTGGCAATACAGAAAACGGTACAAGTGTTCTTTTATTTTTCCTGATGTGATAGTCAGTGAGTCTTGAAAAATCACACTAATCACTAAAAAACTAGATTTTAAGTACAGTAAAATTCAGAACTGTAGTTTGGTATGATTAATTAAAACAATTATTAATGCTATTCATTTGCAAACCATTATGTCTGTGCGCCATTTACAATACTCGCCGAATTTTGTGCTAAACGTATATTTGAGTTACAAACCTTGTTCGTAATAATCAGTGGAATATGTTTATGCGAAAGTATAAAAACAGTGCTTGATGTGAATTGATGAATTTAAGGCTTTTTTAATGATTTAGGAGTGGCTAAAGGGGGAGAGTAGAAGTGGGTGGATAACAGTCCAGAAAAAAGATGTATTTGAATGGATGAAAGTCTGAAGTAGGGTGGATATTGGATGGGTAGCAGTCGAGTATATATCAGATAATTGTCGGTATGAGAATTAAGCGGTGTAGGATAACAAGCGCCCATTGGCGTTTTAAAGTCGTTCCACCGGTGGGCCGCTGGTATTGTAAGATAGTCCGGCCACCAGTGTTTGCGGCGACATTTCCAACTTTCTGCCACCTCAAATCGGGACCAGTGGTCCAACCAAAATCCCACTATTATTTGCTTAATGTGGTTTGCTGGGTACGGCATGGACACAAAAACTATATGCTGTTAATTTAACTTTTAGTTGCAGACCTAAATTACCTAATATTATTTACAACTAATAAATTCAATATTACTGAAATTAATTATTTATTACAACTAAATCCAAGAAATATCTAAAAACCAAAATGAGTTACCAGGATTGCAATTTTAATTTTGCTAGTTTTAGTTGAATAATAATATTAATAGTTAATAGTATTATTGAATCTTGAATGGAATTTGATGTTCAATTTGTTGAATCCAGCAGTTTCACAGGATTTAAACGTGGGCGGGCAGAACCACTGCAACTCTCAACTTTCAATGATAACTGGCATAAGACCAACTAATGATAACTGATGACAACCAGTGATAGGCGTTTAAATTTGCCCTGCCCTACCCTGCCCTATTTCGGCGAAACTTTTTTCTAGCCCTACCCTGCCCTACCGTATTCTTTACTGAGCTTGAACTATCGCTATCCCTACCCCTATCCAAAAATAGTTCCAAAACGGCGTTAGCGACCCTATTTACCTCTGCCCTAACCGCGCCCCTAATGTTAAAGCTTAGGCTAGGGGCACTGTCACCCCCTGCCCTACCCTATAAACCTATTGCACGGAACTATCGCTACCCCTGCCCTAAAAGAAATCTGGCCATAAAGAACTATCGCTAGCCCTATCCCTATCCAAAATTTTCAAAAATCGTCGATAGTGGCCCTGCCCTACCCCTATCGCTATCGAAAATAGGGCAGTGGTCCCATCACTGATGACAACCTTAACATAAATCGTGATTTGATAGTAACGGTAGCGGTAGCACTGGTAGCAGTAACAAATAGAAGCATTTAAGTTAGTTATTTTTTGAAAAACTAACACAGGTATGGTGGACAATTGGTTCTGGAATCTTATCGTTAGTTAAGGATGTCAATAATCATCCACCTAAATTTGCGACGCCATTTGGACTCAAATTAAAATAAATTAAAATAAACCAAATTAAATTTCTTATAATATCACATCATGGTTAAGGCTACAATGCCCAATGCACATTTTTTAATAGTGCAAAATATTCTATTTGAATGCTTTTCAGAAATATTTCAATATTTTTGTAGATAGCGGATATTGTCTTTAGCTACAAATGGATATGGGTCTTATGGGTCATTTTGGTTCTTCACAGATAAATATGCATTTAATATTAGCAGAAAGAGACCGAAGCCGATCAGTATTTATAATGCGGATAAACACTAATCAGGAAAATAGAGAAAAATCTGAAAAGACTGAAATGATGGAGAAGGTTTCTCAAACCCACGCTTAATGGTAATTGGTAAGTCATTGTTCTGAAAACAACAATGAAATTAATTCAGTAGTGTTTCAGTGCATCTTTAATAATTTGTATTACAGATGCATTTTAAAATTTATTTTTTGCTGTAATTGCAAAACATTATTTACAAAGTTTACAAAATGAAAGTTTTTTCTCCAAAAAATCGTATCTGACAGAAGTGTTAAGAGTAGCTGAATTATTTTGTGGACAATTGGTGGCATCTTGAATAAGGGACTACAATATATGTAAAATATAATTATTTTCTGTAAAAAATAAAAATTTCTTAGAAAACACCGCGTGACTCCGTCAATGCTAACTTTTCTCTTTTTATTCCTCTGAGAATTGTAGCATGAAAATGAAATTCACTCTAACATATTAATTTCAATTTTAATATTATTATTCTGAGGAAGTATAACAGTTGGCAGCCCATGTTGTTGATTGTAATGAAGAGCCACTTCTTTTTCACTTCGAGTCTGGAAGAAACATTTATTTGAAGTACAAACAAAAACAGGATCGTCACATGTTTTTCGTGTCATCGAATTTCCGTGTTGGGTAACATTAGAATGTAGTCGAAGGTGTCGCTTTAATTCACGGGAAGTCTTAAAAGTCTTTAGTTGTGTACACATGTTACACTTGAGCAAGTTGTTGTTCTCATTCTGGTGACAAAAGGAATGTCTGCGTAGGTTGATGTAATTAAAGCAATGAGCCCCACAATTCTTGACAGGACATTTAAATGGTCTGGGTCCTTTGTGACGATTTGCTACGTGACGCTCCACATTCTGGGGTAGTGTAAAATATTGAGGGCAAATTGCACACTTGTAGCTTTTGTAATTAGAATGTATCACTCTATGTTGCTTGAGTTGACAGTACTGTTTAAATGTTTTGGAACATTGTTCGAAATTACATGTCCACGTAGCTTTGGGATGAACTTTAATTCGGTGGCTTTTAAATTGAGACTTGCGGTCGAAACTTTTCAAACAGAGGTCGCAATTAAGTTTTGCAAGTTCCTTTGGTTCAGGTTTGGTAGATTTTCGAAGGCTCAGAATTTTAACCCTTACACCGTCAAACTGATGTTGGAATTTGGGGTTATTGATTTCTGCGACTTGTTCCATTTTAATATTTTTTAAATGAGAATTTGTGTGAATGGTTAGGTTGCACTGAGAGCTCAAAATGTCACTGCAGATTCCACATTTAAATTGAAGTGCCGTTGTAGGATCAACATGTTGGTCAAATTCTAATTTATTGCTGAGTGTTGTAAAGCATTTGCTACAGTGAAACTGACTGTGTTTCTTTTTAATGTGCTTTGATAATTTACTTTTGGTTTCAAATTTATTAGAGCAGACTTGACAAAAATACCTTACGTCCTCCACGTCGTCATGCTTCTTCGTGTGCTGGTCTAAATGATGTTGGTCAATGAATGTTTTTGAACAGATGGGACACGCGAATTCCTTGTCCACGACGTGTTCCTCCACCACATGCTTTTCTAGATAATATCTACTCGCAAATTCCCCAGAGCAGAATTCACATTTGAAATATTTGACACCTTTAACCTTCTGCTTGTGCACATTGAATAAATGTCTGTTTAGATGACATTCTGCGATGAACGTTGCTTGACAATGAGCACACATATGTTTGTTCTTATCTGTGTTCAAGGAGTGAACATGCATGTGTTGTTTTAGATTATTTCGTCTACCAAAGCGTTTCAAGCACACTTGACACTTGAATCGAGGCTCCCTGTGACATTGTTGAATGTGGCCACTAAGTGCGCCTCGCGTTGAGAAGACTTTTGTAAGTTGTTTACTTGTGAAACATTCTGAGCACTGAAATGGGGCCAATTTTATAGAAGGGGTCACTTCATGTTGATTCGAATTATGTGCTTTGAGATTTGATTTAGTCAATATAGTTTCTGTACAAACGTCAAACAGATAAGGTTTGACATCTCGCCCAGTCTCGTCTATTTCCATACTGCTGACTGCCACCTATTTGATTTAATAATGTGAATAAGAAGGCAAACTAATTCTGAATTGATATAATTAAAATTAAGCAGTGCATAATTACAGAATATTGATTTATTTTTAAGACAGTATCAAGTACATGAATAGCATAAAAACTGTATTTACTTACTAGCTAGGTAGGCTGTTTGTTTTTAAACTTTGAGCTGCAGACTTATAAGTTCATTATTTACTCGAAATTAATTTCTTTTCTAGAACTAATGGTAAACAATTAATCACCTAGATAACAACTAATTTAGATGGGTATTTTTTTATTGAATTCAATTATTGAATCTTTAATAAACTGGAATTAATTTGAATATAATTATAACTTGGATTTGAATTTTTGAATTTGAGTTTCTTTCAATTCTTTCGACGAGAATCCTACAAGATTTTATAATTTGGCGGGCACATTGAAAATTGAACTTACCTAATCATGTATCATTGAAACTTTCACCGTCAAATGACAACTGATTAAACTGGTGACTCCAATAATAATTATATTAAACATAACAAACACAAACAAACTATATAAACATAAACAAGGGGCTTCGCCCCTTGTTTAAGGGCAGCCATAACAGTAATATGTCGTATATAGTGTTATATGCTTTTGTAATTTTTTAATTCTGCTTTAAGGGCTTTAAAATAAGCTGTAACTCGTCCAAATCAGCCCAGTACTTCAATAATGTTACTAAATTATGTGAATAGGTAGAAATAACAATTGTGTAGACGGGAGGTTTAACTTCAACTTTCTGTGCCTACTGCGTAAGAAACTGAAAATATTTTGCTGCATAAAATTAGGGGCCGGACACAAATGACGCTAGCAAACTTAGGCATATTTTGAGGGCCACCCACCTCCAGCGTTACCCTCTAAAGCCTAAAATAAAAACGACAATGTGTATGATAGGGTATTATTTATTTGCAGCTGACCCACCCTCAAAGTTTGTGGCACCATGTATGTCCGACCGTTTATCAGCCGTATAAAATGAAAGAGTTTGAATTTGCCGCTCAAATATTTTTGAAACACAAAAGTTGATATATTGCCCGGATACTCATAAAATTTCGATACAAGTAATACATCATTAGAACGGCAATGATTAGCAGAATCTAATTATGATCGAGTTCACAGCGTGTTATTTCAACAATTTTTGAATAAAATGGAAAAAACGATTTTTTTTTCGAAAAATCGTTATAAAAAGTGTTGTATGGGCCAGAAGTAAATAAAAAAAAATCGGATTCTTATTTTTTCCAAGGGCTTTAAAATAAGCTATCACTCGACAAAATCGCTCAAGTAATTCAAAATTGCTACAAAATCTATCTAAATTATGTAAATAGGTAGAAAAAACATAAAACATAACAACCTATTTAGATCACGAATTCGAAATTTCAATTCTCATGCTTCTTACCCAACTGATACTTATTATTTTGTATTTAATTAGACAGAATAACAAAATCGTCTTTCCCTTGATCGATTAGCTAATATTTCATTTATCGTTTGCTTACTTTGATCTCGTTAACAAATTAGACGAAAACAAGTTGTTTGAGTTTCTATGAAATTCTAACAAAAAACCAGTAACATTAATATTTTCTTTTAAAAAATGTAAAGTGCACAGCTTATTTGCTTTGATACAGCCCCATATAAAGCGTATTTTATTCATTGCTACTTCTGTTTACGCACCTTAGTATATTAGGTACAAGGTTTTAGCCAGTTAAAACTGGTTTTAGCCAGTGGGCAGGTTTTATTCAAACTGGGTGGTTTTTTCCGAACCCTGAATTTTGATTTTATTGATGGCTAAGATGGCTTTCTTTGATAAAGCGAAATGTTGTTTTTACATGGTTTAGAAAAGTTAAAATATTTTGCTTTTAATGATTCAGAAGAATGCAAAATTTTCTATTTAGTAGATGTTTTGAAAAAAGTGAAAAATGTTTTATTTGCATGTTTTTAAAATGCACAAAAAACATTACGTTATGTTACTATAAAATATTTTTACTTGCTTAGACTACAGCACCGATCTCATGTAATAATTTAAAGTATAACATTAAATGGTTTTTACGCGTAAATTAATTACAGATACCTTAAAAAACAGGTTTGAACTAGCCAAAAATTGCAACTTTATATTATAAATCGTAAGTGAAGAACCAAAATTACCTATTGTCTATGTCAAAAGTCGAGAAAGCTGGGAAGGTGGTCCTAATCATTGGAGGGCGGAGCCCACCACGTGCAATTTGGATGCGATGGGCGGAGACAATTAATCGACGGGACCACCGTCCCAGGTCCCAGCTATCTAGACTTTTGACATGGACAATATATCTACTTTTCACTAAAAGCAAACTGAGCCATATCCAAAACGTTCTAAAAACAAAATGGCCCAAATTCATTCAGTTCCACGCGTTCGCCTAAAATACATGCAAAAAATTCCTGTCCAAACCTGCACCTAGTGCATACTGTATTTGCACTGACTTGATCATATGCGTGAAAATACATATATTTGGGTAATTTTGTTATTAGAAAGTTTTGGATATGGCTCAGTTTGCTTTTAGTGGAAAGTGGATATGGGTCATTTTGGTTCTTCACTGACGTTATACATCCGCCGTTCAATACTAAACGATAAAAATTTTCAATTTCTTGTAAATCTAATCAACGACTGCTGACAGCGCTGCTATTTCTCCTATCCAAGACCGCTGCCGGTATCGGTGCGTCAGCATTCACTTTAACGAAATGACTTCCAGTTTAATGAACATATTTTGAAAGGGCACAACTTTAGGCATTCCGTGTCGTTTATCGAATTAAAGAGCCAATTCTTTCTCACTCGCAGCCTGCAAAAACATTTGTTTGAAACTACAAATAAAAACAACATCGTCTGAGGGTTTCAAAATTAAGAAATTTCTATTTTTCTTAACATTCTCATGTCGACGAAGGTTATCTTATTGAACACAAGAATGCAATTTAAAAAAAAATTTATACAGTTTTATACCGTAATATCAATACTGTCAACAACCATTTTTTAAGAAACTGGTGCACAACTGACACTAAGACTGCAAAAACATTGGTCACTGATAAAACAAACAATTTTGAAATTTTCAAAACTAAAGTATTTTAGTAATTTTAGACAGTTTTGAATGCTAAAAAAATTATTATTAATTGTGTTTTCAAAGTGTATTTCCCACATAAAATATTACAATATTTATTTTATTCATTGCTGCGTAATTATTACCGTATTATTTAACCACATAGTTCACAAAGTAAACGTTTTGTTTTTACAGTGAAAAAATGTATTCGAAACAAGATTAAAGAAGAACTGAATTAATTGGGTGACATTAATTGGTGAAATCTTGGATTAGAAACTTTTTATGTGTAGGTACTATACAATGTTTAATAAAATAAAATTCAAAACTTTTAAGCAAAACGAAGTGGCTGCTGTTAAAACCTTTTTTCAGCCTGTGCTCTGAGACAGTAGCAGTCGCCTAATTTCTATTTTGATATTAATAATGTAAAAAAGAGTGCAACAGTTGGCAGCCCATGTTGTTGATTGTAATGAAGAGCCACTTCTTTCTCACTTGGAGACTGGAAGGAACATTTTTTTAAACTACAAACATAAACAGCATCGTCACAGGCTTTGAATGTCACCGAATTTCCGTGTGTTGTGACATTAAAATGACGTCGAATGTGTCGCTTAAATTCATGCGAAGTCTTAAAAGTCTTTAGCTTTTTACAAATCTGACACTTTAAGACGTCAGGTTTTTCAGCCTGGTCACAAACGGATGAATGTCTACGTAGCATGCTGTAACTGAAGCAGGACACCGCACAATTCTTTACCGGACATTTAAATGGTCTGAGCCCTCCGTGTTGATTTATTACGTGGGCATTCATACACTTGGGGGATGTTAAATATTGAGGGCAAATAGCACACTTGAACTTGTTTCCATTGGAATGTTTAGCTTTATGTTCCTTGAGTTGATAATAGCGTTTAAAGGTTTTGGAACATTGTTCAAAATTACATGTCCACGTAGCTTTGGGATGAACTTGAATTCGGTGACTTTTAAAGTGAGACTCGCGATCGAAACTTTTCAAACAGAGGTCGCAATTAATTTCTACAAGTTGTTTGGTTTTCGTTTTGGTGGATTGCAGAAGTTCAACATTTTTAGGAGTTTGTTCCATTTTAATTTCCTTTGAATGAGAATTAGTATGAATGTTAAGATTGCACTGAGAGTTCAAAATGTCACTGCAAATTCCACATTTAAATTCGAGTGCCGTTGTAGGATTTAAATGCTCGCTAAATTTCAGTTTACTGCTGAGTGATATAAAGCATTTGCTACAGTAGAATAGACTGTGTTTCACTTTGAGGTGGTTTGATAAATTACTTTTGTTTCGAAATCCATCAGAGCAGACTTGACAAAAATGTTTTAGCCCCACATCATGCTTCCTCATGTGCTGGTCCAAATGATGTTGGTCAATGAATGTTTTGGAACAGGTGGGACACTCAAATTCCTTGTCCACGACGTGCTCCTCCACTACGTGACATTCTAGATAATTTCTATTCACAAATTCCTGAGGGCAGAATTCACACTTGAAATATCTGACACCTTTAACTTTCCGCTTGTGCACTTGAAATAAATGTTTCTTTAGACGACTTTTGGCGACAAAGGTTGCTTGACAAATGTCACATTTATGTTTAATGTTATCCGGAGTCAAGGAGTGAACATGCATGTGTTGTTTTAAATTACTTAATCTAACAAAGGGTTTAAAGCACACTTGGCACTGGAATCGGGGCTCTCCGTGACATTGACGTATGTGACTTTTAAGTGAACGTCGTGTGGAGAATACTTTTTTAAGCTGTTTACTTGTGAAACATTCTGAGCACTGTAATGGGTCCAATTTTTTAGAGGTCATCACATGTTGATTTGAAATAGGTCCTTGGATACTTGGTTTTGCAACGAAATTTTCTGGGCAAACATTGACCAGGTGAGGTTTGACATCAGGCCCAGGCTCGTCTTTATCCATTGCTGCTGCCTAATTGATTTAATCTGCAAATATGAACCAAAACTAATTTTAAACAGGCGCAACTAATTGGGTAGTGCTTGATTAAAGGATATAAATTTATTTTAATTAGTATCAAATACAAGAAACTTATGTTTACCTAGGCTGTTTTCCAGCTTTGAGTTGCAGACATAAATTAATATTATTTAATACCGTTTTACTTTTTAACTGTATTTTAGAACTATAATGCTCAGAGGTGCGTACAATTGATACCTAGGTTGCAATTTAGCAATTTTAGTTATTCGTTTATTAAGCAATTATGAAACGTTAATGAACTTGAAAACTTGAATTGAATAATTTTAATTTTAATTTTGTTTAATTCTTACACGATGAATGATGTTTCAATTTGGCGGGCTCTTTGAAATCAAACTAAAACACGTGCGAGCGTAAATTTCATGGCAAATGTAATTCCCTATAATTCTCCTATCACTCCTACTACTCCTACTACTCTGCTATGTTGCCAGTTTGTTCCTACTACTTTCTCGATTCTCCTAACCCACTGGCGGGCCTTCAAAACAAAAACAATTTTCCTACTATTCTTCAAAATTCCTCTCGACTTGTCATAACTTTCCTACACCCTCTAAACTTTGGACTTTCCAATTTTATTTTTTATTTTTCTCCCAAAACTGACGCATGATGATCAGGCTGATCCTACTATTATTTAAACAGAAACTTAAAGCTTCAGAAAATCCTACTACCAATACAAACACTATTTATTGCTAATATTATCCTACTAAACCCATTATAAACGAAAATTGCATGTATCTTCCTACTATGTCCAGTAAAAGCGAAAATAGTAGATAAACTCTTACTTTCCCCGTAATTATTTCATATTGTATGGGCTGTATTTTTCTACTACCCCCGTAATTAATTCGTATGGTCAGCATTTTCCTACTACCCCTGCAATTATAGCGTATAGCTGTTATTTACCTACTTCCTCTGTAATTAATACTTCTAGTCAGTATTTTCCTACCACCCCCGCCCCGTAATTAATGCAAATAGTCGGAATTTTCCTACTACCCCTGTAATTATTGCGTATAGCTGGTACCTTCCTATTGTCTCTGTAATTAATACGTTTATTCGGAATTTTTCAACCACCGCCGGAATGAATGCGTATGGTCAGTATTTTCCTGCTAACCCCGTAAATATTGCGTATATTTAGTTAGTATTTTTGTATAACCCCAAAACAAAATTAATTCGTATTGTCAGTTTTTATCTACCACTCATGCATTTATTACGTATAGCTGTTATTTTTTGTAAACAGACTATTCCTACCGCTCGGACTAGGCTTTTTCTACCCAGATTTTTCCTTCCTGGTCTTTTGCTACCCACGACCACACCTAGGACTTTTCCTACCCATGCTCATGACGTCATGACTAATGTGGAAATAAGAAAATCAAGCATAACTATGTATGAGACATGAATGTATCGTAATACACGGCAGTTTCAAACGAGTTCATTAAATTATTACTTTATTACTAATCATAATAAATACTTAATTGTAAATAAGTTTTCATAAATTTTTACGACGATTATCTATAATTAATTGTACTAATTCACGTAAACTTTCCCTATCATTAAAACTGAAACAGATAGTGTAAAACAACATTCAAAAGTATTCCATGTGAACCACATGAATTTATTAATGGACAAAAAAACACAGTATAAGGAACATAATAAAGTTGTATTCCTAATATATAGTAAAATAATAAATAAAATTTCCTGTAAGTGTAGGTCTAAGCACGCGTCCGTTTCAATGCTATTTTAAAAGTAAAAACGTTTTTATTGAATGATAACACTACAAAAATAGAGTTGGTTCGCTTAACTATAGTTCCAAAGGTAGCTGAATTTTATGTTGTGAAATCTGTTCAAATTAGGTAGCATTTAACAAAGTCACAAATATTCGTTTTTAGTCCTATCAGCAATTGCTGCGGTAATAAAGTAAAAAAACATTATTTTACTAGCAAGTCTATAATATTCGAAATAACTCAAGGTTATAATACAATACAAAAGTTGTGGGCATATTTTCGCGATATGTAGTTTCGTTTTTTACATGGGTAGGAAAAGTCCTAGGTTTGGTTGTGGGTAAAAGAAGTTGGTAAACAGTCTGACTTTTCCAGACTGGGCTATTCCTACCCGGATTTTTCCTACCCGGACTTTTCCTACCCACTGCCATACCTAGGTATGGCAGTGGGTAGGAAAGGTTTTCCTACCTATGTAAAAAAACCGAAACTACATATCGCACAAAGATATACCCACAACTTTTGTATTGTATTATATCCTTGAGTTATTTTAAATAATATAGACTTGCTAATAAAATAAACTTTCTTACTTTATTGCCTAATAAATTGCTAATAAGACTGAAAATGCACATTTGTGACTTTTTGAAAACTAGTCAAACTATTAATTTAATATGCTCCATTGAAACTGCCGTGTTATAACGGTACACTCATAAATAATTATACTTGTTTTTTATTTCGACAGTAGTCATATCCATGGGTAGGAAAAGTCCTAGGTTTGCTAGTGGGTAGGAAGAGTCCGGGTAGGAAGAGTCCGGGTAGGAATAATCCGGGTAGGAAAAGTCCGAGTAGGAAAAATCTGGGTAAGAATAGTCCTACAACCAAAAAAGTTCGGGTACGAAAAGTCTGGGTTGGAATAATCCGGGTAGAAAACGTTAAGGTAGAACAGGTCTGGGTAGGAATAATCCTACAACCGGTATTTTTCTACTACCGCTGTAGTTAATACACGCATAATCTGCATTTTCCTACTACCTCCATAATTATTGCGTATACTTCGATAGTAGTTTCCTACCACCCCCGAATTGAACGCGTATGGTCAGTGTTTTTCTACCATCCATCCGCATCCTTGAAAAAATTACCTACCTACGTAAACAGCATTACCTTATTACCCTCGTAATTAATGCGGAGCTAATTGTAGGGGTAGATGCATGTTATACTTTAATTATAGCGATGTAAGGAAGATATAAAATATACGCATTAGGTACTGTATATTCTACAATAATGCGCGGGTCTGTAGTAGTACGCGGGTCTGCGGGGTTTCAGTTTGAATAATACGCGGGTGTATTTAAAACACAATATTAAATGGCAGTACGCAGGTCTGCAATAGTACGCGGGTCTGAGAGGTCCAAATTTGAATAATACGCGGGGTGTGCCATTAAAGAATATACGGTGCGTCATGAGGAGGTGGTTCACATTGCTAAGTGCATTAGTGTGATTTTCGAAAACGGGTTGGGAAGGCCTAAACCAAGTTAACTTGTTTATCCAGCGGTTATTATTTTTCATGTGAGAAATTCTTCATGTTTATACTTTTTAATCTAGTGTATTATTCAGAGACACTACGCGCTTACATACTTTGTTTAGCAGACAATTTTAAAAATTATTATTATAATTAGTTTTTGATATTAGGTGCTTTAGCAAAATGAATGAATAAATATAAGTAGGGGTTCGGTGTTTATGAAATGACGGACTGTGTCAGATACTGGAGACCGTTTCGCAGTGTCAGCTATAAGCCACCCACAGTATTCGCGAAACAACTTTTATAGGCATTTTAAAATTTAAGTTTTTCTTGAGGGGAAATCCAAAGCGTGGAAGATCAGGGTGAGACTGTGCCAGAGAGTGAAAAGCCTCAACACATACTAGCTGTTCTCAATCTGTTAAACCTTGCTTACTCAACAATATTTACACATTAGAAAAGTATTTAAAATCGTTTATTGGTAAGCTTCAACAATATTTTGTGTGAAGTTATTTTCGGTTGTAGGAAATTTTCCTCCCGGACAATTTCCTCGCGGACATTTTCTTCCCCGGACATTTTCCTTCCAGGACATTATCCTTCCGGACACTGAAGCATACCGAGGACATTTTCCTTCCAGTATCAAAATGACTATTCTATCAAGGAATTAAGTATATCAATGTTTCGACGAGTGTTTCTTTCCACAAAATATAGGCGTTCAAAGCCATTGCAAAAAATATTTATTTATAACTAACTTAAGAACTAAACTGAATCTTTTCCCAAGTTTTATGAAATAATGGCAAATAGTTTAGCATTTTTTTGAATACGTAATTGTTAAGGAAATTCCACTATTCTTACGTCGTACTTTATATAGGAAATTTTGATGGGATCATTTCCGAGTACATATATAAATTTTGTGGAACGATACACTAGTTTCTTTGAGTTAAGCAGTTGAGCTATTTTGATACTGAGAGGAAAATTTATTCGGTTACGAGTTTGGAAGTTTGGAGGAAAATGCCTGGGAGGAAATTTTCCGAGGGGAAGAATATCTGGGAGGAAAATGTCCGTTTACCATTATTTTCACTGGCAGTTTGAGTAGAGGTAACCGATTGGCGTCCCTGTAGAGTCAATTAATTTTAATAAAAGTATTAACTTAAAAAGAAATTACGCTCACGCATCACTTGTGCCGGAAGTAGGGCAATACCGTAATTATTCACCACAGTAAAAAGAAAATTCCAACAATAAATTAACTACAGGGGTGGTAGGAAAATGCTGACTATATGCATTAATCACCGAGATAGTAGAAAAATTCCAACTATATGCAATCATTACGGGTATGAAAATGCAAATTAGGGGTATTATTTACCGAGAGCAGAAAAATACCAGCTACACGAAATGTCTACAGAGACAATAGTAAAGTACCAGCTATACGCAATAATTACAGGGGTAGTAGGAAAATTCCGACTATTTGCATTAATTACGGGGCGGGGGTGGTAGGAAAATACTGACTAGAAGTATTAATTACAGAGGAAGTAGGTAAATAACAGCTATACGCTATAATTGCAGGGGTAGTAGGAAAATGCTGACCATACGAATTAATTACGGGGGTAGTAGAAAAATACAGCCCATACAATATGAAATAATTACGGGGAAAGTAAGAGTTTATCTACTATTTTCGCTTTTACTGGACATAGTAGGAAGATACATGCAATTTTCGTTTATAATGGGTTTAGTAGGATAATATTAGCAATAAATAGTGTTTGTATTGGTAGTAGGATTTTCTGAAGCTTTAAGTTTCTGTTTAAATAATAGTAGGATCATCCTGATAATCATGCGTCAGTTTTGGGAGAAAAATAAAAAATGAAATTGGAAAGTCCAAAGTTTAGAGGGTGTAGGAAAGTTATGCGAGTCCAGAGGAATTTGGAAGAATGGTAGGAAAATTGTTTTTGTTTTGAAGGCCCGCCAGTGGGTTAGGAGAATCGAGAAAGTAGTAGGAACAAACTGGCAACATAGCAGAGTAGTAGGAGTAGTAGGAGTGATAGGAGAATGATAGGGATTTCATAATTTGGATACCAGCTACAATTAGGGTTACTTAGTCTAGTCCATAATTAAAGGATATTGATTTACCTTTTCTATAATTATCAAATATGTATATACAAAAAAACTATGTTTAAGTAGGCTGTGGTTTAGCTTTCAGCTTCAGACTTGAATTAATATTATTTAAAACTATTTTACAATTTAACTTTATTTTAGAACTAAAGCTACGAGGTGTACGAAATTATTACCTAGACTCCAATTTAAATTTTGGTTAATTTGTTTATTGAATTATGATTACCGTATTTCCTCTAATAGTACGCGGGTCTCTAATAATGCGCGGGTCTCTAATAGTACGCGGGGGGTAGCCGCCTCAGTTTGGATAGTACGCGGGTCTATTTAACACACGATTAAATGCCAGTGCGCGGGTCTCTATTAATGCGCGGGTCTCTTATTGTACGCGGGGGGTCGAAGCTCGAGTTTCGATAGTACGCGGGGCGTACTATCAGAGGAAATACGGTAGGTACATAATTACATCTTTATTATGCTTGAGCCTTGAGCTGGAGCTTGAATGCAGGAATTAAATTTGAATTTTAAATCCAACAGGTTTTTATAATTTGGCGGGCTCTTCAAAAATCAAACCTAATCACGTGCCTTTGCAACTTTCAGCTTCCAATGATATTTGAATAAAGTGATGACTATAATCCTTAAATGCTGGAATTTCAACTCAGTGAACAATATTTGCGAAATTGAACACAATTTTAACTACTTAAAAATTAAAACTTATAATATATTACTAATATACGGCATTTCCTCTAATAGTATACGCCCCGCGTACTATCCAAACTCGAGCTTTGACCCCCTGCGTATAATTAGAGACCCGCGCATTAATAGAGATCCGCGCTCTGCCATTTAGTAGTGTGTTAAATAGACCCGTGTAGTATCCAAATTGGGGCAGCTATATCCCGCCTACTATTAGAGGCCCGCGCATTATTAGAGAGCCGAGTACTTTTGAAGGAAATACGGCAATATATTTAATTTTAAATAATAAGTTTGTTTTATGTCTGTGCGACGTTAATTGAATCCTCTGAATTTAATTAAAAAATGTTATTAATATAACTTCCATTTACATTCAAACAATAATCTGTATTACAGAAATTAACATTTTGCATAGTCATTTCACCCCATTCTCACGCAGTCAAAACTGAACTGAAGAATTTGCAAATTAAAACCTACATACCCATTTATTCAAAATTTCAATTCATATTCTGCACCTTACTTTTATCTAATATTTTGAACTTACATATTAAGACATACTATCAAAATCGTCTTTTTACCACTGAATAGTTAATGTTTTATTTATCTTTTGTGTACTTGCATCTTATAAAAAAAATAAATGAAATCAAATTGCCTGAGCTTCCAAAACGTTTTAACGCAGAAATTATTTTGTAATGTATTATTTTTTAAAATCAAACCCCTTTTTCATATGAAATAACCCAAGTGCTTTGGTACTTTGTTTCTTTCTTTTTAATTCACTTATCATGGTTGGAGGGTTTTGCCCAGTTTCAGCCGGTTTTAGCCGGTTTAACCCGGTTTTTGGTCCATCCTGCCATCCCATTTTACATAGCTTATTTGGAAAAATTCCAATAAAGCACATCATTAAATTTTTTTGGCATTTTGAATGAGGGCGTTGTTGGCCATTTTGACTAAAATAGAAAATCTTACGGTCACACCTGCGTGAAATTTGAGAACAGGTAAATTTTAAATTCAACAACATCTTGCAACATTGCAATTAAACAAAATAATGTTCTATCTACGCAGTTACCATAGTAACAATTCTAACCAATTAAATCAATACATATAAACAGTGCTAAAATAGCTAAACTTAATAAGTCATAATCAACTAAAGTGCCTGTCCCTTAACGTACCATGTCAAAATCGATATGATCGAATCCACTAGCTTCTAACTACAAAAAAAAGTGCAACTTGAATTTTTGTTTGTAAAATTTGTACTGAAGAAAGGTAGGTAGGTGCTTATAAAATTTGAAAAAAAAAATTAAAAAATTAAAAATTAAAAATTTAAATTGTTTTTGAATTCAGAATATTTTAAAATGTTTTTTCATACACAATTTTCAGAAATTGCGCTTTAGATGTTTAAAAAAATGTAAAAGATAGGATTAAAAACCCATTCTGAGGCCTTTTTGGTGTTTTCGACAAAATATTTCATCGACCAAAAATCATTGCGCGCGTCGCGCAACATATGTTGTTAAGCCATTTTATGTTTTTTTAGACGCTCTTTTTGAAACACAAATATTTCATGGAAAATCTCAAAGGGTTGGGCGAGTTATGCTTGTTGTATATTATGTATATATATATTTTAAAAGTCTATTTCCAAACATAAGTGTAACAATTTCCAGTGTGAAATATGACAAAATGCAATTGCTTATACTTACTTAACGCATTAGCTTCCAAATAAATCCACAAATTACAACACTTTGCAATTTTTTAACTTTCATTTCATTGATGTATTCATACAGTATTATTCACATGGTTTACAAAGTTAAAGTTTTCCTAGTCAAAATTGTAGCCAGAAGAAGCTGTAAGAATAGCTGAATTATTTTAGGGACAATTGGAGGAATCTCAGATTTTCAGAGACTTAACACATGATTAAAACAGTAAAAATTATAAATCATTAGCTATACTCCGTTACTGCTCACTTTTTTCTTGTCTTCTGTCTGAGATTTACGTGGCAGTCGTAGTCATTCCAACATAATAATTTCAAGTATATTATAATTTAAGAAAGTGAAACAGTTGGTAGCCCATGTTGTTCATTAAAATGAAGAGCCGATTCTTTTTCACTCCGAGTCTGAAAGAAACATTTGCTGGAACTACAAACAAAAATAGGATCGTCGCAGGTTTTCGAAGTCAATGAATTTCCGTTTGTTTGAATACTAGAATGTAGTCGAAGGTGTTGCTTGAAATTAGAAGAAGTGGTGAAAGTTTTTAGTTCTGTGCAAATGTTACACTTGAACAAGTTGTTGTTCTCAGTTTGGTGACAAACTGAATGTCTATGTAGCGTGCGGTAATTGAAGCATTGAGCCCCACAATTCTTGACCTGACATTTAAACGGCATAGGTCCTCCGTGCTGATTTGCTACGTGAGGCTTCACATTTCGGGATAGGGTAAAATATTGAGGACAAATTGCAAACTTGTAGTTTTTGTAATTCGAATGTATAACTCTGTGTTTTGTGAGTTCACAGTAGTGTTTGAAAGTTTTGGAACATTGTTCGAAATTGCATGGCCACATTGTATTATGATGAACTTTAATTTGGTGGCTTTTGAAGTTGGACTCACTAAAACGAGTATGGTCATCTCCTCCCTACAAATAGTGAGGGTGGGAGGCCATATCCGAGTTTACCACATCCCTTCACCATATGCATCTATGAAACCCCTGTAAAATATGGAATAATTTAAATTTTTCTAATTTAATGAAAATAATGTGGAATATGTGGATGTGAAAGATGGTAAGAGTCAGATGGTAGTATTTAAGTTAATAAAGAGGGGGTGTTCCACCACTCCGGAGGAGGCCGGAGACCTATGAAGATGGGGGAGGGAGGCTCAACTGAAATTCCAGTTGAAGCACTCCAGCATAGCTACAGATGGTAAGAATGCTAATTTTACTTATTTTAATTTTAAATGCATAATTTATTTTAGCTAGGATTTATGCTTAAATTTCAAACGTAAGGATTCCAAGGGCAGAGTAGCTCGGTGGCTGTGGTCAAGGCTGAAGATAATGTCATCCACGGCCCTGGCTTCGCCACCGCGAGCTTCCGACTCCATGAGGGACTACGGGACCACATCGACCGTTGACGGCAAACGGAGCATGTTCACGGTCGAGGGTTCCATTGTCCCATAAATTGGAGATTCGGCCTGCCCGGGAAATTTTGCCAATTCTATTTGTATTACCAATGAAGATGAGTAGCGGAAGGAGAAGACTTATTTATTTTGCTTCTCATTGCAGGAGGACAAGCCGGCGTGAAGGTTGTAGGCCTGGAGGACGCTTGACATCCTCCCATGGCCCTCAGCTCCAACGCTACTGGACGGGACGGACAAGGGACGGAGACGGACGTTTGCCCTGCTGAGCGTTCCAATTGACAAACGTCCACCGTCCCCGGCACTCCAGTTCAGCAGCAACGACTTGTCCTGAATTTTGAACCAATTGAAGGTAAGTTTTATTTTTATTTAAGTTAACTTTTATTATGTTTATATTTCAGGAGGGTCGTTGGGGAAGTGGTGCTGGCTCCGTGCCCAGCAACCACATCCAGCCCAGAAAGGACGGAGAGGTGCGGTGGAGAGTGTCTGCCGAACTGGGGAAGGCATGCGACAGACACACACCGCACCACCACCATCAGTTCAGGCCGACCAACGACCTTGAATTTTTGGATGCCAATCAGGTAAATCGTTTTATTTTTACATTTTATTTTAATTAGTTTTAGTTTTCATTTAGTTTAGTTAGTATTTCCAATTAGGTTAGTCGGGGAGGTTGGGCGGACGATGGCAAAGCCATGTTACGGGGAATGGCGAACAGTGTCCATGCTCCACCGTCCACTCCAACTTGGAGGACAAACCCGCAAAAGGCAGCCAGTGCTGCGGGTTCGTTCCTTCCATTCTCCCCTCAATTTTGACTTCATTTTTGTTGATTTTTGCCTACTTTGTTATATGAACCGAAGTCCCTAAATTACGTCAAGCGGGTTCAGGGAACCACTGCTGACGACTAATGAATAAGTTAATGATTAACATGCAAATTATGATAATTGATTTTATATTTCTTAATTTCTAGATTCAATGTATGGAGATATGAGAATCAACGGACGGTTTTGCCAATAAATGAGAACACTCAACGAACGAAGATGAGAAGGTAAGTTTAAAGGTAAATGTTTATATTAATCATTAAATTAAAAGGAAAAGAAAAGTTATATTTCCTAAAGTAATATTTCCCAAACGACGTAAGGTCGAGGGCCACAACTGAATAATAATTGTTAATTCATGTTTTTGTTTTGTTTTCAGGTTTTCGTCCAAATGATTTACAATATAATGGATTACAATACAATAATTTATAAATGATACGCTTACGGGTGCCACGGGTGTGGCACCTGAGATTTCCGATTCCAGGTCCAGATTAATTACAGGTAATTCACAGTATATATTTTGTTATTTCTAATTTATATAATTTGGTCCAATTGACCTCAAAGATTCAATTATAACAAACTTAAGAAGAACTCGTAGAGAGGAATCGCGAACACAGTAAACACCATGAATAGGAATAGGAAAATGTAAAAGTTATCAGATTTTCTCTTTTTCTTAATTTTAGTTTCCTTTTGATGACACCAGCAGGAACCATGGGGACAAACCCCCTGAGTTGTTCTTATTCCTTTTGGAGTCTCCATGTTCTTCGATTCCTTTCTGTTCGTTTTTCTATCAATTTTCCAGAAGGGAAAATTGGAAAAGAAATTAAGATTTCGAAGGATTCTGGAAGAATTCGTGTCGGAGACCCTCTCTTCTTCGCGGCGTGATCGTTTCTGCCTTAGCTAGTTCGCTTCCGCTCCTTCCTCGCTTCGTCTCCTGTCGCCTCGGGAAGCATCATTTAATTCCTTTTGTGGCTCATAGACGCTGTGTGGTGGAGGGCTGCGAGTTTCATTTATTTTATTATCTCCTTCCATGGATCTTCCTCACTCTCTGTCAGATGGCCGATGCTGTCTGGAGAATATGAGGAGAATCTGTGGGAGGACGTGTCGTGATTTCTATTCCTTTCTCATCATCCCCTCGTAGGGCTCCGTGTCCTCACGGAGGGTGTGTCTGAAAAGATTGGAATAGATAGCACGGCACACAATTACATTTTAACCTTGTTATTATTTTTAGAATGGACACTGGAATCGTGTTTTGATTATTTTTCTGAAGAAATAATAAAAAATTTCTGAACTCTGGACCTGTGGAATTTTGGAATTAATTCATTAATAACCTTTATTTAGTCATATTGGCAAAAATTCATTCATGTCATAAATTCGCATATAAAATTTTTACTGGACTTGGAATGGAATTCATACGGAAATCTGTTAAGCTTCCTATGTCTTAACTTAAATGCATAACGAAGTTCTTTTTAACGAAGATAGAGTTTTTATTAATTAAACAATAACTTGGCAAATTCATCTTAAGGCCCTATGACTTAATTATTTATGCATAGCGGTCTGATTCTCATCTTAGTTAATTCATATTTCATTTGAAAACGCAAAATTTCTAATTAGTCAAGTAAATTGTGTTTTCTAAACTATTCTACATACGCCTAAGGAATGTTCTACGGCTAATCTTCTAATGCGTAAAAATATAACTATTCTGGGCATCTATTTTTAGATTTGAACATCAAAAGAGATAATGGGAAAATGTAAGTGAAATGTAATTACGCTGATTCTCTAAATAATTAACGTAGAGATTATAAATTCATACAAATGCCGTCCAAAACAAAGACATAACTTTCGTTGAGATCATAAGAGAATGAAATTTTAACGTAGAGATTATTTTTATAAATCTTATAGTTATTAACGGAGATAAATTTTTAAATTTTAAAGTAAACACCGCGGGTCTTGAGACTATTTAATTTCACCGGGTATTTGGTTTAATTCATTAATTTTTCGAAGTTATTTTCTTTGAGGGGAAAATTTTAATGGGGATGAAGGATCCTTGCTAGGGGAGGGATGTCTTCTTCATCAATTAGGGGTTCTTCTTGGTTTGGAGTAGGGTCCGCTACTGCTGGTTCTTGGGGATCCTGAGGTTCGGGAATCGGTTCTCCACGTGGATCTTCGGTATGGACCATGGGAAGGACGTGCTGTACGGGAGCTTCTGGAGATGCTTGAGGCATGGGTAGGTGTAAATTCCCTTGTATTGCAGCTAGGCGTAATGGAGCATACCATTCAGTTTCCTCGTTGGCCAATAATTGGACTGGAGGGATAATTGCAGGCACGAAGACGATTAAAGTTTCTGTCGGGATTATAGGTGCAAAGCTTCCTGGTCCTGACTGAAATTCATACTGCAGTCGCACGTTGAGGTTGTTAACGTGCATGGCTAAGAGATCCCTAAGCCCATACGGATTATTCGGTCTCATGATCGTATTAGTTCTTCCGGGTCCCAGCCATAGTTCAAACCCCGGGATAACTTCGAATAAGATTCTATACGGGAAGTTAGATCTGGGATCCCTAACCAAGGTCTGGAAGCGATGCTGCAGGTAAACCTGATATACCATTGCAAGAGCCAGAGTCCTGACTGATCGTGCCCCCATTTGGACATGGGGCATGACTGGTCTTGGGTTGTCCGCGAATGCAGGTACCGTGATGGTGGTGGGATTTGGATTTTGAACATTCAGTCCCCCGTGTCCTATTTGCGTGGACTTATCTTGTCGATTCAAAGTTACCCGTAAGACTGCTGCATCCGCGGCGGTTGGGGGTTTATAGCTGGTGGAGGCGGGTGGATTGGCATCTAATCCTAGTTGAGTAATCGTCAGACGACGTGTGGATTCCTCTTTCGTCGGGGAAGATGGTGAGGGAGTTGGACGTTGAATACGTTCTGCCCGCGAAGGGAATGGAATTCCTCGTCTTTCGTAGTCTTGACGAATAAAATCTCTATCTCTCCTACGTTGATCAGCCCATGACATTTTCTTTGGTCCTCGTGAGTAGGGAGAATATTTACTTTGCTCCGAATAATTTAGAGGAGGCCGCCCACCCAATGCTGCAATACCTCTTGGTTGTCGGCTCACTTCGATGGAGGCATCCGGCGTTTTCTTTGATGTCGGAGTACGACCTCCCGTCGAAGTGATTTCATATTTTTGGCCGACAATCTTCGGTTTTCCCTTTGAGGTGGATGGCTTTGGTGCAAAAATGGGAAGCGGCTGAGGAGCTTTTGAGCCAGATTTCAAGAGGTGAGGGCCGGAGCTCGAAGGAAGGGCAGATTTTGCTGCTGCGATGGCAGCTCTTGCTATTTCTACCGTGATTTTCGGGGCTCTGATTGTTGAGCGGGACGATGGAGGAGCGACGGTCCTTCGTGCGCTGGAGGAACCTCCCATCTGGATGACGGTGTTGTGGGGAGATTTCGGTACTAATTTCCATTGATACCCAGGCCGTCCCTGGTTTTTGGCTCTGTAACCCGGATGTCTTTGTCTCATGCGGGCATGTTTATTCCGGAGCAGACGTTTTTCAACTTCATTTTTCTTTGTTGGTCGCACCGGGACATATTCCATATTGGGATCATTACTAACGGGGCGATTTTTGTTGGTTCGCCAGCGTTCGCGTCTGACACGTTTTTGTGGATTTTGTGAAGGTTGAGGACGCGGTGGCGGAGCTTTTGATGAAGTTGAAGGCGTTGGGATTCTTGGGCCCAAAGAGACCCTTGGCGACCTTCGTGCGAAGCCTTCTTTAGACGGGTCGTATGCCCTCTTTACTACTTCTTCGATTCGCTGTTTTTCTTCATCTGTATCAGCGGTTGTTTCTGCTGAGGATGATGATGAAGAAGGAGCATACGTCTTCTTTGGTACTTTCTTAACCTTTTGTTTTTCTTCATCGGTGTCAACCTCGGTTGATCCTATGGAAATAGATGACGATGAAGATGGAGTTAATTTCCGCGGTTTGTTTGGGTTGTAGGACTGTTTTATTTCAAGCTTTAATCGTTGTCTTTTCGTTTCTTCGGAGTCAGTAGATGATGAGGAAGATGAAGATGAGGTTGAAGATGAACGTGAAGATGATGAAGACATCTAATTATAAAAGAAAAGGGAAGAGAAACTGGAAATGATTAAATAGTTCACTTCTTTTTAGAAAGTCAATGTTTTCTCCTCTCCCGAAGCACTGATTATTTGAGATTAAAATGAGTTCAAACGTCGATGTGTCATTGGCGTTTGCATTTTAAATAATGTTTTCACTTTTAACTTTTAATTCTCTAAACTAAGTTTCTGATCCTGAAGGGGTCAGAAGGGAAAATTTCTTAAATTAATTGTAGTGATCTCTTATAATTTTATGATCTCTGTTTTGGAGGTTCGCTCTTAAACCGGCAAAATTTGTAGCGGTGGCCACCACCGCAGTGACCACAACGTCTTACTCTTTTCTTTTTAGGTGGTTTGAAAAGGGGGCAATCTCGAAAGATGTGCCGAATGTCCCCTTTTACTGACTGCTCCCTACAATTCGGACATTCCCTAAGCTTCGAACTAAATTTATTTTTAATGACCGCATTATCAAAGTTATTTGGTCGCTCGTGGGCTTGGCCTTCGGCGACTAAGTTATTTTCTTTTTGCGCGGAGGCGGAGACTGAAGGAGCTTCCGAGTCTGCATTAACTTTTGAAGGGAATTCCGGATCTGGGTCCCAGTTTATAGTGTTAGTAGGGCTCTGTGGTGAGATTCTGAGCTCCTGGGTGTCTGGTCCTAACCAGAAATCTTCTTGATCGGAGGGGACATTCCCCTCGTCACTGTCGCTGAGTGATATCTCCATTCATTACTGCGATATAGGATTTTTATACAATTAATCTTACATCCTACCTAATTTTGGAGATATCATTTAAATTTTGTTATGTTTTTATGTTTGTAATTTCTTTAGAATAATCACGCATGGAGGTTCAGGAGTGGGATTCCACATGTGAGCATTAATTTCCCAGTGAAATACTTTACCCAGTACGTTTCGCGCTGGAAATAATCAGGGATCCAATGCTCCAATGAGAATCGCAATCCTGAATCCCCTCGTAATTTTATACTAAGGGTTCGAATTGTTTGGAAGGAAAATTTTATTTGGTAAGTTTGGAGAATTTATACTTTAATCTGAATCTGATGGTGATGGGAGGAAGTGAGAAATATTGTCATGCATTCGTCCCATACACTTGATCATGCTGTTGATTAACCGAATCGACTTTGTATTTTCCTTCCGGGCGGTGGGAGAGGAAGTTGGTTCCTTATCCCTTCTTTTACGGGGTTTCGGAGGGGGATCTCTTCCTTGAGCAGCGGAGCTAGTGCCTTGTTCAGGGGCTTTGGAAAGTGCTCTTCTCGATCGAGTGGCTACTCCAGGTCGACGATCACTGTCCGTTAATGTGCGAGGGGTCACCTCGCGATTCTTTCGCCGTTTTTGCTTTTTCTTACGGCTTACAGATTCTTCATCTGTATATGAACTGGGATCTTCAGTCGTTTCTACCTGAGATTCAACTGTTTCACTCCCGGAAACCTGTTGAGCTTCATCTCTTTTTGGAGATTCAGTTCGGGATTTCCTCTGAGTGGGGGTCGCATTGACCCAAAAGCTTTCACTATTTCGCTTCTTTCTAGGGGATTTACTTGGGCGAAAGTTTGACTGAGGTTCCCTACTTGGGGCAGAATGGGTATTTTCTTTTCTGCTATATGTACTCCTTGTTGGAGTGTAATTTCTGGCTTCACCGAATTGTGAAACTGGGTTGTTAGGAGGGGATGGGGTTCTCTCTCCGCTGACTCTAGTAGGTGGGGAGTTCTTGGATGAAGAAGTCCTGTCCCTACTCCTATTCGGATCACTCCGAGAGTAATCCCTGTGGGATAAATTTATATTCAAGTTAATGTCTTGTCTTGGAGAAGGTTGAGTGGAAATCTGATTTTCCTGGAATCTAGCTCTGGGAGATTGACTATTTGAATGAGTCTGACTTTTATCTTCCCTGACCTGCGAATGGGAGGGGCCAACGTGAGAAGGCGAAGTTATATTCGCACTTCCGTGATTGCAAGAATCTTCGGCGCTCTGAGGCGGAAGTGGAATATTTTGAGTTTCCCCAGTCCAAGAATATTCGGGACACCTGGGAAACTGATTTTGTTCTTCCCTAAAACTAGCTTGATTTTGAGCCGTGGGGCTCAAGATTTCTTCAGCAAGACTAAGATTTTGTGGGGTACGATTTAAATTAGAAAGGGCTGAATTTTGGGGTGAGGGGTTGTTTCTAATTACCGGCGAGGTTATTGCTCTTGGTTCTCTGCCTTGGGTATGATGGGAAATCTCCCCTCTACTTACTCGTGTATTTGAATTTAGACTACTCTCAGTACTCCACGGGATTAGCTGATTTTCAATTTCAATATTGTTTTGCATGCGTTCAAATCTTTTTCTAATATTTTGAACTGTATTTTTATTGAATGAATAATTTAATTTTAACTTTGTTGGTTGGATTATTGAACTGTGAGGCGTTCCAAGTGGTTCGTTCCTCGAAAAATTTTGGGGGCTGGAATTTCTTTCCGCACCGGCGAAGGAGCAAGTGCCCTCCATGCGGGTGGGGGAAGGAATTTCAGCGGAATAAGGAGGTTCGAAGTCGCCTTCGGAGATCCTTTGTGTGGGAATGTCCTGATGGTTGGAGCCTGCAAGAATATTGTGGCTGCTCATCTCACCATCAAGGACTTGAGTTTCCTGTCTATCATTGTGAGTCGAGCTTGCAAGAATGTGGTGGCTGCTCATTTCATTATTTTGATTGACAGGTGCGCTGACGTGGCTTGAGCTTTCGGAACTGCTCAAGCCACTAATAGCATTGGGAAGTCGTATTGGACCAGTGGAGCTCGAAGCATCGCTTAGTGGAGCTCTTTCTGGTTGTACGATTTTCTCCAGATCTGATGGAGATTGTAAAGAAGATGTTGAAGATTTGTCTGAAGTTTGGACCCGATGTGTACGTCCATCCGAGTCTTGTGCAATGATATTCAGACCATCCCCGACATCACCCCCAGGCGTTTTACTAAACGCCGACATATTGACGAAGGATGGACGCGAGGGTCCATGTTGAGGAGGGTGAATGTCGGGATTGAGTGTAGTAGGTGGAGGAGCACGGACATTCCAAGAGGAATGAGAACCATCCGTACTTCTCAAACTCTGTTGGTGGGGATGTGATGCATCTGTGTCATCACATCTCGGTGGTAATTGTTCAGAAGGTGGAATATATTCCACCGGGGTTTCGACATGGAGGTCTGACGAATAATTGAAGTCCCCTCGGGGTAGTACATCTACAATAGGGGTTCCATTTATTTGAGGAGGATCCTCAGTGGGATCAAGACGGGGCTCCGCGAGGAAGACCTCTTCCGCTGGGACAGGCCGTAAGTCATTCAACCAGTCGGAGTCAACGGCGGATTCCTCCGGAGCGGGTAGGGGCTCCCCTGTCACATATTTACGTAAATTATGGCCATGGGTTAGACGGAGCTGACGTTCCGGCAAGAAAACATTTATGTCTACATTGTGTGGACATAGGAAGTAAGAATGTATATTTTCATTAACACTATAAATTTTATAAGGCCCCGTGTATTTCATAACAAATTTTGACTTGGTCCCGGCAGGCCGCGTGTAGTTGCGCTTCCAGACCAAGTCACCTATTTGAAACCTTACAGCGGGATGCCTTTTATCAAACGCTAATTTTCTCTTTAATTGACTCTCGCAAGAGTTTTGAAAGGCTTGCATACGGACGCGAAACATTTCGCCTATGCGCACTTGTTGTTGTTCTAAGTCCCACTCGGGACTCAGATGGTCATCTAATAAATTTAAGTTACGATTAGGAAGGCTGATGCCATGAAGAAGAAAGTAAGGAGTGAACTTAGTACTAGAATGAGGTGCGCTGTTATAAGCATCCTGGACTGCTGGGAGTTTTTCATCCCAATAACGCCTGTCTTCGAATTGTAACTTCTTGAGTATGCTGCCGAAGGTAGAATTTACTCGTTCACAGAATGCGTTGGATGATGCATGGTATGGAGCAATGGTGATGCGGGTAATGTTATTTTCTAGACAAAATTTTAAGTATTCGTTAGCTATGAAGGCACCTCCATTATCAGAGACAATGCTCTTCGGATGATGTTGTTGAACGAAGGGTATTAGATGCTTGGCAAAATCTTTCCAACTAGTGGAACGACACGGAAAGAGCCAAAGAAAACGAGTGCATTGATCAATGATGGCTAGGATATATTCATGTTGTCTAAAGGTTTTGTCTAGAGGACCCATATGATCTACCGATATTCTATGGAATGGAACTTGAGGTGTGATCATGACGTGAAGCGGTCCCTTATTTTTGCGGTTAATCTTCGCGAACCTTTGGCAAGTTTCGCAGGCGCGGCATACATTGAGAATTATTCGATGCATATTAAAGAACCAAAATTTGTTCTTCAGTATTTGTGTTATCTTGTCACTACCTAGGTGAGATTGCTTGTGGAAATCCTGGGCTGCTTCCTCCGACAAAGGATATGGAAGTACTGTTAGCCACATCGGACCTAAGGGTTCATAATTAATATGTTGTAGAAGCCCTTCTTCTGTGAGCTGATAATCCTTCCTGTATTTATTTTCGCCTTCGAATTTATTTGCCCTATCTTTTTCTAATGATTTTATAATCTTGAGGCATCGGGGATCGAGCTTCTGGCTAGCGACGATCTCGTGATCTAAGTCAAGGGTAGCGAGGTTCGGGTGAACGATCTCAGCATCCCGGAGACTACGGAGGTGAACGGTGGTTTCGGGCTCTCCCGGATTTTTCCATTCTTGAGTGGGGATATCTCTTGGTGGTCTGCTTAAACCATCAGCCATTTCATTATTCTTGCCTTTGATATGGTAAATCTTGATGTCGTAGGAGCTCAATTTGAGACTCCAACGAATGAGTCTTGAATTAACTTCAGATGTCTTGAGGATGGATGTCAACGCAGAATGGTCTGTGTAGACATGGATTGTCCTGCCCAACACTAGTGAATGTTGTTTAGCAAGGCCATGGATAATAGCGTAGCACTCTTTTTCTGGAGTGGACCATTTCAGCTGCGGACCGGTGAGTAGATGTGAATGAAAGGCAAGTGGCCTTCGAAAACCATCGATGTTTTGTACGAGACAAGAGCCAATGCAAAAGTCACTGGCGTCCGACCATAGTTCCAATTGACCATGGGGGACTGGAAAAGCAAGTAGCGGAGCTCCAACTATGAGCTGTTTAAGCGTGTCAATGGCATTGCGACAAGCGTCATCAAAGTTGAATGGAGCATTTTTCATAAGCAATTTGAAAAGCGGACGAGCCACATGAGAATATCCATTTATCATACGACGGAAAAAGTTAGAGATCCCTATAAACCTCCTAATCTCGGTAGTATTCCTGGGATACGGATATTCGACAATAGCCTTAACTCTCTCACTGTCGATCCCTATGCCGTCTGCACTAACCCGATGACCGAGGAAAATAATGGAGGGGAAGCCAAAGAAGCATTTGGTAGGCTTCAACTTAATATTGGCTTTCAAGCAAGTGAATAGAACCTGTTCTAACCTCTCGAGCATCTGGCTAAAGCTGGAGCCGCCGAAGCTCGTATCGTCTACGTAAGAGGCTAAAAAGTCACAAAGAAGTGGAAACCAAATTTTATTCATTATTTGCTGGAACAAGGTTCCAGAATTTAAGAATCCAAATGGAAGACTAAGGGGTCTAAATACTCCCATATGGTTTATATAGGCGAGAAGATTTTGAGAAGCTTTATCAAGCCCAATCTGCTGATATGAATTGGCCATATCAACATTGCAGAAGTGGGTACAACCGAAAAATTTTGCAAATAAACTCATTAAGTTAGGTATGGGAGCTGCAATGGGTTTTACCCTTTTATTGATGTCCCGATAATCTATTACCGGGCGCCAATCATTTACACCTTTCTTTACAACTAACATTCTAGATACTGTGGAGCTTTGACATGGCTCAATGCTTTTGCGTGCTATCCCTGCCAAAGTTTCGCGTTCGACTACCTCCATGAATTTCTGAGACATGACTGTCGGATTATGAATCATTGGAGATTTGTCTAACATTTCAATACTAGCTTCCAATATTTGACCTGTTAAGGGATCCTTTACGGTCTCATGAAAATCTTCAGGTTGCCACCCGAAGACCTTATGAAATTTGCTGAGGAGATCCCTCAGTTGGTCTTTCTCTTCAGGTGCCAATTTCTCGTAAATTTTGAATTGTTGAAATTCCTCATCGGTGAGCGCTTTGCTCCCTTCGACCGAGGACGGCACTGGAGTTATTTTCGGAGTGCTTGGAAACTGCTGTTGATCGGTGTTTAGATGAAGCATGCGTAACTTATGATGATCGGGTGGAATAACTCGATAGGTAGTTAGAGAAGGTTGAATCGGGAGAATGATATCTTCAGGATCAGAATTAATGAGGTGGCATATGCCATGACCGTTTTCTATTCGTAAGGCGGGTTCAAGAACTTGAAGCCCGAATTTTTGAAATAGAAGATTATTGGGTTCCAAAAGGATATCCCCATTAAAATGCCTATCTTCCACGTACACGTTGACGGGATTAGGACGGTATGCCTCAATAGAGAGTGGGGTGACGGTACACAATCTTAATTTAAATTGAGGTAACAGACACTCAGCTCGCGACGACATACTGGTAGTTGATATTGTTTGTACCTCATCGTCGGAGGAGCTGTCTGAGCCGTATGAAGGGCGGATGGTGTGGACCACGGATTCCGTGTCCGAGCCATCCCCATCCATAGGGGTTATTTCTGTTTTAATAATTAAATTGTAAAAAGGATCATCAATTAAAGGATTAAAGGCAAATTGAAGATCAGCATTCACATCCGATTCAGGATCTATGCTATCTGTTCGAGTTATTTCCTTCGATACCCTTAATTTCTTAACATTTGTTTTTCGAAGATGAAGGCAAGTTCCAGCTGCGCGTTTTAAACTTTTTCGTGGAGGCGGCTGATTTTCGTCATGTTCAGGAGGAAGGAAGGTCAAAAGACCTTCATGACATAGTACGTACGCATGATTTTCCCGAAGGAGGTCCATGCCAAATACCAACTGGTCATTTGCTTTGTCCATGACGAAAAATCCCCACTTTATCCACTTATGAAATTCCTCAATATAAAGGATGAGGAATACGAATTTCTTTATAATGTGCTCCTTGCCATCATTAATGGATAATATGGCCCTGATGGGAGCACATGGTTGCACTTTCTTCTGTAGTTCTAATCTAATTAATGTACGAGGACTGATGGTGCTAATTGTGGCTCCTGTATCAATGAGGGCTTCGACTGTGATTTCTCCGCCGTGTTTATTTTTAACTGGAAAAGAACGTCGAATTTCCATTTCGACTCTCGAAAAAGTTCTTACATGTTGAAGAGATCCCGCATCGGGGACTTTGAAGATGTCATCATTAGTGATGATATCGTCGGAAGTTCTTATATTGAAATCAAAAGCGGAGTCAGTATCAGAGCCGTCATTGATAGGAGATGTGGGTGCTGAGTTGTATGGTGAGACTTGAATAGACTCAGCTACCTCTGGTAAAAGATAGGGAAGTGAAGGAATGTTTAGGAAAGGCACCAATTTAACGGATTTATTTAAGATATAACTAGGAGGTTCAGGTTCTAAGGCAATATCAGTGAGAGGCGATTGGGGGGGTTCTAAGGAATCTACGCCCCCCCTTTCGAGTTTAAAGAATTCTGATTTGAGGAATAACCGAAAGATGCCGAAGTTCCCTGTCGCTCAGGTGGAGGTTGATCACTGGAAGACATCGAGGAAGCTCCACGAGTGTTCAAGCCTCTTAATGGTGCTCCACTAGAAGGATGGTATTCATCCGGTGGAGGTTGTTGATTATATTCTCTATAAGGTGGTTGCATTGGATATGCTTGTTGATAAATGGGTTGTTGTTGAGGCGCGAGATATTGTACAGGAGCAGGTGCATACTGTAATGGTTGGACCTGTTGCTGTTTTAACTGCTGAACCGACTGAGCTAAATCCTGCAAGAGTTGTACCATGTTAGGATCTGTGGTGGCCGGAGCCGGTGGAGGATTATTGTTATTAGATTTATTTCCACCTGAAGATGTGTTCCCATTCGTTGCTTTGTTAGGAACGGTACGTGGTTTCGGAGGAGGAGCGATGCGGCCTTGTTCCTTTAAGAGGATTAGGCATTTGCGAGCCCCGTGATTCTCCTTACCACACTCCATGCAATTCATGCGACCTTTGGAGTTTTTAGCAGCATCACGTTGTGCAGAGGTAAACTTGGAAGTATCAGCAGTTTGATATTCCAGACCGTCCCAGGCCACATAGTAATCTCGGTGAAGGACATCGGTGGGTTTCTTTTGATAAGGATGTTGGACTTCGGCTTCGAGTCCTCTGATATAAGCCTTAGGGATGGATGCCGACGCCGAGTTATTCTGGGCACTGGGTTGGTTTAGTTTTGCCTCCTGTTTTTCCGCAATATGACGTTGCATGACTATGCGGAGGCTCTTTTCAGTGGTGCACTGTTTCGCTTTTTCAGCAATGTCTGGTGGCAATCCCTTAATTAATTCGCGCATTCGTTTTTCGGGGTCCATGTGGGGATCAATAAGATCCAAACATTCGCCACGGATGGCTAAGAAATCTCGAGCGCTTTGATCAGTTTTATAAGCAGTGTTTGGAAGATTAGCCTCGGCACGGTCTGCGACATAATTTCGATCGAAATAATGAACAAGGGATCTTGTAATTTCATCCCATTTGTCCGCGCAGTGATCGAAATCGTCATAATCCATGCGGGATGTAAATCTATTTTTATTATTCCGCCACCATTGAGCCGCTTGATGGGTGAAGACCCGGTCAAGTCTAGTTATTATAGCAGATGGTGGCAGACCATATAAACATACTAAAGAATTAGTATCAATTACCCATTTTCGAGCTAACATTTCTCCGTTAAATTTGGGTAATAGATCAACATATTTGGTTAATTTGTAGTGATCATACGCAGCAGGGTTCATATGCCTATCCGTGCTTCTCCCTCTTGGAGGAGGTATAGCAGGAGGTGAAGGCATACGCCTGTGACCTGGTCGCCCCCAAGGGGATGATGGGAGCTCTTCATCAGAACGACGAGACTCATCACCACTATGAGGGGATCGATTTGATCTATGACTACGGCTGCTACGATTTGATCGTCGTGGCGGCGAAGAATCATCTTCATGAGATCCATTATTCCTGCTAGAGCGTCGGGGAGACGGCGAATAATCCCTATGGGATCGGCTGCTACGACTTGAGTGTCGTTGCGATCGTGAATGGTCCCTATGGGATCTATGATCTTCCTGATCTCTTGGAGGTTCTCGTTCCCTACGTGCCGAATTATGTCTCGATGTTGAATGAGATTGTCGACCCTCATCATATTGTTGACTCCTGCGTGAATGACTCCTGTCCTCTCTCGGGCGTGATGCCAGTGGAGGAGTAGGAGTTCTAGTTTCGCGGTGAGGACGATGAGGTGGACTATCGGGTTGTCTAGAACGAGAAGTTCGGGGTGGAGTGAACCTTCTATCATCGCGGTGGTGAACAGGTGGGCTCTCAGCTCGATGAGACCTTGAAGATCTTGGTGGAGTATCTGGTCTCTCGCTGCGGTAGCGATTCGGAGGACTCTCTGGTCTCCTTGATTGAGAATGTCTAGGTGGTGTAGCCTGACGAGACGATCTAGAATTATGAGTAGGAATATGACCTGTTGTAGGTGGTGCTGGATTTGATCTTTCTCTATGGGATTGACTTGTGGAAAAGGGAAATGGATCCCTAGATAAATATTGGCGCGGAGAAGCATCAGTTTCCCGATGTCTTCGCAAATCGATTTGAGGATACACATTGTCGAAATTCACCTGAGGTGCACGTTGGGGTATATTGGGAAAAGGATCTACCCATGGGGTAGGTTCCCTGGATCGATCAAATCTGCCTTCGTATGTGAGCGGCTCAACATTGCTACTTACGACTGGGCGTTGCTGAGGCCTGTTTGATGGGCGAGTTTCTCTTGTAGGAGCATGTGCCAAATATACATTCAAATCCGCTCCAGGAGGAACTGGTGGTAAAGAGCCAAGACCAGAAGACGGAGTTTGAACTGTATAGCGAGTTTGATTTGCATCGCGGCTCTGTACCAAAGCGGTGCACGGAGGTGGCACTAGAAGATTCCCCGTGGGGTTATTCTGCTGAGGCTGCCCCATACTACGGAATGGAGGATTTTGAAAATGAGAAGGCCTATTATTTTTAGGTCTTTGATTTTGTTCTTCATCCAAGTGAACAGATGCAAGCGCGGCTCGAAGCTGCTGTTGCGAGACTGGAGGAGTGGGAGAAGGAGCCGGAATGATCCGCCGATTTCCCCCTCCTTGTGTCGACTGTTGATTCGATGTTAGGGTATTAGTGGTCTGTATTGGAAATGGAGAACGTGATCGATTTAGTGTTGAAGGATTGCTGCGTGACCTTTCTTTAGGTTGGAATGTATAAGCTTCCCCGGTTGATGGGGTTTCCACCAAAGGATTTGTTCCATGGGGAAAGCTCATGAAGGACCATACGGCAACTTCCAGAGTGGTATTATTTTCCCTAGCAAAATCTACTATTCCCTTGTAGAAATCTTCGTCTAATGCACGGACCATAAGCTCACTATGAGACAACGGAATTTGACGATCGTCGTACCATCGTTGCATATGTATATTTATTTGTTCTCTTGTGCGAGAGGTGACCACGGTGGGAAGTGAATTTCCCTCCGGCTCGTCAGCATACTTCAAGATGGGTAATGGACGCGTGGACGAAGATGAGGTTTGGGGACGCTCCATTAGTACTTGACTTAAGCCGTTGGCTTTTGGTGGAGGCCCCTCCTCAATAGATCTTCTATGAAAGAAAGGATCAAGTTCAGAAATATCCTCATGATCGAGTAGAACTCGAATAGTTGGATCTATTATAGAACGAGATCGATTCACTTCGATTATGTAGCCTGGAGTTACGCCATCGCGCAAAAGAATCCTCTGAGGATTTATGGGAATAGAGATTCGTCGGCCATTGAAAATTAAGTAATTTTCATGTGGACCATATGCCTCTAAGGCGTAGTGAGTAATGCCGTTACAATGTTGATCGATGTGAGCGTCCAATTCAGATTGGTTGGGGTCATCAAGATCGGAATCTCGGGGATTCTGATCTGTTTGGACCGAACCTTGGTCATCCCCGGAGGGTAACGTTTGGTATGAAGACGTCTCATCATCTTGATTTTGTTCAACCCCTGGAATTTTCTTTTTCTTAGTCACTCTCGATTTGGAAGTCGATTGTGATTTAGAATGTGAAGAACTTCCAGCTTTGTGGGTCTTATTCTTAGAAGGAGATTTATTAGAAGTTCCTTTCTTCTTGCTTATATTGCTATGAGGTTTACCGTTGGGGCCGGGTGTTTTTGGTACCACGGTGTTATCCATATCGGATGCGCCGCTGGAGGTACCACAGGCATCGGTATCCTCTATATCTACTATGGGAATATTGGTGTCACCTTGTTGGCTCATGGTTAAAATTCTAATTGAGGTAAATGTAATGGAAAAATTTTGAATATTTTCGATACTTGAGAAATTCGAATGCATACACTACTTTAATAAACTCCTCGGAGTTTTAAGAAGCTTTAAACCTATCTATATATTTTAATATTATGCTTAACTATTGATGAAAATTGGTGAAAGCAAGCTTTCTCCGCTTTTCTATTTTTCCCCGCGGTTCTTATCCTTATATCCTGGTATATGTTCTAAATCATACCAGCTTATGAAAACTATTGAAAGAGAATATCTATGATTATTACTAAGTCTATCTAGCTAACTTTAATTTTGGTCAGAGACCTCGGAAACTTTAATTCTTTATTGGGGAATGAAGTAAGGGAGAATCAGTCCGATAGTGTCGGATTTCAGAAGATTATATCCGTTCGCTTCGGGCTGTTTTCTCCGGGGTATTCTTGCAAAATGAACTTTTTCCACTTTCACTTTTATTCTTGAGAACGGTTTGGAATTGTAGGTAGGTGAAACTTGTGAGAGTACTCGCTGACGTGTGTAGAGGTCGGAGACGGCTTTTCAGCTTTACGCGGACCACCACCTGTTCTCAAGATTGTAAGGGAAGGATTAGTGAAAGTTCGATTTACAAAATATGGGAATTCTTTAGATTTTATTATGATTATGAATAATCTTATTTATGCTTCCCCAGAGGGGTACAGGGGTACCTCTGCAAATCTTTGGTGTCTCAGTGGCGATTTGAACGGGGCTCGAAGCTCTCCTAAATACTTAATACCACAGTCCGAGGTAGGCCAAAGATTTGTTCAGTTCCTGCAGCTCCAATTCCGGGAAGAATAAATTGATGGTTTCGAATGCGTAGAGGGCATATATGATGAGTACACACAGTTGATCAAAATCGATTGTTGAGTGACCTCCAGAGAAGAACCAAGTGAAAGCGTCTTTTGTGAAGGCGTAAAATTGTTCAGGCGGAACAATTGACATGGATTTCTAAAGAAATGTGACTCAGAAATAAATTTCAATATTAGACCTCAGAATAATTGATTTTTATTTAATTGGCGTGGGTAATTTTATTTTATTGTTTTTCTATGTATGACCGCTAGTTTGTTTTTAAGGAATTCGAGTCACGGTTTGCGTCCCGAATTCTCGTTAAATGATCTCTACGAAGAAATTGTGTAGTTGTAGATCGAGAAGCTGTTCGTCTCCCAATCCACCAAGTCTGCAACTACAAGATTCACAATTAATTGTTAATGAAATCTATATTATGGGAGGGACGCCTTTATCAACGAAGTTGACGGCGTAATGGTCTAAGACCTAAGGATTTTGTGCTTAATACGATTCCAAATAACTTTCCAATGAGTCCTTATAAAAAGATTGGATTGTGCCCTGCCGATGCAAAATTCTCTTATATGATTGAGGACAAATATTATGAAGCCAAGAAGTTGTACTTTTGTCAAATGCCTATGACCTACACGTCTATGCCAGGTGACAACTGAAGCTACGAACTTACGAGGAAAATCTGATTCTCTAATCAAGTTGATTCGCTGCATTCACTCTGGGATCACTACAACCGTAGTTATCATATGCCATACACAATTGAAAGAACTTTTGAGCTTGTGGGTAAGACAAACTTGGACGATTTATGGCTATGAAATAAATAAATACTGCTTCTTTAAGCTGGGGAAACCAATTTTCTGCGTTTAGATGTGGGATTGACGTAGCTATGGGGCCGTTCAAACCTGTACGCAGTTTTAATTTGTGGAAAACAAAATTAATAAAAGAAGTTAACTGGGCTTCAGTAATGATGTGTTTTCCCTCCTGTGCAAACCAGAATCTTATGGCGGCTTCGGTTCGTGTAACCAATTCTGTAGGAGTGGGATCACTCATTCAATGATGTTAACTTTTTCTATTATGGAAAAGAAAAGTTGTTGTTGACAACTTACGATGGGAATGGGATCTAAACTAAGAAACCAGTGAAATACCGCGGCTTGGTATTTCCTACTGAAGGATTGGGAATTAAACTTGGGAAGATAAATGGGAGAATTTTTATTCTCGCGCAGTCCCAAATAATTTAAGACGAAATCACGAAAGTTCTCAGTGTTAATTGCTGAGAAATGTTTATGACCCTCGATGATGTGCCAATAAATTATTTCAGACTCTATTCTTTTTATTAATTTATGGGGATCACTGAAGTTCATACAAATATACTATGTCTTTTTAGCTGCTCTGGATCAAGGAATTTAAATCTTGATCATGAGCGGCTGCCAAGAAAAGGTATTGATATGCTCTGTAGGTTGCTTCGGGTTCCTCGCAACGGGTGCGAAACCAACAATACACAGATTCGGCGTAAAAACGTATGTAGTTTTGCTGAGTTAATCGTGTATGGGTGGTTGCTACAGGGGAATCCTTGTCCTCCTGGATTTCCAATCGGGCAAGGACAAATTCGAGGAATATGTTCTTTGAAAACTGGGTATGGGTTTGGTGACCTACGTTAGTATACCAGTCGTTGATGTGTGCTTGGATTTGGAACTTAAACTCGATCGGTGTGCCGAAGTACATTTATTTAATTATTTATAACTGAAGCAAGATGATAATCCAAAGATCCACCGTGTTCGTCAAAGAAATTGGTAACGGTGTGGAATTCTTCTAACTGATCGAAAGTCAAATGATGACGACCGATGCTACAATACCAAGTGAAAACGGCGTCTCTGAATCTCGCTGGAAGAGTTGTGATGGTAAGATGGGAAATGTCAGTTTCGATCGGGCAAGAGGGATGATATTGGATACCCAAGAAATTTAATATAAATATATTTAAGAAGCGGAGTTCGGATGCGGGGAGAAATTGGTACCCAATAATGGTATGCCAGTATTTCACCGAGTCCGTAAGTCGCTTAGCTAAAAGAACAGGATCCCAAGAATTCATTCAATTTCACAGTATAAATTATAAAGTCTTACAAGTTAATAAAGTCGTATTTATCATATGCTGTAAGA
Source organism: Dicyrtomina minuta (assembly GCA_949802685.1). NCBI lineage: Eukaryota > Metazoa > Arthropoda > Collembola > Symphypleona > Dicyrtomidae > Dicyrtomina > Dicyrtomina minuta. The sequence goes on along the minus strand of OX461808.1, from coordinate 156,179,164 downwards.
ATGCCAATAAGATCGTCTAATTGAACGGTTGACAAATAATTATAACCTCCACCGAAATACCAAAGGAATACCGCCTTCAATAGTTCCTTCAAGAAATTTGTATTTTGAAGGAACGGATTTTCCTGGATTGAGTCGGTAGGAGATGCTTGAAGGTTTAATTGTTTAAGGATGAATTCAATGAATAGATTTAATTCAGATTCGGGAAGATATTGATGAGCAATAATTGAATGCCAATATCTTATGGAATCGTTAATACGTTGGACTAGGGCAAAGGGGTCAAGGAAGGGCATTCGGGGTTATATTACTGTGGGAAGAGGAAATCGATATAACAACTTAAGAAAGTAATAAAACCTCTGAGTTGTTGATCTTCAAGGAAAAGGAAACCTTCTTCTTCGTGCCACTCGAGAATCGAATGAATGAGTAAGGTTTGTATGTTGAGATGTGGGATATGATTCATGGGATTATTCAAAGGAAGATAAATTCAATTCTGATGAATGGGTAGGATGCTCTAAATTAATTGAGGTTAATTCGTCGTAACTAAGGACAACACTGATGAGGACCTTGGTCTGATCCACTGATAAATGCTTATGACCGATGGCAAAGTACCAATCCACAAGGGCAAGTTTTATCTTATTGTTGAAATTGATTAAGTTCAAATGAGGAATTTCCTCGTTGAATAAAGTACCGAGTCCCTGAGGGATTTCTAATTTATTTACTACAAAAACAATAAGATCCCTGAGTTGTGCCTTAGTACTTTGAAATTGGCCAAGAATTTTATACCAACGACGAATGCTTTTGTCTATTCGTTCAATTGCCCAATATGGGCTGAGATTTGACATAAGAAAATTGATTACTCAATATTTTATTTTGATTAACACACAAATGGGGTCGTGTTGAGATACTGATTGGTGACGGCCAATAATATTTCCAACTGGTGAGGAGTAATTAGATGTCGTCCCAACGTAGTGTACCAACACTGAATACCCTGATTAAAGACAAGGATAAAATCAGTAGAAGGTTGATATGTGATTGGACTAACAATAGGAGAAGTAGAAGTCTCTCGTAAACCTAAATGGTGATGAATGAAGGCTATGAGAGTACCAAGTTGTTGAGAAGTGATAACTTGATAATTGACAAATCGATGCCAATATTGCAGAGCTTGTTCACTTCGTGCTACTAAAATTACTGGTATGACCAAAGACATATATTTTTATTCCCTTTAATATGTATGGTCGGAAGTCGATGCGGCGTTATCAACACTACCCTGATCGTAAATTGCTATTATTGCTAGAAGTTGGCTGACTTCCTGGTCGGTAAGATATTGGAAGCCAAATACGTAGTACCAACTTAAAATTGAATATCTTAATTTTTCAGGAAAGTTAGATAAAGTTAAATGGGGAATAAATGCTGCTATTGAATTTGTGACGGGTGACCGAAGGCCTAAATACTCGGTCACAAATTCAATTAAGTGATTAGTTTGGTCTTGGGATAAGTATTGATATCCTGTAAGAGCAAACCAATAACGAACTGATGTGACTATACGGTGAATCAAAATAGTAGATAAAAGAAATGACATACGGGATTTATTTAATTTTAATTAATATTGAAAATTCTGGGGGCGTTATAAATTATAGAATTGAGTTCGTCGAACTCGAGTACCTCTACAAAGAATTGTTCCAATTGATCAATGGACAGATATGGATGTCCAATCTCTTGGTACCAACTCGTTACAGAGATGCGAAAACGATCTACAAAGTTAAGGTAAGTATGGGGAGATGAAAAATCACTAATGGGTGGATTTGGTAATCCAGTGATGCCCAATTTGACAAAAATATAATTAATCAAATCGTCTACCTGATGTAAATGTAAATATTGATGACCGTATAGACTTTCCCAGTTGGTTATGGCAGCTTTGATGCGAAAATTTAATTCGATACTTTCAACAAATGACATTCAATTTTAATAAGTATTAACGATCGAGGTCGTGGCGAAATGCCCGTTGTACGTTGAATTTGGACGATTCGTGATCGTCCCTGGCAAAAACGGTGACGAATAATTCGTTGACTTGAGCTGGGGTCATATACTGAAACCCTATCTCGTTATGCCAGCCCCAAACTGCAGCTTTAAATCTTTGGGTGAAATTCTCCCAAGAATGGGGAGTTGGGTAATGGATAGGTATTGCTTGTGGTACGTCCACAAGACCTAATAATTCTAAAACGTGCGTGATCAAAGCCCTAGCTTGAGGTAAAGATACGTGTTGTAAACCAATGGTATCGTACCATCCGCCGATTTCTAACTTAATGCGGAAAATTAAGGCTGAATTAGAAATAAACTGACTCATGAACTTACAATTTTCCCTGGTATTCTGTCCCTAAAAATTCTTTGTCGTCATTAACAATCTGTAACACAACATGCATTAACTTTCCTAAATGAATTTCTCTGATGTATCCGAATTCAGACCACCAACCAATGAAACTTGTAATTAATTTGTCACTGAATCCGGGTGCACCTGGAAGTAAGAATTCGGTATTGGAAGTTGATGCGGCTTGGTCAAGGTTCAATGTTTTTAACAAATGTTCAATAAGTTGATTGACTTGGCTTTCGTTTATAAGTTGATTACCTTCTACTTGGTACCAACGTCGAACAGCCTGAGTAACGCTTGATGCAACAAGATTTCTTACAATTGTAGACATCAATTTCCAATATCGAAGGCTTAATTTAATAAGTTACTGAAGGAAAGGAAGGTGAAAGGTTATTATGCCACCAGAAATGAGCAAACTCAGGGTAATTCTGGTCTTTGAAGAATTTCAAGGTGATACGAATTACACCGAAGAGTTGCGGTTTGCTGATGTATGCTTTTCCAACTTCGTTATGCCAACTAATTATGCCGTTAACGAAATGTCGGAGAAGTTCAGCGGTAATGGGTTGATACCGAAGATTTTCAGGAAGAATATGAAGTGTTAAGCAGATGTCGTTGATGACGAAGTTCACGAAGGAAATTAACTGAGGTTTTGTGATATGCACCCTGCCTTCAGCCCTGTGCCAAAGCCTTAGAGCTTGAATAATTTTATTGAAGAAATTGTAAGCTTCTCTATTAGGATAGAATTCACTAGGATCGTGTAAATTTTGCATTAACGTACAGATTCCCCAAAGGAAAATTGAATATAAACTGGATAATTATTTATGAGTCCAATGCCCGATGGAAACTGATAATGGTCTCCACAAAAGATTTGAGTTGAGATGCTGATAAATAGAGATATCCAATCTCTGTATGCCAATTAATAGCAATGTGATGAATTCTCTCCTCGAAATGAGGAAGAATAATTTTTATTTCAGGTAAATTAAGAGGAAATTCGGTTACCGGTGTGAGTCCCAAACCGTCGCACACAAAATTTATTAAGACTGCAACTTGTAATTCAGATAGGTACCTGTGTCCGGTGACCTGGTACCAATATCTGATTGATCTATCTACGTTATTTACTATAATAGCCTGACCGTGATCAGACATACACTGATTCTACTTTCTGAGTTTGGAGAATTTTCCTTCTGAAGGAAAAATAAAGAATTGGGAATTGAAATAAATTGAGAATGGGTTGAAGGAAGGTCTTGGACCTTACAACTTCACTTTTCTCTTAAAGAAAATTGATAATGGGAAATGAAAATTTTATGAGGGCAATATGAACCTATGGTTATTAATGTTCAACTTAATTCGTAACAAGCCAACTTACGATTATTCCGGAGATGTGGTTCTTCACCCCTGGGTTGATGGGAAGTTGCTTGTTTTTCTCGGTAATTTCTTCCTTTTCCTGATTTAAGGATTAATGTACTGAGGTCCTCCACGACAGTACCGAAGAAATGTTCTACGGGATCCGGCGGTGTTAGATCGTTTATCCGGTTCCTTTTTATTGGAATGGAGTCCTTTGGGGAGGATCCCTGATTTTGACTGTGATTTTAATTAAGTACTGAAAATTTCGGTAAGCACATTAATTAGAATTTGATCAATATAATTATCCCCAATATCCAACCGTACCAATGCACTGCCCATGCGTTTGCATCCATGTTCCCTTTCACCATGCGCCACTATGATGAGGGAAGCATGGCCTGGGTCAGTGAACCCACCCGGCATGCTAATACCGGCATGTAGATTCGCCAACCTACCCCACATACGTGTGAATCGCCCGGGTTAAATTCCCCTGTTTTATAAGAAGAGATTTGACACTATGGGTTTTCCAGGAAATGCAAAATGAAAAGGAAGATGTAATTTACCTTTGTGCAAGACGGCTGCTCTTGGTAGGTCGAAACCTGGGAATCTGGGATGTCCCCGGATGGAATTTTGAACTCACAATTCCTTCTAACTACTGATGAGGTCACTTTTATGATATTTAATTTGATATTTTTGACCTTTTGGCTTTTTGATGAGTAGCTGCCTGCTTTTAACAAGACAAGGCGGATAAGCTAAAGCTACTGATTTCAATTCTCGGGAATTCTTGTGCGATTTTCCCGAGGTAAAATTTATTGAAGTTCACTTAAAACAGTGAAAAAGATGAAGATGAACTTTTCTTCAATAAGGTGTTTACACTTTTCAAAATGAAAAAGAAATTTTTCGAAAATGATGTGGATAATTCGAAATGAAAATTCGGATGAATTTAAGGAAGCTCTGTTTCGCATTAAGACACACTACGCAATGAGTGATGCTGGCGATTTTACGGTGAGCTGATGAAATTCACTTGGCAGTGGCATGGTCATGGTTCGCGATGTTGCCAAGTTTATACGGGTGAACGGAGACGGCGCCTTGGTTGCCTCTCGTTCACTCTCCGGCATAGCAAATACATGGCCCAGTACATAAGCGCTGATGGCGTATGTATTTACGGGGAGTTCAGCCGCAAGGGAGATGCTGATGTTCCCGTTCGTAAGAACGGCAACGTGGCGGACTTGGCCGAGCCCACCGCAGCATCCCGGCAAATAGCGGTCTTCTATTATGGTCGACTTGCTGTTTTGGACGGGGCTATGAGTATTTAGATGATACTCACGCACTATTTGAGGAGCCAAAGGGCAACTCATACGAGATTCGGATAGGCGGCGTTGGATTTCGAGTTTGCAACCTCGAATCCTGCCATTATTTAACGTCTTATTTCAGGGAATAGCTGTGGGTGATCCCTACAATACCTATATATACATATTTATTTATTATGTGGGAATGGTATATGGTAATTTCCCTATAGGTCTATGAAGAATTTTATGTTTTCGTGCGAGATTGGCGTACGATTCTTTCCCTGCACGTACATACTAAGTTTTGATTTTTATTTATTTTTAATAAAAAAAAAATATGTTTCCGGATCAGAATTTTTCGGAGTTTTTGATGCTTTTGGTGACGGGGGGGGTAGGGTTTAAGCCTACCCCGCACCTTGTAAAACGAGTATGGTCATCTCCTCCCTACAAATAGTGAGGGTGGGAGGCCATATCCGAGTTTACCACATCCCTTCACCATATGCATCTATGAAACCCCTGTAAAATATGGAATAATTTAAATTTTTCTAATTTAATGAAAATAATGTGGAATATGTGGATGTGAAAGATGGTAAGAGTCAGATGGTAGTATTTAAGTTAATAAAGAGGGGGTGTTCCACCACTCCGGAGGAGGCCGGAGACCTATGAAGATGGGGGAGGGAGGCTCAACTGAAATTCCAGTTGAAGCACTCCAGCATAGCTACAGATGGTAAGAATGCTAATTTTACTTATTTTAATTTTAAATGCATAATTTATTTTAGCTAGGATTTATGCTTAAATTTCAAACGTAAGGATTCCAAGGGCAGAGTAGCTCGGTGGCTGTGGTCAAGGCTGAAGATAATGTCATCCACGGCCCTGGCTTCGCCACCGCGAGCTTCCGACTCCATGAGGGACTACGGGACCACATCGACCGTTGACGGCAAACGGAGCATGTTCACGGTCGAGGGTTCCATTGTCCCATAAATTGGAGATTCGGCCTGCCCGGGAAATTTTGCCAATTCTATTTGTATTACCAATGAAGATGAGTAGCGGAAGGAGAAGACTTATTTATTTTGCTTCTCATTGCAGGAGGACAAGCCGGCGTGAAGGTTGTAGGCCTGGAGGACGCTTGACATCCTCCCATGGCCCTCAGCTCCAACGCTACTGGACGGGACGGACAAGGGACGGAGACGGACGTTTGCCCTGCTGAGCGTTCCAATTGACAAACGTCCACCGTCCCCGGCACTCCAGTTCAGCAGCAACGACTTGTCCTGAATTTTGAACCAATTGAAGGTAAGTTTTATTTTTATTTAAGTTAACTTTTATTATGTTTATATTTCAGGAGGGTCGTTGGGGAAGTGGTGCTGGCTCCGTGCCCAGCAACCACATCCAGCCCAGAAAGGACGGAGAGGTGCGGTGGAGAGTGTCTGCCGAACTGGGGAAGGCATGCGACAGACACACACCGCACCACCACCATCAGTTCAGGCCGACCAACGACCTTGAATTTTTGGATGCCAATCAGGTAAATCGTTTTATTTTTACATTTTATTTTAATTAGTTTTAGTTTTCATTTAGTTTAGTTAGTATTTCCAATTAGGTTAGTCGGGGAGGTTGGGCGGACGATGGCAAAGCCATGTTACGGGGAATGGCGAACAGTGTCCATGCTCCACCGTCCACTCCAACTTGGAGGACAAACCCGCAAAAGGCAGCCAGTGCTGCGGGTTCGTTCCTTCCATTCTCCCCTCAATTTTGACTTCATTTTTGTTGATTTTTGCCTACTTTGTTATATGAACCGAAGTCCCTAAATTACGTCAAGCGGGTTCAGGGAACCACTGCTGACGACTAATGAATAAGTTAATGATTAACATGCAAATTATGATAATTGATTTTATATTTCTTAATTTCTAGATTCAATGTATGGAGATATGAGAATCAACGGACGGTTTTGCCAATAAATGAGAACACTCAACGAACGAAGATGAGAAGGTAAGTTTAAAGGTAAATGTTTATATTAATCATTAAATTAAAAGGAAAAGAAAAGTTATATTTCCTAAAGTAATATTTCCCAAACGACGTAAGGTCGAGGGCCACAACTGAATAATAATTGTTAATTCATGTTTTTGTTTTGTTTTCAGGTTTTCGTCCAAATGATTTACAATATAATGGATTACAATACAATAATTTATAAATGATACGCTTACGGGTGCCACGGGTGTGGCACCTGAGATTTCCGATTCCAGGTCCAGATTAATTACAGGTAATTCACAGTATATATTTTGTTATTTCTAATTTATATAATTTGGTCCAATTGACCTCAAAGATTCAATTATAACAAACTTAAGAAGAACTCGTAGAGAGGAATCGCGAACACAGTAAACACCATGAATAGGAATAGGAAAATGTAAAAGTTATCAGATTTTCTCTTTTTCTTAATTTTAGTTTCCTTTTGATGACACCAGCAGGAACCATGGGGACAAACCCCCTGAGTTGTTCTTATTCCTTTTGGAGTCTCCATGTTCTTCGATTCCTTTCTGTTCGTTTTTCTATCAATTTTCCAGAAGGGAAAATTGGAAAAGAAATTAAGATTTCGAAGGATTCTGGAAGAATTCGTGTCGGAGACCCTCTCTTCTTCGCGGCGTGATCGTTTCTGCCTTAGCTAGTTCGCTTCCGCTCCTTCCTCGCTTCGTCTCCTGTCGCCTCGGGAAGCATCATTTAATTCCTTTTGTGGCTCATAGACGCTGTGTGGTGGAGGGCTGCGAGTTTCATTTATTTTATTATCTCCTTCCATGGATCTTCCTCACTCTCTGTCAGATGGCCGATGCTGTCTGGAGAATATGAGGAGAATCTGTGGGAGGACGTGTCGTGATTTCTATTCCTTTCTCATCACAATCGAACCTTTTCGAACAGAGGTCGCAATAAATTTCTACAAGTTGTTCGGTTTCGTGTTTGGTAGATTGTAGCACGGGCATACTTTTAACCTTGTTACTTTTAAACTGGTGTTTGAATTAAGGTTTATTGGTTTTAGAAACTAGCTCTATTTTATTGCCTTTAAATGATAATTATTATGAATGTTAAGATTGCACTGAGAGTTCAAAATTTCACTGCAGGTTCCACACTTAAATTGAAGTGCCGTTGTAGTATTTAAATGCTGGTCAAATTCCACTTGATTGCGGAGTGATGCAAAGCATTTGCTACAGTAGTATAGACTGTGTTTCGCTTTAAGGTGCCTTGATAGTATTGTTTTGCTTTGAAATCCATCAGAGCAGACTTGACAAAAATATTTGAGCCCCACGTCATGCCTCCTTATATGCTGGTCAAGAAGCTGTTGGTCAATGTATGATTTGGAACAGGTGGGACACCTGAATTCCTTGTCCACGACGTGTTCGTCCACCACGTGAGATTCTAGGTAACATCTATTTACAAATTCCTGCGGGCAGAAATCACACTTGAAATATTCGAAATCCTTAACTTTCTGCTTGTGCACTTGGAATAAATGTCTGTTTAGACGGCATTTTGCGACAAAGGTTGCTTGACAAATGTCACATTTATGTTTGTTGTTATCCGGAGTCAAGGAGTGAACATGCATGTGTTGATTCAGATTACTTAGTCTAGCGAAGGGTTTAAAGCACACTTGACACTTGAATCGCGGCTCCCCGTGACATTGAATTATGTGCGCATTAAGTTTGCCTCGCTTGGAGAAGACTTTTTTAAGCTGTTTACTTGTAAAACACTCGGAGCACTGAAATGTGCTCAATTTTTCAGGGGTCACGTCATGTAGATTTGAATGATGTCCTTGGAGACTTGATTGGGTCATAACCAGGTGAGGTTTGACATCAGGCCCAGGTTCCGCTATATCCATGGAAACTGCCTAGTTGATTTTATATGTAAACATGAAGCTAAACCATTTGTAATTAGGTATATATTTATTTAGGTAGTATATAATTAAACGATATTCGTCTGTGAAGAACCATAATGACCCATTTCCAATTGAAGCTACAATTAAAATGAGCTATGTCGTAAAAACAAAATAAGAAACATGCCTAAAATGTTAATTAGAATTTTTGGAAAAACGTATAAAACGATCTATTTGCATGTTCTAAAAAAGTTCCAAATGTTCTGCTTGCATGTTTTTTGAAAATCGTAAAATCTTCTATTTACAATTTTTTGAAAAGTGTAAATTGTTTTATTTACATGCTTTTAAAAAATTTAAAATGTTCTACTTACATGTTTTTGAAAATCGTAAAATCTTCTATTTACATGCTTTTGAAAAGTGTAAAATGTTCTATTTAAATGCTTTCAAGACAAATTTCAATATTTTTGTAGATAGTGGACATTGTTTTTAGCTAAAAATGGATCGAAAAAAAAAATCTAAAAATGGAAAATCGGTCATTTTGGTTCTTCACAGACGATATTAATTTATTTTCAATACAAAAGTATCAAATACATGAAAACTGTGTTTTTTTACACTGTCTTTCTTTTTAGCTTTCAGCTGAAGACTTGAAATGCGATTATTTATTACTATTTAATTTACTATTTAACTATATTTTTAAACTAAACCTACGAGGTATTTAAAATAAAATAATTACCTGCATTGGAATTTTTATTTTGGTTAGTTGTTTAGCGAGTAATTAGTTAATGAATCTTTATTATAAACTGGAATTTACTGGAGCCAGACTGGAAATAACTTTTGTAATTGTAACTAAATCCTACAGGTTTTTATAATTTGGCGGGCTCCTTATATATGAAACTAAATCACGTATAATTGCAACTTTCAGCTTCCAAGGACAACTGAATAATGTGATGACTATAATTAAGTATGGTTATATATATATTTAATATTATAATTATATTATAAAATATAAATAATATAAACATAAATGAATTGAATAAAAACTTAAAAATACTTTGCGTATCCCCAATTTTTATTTTATCTGTGAAGCGTTTTTTCTGGAATATTTCCACGTGCCTTAGTAACAATACCTATTTTATATAAGAAATTAAAGTACTATTATAGTTTTTATACGTACCTACATACCTACATATATAACAGATTGCTGGCTCGTTCGGGGCTCGATCAGCCAGCAGAACAATTAAAATGTAAAAGACAATAAATATGACTAATTTAATGCTAGTATTTTAATAATATTTGTGAAGTTGAACAAACTTTTCCAATTTCTAAAAATTAAAACTTATATTTTATATATTTCAGTTCTATTTATACTGAACAATGAGACTTTTCAATTTCTTGCAAATCTGCGGTTGCTAATGGTGCTGCTATTTCTGCTATACAGGACTACTACCGCTAAAAAAATATTTTTTTTAAAAATAATATTTTGAAGGATCACAACTTTAGGCAGCCTGTGTCGTTCTTGTTCATTGGAATCAAAAGCCACTTTTTACTTACTCGCATCTTTCAAAATGTAACACTAATTATTGTAACAAAATTATTTATGTAAAAATGTAAAAAACATTTTTTTTGTCGGGTTTTCACGTGGTTAATAAAGTGATTTGTAATTTATGTTTTTATTTATTTTACATGTTATTAAATAATTACATTTAAAAACAGAACATGGTAATAGTAAATTCAAAACCTTTAGTTTAAATTATGTATTCTTAGATTGTTTCCCTACATAATAATATAAGGTATTAAAATATTTAGTATAGTAAGAATGACAACATATCAGCTAATTTATTCCTACCTATCTACATAATTTACGGGAATTTTGAAACTTTTGCAATACTGGACCAATTTCATCGAGCCATATATCATTTGAAAGGTAATCATTAGTAGAATTCAAATAACAGAATGCGCCTCCATTATAACAAAACGTTTTCAAAATAACGGTCTTTTAATTTGAAAATGCCGCCAAAATTGTGTTTTATGGGTCACAATCAAAAAACAAAAAAAAAATAGTGTCTGCTTATTTTTGAAGAGCTTTCAAATGATATATCACTCGACACAATCTGTTAACTTTTTTAAATTTGCAATTATGTTATTTAAAAACCATTTGAAAACTAATAACTACCGTGCGTGCACAATAAGTTATTTAGATTTGCCAAATTGTAACCGTTCGAATGGAATATCATGTTTGCGTAAGTTTACTGAGTGACCGGTCGAAATCTTCATTTAACACAATATTTAATGTTTTGGCGGGAGATTCAAAAATTTCAATAATTAATTTTTGGATTTATTAAGAATATAAAAATGGCTGTGCGTAAATCGTCACAGCTAACCCGTTTACGGCTTCTTTTCTTTAATTTACAACCTGTTAATTAACAACTAAAATTTGGCGGCAAATTCAAAATTTTTAATCTCGCTGTTAAGGCTGCCATTAAACAAGGGCTTTAGCCCTTGTTTTGTATATATAAACACATGCTATTTCATGTAAAATTAACGCTAGTGTCATACGAATGGACCAAATAGTATTGTGGCTACGTCTTGTTTTTCTTATTTTTTAAATTATGAACAACACGCTGATGATCCTTCAGTTGAGCCATATTTTTATAAGTTTTACATTTTGTACACATTTCACATTTAAACAATTTTTCTGTCTGGTAAGAAAATAAATGCTTTTTCAGGCCACTCCTATAAGGCCACGAAGACCCACAATCCTTGACAGGACATTTAAATGTCTTGGACACCAATTTCAAACCTCCACCTTGCTCCTTTGCTTTGTGTCGTTTCAAATAATAGACTGATTTAAAATATTTGCAACAAAGTTGACACTTATGCTCCGTCTCTTCCACGTCGTGACTTTCCTCATGTTTTACTAGATCTTTGGAATGGGCAAAAGCTTCCGTACAAACAGGGCAGACAAGTGACTTTATTTCCCTTAAATGCACCTTTTGATGTTGTTTAAGTCGATAATGTCTTATAAATACTTTGGAACATGTTTCACATGTCCATTCCGCTTTTGGATGAACCTGATTTCGGTGCGCTCTTAAATGATTCTCACAATCAAAAATTTTCAAGCAAAGGCCACAACGTAAACGTACAAGTTCTGCGAGTTCTTGGGTGGATTCTGATTCTGAAACCGTTTTAACTTTGACCTGTTTCTGGTCTATTGAGGTTTTATTAATTTTAATAGGGTCTTTTTCGACTTTAATTTCCTTCAGATGTGAATTCGTGTGGATGTCATACCGGCACCGAGAGTTCAAAATTTCATAGCAGATTCCACATTTAAAATCAAGTCCAGTTTTTGAATTTAAATGCTCGTCAAATTCGGATTTATTTTTGAAAGATCTTAGGCATTTGGTGCAGTAGAAGGATTGATTGTGTTTTACTTTGAGATCGTAGTTTAAACCGCCTTTACTTCTAAATCCTTTAGAACAAACGTCGCAAATATAAGCAAGTTCTCTGTCATGCCCCTTCCTGTGTTTCTTCAGCGTTTGGTGGTCAATAAAAGTCTTGGAGCAGATGTGACACTCGTATTCTTTGTCCACGACGTGTTTCTCCACAGTATGGCTCTCTAATTTAGATCGAAATGGAAATTCTCGGGAACAGAATTCACATGTGATGGGTTTGACTTTCTTTGACTTCTGCTGGTGCTGGTGCACGTCCAAGAGATGGTTGTCAAGTTTAAGTTTAACAAGGTATGCTTTTGAACAGAGGTCACATTTATATGTTTTTTCCACGTCTTGTTGAAAGTGAGTCATCTTGTGGATTGGTAAATCAGTGGAACGTTTAAAAACAGTTCAAGTTTTTAAGTTGAAGCACAGTTCAGATTTTTAAATAGGGCTAAGGCGTGAATTTCTTGTAGTTATGTATGTTTAGTAGTGTTCAGTAAGAATTTTTCAATTTCAATTTTATTAAATCTGTAAGGATTTTAATGTTTCGCGGGCTCTGTGAATATATCTAGGAAACAGTGGAAACACTTATAAACCAGCTACTTCCATTCCCATAATAACTATAAGTTTCAGTGATAACTGATGACAACAGAATCTGCATTGTGAATTGTGAGGCTCTGACTTATTTTCTCATTTTACGATTGACGATTACGATTAACAGTATTGGTACCGTTGATGTTAACTTTCGCGTTAAAAGTTTTGTTGTTTTTAAAACATACTTATAAACTTAAAAATATTATTAACTTATACTCATTTATATATATGCTATACGTAATAACTAATTTATCGTATCATCATCATCGACACGACAACCTACAACTTTATCAGCAGTGAGCACAGTCAACAGTGCCATTTACATCCAACGCGCTAACTTTTAATATTTAGTACTACACACTTTCAATGAAAAACAAAAACTTCAATAAAATAGCCGTGAAATTAAAAATTATTCACTATTAAATTACTTGCAGTTGTTAAATCAGGTATTATTAATTTAAATACGACCAAAGAAAAGTAGTAATAAATTGCACAACTATCCGATTGTTTTGTTGCACAAGCTAAGCTAGTAAGTTTTGAAGGTAAGTAAGCAAAACTTTGATTTAAAATTCAAATTAGCATGGTTCGGGTTCAGGGATTGATTTACTAACCACTTGTTATAACTACGCAGTTTTAACCGGTTAAAACCGGTCCCTAGAATTTAGGTTACTTTGCTAAAACGGATTTTGACTAGGGTAATGTCTTGTAAATGTGGTAGCTTTTTGAATTTGGGTTTTCAATCTGTAGTACCTAGTAATTAAAATTTTGAAAGTAATAATTTACTTTACAATTGACCCACATGCTTCACTTAGGCGTCATCCATATATCTCGTATTCCAAATATTGGGAGGGGGGGTCAAGTTTCTTGATCACGTTTGTATACGATAAATCGGAGAGGGAGGGGAGGGTTCGACCCCTTGATCACGTATACACTATCAAATTGTGAAATAAACGGAAAGTATAGTTTCAATTTCGCAAAACGTCTAGAAACTAAAAACAAATATGTCACTTTCTTCCTGTTTATACTTTGATTATTGGGTTCTACAGAGGTTAAGATTGTATTTTAGAGCGTACAAAGAAAAGACACATTGACTTTATATTTGTTGAATATTTTTATTTTTAATTTTTTAACTTTATTTCTCACTCTACAGTCAATAAATCATCAAATATGATAATAACTCGGTATAAGGATTCAAATACCTGAACGGTGTTTAAATCTAAATACAAACGTTAGTAATTATAACTAAATACTTGGGATTTAAAATTTAATACATTCCAGCAATAAGTAATTAAATATAAATACAGAGCACTTATATATAATTCCTAATTCGATTTGCGTGACTGCTTCTGAATTAGCGATATACGGCTTTTCCTGAAACAGTGGTTGGACATGTAATAATGTACTGGTCTACATACGTCGGAGCTTGAATAGTGGACAGGTTTATTTAACGCACTATATGGCAGTAGACGGGCCTGTAATAAAGACGGGCCTGTAGTATTTGACGTGTCTGGGAGGTTGCAATTTGTATAGTGGACTGCGCCAAGGTTACAGGCAATACGGTGCCTAATTCATTACCATTTTGAAATACTTGACCAATTTCAATTTCAACGAGTGGTAAAATCATTTTTGAGCTTTTAAATAAAGTGAAAGAAAACTGTCAGTTTTCACTTCAGGCCTACACAACTTTTGTTAGAGGGAGTTTAAAAAAAAAGAATGTTTCAAAAACTACCCGGTGTTCAGCTGTGAACACAAGCATAATTTATAATTAGATTCTACTAATGAATTCCCTTTGAATAGTGTATCGGTTATATGAATTTTCAGTGAGTAACCGGTACGAAGTAAAAATTTTATCTATCGCGAAACTTAAATTAACCTCTTCCTCATTAAAAACTAACTGATAAATCTGAATTAAGTTAAATTGTCTAAAATTGATTCAGTTTACTTGCTTGCGCTCAGCACTGCCTTATATCACTGTTAAGGCCAGTGTTTTACGATTAAGGTTGTGTCAATCTAAAATAAAACCTACAAACTGTATTTAAAAATAAGATATCTTTGTTTTGTGGCCGGTTTCAAGGTTTAAAATATATGCTATATATTAAATAATATATTGAAGTTGGAAAAAGTTTAAAATATGGTCTTTAAAAGCCTAAATCTCAAAATTAAAATTTTAGAATTTAGGTTTTATATAAATATCAATACAAGAAGCACTAAAAAAATTAAATACTAGGTTTTTAAAACTACATATTTTTTAAGGTATTTCAAGTTTTAAAGTCTTTAACAAGTTTTTAAACTATACGATCTCGATGGAGTGAGAAGTTTGCTGAGTTCGTTTAATTGAGTAGTTATGCTGAATCCTAAGTCCCAATTGTAGTAGTCCTGATTTATGCTAAAATTAACAACTTTTACGTTAAGAAAGTACTGTAAATACAAATAGTTAAGATATTTATTATGCAATTATTAAATCACTGGCTAACCTAATTATTACTTTTGTAACGTAATACACGCCAAACATTTATTGCACTTTGAGTCCCAAAAACAAAATAGTTAAAAATCGATAATGTATTATGTAAATATAGCATGCTACATATTTCCGGCTAATTCTGCTTCAACTTTAGAAGAAACGGCGGATGACCTACCATTTCTATTCTGTTTAGGGGCTGGTGGCTTTTTCCAGCCCTGTGACTGATTGTCTGTCCTTCGCGTAATTAGTATCGATAAGAATATTGTCGGAACTGTCATAATTACAGAGGTTTGAATAGATTGAAAATATACGGTTTTCGCTAATTAAATGAAACTACCACAATAGAAGTGTACATAGTTTGTTTCTTCTACAAGATTCCCGAATTTTACGGCAAAGATCAACCATAGCTATTAGATATCTCTAGTTGTAGAGCTGTCTATGTTTCCCATACACATAAGTGTGCCCAGAATTGTAACAAACTGCAGGTGGCGATACTTGTTCAAAGGATCACACACGCTCAGCCTGCCCATAGCATTCACACGGTGCAGATGGAGGTTTAAGATTAGTTAACTAATTATGGCACAAATGGCCCGATTAAACGACTCAAATGAGTTGAAACAGTTGAACAATTATATGGTCTTTGATTCAAAATGCATTTTGTTATGATTATGGGCTCCTAGACTCGGTGGGAAAATAAAGAATAAAAGGTTTCGTGGTGTCTACTAAAGCAGCAAAATCACAGAAACCCTTGATTGGTTCGAGAATTTGTGTGTAATGCGGGATATATGAATCCAAATATGAAGGGGCCGAACACAAATGACGCCACCCATTATAGTGGGTGGGTCCCAAAAAACGTCCCATTTAACGCAATGTTAAAAGCGTCACCCATAGGGGTGGGTGGGTCCCAAAACTTGATGATGACGGGTGGCGTCATTTGTGTCCGGCCCCTTACGAGGCAACAAAAAGAGAGATTCATATTTCCTGCATTACACACAAATTCTCGAACAAATCAAGGGTTTCTGTGATTTTGCTGCTTTAGTAGACACCACGAAACCTTTTATTCTTTATTTTCCCACAAAAAATTATGTAACTATTATAACTGGCACTGGCTGTTTGTATGTATTGTATATTTTTACATTTAAATAATTTTACCATGGCGCTTACCTTGTCAAGTCCGTATATATTAGTACTTAATATGGCACGGTCTAACGTCGTCGGTTTTGTGACAAAACATTATTTTGTTTGCATTGCTTACACTTAGCCACCTACAGCAATTTTTTTCTATAGGAGACGATACTGGAATGTATTAAAAGAAAATTCCCTAGTAAAATATAACTAATTATCAGAATAGCACATGCAGCAATAAAGTTTAGCAGAACCACATGGACTCAATTAAATTAACATATGTGATGGTGGAATAATTTACCGTTGGACAGGCTCATCACCTCTACGTAAAAAATTTAATTAGTGGCACCTGTTTTATGTAAATGCTACTGTATTCCTAAGTAGCATATACTTAATAAAATTATAAAATTATATACGTATACTTATATCTAGTACATATCTAGCACGTTACTACGTATTACAGAATTTATAACATATTAAAATAAATGATATCACATGTTATTATGTAGCACGCTAATATCCTACAAAATAATTTCCATTTGCTTCCTATATCGTGTTAAAAACGTGGTTAAATATTTTTTATGACGGTACGCAATTTGTAAATTTTTAACTTGGATTAAAATTGTTTTTTAATGAAATTTTGCCATGAATTGATAAATAAATTTGACTTGATGACACGTGATTGAATTTTTTGATGCTTAGTTGATTTTAATTAAATATTCTGTTCATTTTATTCACACTTCTCCCAAATAGAAATTAAAAGTGGTTTACATTCTAGTAAACGTAGCTATGTATGTATATACCATAGATATTAGAAGTACGTACACATACATTTTAAATAGAATAATACAACTTTGATTAAATTTAAAAAAAAATTTCCAGTTTGTCACATCTCTCATCCCACGTTCCTAATCGTCAATCTGAAATACAGTTTAAAATACGACATTAGACTTGGGGCAGAACAGCTTTAAATTAGGGAATTAAAATTTGAATGTTACTTGGCACTTATTATATACCTACAAATTAATTTTATAAATTTTGAATTAACTTGGACATTGACACATTACTTATATGACTGCAAAGGATATTTAAACTCCCCAGAATTTATTTTTTTGACATATAAAAGTTTAAAAACATTAAAATAAAATTACGAAACTTTTGTCATTAGACAGACTTACTTTATACATGTTTGCTTAAGTTTTCCTCACAAAGCCCAAGTCCTTTATTGAAGATAGTTAGGAGGCAAAATGCAATTGCACTACAAAATAAGTTGATTTCAATGATGTCATTACATTTCTTAAATGGACAATATGCTGATACATAAATATTTTGCAATATCTCAATTTTGAGTTTGCCCTGATTTGAGCACAGTCTTTAGCGAAATTTTTGAATTAACTTACTGCGTCTTCAGTTTCTTCTCTAGGTCGATTTTCGTCCACAGATTTCTCCACTAAGCATGCTTTGAATTGATCAACAGCACACCTTTCTAAATACTACAAACAAAACGGACATCATTATGCGGGGTATATGATAGAACTCACACATGGTTCCAAAATCCTATTTAAAGGGATTATTTCAATTTTTAATAACCTACTGAAAAAGTTAAAATTTGAATTACTGTACAAAACTAACTATTTATATATGTATCTAGAAAACAGCTAAGATTCTTTTCAAGCTTGTAATTTTACAACTCAATTTTAGAACTTAAATTGCAATATAAATATTTAATTTAGAAATAATTACATTCATAATTAAATTTTTAAAAATGTATTTTATTTAAATTCAAATATGAAAAAAAAATACATAAGTTTCGTACTAATTTGCCTACTTGTAACTTTTCCTCTCTAGTTAGGTTAGGTGCACCCAAAGCACCCCTTATCCCTAATTTTGCGTTTCCGTTTCCGCCAAGACACTCTTCTTTAATTCCAGATTCTCGATCATCTTGGGCATCAGTACAAGTATGCATTGCATACACAAAGAAAACTGCAAGAGCCAAATATAGTGCGGTCTTCATGTTTACAGCTTGTTGAATCCTGCTCTTTCAATATCGTATTTTTGCTATACGTAAAACGAGCAGAAGGTCAAAATATTTCAGGCTGATAATAAATTAGAAAATTAGGATTCAATAATTAAATTGTACGTAAAATAAAATAAAATCGTGCCAAGTACCTGAAAGTATGAAAGTATTTAGTAAAGTTACTTTGGACGAACTGAATGATGTTGATGAGCGAGAGGGTTTATTTTATAAACACTTTGCTCTAAAAACCACACTCATTAACGTCACGAGAACACACTTTAAAACTGAAATATGAACAGCACTTTTTTTAAAGATATAATTTAAGCAACACAGCAACATGTGCAGAGGTGAATGGCGAAAAATGACACGATTTATAAACATACTTCTGCCCCATATTACTGTTAAGGCTGCCTTACACAAGGGGCAAAACCCCTTGCTTTTAGATGCTAAGCTTTAGCTGCATCTAATGAAATGGTTGTGTCCGTCCGTCTGTCTGTCCTATTTTTCATTGTTGTACGCCACAGGTCGCAATTTTTAATTAGTCGCATTCTAACTACTTATAAGCGCTTACCAATGCGATGTAGATGTGCTGTATAGTTTTTGGGTATGACCCATTAAGTTTTTAGATGCTGAGCTTGAGCTCATAGAGCATCTAAAAAAATGGTTTTGTCCGTGCGTCCTCCTTTCTGTCTGCCTGTCCTCCATTTCGTTGTTGTACGCCCCAATACATTTTTATAATTTGATTTAGATAAATTTTAAACTTTCAGAAATGCGATGTAGATGAGCTGTATAGTTTTTATTAGTTATAATCCTCCTAATAAATGTTTTAAAATTTTTTATACTTTACTTTTAGCAAGCCTAAAAACCAGGCCTCAGCTCGCGTTTAGTTACATTTACGTACGTATGTACGGACTCCAAGTTTGCTCATACACTTTTGTATGTTTAAACACACCGGGTTAAAATCGATGGGCATTCACACAGACCAATTACATTATTTAATGAAACATTCACGTGATTGGTGGCCGAAAGAACATAAAAGTTTGAGCTTCTCTTGTTTATTTTTACCCAAGTGCAGCTTTGTATATATGAAGGCAAGTATTAGTTTTTTTGGCGACTGTAGGCCCGAAGTAGATGCTATGCTTTAGCTTGGCTTCAACAAAGGAGCAATATCACTCCAGGAACACTAAAATATGATCTATAAAGTCAAGGTGTTTCATAAAAACAGTGATAATTACTGCTAAATTTAAATTTCGCAGCATTTCTTCCATGAACTTTCCTATTTGAATGAAATAAGTTTATAAGTGCGAATTAAAGCATGTTTACTACGGAAAGACAGACAGACTTACCCATTTCAAACTGTAATTGAGCTCTGGACAATAGTGGTATTTAATAGTTGATAATTTGTTGACATCAATTTTGGACCATACCTGACCCAGACGTAAGTCACGAGGAGGCAGGGGGGCAACCAATCATCTTAAATAATGGATTCACTATGTCTACGCAACTATAAGCGTTCTGCGACGGGTATAAATCGACATTGGGAGCGAGCGGTACTATATAGGTTACAACTCTGTTGGTATCATTCATGAACCATCCCTGAGTTAAAGTGATGAAATGGAAAAGGGCCGTACTTAATGAAAGATAATAAAATATTATTGTAAGAATAACGCCATTTATGGACAATCCCTGTATGCATATTAGTAAGATCCCATGTTAAATATATCCTATTACCTAATTCCTGAACTAATGACAAAGGGGATCTCTAAAATAGTATTGTTTAAATAGTCATTTATGAACGATCCCGGAATGCATATTAGATCAATCCCATGTTAAATATATTTTATTATTTAATTCTTAAACTAATGACAAAGGTAATCTCTAAAATAGTAATGTTTAAATTAAGTAATTTATGGACGATCCCTGTATGCATATTAGTAAGATCCCATGTTAAATATATCCTATTACCTAATTCTTGAACTAATGACAAAGGGGGTCTCTAAAATGATAATGTTTCAAAAACGTCATTCATGGACGATCCCTGTTTGCATATTAGTAAGATTTCACGTTAAATAAATCCGATTACCTAATTCTCGAACTAATGTCAAAGGGGTTCTCTAAAATAATAATGTTTAAATAACGTCATTTATGGGTGATTTCCGTATCTATGCATGTTAGTAAGATCTCATAGTAAATATATTTGATTACCTAATTCTCAAACTAATCTTTAATGATAATGTTTAAATAACGTAATTTATGGACGATTCCCGCATGCATATTAGTAGGATCTCATAGTCAATTTATCCGATTACTTAATTCTTGAACTGATGACAGAGAGGATTTCTAAAATGACAAAGTTTAAATACCTTCATTTATGGACGATCCCCGTATGCATATTAGTAAGATCATATGTGAATGGCTTGTTTTAATTTACCGACCTTCAACTTGAATGACGTCATTTGTGTCTGGGCCCTAAACGACGTTAACCTTGCCTACCACGTACGTACCCAGAGAGGGAGGGAAGTTTGAATTCTAATGTAATTCAAACGACTAGTTTTTGTTTGAGGGAAAAAAAATCCGGCGCTTCGCGCCGGATTTGTCGACCATTGCTTGAAGTAGATGCTGAGCTCACAGCGAATAATTGCGTTAAAGGAGTAAAACCCTATTGTGGCAACGCTAAAACTACAACAGCGATTAACTACACTTTAGCTTCTACTTAGTAGCAGACAAGTTGTATGTTTTATTAATCTTAATCACACTATAAATACAAAATACTAAACATATCAAGTTGAAACCATGGATAAAGAAGAATATAACGAAATAAAACAACTGCTGCTACTCCACATCGAGACCATCAACAAACTCCATTCTGATCAAAAGAATGAAATCCAAAATATTATACAGGAGATACAATCAGTTGGAGAAAAAATCAACATTCAAAGTATGGAAACTAAATCATCGGAATCTATTATGGCAAAGGATAAAATAAAAGTCAACCAGTGTGATCCACGTGAAAAAAGGATGGATAATCATCATCATGGCATGGACATAAGTATAGAATCCGACAAAGCTTGCCTAATCCAACATGACACAAATGATCAGGCCGGTCCGCCAAATGCAGGAATTCATATTAATGAACATACCATGGAAATAAAGCTCATAAGTAAAGCTTGTGCAAAAAAACTAAGAAATAAAGACGGTAAACCATCATCCATCCTTATCCAACCTCCCAGTAATTACGCAGATATAGAAATTGTAATGAAAAGACACACATCAAGTGGATCAAGGTCTGGAATAAATAAATATTCAACCGAAGGTGAAAGGAAAGTCAAAAAGGAAATCCTAGTAAAAATCAAAAAGTTAAGAGAGGACGGGAAGACAGTCAAGATAAAATCTTAACTTACTACACCTTCTCCTAAAATATTTCCTATGCAACCGCAGTAAATCCAAAATTGAGGGAAATAAACATCGGAAAAGCGTCTCCATGGAAGTACATCACAACATTGAACAATAATGCAAAATGACCAGATCAAAAAAGAATAATAATATTTCAAAATAATACTGCAGAAACATCAACAACTACAGCAACTTCTCAAAATATCCATGGATGTATGAATCAATTACTCTAATAGCTTAGACAACATACTAATTCTCCTACAATGATTCCCTTAAACCTGCAAATTCGTGCAGTTAGAACTTGTCAAAGATTATATTTCAATTATATGTTAAATAATAATCTAAGTTAAATAAAAATTACAATAATAATAATATTAATAATATTAAAAAATAATATTGAAATACAAATTATCAAACATAATGCATTTAATATGCGTTAACCAATATATGGTAAAATTAAATAATTAATTTCAAATTAAACTCTGTTAACTTTGTGTGATGGGTGTTATGCCTTTAGGCACAATAAAGTATTCAATCAATCAATCAATCAATCACTTTAGCTTCTACTTGAATTTCTAATTTGATAAAGTCGCAACAAATAAGTTGGGGAATATTCAAACAATAATACTTAGATAAAGTCATTTGAGAACGATCCGTGTATGTATTCTTGTAACATCCTGCGTTTAAAGTATCTGTTCACCTAATTTTTAAACAAATGCAGAGCGGATTCCTAAAATAGTGATATTAAGATGACGTCATTATTGGAAGATCCAAGTATAAATACTGGAAGCATTCAATAATAGGGGAAATCCGAGCTTACAGACAGCGCTTGCCGGGCTCGTGGGGAGCAGCTGAACAAGTTTTGGAGGAAAGCAGTAGTATCTGTATGATACTCTACAATATAACTTTTTATTCTTTTTGCACTTTTAACCAATTAATTATAATAATTCATTCATTTATAATGTGGATTTGACTGCATCCGATACGTCAAAAACTAATAAATTAGTTATGCCGTGTAGTTTTGTCGTGTTCGGGTGTTATAACACATTAAAAACCACCAACGATTTACATCCCAAATTGAAGTTTTACCGATTCTCTACAAAGCCATGGAATCATGATCAAATGCAGAAATGGATTTTGTTTGCTCAGCGAAAAGGGTATGTATGAGAATCAGGAATAAATGCATCTTATCTTTATATGAAGTATATTATATCATGTAATATTTACAAATTATTGTCCAAGCTACGTTGACGTTAAAATACTTTTAATTGCACTTTTTATGTAGAGCTAATGGTGGTTTGTGGAATCCTACTAAAAACTCAAGGATATGCAGTGCACATTTTGTTGGAAATCAAAGAAGCCATGATCCAAACAGTCCGAGTTTTAATCCATCCATCTATCCTAAAAAGTACAGTAAAAATCAAACTTACAAATTGCAACGTTACGAAAGAATTAAAACGAGAACAAAATTAGGCAAAAACAAAATTCTTGAGGATATTAACTATCAAATTTTGACCGGCAATCAAGTAGCAGAGGAAACAGCTGGAGAAACTTTAGTTCAAAATCAAATGTCATCTATAATATGTACAAATGAAGTTGAAACTCAAGCTAGTAATTTAGTTCCAATGTGTGATACCGAAATGACTTTATTTATCAGCTCGTCCGTCAACGGAAACGCTAGTTGTCAAGTTTCTCATGCCGACAAGAAAAATGAAACAATCAATCGACCATGTGTGAAAGATAAATGTGTAGAAATTGACATTAGATCTTCTGTTTTCTGTGGATATGACACTGTTAGGCACAATGAAAAACTTCTGAAAGATCTTACTGGAATTTCATTAAACATTTTTAGCATTCTACCTATGCTACTTCCTAAAACATCAGTTATCAACGAAATAAGTTGGGAAAACCGTCTTCTTCTCTTTCTAATCAAACCTAAATCAAATATGACATATACATGCATTGGATCTCTTTTTGGCGTAGCTCCTAACACTTGTAGCCGAACTTTCACGTCAGTTTTATATTTGATTTTTAATTGTACGAAAGATTGGATTGTATGGCCTAGTAAAGATGCAATTAGATTAAATATGCCTTCGTCGTTTACGAACGAATACCCAAATTGCAGAGGAATAATCATCTGCACAGAAATAAAAACTGAGAGACCTCCAGGAGTTAAAAAACAAGTAAAACTTTGGTCATCGTACAAGTCATCATGGACTGTCAAATTTTTAGTATGCATTACCCCTTGTGGGCTTATCTCATTTATCTCTATAGCTTATGGGGGAAGATCAATTGATGCATTTATTACTAATAACTGTGGACTTTTAGATAAGTTTGAAAGTGGAGATGAAATATTAGCGGATAAAGGGTTTCCTCATATTCAAGTTAACGAAGATGTTACAGTAGTTATGCCACCGTTTGCGTCGTCACTTCAATCACAGTTTTCTACTGATCAAATGAATAAAACTTATAAAGTGGCTAGTGTAAGAATTCATGTTGAACGAGCTATACAAAGACTAAAAATATTTAACATTCTACAAAATCGTTTGTCAGTAGACTTGCTGCCACATACTGATGCTGTTTTTCATATTTGTACAGTTCTAACCTAGGAAGTCTAATTATTAAGGCTGAAAATACATATTAAATATTTTATTAATTTTCACTCTTTATTTTTTCACATAAAAATACCTTGAAGTAAAAACACTCAATTTTGGGAATTATTAAATTAATAAAACTATTATCTCTAATAACTACATTTTATGATTAAAAATATGTGCTGGTTTTGATATACCATATGTACGACAATATTGTTGATATTGACGTCGCTTTTATTTTATTTAGTCAAGTACTAAAATAATTAAAATGAAAGCGTTCGATATCTAAACACAATGTTGTAAATATAATCTATAAAAACCATTTTAAACTACTAAATCCTTCGAACTGAGAACAACTAAGTCATATTCAATTAAATTCATAACAAATAAAGATATTTGAATTTGTGTGTAATAGCTATGACTCGTATTAATAACAAAATTATTATGTTTATACTTAATATACGGTACAAACGAATGGTTAGTAGCACGATCGACAATCATCTGACTTTTTCTTGACCATGGACTTTTTATTTCAAGAAGTTTTCATTGTGAAGATTCCATGTCATCTGAAATAACAACCAACCCGTCTTGGCTACAACATAACCATGGATATAAATTACTGACTACCACACCAACACTGATTACATTTAGTTTTTTCAAATTACTATATTTTTTTATTCCTGCTCTTTTCATTCGTTGTCCGTATTCAGTAATATTATTTCCTTTAAATGAGCCATAAATAAATCCTAGGGCAAGTTCTAGAAAATCTGAAGTTCGTGTTTTAATTGCATGACATTTTGTACTGGAAATTCTGAACTCTCGAGCTCTGAACCATTCTGGACATTCCGATTGCTTCTTTGTTCGTAATGCTAATTTAAGGATTTCTTCCGTCGAAATTTTTATATTAGTATCATAAAACTGTTGGAATTGCGGGGTTAATTGGATTAGATTTTTAGAAGAAAATGTCATTTGATTTAATGCACTATGGAGAAAAATAATTTTTAAAAGTTCATCTTCATTGAGAATATTATTTTCTGGGATCAATCCTGTGGCTGTGCTGTTGTTTTGGTTTTCGATGATCTCCTCTGCTTTCAAAATATTTACGAGAAGACAGTCGATGTCACTAAAAGACGAAAGAGGAACAGAGACTGGCAAAGATTTCAAATTAGGTTCATCACGATTTGTAGAAAACATTTGACTTATTACAGTTCCGTGAGCATAATCTTTCACTTTCTTTGGAATGTTCCACAAACATTCTCGGCTTGTTGACGAGTCATCAATAAAATTGTTGACATACCAAACTAATGATGCGGTATGCTTGCAATTCCCATCAATTCCAGCTTTACACGTACAATGCGCACTCTTGATCTGCCGAGATGAGTCAATCTAAAAATTGATTAGCATAATAAGTTAATCTTATATTTAAATGTTATTTACTATGCATTCTGCTAATAATGAAAGTCATGTATTTTCACATTTACTATACATTCACACCCCGGATTGGAGCTTCATATTAATATTAAATGTACGTTCTGTTAATTTACTTTATATACCAGCGGTAATTTGAATATTACTTACCATTATTTTGACGTTATATCGAACTTGAGTTTTAACCTGAGATAAACAACGTCCAGATATTTCTGTAAATTCTAAATGTGGATTCCTGGTTTCTTCCACCGTGTCCATGTGATTTGCCACAAATAACGCTTTACCTTTATCTAATGTAGATTTGCGAAAGTAATTTTCGTCAGTCACAATCGGGGCGAACCCACAAAATATTTTAATTGAAGACATTCCGCTACAAAATATTTTATTAGATTAAAAAGTAAAGATTACAATTATAGATATACGGAGTTGCATAGTATCGACAAGAAGTCTTTCCGCCAAAACTTGTCTTTCCTAGCATACGACACGCCACATGTACAACTACCGCAGCGAACCTGGATGGTGGATTTCCCCTATACAGGTACCCGTTTACCTCATTTTAAAACTAATGACCGGCGGGATACTTGAAATAGTAATATTTAAACAACGCCATCTATGCGCGATCTCCCTATGAATACTAGTAAAATCAAATTTTGAGGATATACGTCTACCTAATTTCTGAACTAATTACAGTGGGAATCTCTAAAATAGTCAAATCAGAATGATGTGATTTACGGACGATCCCAGTACGTAAGCTTAACAAATTCAATGTAAAGGATATACATCAGTAAACTTAATTTTGGAACTAAAGGCATGGGAATCTCTAAAAATGGTAAAATTTGTATGACGCCCTTTATAGACAAACCCTTCATGTATACTATTAAAATCCTATGCTAAGGATATATGTCAACCTAATTTCTAAACCGATGACAGTGGGGATCCCTAAACTAGTAAAATTTGTATGACGTCATTTATGGATGATCCCTGCATGCATACTAGTAAAATCCTATTTTAAGGATATATGTCAACCTAATTTCTGAACTTATGACAGTAGGGATACCTAAAATAGTAAAATTTGTATGACGTCATTTATTTAGGACCCCTGCATGCATACTTGTAAAATCAAATGTTAAGGATATATGTCAACTTAATTTCTGAACTAATGACAGTGGGGATCCCTAAAATGGTAAAATTTGTATGACGTCATTTATGGACGATCCCTGCATGCATACTTGTAAAATCCTATGTTAAGAATATATGCTTACCTAATTTCTGAACTAATGACAGTGGGGATCCCTAAAATGGTAAAATTTTTATGACGTCATTTATGGACGATCCCTGCATGCACACTAGTAAAATCCTATGTTAGCAATATATGTCATTTATGTCAACCTAATATCTAAACTTATACCTGCCTCGATATATACAAAGTTGCACTTGGGTAAGAATAAGTTCAAACTTTTATGTCATATGGCCGCCAATCACGTGAATGTCTCATTAAATAATGTGATGGGTTGTTGGATGCCCATAGATTTTACACCCGGTGTGTTTAAACATACAAAAGTACATGGGCAAACTTGGAGTCGGAGCATGTGTACGTAAATGTAACCTAAAGCGAGCTGAGACCTTGGTTTTAACCTCGCTCAAAATAAAGTGTAAAAAATTTTGAGAGTTGGTCCATTTAACTGCTCATTCCAAAACACCTACTGCGTGGATCGTTACCAAAACTATACAGCTCATCTATATTGCATTTGTAAAAGTTTAAAATTTATTTGAATCCAATTGGTAGAAAAATGTGACCTGTGGCGTACAACCACGGAATGAAGGAGATTAAGACAGAAAGGAGGACGGACGGACAAAACCATTTTATAAGATGCTCTATGAGCTAAAGCTCAGCATCTAAAAAGTTAAAAAAATATTAAAAGTTGCTCAAGTTAACTGCTAACTGTCCAAAAACTATTCATGTGATCTTGCCCAAAAACTATACAGCAGACAGCAATGCGCGGGCGCTTTTATGAGCGATTAAAAGTTATTTAAAGAAGATCAAGTCAAAACTGTGACCTGTAGCGCACGACCTACAGACATTGGGACAGACGGACCGACAGACAGACGGACGGACAAAACCATTTCAATAGATGCTTATGAGCTAAAGCTAAAGCTCAGCATCTAAAAACTAATTACTAATTTACTAATTTATCTTATCATCGACACGACAGTCCACCATCAGCTGTGAGCACAGTGTCATTTCCATCCAGCGCGCGAGCTTTCAAAATTTACTACTCAACACTTTCCATGAAACACAAAAACAAAAACTTTAAGAAAATAGCCATGAAATTAGAAATTATTCAACTAAATTACTTATGGCAGTTGTTAAATTGGGTATAATTAAATATTAAAGGATTATTGAAAAGTAGAAATAAATTGCACAACTATCAAATTCATTTGCTGCACAAGCTGAGGTAGAACGTTGTGAAGGTAAGTGAGCAAAACTTTGATTTCAAATTAAAATTCAAATTAGCAGGGTTCGGGTTCGGGGATGGTTCTAATAACCACTGGTTATAACTATCCGGTTTTAACCGGTTAAACCCGGTCTCTAGAATTCAGGCTCCTTTGCTTATACAAATTTTGACCAGGGTAAATTCTTGTATATTAATAACTGACAAAATCAAACGAAGTTCTACACCAACTAGCATGATTTATTTAAGTTCGAAAGTCAAAGGTCTAGGCATTAAACAAACACAAATTTCGAACATCAGCTGTCGTTCGTTAGGAGACAGTTTCAAAGTATTAAACTTACCGAAGTATCTTATTTATACTGCTCTACCCCATATATGTATAATGTATATATATATATGACTATTTAACAAATTACAGGGATGGAGATGGAGGTGATCAAGAGCGAAATAGACAAAGCTGGATCTGTGGCAAAGCCATTTCCGTGCACCCTTTGCCCAAAAAACTTTGCTCGTAAATCAAGTCTGCAAGAACATATCTTAAACAAACACGTCGAAGACAAAGCATTTCAGTGTACTCAGTGTTTTCAGACTAAGCAACTCACAAAATATTTCGCAACACAACAACTTCTCAAGCAACACATTAAACGAGTTCATGGCCCTCCCAATTTCAGCTGTCAAGTCTGCTTCAAAACCTTCAGTTATTCGTTAAATTTCTTAAGACATAAACGAACCCACTCCCAAACCAATATAAGAAAATATAAATGTGATCTGTGCTCCAAAGCATTTCGTTTAAAACATTACTTGCAATATCATTTATTCGCAGTGCACAAGAAGAGACGAGAGGGTTTCAAATATTTTAAATGTGAATTGTGTTCTCAAGAGTTTTTTGAGCGATGGAAATTAGAAAACCACGTTGTGAAGGTTCACGTCGTTGACAAAGCATTTGAGTGTCTCGTCTGCTCCAAAAAATTCATTGACCAACAAACTCTGGAGAAGCATATGAAGCGACATGATACAAAAGTAAAATATTTTTGCGACGTCTGCTCTAGAGGATTTAAAGGTAAACGCAGTTTAATCAAACATCTTGAAGTGGAGCACAAGAAATTCTTCTACTGTGACAAAAAGTGTTTAAGGTCCTTTAAGAATAAGCCAGACTTTGAGGCGCATATTTCCGATGCAAAACAAGAATTAAAATGCTACATGTGTCAGGAACTTTTTAATTCTGAAAGCAATTTTAAGATTCACACGGATTCCCATCTCAAGAAAATTAAAACTGAAAAAATGGAAACCCAAACAGAAAATCGAATTAAACCTTCAAAAACAGATGCTATAGTTAAACAGGTGGAATCAACAAAAGATTTGAATTTAAAAAAATTACGTGTGAACTCTGCTTCAAAACCTTCGATCGTCAAGCATATTTCACAGCCCATCGAAGAGAAGTGCATTCGAATGCGGAGTGGAAATGCAAATTTGAGCAGTGCTCTAAAAGTTTTAAATGGTACAGTCATTTTAAACTTCATAAAATGATGCATTCGGAAACAAAGGAATTTGTTTGCAATATTTGTCAAAAATCCTTCTACCGCCCCGACTCCTTAAAATCTCATAAACAGACTCACCTGGAAGAAAAAAAGTTTAAATGTGAAATGTGTCCCAAATCTTTTACAGCATCTAAACAACTAAAGTCGCACGTAGCAAATAATCACGGCGGACGGTAAGTAAAGGAGTTCAATTTGCCTAATTTCTAGCATCTACATAGTTCGATAGTTGATAGTTATTTCAGAATTTCAGAACTTGATTTGATAACAGTTAGCAGAGAAAATATGTAACTTTGTTTTAAAAATACCATAACTGCGGCACTGACGGAAGATGACAGATGGAGCAACTATAAGTGCCTTGCATCACTTATACTTTATTATCGCAAAAAGCGGCGTCGAAAATAAGATAGTATATAGAAACTAAAAGCCAAATTATTATCGAAAAAAGTGCTAACAATGTTGATTCAAATTATGTAAAAATAAGTAGGTAGAAAAAAATTAATTGGAAAATATTAGGATATTTTAAATTTCCGCGGGCTACAGTGACGGTGACTGGTGACCGCACTGCGCAGAGTTCTAACAATTTTAAAGATATTTCAGGTGTATTTTTGAAGGTTGAGTTATTTTTTCGTTAATACGTTAATATTTTTGAAAATCGTTAACTTCTAACTAAAAACAATCGATTTTCTACCATTACCTCATCAGTGATAGCTGGCTAGTAAGTAAGTATAAGATTAAAAATGGCTTTATATTGAAGAAATTGAAAGCGGAGGGGCAGACTGATACATGATGCCTCTAGCGTAACATTTAATTTAGTTACTACTCATAGATAGCTGGCTTTATTTAGAAAATGGTATTACGTTATACTTATCAAACAGTTCCGCTGGTGTTATTGTTATTAAGAATTAACATTTTATGATTATAACTACGCAATTTGAAATAAGAGGTATAGGTAATTATTATTTGCCCTAAAATTAAGGCAAACACGATGTAGCAATATGAGTGGTTCATTTTTTGTATGTTTTTTTAACAGGGAGTAGATTTTGCACTGGAAAATCCAGAATGGGAAAGAATCACAGGAGAAACTCCACTTCGAACCACCCCAACCAAATCTGCGACTCAAACTCGACCACCTCCTGAGAAAAGATTGGATCAAATCTACGACCAAGTTCCATCCCACATAAAAACATCCGTTCAGCCTCAGACAAAGAAGCCTTCTTGGGATCAAAGATTTCAGTGTCTTGCTTTGAGACCAAGTGTGGATGTTCTCACGATTGAATTGTGGGATAATGAGACGGATAAGAATATTGCCGAGTCCAAATCTAAACATAAATCAAAATTAAAATTGAAAGGGGGACTGGGAAGTCTGGGGAAGCTCAAAGCGGGGGGAGGAACAACGGGGAAGCACGATCTTTTTCTTGGGAAAGTTTCTGTCCCCGTGGCGGATGTTCCATGTGAGGGGTTGTCCAAATGGCATTTTATTCAGGGAATATCACACCGGAAGAAGGAGGCTCAGGGGAGACTTTTACTCGAAGTCTGGCTTACTCAGGCTTATCGCCACGGCAAGAATTATGTAAGTAAATATGTCTTATTAATAGTTATTAATAATAAATACGTATGCAGAACCTATATACTGTGTGAGGCTGACTGATTGACTTGGCATTCTTTAAGGTTTTGCCTCTAGCATTTAATTTTCATTTGATGTATTTTGTGTAATATTAAAAAATGTGAAATTATGACCAGGAAGAATATGGAGAACCGCGTATTGTCCTGGAAATGTTGTGGGATCACATTCTGCAGTACGAATCAGGACGATTTTCTGGAGAATGGAATGGGGACATTCCACCAGCTGCAACTTGCCTCCTTTTTCAATATGCACTTCAGACTGGAATTAGTGAAGCTTCACAGGTTTTTAAAAAAATAATCATAAAAAGGCCGTCTAATCTTTTTTTAAAAATTATGGTAAAATATTTTCTCCAAATATAAAAGTATTTGAGATATGCAGTTCTTAGATACTTTCATCACCCCTCAATTATGTGTCATAATAATTGGATTTAAAAAATTATTTTTTAAATATTTTTAAAAATATGAATAAAAATATTGTTTGACTGTATTTACAGGCGATAGTCCGTTGGAACGCTTATGCCAAGTACAACCTTGGTCTCTACGCAGTGGAACGTCGCCTCACAGAATTAGAAAATGCGCTGGAGAAGGCAAGGGACTGGAAGGACGTTCGGGAGTGTGAATTAGAGGCTCAGATGACGATGGTGGTGATTGAAAAGATTTTACCCATCATAAGGAATCACTTCCACGAAACTCAGGACAGAGTCCAGGAGGCTGTCAAAGCTGTGAGACACACACGGGAAATACTCAAAAAGTTTCAATGTAAACAAAATATATTTCAAGTTCAGTTCTTGATTGAGGCAGAAATCCGAATGGCAGCCCTGGAGTGGTATGAAGCAAAGTACCTGGAGTACTTGGGGAATCTAAGTAGAAATCGAAACTCATTCAAACCCCCGTCCTCTTCCGATGCTGTCGAGTGTTTGGCCCGGGTATGTTAAAAAAGCTCAGTTTTTAATTTTTTAAATTAAATTAAACTCAGCAGAAGTTTTAATTTGTTGTACGTCCGACGCCAACATGTTAACATTAACATTGCCAAGAATCTAAGAACATAAATAATTTACTTTTAAGCATAATATATTGCTAACAATTTCATAGTGAAACAATTATAGAAAGTGCAGATGTAGGATGCTCCACTTAGGTTATTTAAAAGTGTAGCATATATTCTGACCACAAACCTTTTTTAGATTTATAAAAATTCAGTAACTTTAAACTTGCGCTACCTAATTTCTGGTTTTCGAAAGGTTCAAAATGTTGGAATTAAATATTTTCGAAAGCTTCAAAATGTTGGAACTAAATATTTTTGAAAGCTTCAAAATGTTGGAACTAAATATTTTTGAAAGCTTCAAAATGTTGTAATTATACATTTTCGAAAAGTTCAAAATGTTCTGAATACACGTTTTCGCAGTTCTAAATGTTCTATTTAAGTATTTTCGAAAATTTCAAAATATTCTAAAATTACATGTTTAGAAAATTTCAAAATGTTCTAAAATTACATATTTTCGAAAAGTCCAAATTTTTCTAATAACATGTTTCTGAAACGTGTGTGTGGACAATTTGACTTACTTAACCTACACGTTTTTTAAAGCTCCTGTAAAAGTAAGTAGAGCTCTGTTTCCCTATACGCATAAAATAGAACAAACTATATAAGAAAAAAAACAAAGGCCCTTGTTTTATGGCAGCCTTAACAGCAAAATTAAGCATTTTGAATTTGCCGCCAAATTTTAGCTTCAATTTACATGTTTTAAATGAAAAGAAGCAATTAAGCCGCACAATGTGTTTTTGGTTATTTTATCTATCTTATTTATAATCAACTTCTGTAATACAATCAAAAATTCAAAATTCCAATTTTTGAATTTCCCGCTTATAAATTTAATATTGCGTTAACTCAAGATTTCGACCGGTCAGTCAATAAAATAACCCTAAAGTGATATATTTTTGGAACCGCAACAATTAGGCAAAGATAATGAACATGGTGTGGAAGCACGATCGTTATTAGTTTTTAAATGGTTTTTAAATAACATAATTGCAAATTTAAAAAAGTTAACGGATTGTGTCGAGTGATATATCATTGGAAAGCTCTTCAAAAATAAGCAGACACCATTTTTTTTGTTTTTTGATTGTGACCCATACAACACATTTTTGGCGGCATTTAAAAATTAAATGACCGTTATTTTGAAAACGTTTTGTTATAATGGAGGCTCGTTCCGTTATTTGAATTCTACTGGTGATTAGCTTTCTAATGATATATGGCTCGATGAAATTGGTCCAGTATTGAAAGATTTTCAAAATTCCCGTAAATTATGTAGATAGGTATGAAACAGACAAATCATTTTAGTGTCAAATGTGCACAACATTCAAAGCGTTTAAATCTGTGAGACAACTTAAAGAACATCAGCGTAGGATTCATTCCGATAAAATGAAAATTAAAGCTCGCAAATCATTGAGCAAGAAGGGACATTCCGATGCAGTTGTTTTTGCTTGCAGTTCAAACACTTGTTCATTTGAGACAGTGAGTGACTCAGAAGTGGCGCTGCACTACAATAAACAGCATCAGTTGCCAAAAGTTCTAATTTTAAAGACTTTATCGTCGTCTTCATTCCAAAAAGTTTCGCGGAAAATAGAAAGTTATGCTATTGACAGAATGATTCAAACCAGACACAAATGTAAAATTTGCACAAAATTATTTCAATTCGCTTCTCAACTTACTTCGCATCAACTTACCCATTCGAATGAAACTCTGTTTAAATGCACTTGCTGACCTCAGTCATTTACATATAACAAAAATTTAAATAATAATAATAATAAATAATTCCCGGGAAGAATCCCAGCTGGGATTTGAGACTTAGTCTCTTGAACGCCCGGTTGTCACTATAAACACTTTGAGAGTCTGATCAAGACGGGAGCTTCCGAAAATTCAAGCCTTTAAATTTATCTAAATTGTTCTTGAAAGAATTTATTCCTATTTCTTCTGGATTTTTAATTTCTCTTGGTAGATTGTTCCACTCCTTAATTACACGATGTAAAAAGAAATTACGTCTGGTATTCTATGTGGATTTTCGATTAAGTAGAAGTGGAGCATGTCTGCTGTTGTGGTTGATTTGAAAGAAGTCGTCTGGATTCACTTGATACCTGTTGTTAATTATTTTAAATGTTTCGATTAGGTCAATGTTTTGTTTCATTTATTTGTCATGTTTCGATTAAACCGTCATATTCGTGAAAGTCACAGGTGAAGATGATGTTGTTGCAGAATTTGATATTTGCTTTTACATTTAATTGTCACCAGTGTCACGACTTCGAATTTTGAAAAATGCAAACTTGCAAGATGTCGACTTCGATGTAAACTATCAAAAAAATAACTACAACTAATTTTACAAGTGGATAATAAATAGAACTTTGGAATTTTTAAAAAACAGAAAATTGAATATTGCACACATTTTAAAAACACGAAAATAACACATGAAGCATTTTTCTTCTGAACAAACACATATATAAAGTTCACGTACCATCCCGATTTAAATGTGAACTGTGCTTCAAAGCCTTTAAATGCTCCACTGATTTAAGGCTCCACAAGAGGACACACTCGCAACAACAGGACGTGGAAAAATCATATAAATGTGAGCTCTGTCCAAAAGCATACGTTGTAAAAAGCAAGCTCGACTACCATCTATTTGACGTGCACCAGCACAAGTCTGAGGGTGTCAAACACTTACAATGTGAATTCTGTTCCCAAGAATTTGGAATGCAATGTCAATTAGAGAGCCATGTTGTAGATAAACACGTCGTGGACAAAGAATTCTAGTGTCCCGTCTGCTTCAAAACTTTCATTGACAACCAAACTTTGGAGAAACACACAAAGGGTCATGTGAGGAAAATTGCTTATTTTTGTGATGTTTGTTCTAAAGGATTTAGAAGCAAAGGCGGATTAGAGTATCACCTTAGGACACAACAAAATAAACCCTTCTACTGTACCAAATGCCTGAGATCTTTCCAAAATAAATCTGAATTTGACCAACATTTAAATCTAAAAACAGAACTTGATTTTAAATGTGGAATCTGCTGTGAAATTTTGAACTCTCAGTGTCGTTATGACATGCACACAAATAGCCATCTGAAGGAAATTAAAGTTGAAAAAGATCCTATGGATAATATGAATATCAATAAAACCTCATTTAACAATTCAATCGACTCGACCAAGGCCATGGTTGAAATGCTTTCGGGTTCCACCCAAGAAAAAACTAAAGAATTTCTAAGCTGTGACCTTTGCTTAAAAATTTTTGATTGTGAGTATAATTTAGGAGCACATCGGAAACATGTTCATCAAAAAGTGAAATTGACATGTGAAACATGTTCTAAAACATTTGTAGGATATTCTCGACTTAAACAACATAGAAAAATTCATTTGAGGGAAATAAATTCATTTGTCTGCCCTGACTGCCCGGAAGCATTCTTCAATTCCAATGATCTAGCAAAACATGAATAAAGTCATGACCTGGAGGAAACCGAGTATAGATGTAAAATTTGTTTCAAATATTTGAAAACCGCCAATTATTTACGGAGATACAAATCAAAGTTCCACGACAAATGCTTAACATTGTTATATTCTGTGAAAGATTGTGAGACTTGGTGGCCTAATATCAGTGGTCTAAAAAAACATTTAGTTTCCCACCAGATCGAAAAGTTGTTTAAATGTGAAATGTGCACAAAAGATATAGCTTTTAGAACTTAGAATCAGCTGAGGGATCATCAGCGTCTTGTGTAATTAAAAAATAAGAAAAAAAAAGACGCAAGTAATGAGGGTTTGGGGGTGGTTTGAACTGGTTTGAACCGTCGGTAAAAACTGAGCGGTTTTAACCGGTTAAAAGCGGTCTCAAAAAATTTTGTTTTTGGGTCAAAACTACTTGTATGAGCTAAAGCTGATTTTCCCAAGTCCTAAAATTGAATTAAAAGTGAATCAAATATATATATTTGCATTTTCCTTCAGACTAAAGACTAAAACAATATATTGTGTTTAAGTAGGGTAAGGTGCTCTAACTGTGGTAGCTTTTTGAAAAACTTTCAGTTTTTCAATCTTTAATACCGAGTAAATAGAATTTTGAAAGCAAAAGCACTATATACACTTGACACACATACTGTACTGAATACGTTACCCAATTCTCATCAAATTCAATCGCTGCATCCTTAAACTACAGGTGTTCAAACTATACGACCTCGGTGGAGTGGGAAATTTGCTAGGTCCGGTAAATGTGGTATGCAGGGTTCTAACTGTGGTAGTCTCATTTTCGCTAAAATTGACAAATTTTATGTTACTAAATAACGTGGAATAAACAATATTAAGTTATTGATGAAATTATTAAATGACTATGCACCCTAGTTATTAGTTTGGTAACGTTATGAGCACCCACCGTTAATTGCAATCTCAGTCCAAAAAACATAAGTTAAAAGTCAATTAACACTTAAATAACGCATATTCAGCCGGAACAGATTTTATCACACTAGGCTCTATAAGTCACATTTAATAAATAAAATGAAAATTATCGTTTTGTGCACTAAAACTACTAACTAAGCATGCTAATTTATTAAATGAATGTTGTTATGATTCACTTTGTACAGAAGAAACGGCATCGTTAAGGTCTACGTTGGTGTACGGGGCTTACTTTTGGTACCCTAATTTTTTTTCCATTGTTACCATTTACGGCATGCAAAACAAATGAAAAAGAACTGACATATTATTACTTATATTTTTAAAACACACTTGCTTCATTTTCACAAAATTTCCAATGAGTTTTGCATGGTTTTTAGTTTTTACAATACCACAGTTAGAAGCCCTTACATTACCACATTTAGAACACTACTTTGAAATGACTAAATATTTTTCTAAATTCCACCAAATTATAGGTTAAATTATTATTTCATCCTAATTGTGATTAACTTATGCCGACTAACTCCAACTATCTCCCTGCAATCAGTTTCAGTGAGAATGTGTTTGGATCAGTAATTACAGGGACTTGAAGCAAATGAAAATAAACTTTCCTCACTAGTTAAAATGACACAGCAAGTTTTGTAATTTTCTTCTCCTACAAGTTTTCGACTATCGCGGGGAACATCAGCCAGAACGTACTCCATGAGTAGTTGAGTAAACTGAAATAAACTTCGGACTGCAGCTGTCGTTCGTTGCTTTATGGTTTCCCACTACCACATTTACCGGACTACCACAGATACCCGAACCTACCTTATAGTAAAATAAATAAAATTCCCTGTAAGTGTAGGTCCAAGCCTACACCAGGTCCAGCCTTTTAGTACCTATGTTCAGAAATCAACATACCTACGCGCCGGATTATAGTTTGTACAGTTTTACTTTCTATTTACTGAATCTGCAACTTTTGACTTTCAAAAGGAATGGATTCGTTAGTATCGTTAGGAAGTAGGAAGTCAAAATGGTGTCTTTACCTTCTTGAACTTGCTTTGAGATTTTTGAAATTGAAACTTTGATTGATTTATATCGTTGAAAACCGTGTAATACATACTCACTCTCATATTATAAGTCTTAGATGTACACGTGGACGTGGCGCCAAATATCTAGGACAGTGGCAAATTTGCGGCGTTATTTAAAAATTATTGTAATTTCCCCTAATTAATTTAATCAATCATATAAAGTGAAAGTAGCATCTAAAAGTTGCCATAGCTTTTAGCCTAAATTGTAATGTAGAAGCACAGTTCAATATTTAATGATTAAATAGAGGTAAATTTAATTTTAATTTGAAATTAAATGTTTGTATTCCATAGGATGAGGTAAATATTTAAAATTGTTCTGAAAAAATTTTAGGCAGAGTATAAGTAATGCTTAACTTTAAATACCTAAGAAACATCAGACACATGTCGAGATAATTAGGCTCAAGTATGATATTGTAGACATCAACGTGGCTGTAAACAGATTAATTTAATATGGAAAATAAAATTTTAGAATAAGTTATAGTATTACATACTATGGCTTTTTTGTGTGTCTACAGCACTGCGACGTAAGGGCGCCTACTTTGTGACAACAAATCATTATTTATTGCTTCTAATTAAGCCTAATTTCCTATTTTAGTTTGGACCACAGGTTGGAAATTTTTCGCGGGCGTGTTAAGGTTACTACATACATGCTATGATGTACTTGTTATATAATTAATCAAACATTAGACACAAGCATTCCCA
This sequence comes from Dicyrtomina minuta, assembly GCA_949802685.1. Lineage (NCBI taxonomy): Eukaryota > Metazoa > Arthropoda > Collembola > Symphypleona > Dicyrtomidae > Dicyrtomina > Dicyrtomina minuta. Next base: position 156,140,474 of record OX461808.1, on the reverse strand, counting down.
AACAACTGACAGTAGCAGTTGCTTAAGTAATTTAATAATTTAATTAAGTAGGTACCTAAATAATAAAATGGTTTTAAGTTTTTTTATTTTTGCATGTTAATTTTTTTTAAATTTTAGTTTTGTCTACATAGTTAATCTTAAAAAGCCGTTAATTAAGATAAAACTCAATGTTTTAATCAGTTATATAACGGTACGCAATTCTTAAACTTACAACTTGGTTTTAAATGCAATTGTATGGAATTTTGTCAATAATTTAAGAATAATTTTGAATTTTATGCATGTGATTGAATTTTTAGATGCTTGCCTGATTTTAATGATATATTCTGTTCAATACATTCATAGTTATCCTAATTAAAGATTAAAAATGGCTTACGTTCTAGTAAAAGTAGCTATGTACACACACAAAACAGATATTAAAAATGCGTTTACATACATTCTAAATGGAATAAATACAATTTTGATTAAATTTAGAAACAATTTGTTTTTTCCAGTTTGTCACAAAACTTTCATCACAAGTTCCTAGTGGTCAATCTGAAATACAGTTTTAAATACTACATTAGACTTGAAGCAGAACAGTTTTAATGGAGAGAATAAAAATTCAAATATTAATCGTCAGCAATTAATACACAATTTTAATTTTTTAAATTTTTAATTAACTTATAAACATTGACACAATATTGCCAATCCAATTAGAGAGGATACAATAATTTTTCATAATTTGGTTTTTTTGGACTAATTCAAGTTTAAAACTCATATTTTAATAAAATTATAATACTATAATGAGATATTATTCAAATGTATTAAAAATATTAAATTAAGGCATTTAAAAATAATTTAAACATAGAACAAAATTTGCAATAAATTAAATTATTATTCCGATTTAGGAAATGATCACTTACTTTATATGTAATTACATGTTTACATAAGGTTTCCTCACACATCATAAAGCCCAGCAGACCTTGACCTTTATAGAAGATAGTTACGAGGCAAAGTACATCCGCACTACAAAATAAGTTGATTTTAATAAGCAACATTATTTGCTTGTAATGTTTTAATTGAGAAGATTTTAGTACTAAAATGATTCCAGCTTTCACTTAGATGTTGGATTAGGTTACAAAATTACTGTTTGTACAAGTACCAATAATAGAATTTAATTTTGAAATGACTAACAGGCTGATAAATATTTTAAAATAACTACATAGATATTGGACCACAATTTTAACTGTATTTAAATTTAAATTTACTTACTATATTTTGAACTTCTCTTTTAGGTAGATTGTTTTCAACGGATCCCTTCAGTAAGCATTCTTTATACTCATCCTTAGCACACCTTTCCAAATACTACAAAATAAATCAAGCATGATTACGCGGGTTAAAAATATAATTAAATTTGTGATTTACTTTATAAAACTGTTTTTTAATCCTAATTCAAATATTTAAAAAGGACTATACATAAATTACGAATTAACTCACTCGTATTTTTTCCTCTCTTGTGAATTTCTTAATTAGACCTAAATCATCACCATCTCTATTTTGTAGATTTTTTGGAAGACACTCTTTTTTAATTCCAGATGGTCGGCCGTCTTTAGCACAAGTACAAGTATGAATGGCATACACAAAGAAAACTGCAATAGCCAAACAAAGTGAGGTCTTCATTTTTACAGCTTGTTGATTACTGCTCTTTCACTATAGTAATTTTTCCTATGTGTAAAACAAAAGCCAAGGGTCACAATATTTTAGACTAATAATAAAATACAAAATTAGGATTAAATTATTAAATCTTACGTAAAATAAAATAAAATCGTGCCAAGTACCTGAAAGTATGAAGGTATGGAGCGGTGTGACTGGAGATGAACTGAATGATGTTTATTAGTGAGAGGGCTTATTTTATAAACTCTATCCTCTGATAATTACACTCATTATCATTAATGTCACGAAAACATATTTCTAAACTTAAATATGAACAGCTTTTTTTTAAAGATATAATTTAAGCAATGAAATATAGGTTGGCCAAACATGTATTTTATATTTGTCCCATTGAGCGGTTTTAACTTGTAATATAATCCTGTTGAAATGAATTTTACTGCATAGCCTAAGAATTATAAAATCTTAAATTATCAAAATCAGATGAGAACTTCAGCATTGACATGGCGGTAAAGTTTAAAAATTTGATATTTTTTTAGAACTTTGGTGGGCCGCCACTGTGACCAAACAACGCAAAACGCATTCGAAATATTTAACCTTAATGGCATGGAAAAACGTACTTATGTTATAGATAATGAGGAATCGCCCAATTGACGTAATTTAGATAACAAAGTTTTAAGTACCTCCAAATTTAAAATTTTGTTTAACCTATTATGAAATTATTTCATGCACATACGTATAAGTATAAGGAATGCAGATAGTAAGGGATTTTTTAATATTGCAGAGATACGAGCGGCCATTGTCAATATGACGGCTAAACATTGTTAGCCCCCCAGTCGGTCATTAGCCCCCTCCAAGTGGCTCCAAGCAAGGCCGGTCTTAGGGAAATCGGCGCCCCAGGCAAACAACTAGATGGCGCCCTAGTCAATCTGAAAAATGACGAGCAGCACTTTTTTGCAGCCAAAAAATCAGAAAAAGCAGAACAAATATTTGTTTAACGATGTGCTTGGCAAAGTGTGTTATAAAAATTACAATAGGGCAAAAGCGTTTCCTCAAAACACAAAAGGACATCACAAACGTTTCCTTAGAACACACAAGGACATCGCAAACGTTTCATTAGAACACACAAGGACATCAACAAAGTTTCTATGGAAGACACAAGGACATCACAAACGTTTCCTTATAAGACGAAATAACACCAAAACTTGTCCTTAAAATACACAGGGACATTAAAAACATTTCAATGGAAGACACAAGGACATGTAAAACGTTTCCTCGAAACACACAGGGACATCTAAAACGTTTTTATAGAACACGCAAGGACATTATAAACGTTTGTATGCAAGACACAAGCACATTACAAACGTTCCTCAAAATAAACAAGGACTTAAAAAATGTTTCCTTGGATCAAACAGAGACATCCCAAACGTTTTCTTGGAATACAAAGAAACATCACAAACGTTTTCTTAGAACACACAAGGACATCACAAACGTTGTTTTGGAACACTCAAGGACATCAAAAATATTTTTATGGAAGACACAAGGACATCACAATCGTTTCGTGGAAATACACAAGGATATCAAAAACGTTTGTATGGAAGACACACGAGCACATTACAAACGTTCCTCAAAATACACAAGGACTTAAAAAATGTTTCCTTGGATCAAACAGAGACATCCCAAACGTTTTCTTGGAATACAAAGAAACATCACAAACGTTTTTTTAGAACATACAAGGACATTACAAACGTTTTTTTGCAATACACAAGGACATCAAAAAAAATTTTATGAAAGACACAAAGACATCACAAACGTTTTGTGGAAATACACAAGGACATTAAAAACGTTTGTATGGAAGACACAAGCACATTACAAACGTTCCTAAAAATATACAAGGACTTAAAAATTTTTCCTTAGAACAAACAGAGACATCCCAAACGTTTTCTTGGAATACAAAGAAACATCACAAACGTTTTCTTAGAACACACAAGGACATCACAAACGTTTTCTTGAAACACACGAGGACATCAAAAACATTTTTATGGAAGACACAAGGACATGTAAAACGTTTCCTCGAAACACACAGGGACATCTAAAACGTTTTTATAGAACACGCAAGGACATTATAAACGTTTTTATGCAAGACACAAGCACATTACAAACGTTCCTCAAAATAAACAAGGACTTAAAAAATGTTTCCTTGGATCAAACAGAGACATCCCAAACGTTTTCTTTGAATACAAAGAAACATCACAAACGTTTTCTTAGAACACACAAGGACATCACAAACGTTGTTTTGGAACACTCAAGGACATCAAAAATATTTTTATGGAAGACACAAGGACATCACAATCGTTTCGTGGAAATACACAAGGATATCAAAAACGTTTGTATGGAAGACACACGAGCACATTACAAACGTTCCTCAAAATACACAAGGACTTAAAAAATGTTTCCTTGGATCAAACAGAGACATCCCAAACGTTTTCTTGGAATACAAAGAAACATCACAAACGTTTTTTTAGAACATACAAGGACATTACAAACGTTTTTTTGCAATACACAAGGACATCAAAAAAAATTTTATGAAAGACACAAAGACATCACAAACGTTTTGTGGAAATACACAAGGACATTAAAAACGTTTGTATGGAAGACACAAGCACATTACAAACGTTCCTAAAAATATACAAGGACTTAAAAATTTTTCCTTAGAACAAACAGAGACATCCCAAACGTTTTCTTGGAATACAAAGAAACATCACAAACGTTTTCTTAGAACACACAAGGACATCACAAACGTTTTCTTGAAACACACGAGGACATCAAAAACATTTTTATGGAAGACACAAGGACATGTAAAACGTTTCCTCGAAACACACAGGGACATCTAAAACGTTTTTATAGAACACGCAAGGACATTATAAACGTTTTTATGCAAGACACAAGCACATTACAAACGTTCCTCAAAATAAACAAGGACTTAAAAAATGTTTCCTTGGATCAAACAGAGACATCCCAAACGTTTTCTTGGAATACAAAGAAACATCACAAACGTTTTCTTAGAACACACAAGGACATCACAAACGTTGTTTTGGAACACTCAAGGACATCAAAAATATTTTTATGGAAGACACAAGGACATCACAATCGTTTCGTGGAAATACACAAGGATATCAAAAACGTTTGTATGGAAGACACACGAGCACATTACAAACGTTCCTCAAAATACACAAGGACTTAAAAAATGTTTCCTTGGATCAAACAGAGACATCCCAAACGTTTTCTTGGAATACAAAGAAACATCACAAACGTTTTTTTAGAACATACAAGGACATTACAAACGTTTTTTTGCAATACACAAGGACATCAAAAAAAATTTTATGAAAGACACAAAGACATCACAAACGTTTTGTGGAAATACACAAGGACATTAAAAACGTTTGTATGGAAGACACAAGCACATTACAAACGTTCCTAAAAATATACAAGGACTTAAAAATTTTTCCTTAGAACAAACAGAGACATCCCAAACGTTTTCTTGGAATACAAAGAAACATCACAAACGTTTTCTTAGAACACACAAGGACATCACAAACGTTTTCTTGAAACACACGAGGACATCAAAAACATTTTTATGGAAGACACAAGGACATGTAAAACGTTTCCTCGAAACACACAGGGACATCTAAAACGTTTTTATAGAACACGCAAGGACATTATAAACGTTTGTATGCAAGACACAAGCACATTACAAACGTTCCTCAAAATAAACAAGGACTTAAAAAATGTTTCCTTGGATCAAACAGAGACATCCCAAACGTTTTCTTGGAATACAAAGAAACATCACAAACGTTTTCTTAGAACACACAAGGACATCACAAACGTTGTTTTGGAACACTCAAGGACATCAAAAATATTTTTATGGAAGACACAAGGACATCACAATCGTTTCGTGGAAATACACAAGGATATCAAAAACGTTTGTATGGAAGACACACGAGCACATTACAAACGTTCCTCAAAATACACAAGGACTTAAAAAATGTTTCCTTGGATCAAACAGAGACATCCCAAACGTTTTCTTGGAATACAAAGAAACATCACAAACGTTTTTTTAGAACATACAAGGACATTACAAACGTTTTTTGCAATACACAAGGACATCAAAAAAAATTTTATGAAAGACACAAAGACATCACAAACGTTTTGTGGAAATACACAAGGACATTAAAAACGTTTGTATGGAAGACACAAGCACATTACAAACGTTCCTAAAAATATACAAGGACTTAAAAATTTTTCCTTAGAACAAACAGAGACATCCCAAACGTTTTCTTGGAATACAAAGAAACATCACAAACGTTTTCTTAGAACACACAAGGACATCACAAACGTTTTCTTGAAACACACGAGGACATCAAAAACATTTTTATGGAAGACACAAGGACATCACAAACGTTTCGTGGAAATACACAAGGACATCAAAAATGTTTTGTTGAAATCCACAAGGACATCAAAAACGTTTTCCTTAAACACACAAAAGCATCACGAAATTGTTTTGGAACACACAAGGACATCAATAGCGTTACCTCGCAATAAAAACAACATAACAAACTTTTCTTAGGAACACACAAGAATTTCACAAACGTTTCTTTGGAATATACAAGAACATCGCATACGTTTCCTTGGAACACACAAAAACATCAACAACGTTTCCATGAAAGACACAAGGACATTAAAAACGTTTCATTAGAAGACAAAAGGACATCAAAAACTTTTCTTTAAAATCCACAAAGACATTAAAAACGTTTCAATGAAAGACACAAGGACATTACAAACGTTTTCCTAAAATACACAAGGACATCCAAAATGTTTTTTTGAAACACAAAATGACATCCAAAACGTTTCCTTTGAATACAAACAAACATCACAAAAGTTTTCTTGGAACACACAAGGACATCACAAACGTATTGTTAAAACACACACGGACATTAGAAACGTAATCTTGAAACACACAAGGACATAAAAAAAGTTTTTATCAAAGACACAAAAACGTCACAAACGTTTCGTGAAAATATACAAGGACATCAAAAATGTTTCCCTGAAACACAAGAACATCACAAACGTTTTCTTGGATTATACAAGAACAATAAAGACATTTTCTTGTAATATACGAGAATATCAAAAACTTTTCCTTGAATTACACAAGAACACCCTAAACATTTTATTTGAATACACAAAAACTCTACAGATGTTTTTTATAAAAACAAAACGACACTACAAAGGGTTTTTAAACATTTAAATATACGTCCAAACCTTCGAAAACACAAGAAAACTACAAACGTTTCCTTGGCATACACGAAAACGTCAGAGACATTTTTTGGAATGCAAAGTGACAATGTTAGTTTCCTTAGAATGCACAACAACATTATTTAAGTTTTTAGGAGATAAAAAAACACCACAAACGTTTTTGTGGCACAAAGACTTCAAAAACGTTTATTCGAAATACGCCAAGACAACGGACGTTTCCTTCGATTTAACACGGACATCAGAGAGGTTTTATTAAAATACACAAGGCACCACATAATAATGTTTTTATAGGAAACTCATAGACACTGCTAACGTTTCCTTGGAATACAAAAGGCCATCACAAACGTTTCCTTGGAACACACAAGGACACCACAAACGGTTTATTGGAATACACGAGGACCTCAAAAATGTTTTCTTGAAATACGCAAAGACAAAACAATCGTTTCTTTAGAATGTGCAAGGACCCTACAGAGATGTTGTTGGCATATGCAAGGACACTACATTAATTCTGTCGCATACAAAATATCCCAAGCGTTTTCTTGGCACACACTACATCACAATGGTTTCTTTAGGAAAGGCATGGCTATCAAAAACGTTTCCTTGGAATACACTAAGATACTTCAAAATTTATCCTGGCAAACCCAAGGAGTTCAAAAAGGTTTTCTTGAAATGCACAAATACACGTTTTTTTGGCATGTACAAAGCGAAATTACACACATTTTTTATCGCATAAACAAGAATGTCACAAACGTTTCCTTGATATTCACAAGTACATCAGAAAGGTTTCCTTTGCATACACAAAGGCATCAAAAGCATTTAATCTGCCCAAACAAGATATTCGAATTTTTCTAAATCTTGAAAAACTTTTTAGAAAACACATTGACGATCACAAAAAATCAAATTTCGTAAAAATCGGATGGGAACTGTAAATGTTATAGGGCGGCAAAGTTTCATAATTTGAATTTTTTTGAACTTTGGCAGGTCACTGTAACCAAACAACGCAAAATGCACTTGAGCTACTTTGGATCTGTGCTATTCAAAAGTAACCCGAGGTTTTGAAATGAGTCTCTATGAAATCTAGGTGTATCGATGTCGCGTCATTCCCTTGTGCGTGGGAAAAGTACCATAGTGACAAAAAACTAATTTTGAGGCGCTCTATTCTGGTTTCGAGCATCTAATGTTTTATATGGTATATAATTAAAAGGCTGCAGTGCCATGAAATTTACAATCAAACTAGTTTTGAAATGTCTAAATTCTGTTTTTGAGCGCTCTGAGTTTTTACTTGTAAAGCAAAAAGAACTAGTTCCACGATGCTTGTGTAAAAAAATGGTTCAATATCTTCGTCTAATTGTTACCGTTCCAATGATATATCATGTTAGTGTAAGTTGATTGAGTAACCGGTCGAAATCTTCATTTAACACAATGTGTATAGTTTTGGCGGGAAATTCAAAACTTTAAATTCTAAATTTTTAGTTTTATTCCCATTATAAGAATACCTGTGCTTAAATCAGCACACCTAACCATTTTACAGCTTCCTCCCCTTAATTTACAACCTATAAATTGTCAGCTAAAATTTGGCGGCAAATTCGAAATGCTAATGGTGCTGTTAAGGCTGCCATTAAACAAGGGCTTTAGCCCTTGTTTATTACATAATTTAAACAGAGCCAGTCCACTAACGTTACGTGGCCTTACGACTATATGCTAATATAGTTGAGTTGTAGTGAAGAAATTTCTATTTATAATTATTTAATTAACAGTTGTTGGTGGTTACAGAAGCAATAAATAATAAACGTGTTTCACAAAAAATTGGCTAGACGATGTCAATGTGGTAAGTATTGTAATTCTTTTCTGCTCAGCGTGTAGTTTAGTTTTATTGAAGAGACATACTAGATATGCTGTAGACTGTAAATTGAAAAAGTAATGCTTAACTTTAAATTCATAGGAAACGTCAGACCCATGTCGAGATAATTATAGGCTCAGGTGTGTAATTTTGTAGACATCAACGTGACTGTAAATATTATAATTAAATATTAAAAATAAAATTCTACAATTAATTTCGTATTTAAAACAGTTTTGCACCTTCTAAGAATTCGTTGACAATTTCAATTCGTTTGCTGGCAGCATAATAAAAAATTGCATGTTATCTAAAAGTATGACACTTGTATGATATTTTGTTTGACGCAATTCTAAAACTTTTAACTTGGTTCAAAATGCACTTTTAGAAATTAGCTAACAATTTAAAAATAATTTTAAATTTTATCACACGTGATTGAATTTTTTAAGTTTGCTTGATTTTAATTATTTATTCTTTTCATTTCATTCACATTACTTCCGAATAAAGACAAAAAATGGTTTAAACTCTAGTTAAAGTAGCTATGAAACTATATGTAACAGGTATTATATAGAATTACGTATAGATACATTTTAAATGGAATGATACAATTTTGATTAAACTTAAAATCAATTTTATTCCAATTTTTCACAACTCTCATCCTCAGGACATGCTCCTAATCGCCAATCTAGAAAACATATATATAAAATATGACATTAGACTTGAGGCAATTCAATTCTATAAGTTAGTGAATGAAAATTTAAATGTCACTCAGTATACTTAATATACAATTTGAACTTCTTGCTTTTAATTAACTTTAAGAGTGACAGATTGCCAATACGATTAGAGCAGATAATAAGTCTACATAATTTATTGTGTAAACTAATCAATTTTTCTAAAGGTAAGTAAAATAAAAAAATTATAAAGTATTATTCGAACATGTTACCTATATTGAAATGAAGGCAATTTTTAATAATTAAAATATTTAAAAAAATTTTGATTTATAAACAAATAACACTTACTTTGTAGAACATGTTTGCAGATAGATTTCTCACATAAAGCCGTGACCATTATCGAAGATAGTTACGAGGCAAACTAACTCCGCACTAGAAAAAAAAATGAGTTTAATGACATTCAGTAATTTCTTTTGTAAAGCAATAATTTGAATTTACTTACAGTATTTTGAACATCGCTTCTACGTAGATTCATGTACCCAGAATACCTAATTAAGCACTCTTTATACTGTTCGTCAGCACACTTTTCCAAATACTAAAAAAATAAATAAGATATCATTATTGAGGTTATGTGATAGAACTCTAACAGCTTATTGTGATTTTAAAATTTTGAATAACCTACTGAAAAAGTTACAATCAGAATAAATTTACAAAACCAACTATCTAGGTTCATTTAATTAAATACAAGATTTGGCTTAAACTTAACAAGGTTAGTTAGGCAGGATGTGTTTCCTTTATATGTACTTTTACAACTTAAGTCTAGAATTTCAATCTTAATATACATACATGTTTAAATACAAAATAACTACATTTATATTTTACTGTTTTAAAATGTAGTTTCATCCTGATTTCTTACTTTTATCCGCTCATCCTGAGTTTTCTTAGGTGGGCCATCTTTTTTTGCATCTCCGTTTTCTTCAAGACAATCCTCTTTAAGTCCATGTGGTTTGTCGTCTTGAGCATTAGTATATGTATGCATAGCACACACAAAGAAAACTGCAAAAGCCAAGTAAAGTGAAGTCTTCATATTTACAGCTTATATGTTGAGTCGTGCTCTTCCACTATCGTATTTTTCCTATATGTAAAACAAGCACAAAGTCACAATATTTTAAACCAATAATAAATTATTAAATTAGGATCAAATTAATAAAACGAGATAAAATAAAATATAGAGAACTGTCTGTACTTACCTGAACGTATGATTTAATATATTTAGCAGAGTGACTTAAGAAAGGCCAACTGAATAATGTTAATGTGCGAGAGGGTTTATTTTTATATACTTTTCGCTGAAAAACAAAACACTTATTTATGTCATGAGAACACATTTTAAAATTCAAATATGAAAAACATGTTTTGATAAATATATTGTGAACAATAGAAACACAGCTGCAAATCAAATGACGCACGAGAATTAAGAATTCAAAAGAGACGTGGTCAGGGGCGTCAGTACAAAATTTTATCAGTAGGGGCAAGATTTGTGGATTTGAATGTAATTTTATTACATATGCTAAAACATTTTGTCCACTCTAGGCTATAAGTAAATGCTGAGCTTGTCACAGTTGTGTCATTTTTATCAGTCCACATATTTAATTAGAGCCCACGCATAAAAACAATTTATTGGTAAAAAGTCTCTTCTTGTCACTACTAAATTTAACCTATCAAGTCTACATAGCGTTGCTATTCCATGTTAAAGATGTCTTTTTACCTATTTTTTGATAATAATGACAGAAGAGATCATTAAAATTGTAAAATTTTACGCGATAATTTTTAGCAATCCCTGTATAGTAACATTCTGTGCTAGTATTATTAGTTTATGCAATTTTAAAACTAGTAACAGAGGAATCCTTATAACAGTATTATTTGGAAGGAGTTATTTACAAAAGATCCTAATAAGTATACTGGTTACATGCCGTTTTAAGAATATGTGTTTGCTAAATTTTGATGATTAGGATAGAGATGATTCCTATAATTATATAATTTAAATGATGTCAATTATGAACGGTCCGTGCATTTATACTTGTAATGTTGAGGAAATCCGTTTACCTTATTTTTAAGCTAATGGCAGCTAAAGGTTCAAAAATAATAAAACAGTTATGGTAATCTCCTCCGCTTTGGGGAGCAGAGGGGAGGCCATAACTGAGTTTACCTTACATCCAAAGCTCAGAATTCCGTGTTTTCTTCAGATTATTTTTGGGATTTATAGATTTTCAAGAATGCATATATAAGTGTATGTACTAATGGATGTCAGATGGTAGAATGAGTTATTTACAATGGTTAACCACCACTCTAGCAGGGCTAGAGTTCCATGGGAAGGGGGAGAGGCTCAACTGAAGAATTCAGCTAAGGATCTCGAATATAGCTACAGATGGTAAATTCCTAATTATTTTTACTATTAATTTCTATTTATGCTCGTTTCTTTTTTTTTGCTTTGTGAGGTTTATTTTTATGTTTATGATTTCCAGAAGCCAGTAGCTCGGTGGTAGAGGTCGGGGTCTGCACAACAGAAGCCATTTATAGACTGCGCCACCACGAGCTCCCGCAAATCCGGAAAGTAGTAGGTATCCGTCGAAGGTCCGCGGAAAACGGAGCAACATCACTGTCGGCGAACCCACCAAGGCTCCGCCTAAAAGCAGTCAGCCTCGGAAATTTTGTTAAATCTAATTTTGCCAATGGTTACATGATTTTAGGTTTAAGTTTTATTTATTTTCCCTGCAATTTTAGGAGGACAAGGTGGCGTAAAGGTTGTGGGCCTGACTGCCCTTAACTTTAACGCTGTTGAACAGGATAGACAAGGAACGGCGGGCTCTCCACATGTGTGGCGATCTATATCCTTAAAGGCTTACTTGGCTCTGTGTTAGTACGGGGTAAGCTAGTCACACGGGGGTCCGTGTTTGGAGAACAGATCTTAAATGATTTGAAACACTTGACCCCTTGAAACTAAAACTACTTTAACTTTAACTTCAACTTTAACGGAGATGAGTGTCCGCCGTAGAGTGCATCCCATGTAACGGGTACTCTTTGTTCCCGACCTTCCCGCACAGCACAACGCCTTGTCTTAAATTTTGGATGCCTATTAGGTAAGTGTTAATTTTTGGTTTTGTATTTATTTAGTTTTATTTTTATCTATAGGAGGACTCGTCGGGGTGGTGGTGAAAGTACCGACTCCAGCAACCACATCTACACTAGAGACACTGGGTGGACAAGGTCGAGTGTGTTCGAAAGGCGGAACGTGCCATGCCACAAACACACTCCATGCCCCCCGCGTCTTTCAGTCTTGCCAACGATCCTGAATTCTTGATGCCTAATTACGTAAGTGAGGTTTTGCATTATATTTTTATTTTATTTTTATTTGAGATCTTATTTATTTTCAATTTTTGTCAATCTTTACAGTTAGGGAGTTAGGTCGACGGTGGACGATTTCTGTTGCCGAGAGATACTGTCCGGGATGAAACCACGCTGTCGACGTTAAGAAGGAAGACAAACCCGCAAAAGTTAGTTGGAGTCCCAAGTTTGTTTTCTCGCTCTTCCTTCAATTTGTATTTTACTTTTTGATATTTTTCACTAATTTTAATAATATGCCTACGTCCCTACATCACGTACGGGGAGTCCTTATGAACTACAGCCCGACGATTAATGAATATGCCAATTGGGCTTTCCTTTAATTCTAATAATGAATGATTGCTTTTCTTTTATTTTAGGTTCAAGGTGCGGACAGATGAAAATCAATAAGAAGATTGCCAATCATGAATGAGTACACACAACGAACGGAGAGGAAGGTAAGTTTGAAGATAAATTTATAGTAAATTAAATCAAAGAAATGAAGGTATAATTCCAAATTTCAAATGGTAAAGTTTCTCTATACAGCTTAAGGCTGGAAGAAGCAAAGAATAAAATTAAATTAAAATTGATTTATGTTTTCCTTTCAGATTTTTGTCCATACAAGTTTACATAATATAATGCTTTACAATGATTTATCATATGCGCACCGCCGGAGCGGTGCGTAATGATTTTACAATTTCAGGTTCTTTTTCAGGTATGCAACAATTAATTTACAATTTACAATTTTATAAAATATGGTAACTTGACCTCAAAAATTAATTTAACAACTTCATTATGGATTTGTAGAGGGGAAGGGAAAACAAAGTGAACCCAAAAATTAAGAACACGTAAATATACAGATTTTCACACTGATGTTCTGATTTGTTGATTTTAGGTTTCTTTTGGCACCAGCAGGCACCATAGGGGCAACCCCCTTGCAAACGTCTTATTCCCTTTGGTGTTTCCATGAATTCCTTCACATTTACTGAATTCACTGAGTTTTCAAAAAGGAAAAATGAAAAGTGAATATTTTAAGGAGTATTGATGGTGGAACTCCTCTCTCCAAGAAGTCGATTGTGGAACTGCCTAAGCACGCTCGCCTTTCCTCCTTCCAAGCTTCCTCGTTGAGCTTTTTCGCCTCAGGGCAGCGTTTTTGTTAATTCCATTCATGGTCGTAGGGATGAAAAATTGCTTTGAGTTGAATCTTCTTTTTATTATCTCTTCCCATAGGTCTTCTTCCTTTTCTGTCAGATGGCCGATGCTGTCTGTGAGATCTGGAAAGAACGTGTGGGAGGATTCGCCGTGAACTCTATACCCCTCTCAATCATTTTAGGATTGACTAAAAAATCTAAAAACTTTTTTTTTTAGTTAGGCCATTATGTTTGTGTAAGTAATTCTTTGCTAATTTTAATGGACTAGGTGCCAAACTTTCCTAGATATAATATTTATTTTGGTATAAAACTGGCTATATTCGAATCACATACTTGGCTTTTATTTTCATAGCATGTTGGAATCCCGCGCAATGAATGGCCCATCCTCTTTTACTTATTTAAATACAATAAGAAGATTCCCCAATGATATTAAATTAAATAACTGTCAAAAATGTTCCAACTTTCTTAGCTGTATTATTACCATGCTGCTAACATGAAATCGTACTGATCCACAGGCAAATCCATTTATCTGTTTAATGATTAAATTTATGCATGATCCTGAAATTTTCACTAATTAAATGCAATTTGAAAATTCCCCAACGATTTTGCAGTGTGGTATTTGATATGCATGTATGTATTTATGTATGTACGTAACGTATGTAGCAGCAATGTACCTACTTAAACGCATCAGGTACATGCTTGACAGGTTAACAGTTTTTAAATGATCTCTTCAATATCCCGCCCCAAAAGAGGAGTAAAATGTAGTGACAACAATGGGCTGCTTGCAAAAGACGTCGTGCTTGTATATCAGGTCAAATGTATTAACAACGATGGAGTGCTCAAAAATGCCACAAATCCGAGAGATGGCAGTATTTTAGGCACGAGTTGAAAATATTTTTAAGAGAAATTTTCCTAAAGTTATACTTTCTAGATGCTTGGTTTACAGTTTTTAGATGCTGAGCTTAAGCATCTATAGGAATGGCTATGTCCGTCTGTCTGTCTGTCCGTCTGTTCTTTTTGCGCTACAGGTCACAGTTTTCAAGCAATATTCGTCAAATATTTTTTTAATGGCCACAAATGCGAAGGAAAAGTGCCCTATGGTTTTTGAGAGCGATCGAACTAACCAGTTTTTCACAATTAACAGTTGACTGGACCAACTTTTTTAGCCATCTAAAAGCATTGGAGAAAAACGGGTGATTTGCCGCTTTGCACCAGCCAAATTCACCAGCTAAATGGTTTCGTTACAGGCGCCAGTCAATGCACCAGCAACATGCACCAGTCATCGGCACAAGCTACTCGCAGAATTTACCCGCACACACAAAGTATCCCTAAGGGGGAAGGTGTACTTGGGGTCACCCACAAAGACGTCCCGACAATCTCAACTATTTTTGCTAAAACCATTAAAAAAGTTTACATACTTGCACTCATTACCCACAAAGTATTTCCTAAGGGGAGAAGTGTACTTGGGGTCACCTACAAATGACGTCCCTAAAATCTTATTTTTTTTGCTGAACCTATTAAAAAACTTTAAATACTTGCACCCCCCACCCACTAAGTATCCCCTTAAGGAGGAGGGGTGTACTTAGGATCACCCACAAATAACGTCCCAAAAATCTTAATTTCTTTGCTAAAACAATTAAAAAACTTTAAATACTTGCACCCCCACCCACAAAGTATTCCCTTAGGGGGGAGGATGGTGTACTTGGGGTCACTCACAAATGACGTCCTAACAATCCCAACTGTTTTTGCTAAAACCATAAAAAAACTGTAAATACTTGCACCTCCCACCCACTAAGTATCCTATTAGGGCAGGGGGGTGTACTTGGGGTTACCTATAAATGACGTCCCAAAAATCTCAACTATTTTTGCTAAAACCATTAAAAAACTTTAATTAGTTGCACCCCCCACCCACTAAGTATCCTCTTAAGGAGGAGGGGTGTACTTAGGGTCACCCACAAATGACGTCCCACAAATCTCAATTTTTTGCTGAAACTTTCAAAAAACTTTAAATACTTGTACCCCAAACCCCACGCATTATCTCTCAAAGGGGGGAAGTGTTAAAAATTAAAACAAGTCAGAATCTTAAAAATATAAATATTTCTTATGCCTAATGCTTTACCAACCGCAAACTAATGCTCCGCTACTCAACAAATTATCCCTTTTAGGTTCGGGGAGGGGGGGAATTCAGGGTCAATCGTAAAATACGTCCTAAAAATTCGAAGCCTCGAAGCCAACGTTGGAATGGAGCACGCGACACCTAGAGTCCCGTAAACAGCAATGGGTCAGTAATGGCCGGAGCTAAGAAATATCTGATACGAATCTGTGAGCGTGTCAGATATGGAACCCATAAGATACATAAAGTCCCGTAAGCGAGTTGGCTTTGTTTCCCGTCGTTCCTACAGAAAGTCCTGCTACGTTTCGTGTCTTGCAAGAGAATCTTTTGCTGCTTTTTGTTTTGACGACGTTAAGGCTGGTAGGGGTCCGACACAAATGACGTTTCTTACCTTAAGGGTGGGTCACTTGACATTCCACGTTAAGGGCATCCATTTAAGCAATGCTTAATTGGTGACCAACGGGTGAGTAGGCTTATAATTTTGGTAAATTAAGGTGTCGTCATTTGTGTCCGTACCCAAAGTTGGTCAAGCATATGAACCTAATATTTTAGGTTCGCTATCCTGTATTTAAATCACACTTGGAAAAATCTATGCTTATCTGCATGGAGTACGGAATGTTGGCAAAAACCAATTGAATTTTACCATGATATATTTAACGTGGAATGGAAAACGGGTGGAATTTAGGATTTTTTAACTTTATGCTGTAAACATACGTACGTTGATCGTAGAAGAAAAGGGACCGTTTATAAATAACGTCATTTAAAAGTTCCATTTTACAAAACCCACCCCAACTTTTTTTACTTTATGCTGTGAACATACGAACGAAGCTTATAGATACTATAATAACCACCGTTAATGACCAACAATTATTGGCGTCATTTAATTTATTCTCAATTTTAAGGAACATACTTTAACCGAATGGCACGCAGTTCGTAATTTTTATTGTCCAGTAAATGTTATACATAAGTTATTTATACATTAAATTTCAACTTCCAGGGTTACAGAAGTTAGGAGCCATGCAACGATATTTTAAAAATGACGTCATTTAATTATTGTGGTTGTAGACATCTCTTTTGTCTTTAGTTCAAAAATCAAATTAATGGATATCCCTACCACCGTCTTTTTCTAGCATACATACAGGGATCCTTCATAAATGACGTCATCACAAAATAACCATTTTAGGGATCCTTGTTAGTGCTAAATGCAAAATTTGGTAGATTTATGTCTCCAAAATTTACTGTTACCAGTACACACACAGGGATTGTCCATAAATGACGTCGTCTAAATGTCATCATTTAAAAAAAACCCGTTATCAGTTCAAACATTATGTAAAATAGTATTTTTAGCATGAAATATAAATTATTGTACATATAAGGATCGTCCAACAATGTCGTCACTAAAATATTGCACTTTAGAGGGTATATAGTGTATTGTATGTAAATAATGTGAAAAGATGCATCAAATGACTGAAGTCAATATTCGCTATAGGCTCAGCATCTACTTCGAGCCCACGGTAGGCAAATCCGGCGCGAAGCGCCGGATTTTTTACAATAATAATCTACACTTTTGTTAAAAGTGTATTTCCTGCGAAGTTCAGCATTTTGTCCAGGCTCCCAGTTGACAAATCCGCGCCGGATTTTTTAAAATAAATTAAAAGCACTTAGTGTAAAAACCATATCCAAACGAGTGCTGTTCCCATTATTATTCCAGACAGGCCATGGAACGCATTATTTAGGTTAAACCATATATTTGGCAGCTTGCTTTATCGTAACGTTGTAAGTATAATTATTCGTAAATCCTACTACTAAAAATACACAAAACATATTACAAAATAAAGTAGACTTAATATTTAAAACAATAAGTTGTTCATATTTAGTTATTTTGTATACGCTCTGCAGATATTACCGTAAATATAATAAGCAATTATTATTTTGTATATCAAATTGTTGTTATTGCAAAATTTTCATTTATTGTTGTTCATTTTGGCAAACATCACATTTTGAGTGATATGATTTAAACAATAGTGCAACAGGTGCACAGGCAGATTGAAGGACGCACGAGAAATTAGAGACATAGGTAGTTTATTAAATTATAACAGATGTATTACCAATGGCATGAGTTGCAAGTGGGTTGCTTGCTGTTCAAGCACAACCTCAATGACAAGTGATTATCTCACGAAGGTGAATTGATTGTCATTAACTGTTGGAAAACGACTATACAAATAAAACAGACAACTCATATCAAATTAATTGCAAAACGTTTAATAGCTCTGTTTATAGTCTCACTGACATTCGGCGCCCTAAAATTGAAATCTGCATACTACATTGTAGTGCATATTATGCTTACTAATCCTGCACTCACAGCACTAGAGCCAACTTATCGCTGAGAAGTCTATACTAAAGAAAATAGATTATAAAATTGTCCTGACATTTGTTAGGTACACATCATGTTATAATCTAGGTATACATCATTGAAACAATAAATAAATAAATTCAACTGTTTTATTTTGCTAATTAACTATAAACATAAACCAAAAAAAATCCGGCGCGAAGCGCAACTGTGGGCCCGAGATAGATGCTGAGCTTATATTGAATGTAATTGATCATGTTAATAGTAAGGCTCACTAAGAATCTTCGCAGTTATTGTCCGTAATGGCGGAATAGGTGCTAGGTTTGCTGTTTGCTAGTATAAAGCGATGGGACGTCACGACGCGAGTGGTGCCTGATTGGGGCTTATAGGAGTAGCACGTGTCCAATAGGGATATGTACGAGTTATAAAGTGATACGAGTATATGAGTGGTGCTGGTGTGAGCGGGCTTGGTAACAGCATCTAATGTTTCAGCTGGCTGGGTACAAACAGTACAGATACGAACAAGCTTGGTAGAACTAGCGCTGCGCCGGCACGAATGGGCTAAGTAGTTACGAGTTTTTAGATGCTGAGCTTTAGCTGCATCTAATGAAATGGTTTTGTCCGTCCGTCTGTGTGTCTGTCTGTCTGTCCTCTTTTCATTGTTGTACGCTACAGGTCGTAATTTTAAATCAATTATAATAAAAAAAATTCCTAAATCACGTCAATGCGATGTAGATGTGCTGTATAGTTTTTGGGTATCATCTATACAGTATGTTATTTGCAATTACCAGTTAAACGGCCCAACTCTCAAATTTTTTTACACTTCATTTTATTCACAGAGAAAAACCTAGTCTCAGCTCCCATAAGGTTACATTGACTTGCATACCTACCTACAAAAAAAATCTACATGGACTGTCGTGTGTTTAAACACACCGCGTACAATCTATGGCTACAACAACTACAGACTGCAACAAACCACAGTATTATTACATGTGACATTCACGAAGGAATGAATGGTGGTGGCGGGGTTTACGAATTCTTGTCTTTCAGTTGTCATTTGATGTCGTCGTGAAGTCCGCTGTCGTGCATTTCATTATTATCTCGTAAATTGGTTGTCATTACCGTCAGTCAGTTATCATTTTATTGTAATTTATCGGTCATGGTCGTCGTGTGGTCATGCAGTTCATTATTATAGTTTGCAGTTCAGTAATAAATAGTGAAGTGCAGTTTATTATTATGTATATTGTAAATTATTAGTCATTTTTAGATGCTGAGCTTTAGCTGCATCTAATGAAATAGTCATGTCCGGATGTCCGTCCATCTGTCTGTCTGTATGTTGGTCCGTCGCTACAGTCCTTCAAATATCATAGTTTTAGGTACCCCTCTTTACAACTTTACATTTTTTTACTCTCAATTTCAGTCACTTATACAAACCAAAAAAATGTATGTTTCTCCTATCGCCAGTTAGTCCAACGCTGGACGTTGCATTTCTATACAGATTAAACTAAACAACTTTTAAACACTTGCAAATGCGAGGGACGTGTGTTGTATTTTTTTAAATTGAGATCGCACTAATTATTCTTCCACAATTAGTAGTTGAATGAAACAAATCCGACATTTTTCCTTATACATTGTGAGGGATCCTCCGCTAATGACGTCTTTCAAAAATATCATAATTTTAGATACTCCCCCCCCCGCTTTAATTATTTAACCATTTTTAGATGCTAAGCACAAAATGACGTCCTTCAGTGTTATAGACATTCAGGAAGCATCCATAATGACGTCCTTCAAATATCATAGTTTTTAAACCCCCAGTCCCAACATTACATTTTTTTCAATCGTATCTTGACTTGTCACGGACTTAAATATATGTGCTACAGATATTCAGGGATCGTCCATAATGACGTCCTTCAAATAGTATCGTTTTCAGTACCCCGAGTCTTAACATTATTAATTTTTCCAACTTATTTTAACTACAAGTCACGGACTTTCCTATAATTATGTTATATATATTTAGGGATCGTCCATAATGACGTTCTTCAAATATCATAGTTTTTTGGACCCCCATTTTTAATTTCCCAATTTTTTCCAACCTTTTCTTTAACTGCTTGCCACGTACATTTGTATATGGCTTATTGATAGTAGGGGAGGCTCCACAAATGACGTCATTTGTAAATAATGTAATTCTCAAAAATATTTCAGCGTTTTTTAACAACATGCCACGTACTTCCATATATGACCTAATTATAATAAGGAAGCCTCCATAAACGACGTCATTTGTGAATAGTGCAATTTATAAAAAAATTTCAGCTATATTTAACTACACGCTACACACATTGGTATATATCCTATTGATTGTAGGGGAGCTTCCATAAATCCTATATCATCCTTCAGCGTAACATAAATTGTCTTGCGCCTTTGTTGAAGCTCAGCATCTACTTCGGGCCCGCCCACGGTCGACAAATCCGGCGCGAAGCGCCGGATTTTTAGATGCTGAGCTTAAGCATCTATAGGAATGGCTATGTCCGTCCGTCTGTCTGTCTGTCTGTCTGTCTGTCTGTCTGTTCTTTATGCGCTACAGGTCACAGTTTTTAAGCGATATTCGTCAAATATTTTTTCAATGGCCACAAATGCGAATGAGAAGTGCCCTATTGTTTTTGAGAGCGATCGAACTAACCAGTTTTTCACAATTAACAGTTGACTGGACCAACTTTTTTAGCCATCTAAAAGCATTAGAGAAAAACGGGTGATTTGCCGCTTTGCATCAGCCAAATGCACCAGCTAAATGGTTTCCTTACAGGCGCCAGTCAATGCACCAGAAACATGCACAAGTCATCAGCACAAGCTACCCGCAGAAGTTACCTGCACCCACAAAGTATCCCTAAGGGGGGAGGTGTACTTGGGGTCACCCAAGAAGACGTCCCAACAATCTCAACTATTTTTTCTTAAACCATGAAAAAACTTTAAATACTTGCACCTCCCACCCACAAAGTATCCCCTAAGGGGAGGTGGTGTACTTAGGGTCACCCGCAGATGACGTCCCTAAAATCTAATTTGTTTTTGCTAAAACCATTAAAAAACTTCAAATACTTGCACCTCCACCCTCAAAGTATCCCCTATGGGGAGGGGGTGTACTTGGGGTCACTCACAAATGACGTCCCAAAAATATTAATTTTCTTCCTAAAACCATTAAAAAACTTTAAATACTTGCATCCTCTACCCACAAAGTATCCCCTGAGGGGAGGGGGTGTACTTGAGGTCACCCACAAATGACGTCCAAAAAATCTTAATTTTCTTGCTAAAACCATTAAAAAACTTTAAATACTTGCACCCCCACCCACAAAGTATTCCATTAGGAGAGGACGGGGGGGGGGAAATTGGGGGTCACTTACAAATGACGTCCCAAAAATCTTAATTTTCTTGCTAAAACCATTAAAAAACTTTAAATACTTGCACCCCCCCACCCACGTAGTATCACCTCAGGAAAGGGGGGTGTACTTGGGGTTACCCATAAATGACGTCCCAAAAAATCTCAACTGTTTTTTGCTAAAACTAATAAAAAACTTTAAATACTTGCACCCCTGACCCACTAAGTATCCCCTTAAGAAGGAGGGGTGTACTTAGAGTCACCCACAAATGACGTCCCAGAAATCTTAATTTCTTTGCTTAAACTATTAAAAAACTTTAAATACTTGCATCCCAAACCCCACGAATTATCTCTTAGAGAAGGGTTTAAGAATTAAAACAAGTCACAATCTTAAAAATATAAATATTTCTTATACCTAATGCTTAACCAACCGCAAACTCATGCTCCTCTACTTAACAAATCATCCTTTTTAGGTTCAAAAGGGCGGGGGGGGGGGATTCAGGATCAATCGTTAAATACGTCCGAAAAATTTAAAGCCTCGAACCTAAGGTTGGAATGGAGCACGCGACACCTAGATTCCCGTCTACAGCAATGAATCAGTAATGGCCTGAGCTGAGAAATCTCTGATACGAATCTGTAAGCGTGTCAGATATGCAACACATAAGATACATAGAGTCCCGTCAGCAAGTTAGCTTTGTTTCCTGTCGTTCCAAGAGAAAGTCCTGCTACGTTTCGTGTCTTGCAAAAGAGCCGGCTGCTTTTTGTTTTGACGACGTTAAGGCTGGTAGGGGTCAGACACAAATGGCGTTGCTTACCTTAAGAGTGGGTCACTTGACATTCCACCGTAAGGGCATCCATTCAAGCAATGCTTAAAAAGGTGACAAGCAGTTGGGTAGGCTTATAATTTTGGTAAATTTATGTGTCATCATTTGTGTCCGTTCCCAAAGCTGGTCAAGCATACGAACTTAATATTTTAGGTTTGCTATCTTGTATTTGAATTACACTCGGAAAAATCTATGCTTATCTGCATCGAGCACGGAATTTCGGCAAAAACCAATTGCAATATACCATGATATAATTAACGTGGAATGAAAAACGGGTGAAATTCACGACTTTTTAACTTTATGCTGTAAACATACGCACGTTGATCGTAAAAGGGAAGTGACCGTTCATAAATAACTTCATTAGAAATTTCTATTCTAGAAAACCCACCCCAACTATTTTTACTTCATGCTGTGAACAAACGAACGAAGCTTATAGATAGTTGATGACCAACCAATAATGTCGTCATTCAAATTCTCAATTTTAAGGAACATAGTTTAACCGAATGGCACGCAGTTCGTAATTTTTAGTGTCCAGTTAATCTTATACATAAGTTATTTATAAATTATATTTCAACTTCAAGGGTTACACAAGTTAGAAACCATGCAAGGATCATCTAAAAATGACGTCATTTAATTATTTTAATTATAGGAATCTCTTCTGTCTTCAGTTAAAAAATCGAATTAATGGATATCCCTAACACCGTCTTTTTCTAGCATACATACAGGGATCCTTCATAAATGACGTCATCACAAAATCACCATTTTAAGGATCCTTGTTAGCGCTGAATGCAAAATTTGGTAGATTTATATCTTCAAAATCTACTTTTACTAGTATACACACAATAATTGTCCATAAATAAAGTCGTCTAAATGTCATCATTTAAAAAAACACCCGTTATCAGTTTAAAAATTATGTAATATAGTATTTTTAGCATGAAATATTATTATTGTACATATTAGGATCGTCCAACAATGTCGTCACTAAAATATTGCACTTTGGAGGGTATAGAGTGTATTGTATGTAAATAATGTGAGAAGATGCATTAATTGACTAAAGTCAATATTCGCTGTAAGCTCAGCATCTACTTCGGGCCCACGGTAGGCAAATCCAGCGCGAAGCGCCGGATTTTTGATATTACCAGTGGGCGAAGTACGAGTGGCCTTGGCAAGGATAGCGCCTTCCCGAGTGAGCTATGTACGAGTTTTACTGCCACTATTGGCAGGGTGCGATTCATTCGTAGAAGGGTATTCAGTGTATTCACGAAACACATTTATTAAAACAAATATTTTGCAAAATGTTCAGGCTATTACATTGGAGCGAGCGGGTCCTAAAAATGAATACTTAGGAGACGTCATTTATGGAAACTGCTATTAATAAGGTCATGATTTTGGTGATGTCACATATATATTAGTTTAATAAAAAATAAAAATTTGGGTGACGTCATTTGTGGACTCTGCCAATAAGAACGTAGTGACTTGGGCAACGTCATTTTTGGAACATTCCGATAAAATAGTAGTTATTTGTGTGAGGCTTTTTGATGGACCCTGTCAGTAAAATTAAAATTTGGGCAAAGTCATTTCCTTGGGTACGATCTCAATAAAATAACATTTCAATTATCTTTACTGCGTGGCTACGACGGATGTTTTATACACGTTCCCCACCCATTCGACCCCCCATATGTGTGTAAGTATATGGTTATTTGGTATTTCGTTACATGTGTAATGCAACGTGTTCTTCTATTTAGGTTTCTGGACATACCTAGGTACCTATATATAGCTAGGTACATTATTAAACACAAAAAAATGAAAAGTTTTTTTTAACAAAACAGGTCAAGTCATTGTATTTAAAATGATTCCGTTTAAATTCAATTTAAAACCATAACGGATGCAAGTGTATTCCACTTGTGATGATAGAAAGTATTCCGCGCGAGGAATAAGTATTCATTCCGATGTGGCAGGGACCATTAAACTATTCGGAATGGAGTAGTTTTTTTGCACCATTCGGCATTATATTAAGTACAAATTATTTATTGTGAGTGCAAGGCATGTTAGCTATACATAGAGCTAGACCCACTGACCGCACCAGTTACATTATTTTTGGCGGACCGTAATTGCCTACTATTTGTTGTGAAGTTGTGTTGTACATTCCCATTATGGCAGTCGGAAAAAGTATTTTTCATTGATCATGTGAGTTAAAATATAATAAACTTAACTTATAAAATATTCGCAAACTTAAAAAATTCAAATATCCTGATTTGCCAGTTTCTAATAACGAGATGCAACTAGATATTTGAACCAGACTTTGTGATTGTGATTGACCAGACTTTGTGAAAACTTGGCTCCATTTGACTTTAATTTTTGCTTTAAATATCAAAATTTGGAAAATCTCAAAATTATAAAACCAATTATTTAATTACACTTTAAACCAAAATACAAGCCTCCCTCTGTGGGGATGTTTTCGTTTCCTTTTCGAATATGAATATGCTACATGTAAACTCAATTTTAATTATTTTCTCGTATCATATAATAACTGACTGTATAATATTATTTAAGCTTATATGCGTAGCTTGACCTAGCTAAGCTTGGAAATATAGAAAACAGCGAGTTTTTGCAAAAACTATATCTGCTTTAAATATTGTTTTAAATAAAATTTTGCGATTGAATTTGACAGATTGTAAAATCAATATTTCTGAAATTGGATCGAGAACTTTGACAAACTGTCCTTTTGCCTCCTGATGTTGGGAACACCTTGCCGCTAAGAAATTGCTGAATATGCTCCGTAGCTTCCACTTTTTTTATCCAATTTTAACAAAATTTTATTTCTTTTAATTCTTAAACAGTTTTCGAAAACATTATTTTACAATTTCATAAAATTCAAAATGGTTTGTTTTTTGTCAAACAATTCTAAAAATACCGTATTTCCTCTAATAGTACGAAATTTACTACTGTACATCCTCCATGTGCTTTTCTTTAATATGGTTTTTCAATTGACTGGGTTTCATAAAAGTTTTCGAGCAACCCTCCACTACCGAGCATATAAAAGGCCTTTCTCCAGTATGAGTCCTCATATGAACTTTGATATAATTTTTCTCTCTACATGCAAAATTGCAACCAGGATGTGGGCATTTAAAGAATTCTGTCTCGCCATTTCCATGGAATTTCTTAACATGGACACTAAGACTATTTTTATATTTGAATGTTTTCCCACAATCTGTATGAGGACATCTAAAAGGCTCTCCTTTACGATGTACTAAGTTGACATGTACAGTCACCCGCCAGTTTTGAGAGAAGGTCATGTAACACTCCGGACATGCAAAGGGTTTGCTGATGACAGGACGATCCTTGTCACCACTTTTGTGATGTTCCTTCATATGTTTGTCTAAATCCCCTTCCGACCGAAACATATTGCCACATTTTGGCTCAGAGCAGTTAAACAATTTGGTGTCAGAATGACATGTCATGTGTCGACTCATAGTTTGTTTCCATTTAAAACGTTTCCCACAACTTTGCTCCGGACATTGGAATGGCCTGTCGTCAGAATGGATAATAAAATGATTGTTGAGTTTCCCTTTAGTGTTAAAGATTTTCCCGCATTTTTCGTGAGGACATTTGAAGATGTGATCCACATGTGAAGCTAGCACGTGATCACTCAAACTCATGACTGTACTGAAAGTGGAGCCACATTCCTGGCACTTGTACGGATTTAATTTTAATTGCAAATTAGCTTCGTTTTGAACAACGTCAAGGTTCTTCACATGGGACTCTGTATGAGTCTTGAATTTTTCTCGAAGAACAAACATCGCAGGGCAAAACTGGCATTTCAATTGGACACGGTAATGGTCAGGTCTAATCGGTTCTATTCCCCTACGATGAACTTTGAGATTGTGTTTTTTTAAACCATTTTTGCATAAATATTTTTTATTGCAGTCGATGCAGAAGAGACGTCTATTTTTGTGCGTTGTGGAGCAGAGGGTGAGGTGGGATTCTAAATGATTTTGAGAACTCAGTTTCGTGAGACATAATTTGCAATCAAATTTAAATTGAGAGTTATTCTTAACAATGGTCGTGGCTCGCGTCGGCGTTAGGGTTGAAATTACAAAGTTTGGATCACATTTAACATCGGCGAAAGGGTCTTGGTCAGGTTCATCATGACTCTCACTGCCACTCCAAGGGTTCTGTTCATCTGTCTCCACTTTGGGTATTTTCTCAAGGATAATTGCACTTGTAGTAGTGGGCTGATTTATATTTCCAAAACCAACTGTTGTTTCCTTTCTGGGGTATTCTACTAAATCAGATCTTTCCATATTTACAAGTGTAAAGTTTTCGGTTATGTTTGTTTTAGTCGTGTAGTTGTGACAGCTAGGTGAACTTGTTCGGTTTCAGAATGAAATTCAAGGATCACGGTTTTGCAGTCTGGTTGCAGTTTTTATTTCTGTACCGTTGTGCCACGTACTACTATATAAAATTCATACATGTCAAGTATGCAAATAAAAACGAGCACTAGCTGACTGTTAAATTATGGGAACTACAAGACACCCGACAGCCGACGAAATTCAGGACAATCTACCCGACGGTCGTCGGGTGGAAGTGCAAGTCACCCGACGACAATTACTGCAACCCACCCGACCGCCAACGATTTTCTGCAACCTACCCGACGCCCGAATTCTGCAACTGACCCGACACCCGAATTTTCATCGGGTGAGCTGCAACCTAGCCGACGAAAATTTCTGCAACTCACCCGACCGCCGACAATTTTCTGCAAGTCACCCGACGTACGTCGGTACAATCTACCCGACGGTCGTCGGCTCAATATGCAACTTGCCCGACGATATTTTTCAATTTCCCCGTGAAATATGTTATTTTAATGTTTTTGAACCACTTTGCATTTTTAAGACTAATCCTTTTATCAATTTCTTTATTTAGTAGACTAGATTTAAAATATTAAGTTGTGTAATTGCACTTTGTTTCAATACAGACTCATCACAAAATACTGAAAATACGCCTGTAGGCAGGACATTTGCTACCCAGAACCAAAACTAGGTCATTTGCTGCTCACGGTGAAACCGAGGAAATTTGCTACCCATTTACAAAGGAATTGAAACTACACATCGCTCAAATGGGTACCCAAACATTTAATTATATATTGTGCTGAAAAGATATACAAATTAATGCAGAACTGTGGTTTTATTCCAGGTTAATTTGCACATATTTCACTATCTAAGTTATAGACACAATATTCATAGTCAATCGTACCCAACCGACACAAGTCGGCTAAGTACAATTAACTATGAATAATGTGTCTAAAATGTATACATTCACATAAAGTTTGTAACAAATTTCATGTAATTCATCAACATGCATTTTATAGTAAAAATTTTAATAGTAATTAAATAATGTGAGACATTCAATGCAATGGTTCAAACATACAGGTAGTATACAGATGACAGAGGTAGATAATAAGAGTCGAGCTTTTGAAATACAAGTTGAAATGCCACATATAATGTGTACACATTTACACTGTTTTTATTTGCTTTTACTTTATATCCAGAGTTTGGGGCAGGTTTAGGGAGAAAAGGAGGGGGGGGGGTTTCAACGGCCGGCTAAAACTAAGCGGCTTTATTCAGTTAAAACCGGGTAAAAGCGGTCCCCCAAAATTATTGCCTAAAACTGATTCAACCCTTAAAACTGAATTAAAAGTGACTAAAAATTATATATTTGCATTTTCCTTAAGACTAAAACAATATATTGTGTTTAATTACTGCTGTTTTGCAGTCTTTTTTAGCCAAAACTAGGCTTGGATTACATAATAATTTTTGTCGACCAACTTACTATGCTAAAACCTAAATTTTGTAGTATTATTGACACTTATTTATTTTTCTGTAATATTTTGAAGTAGAAACCTTATATTAAAAATATTATTAGTAGCAAGCTTAAAGTTATAAACAAACAGTTTTGTTTACTACTTATGACACTAAAAATAGAAAAAACAATTGATATACCCACCTAGGTATATCTTATTTATTCTTCACGGAGTAAAATTTAATTTTAAATATAAAATCGGTTTGCTCAATGTGATGGTTCATTATATAACAATAATACTCAACTGAATTTATTTTTAAATTATTAGTGTTTCCATTACATTTCCAGCAGGTATACGGATATATTCCCCCTGGCCATTTTCACCCCAGGACCTATTCCCCCCGGACTTTTTCCCCCGGAAATTTTACCCCCAAGCATTTATTTATATACATATAATATTACGCGGTCGTGTAAAGGCATTCTGAGAAAACAAAACTTTTTGTATATTTTTATGCCGATCACATTTTTAAGACCCTACTTTTCCATTAACTTTAAATGTATTTATAGTAACTGACCACAGTAAGGGCACTTGGGCCGATGTAAGACTTTCAGCGATTTTTTTGTACAATGACCTGTATTTTTTGCAACTTTTAATTTTCGACACTAATTTTAAGTATGTTTTTGCACATACAATATATTAGAAGAGCAGTATAATGACAGCTTCTCTAAAAATATACAGGTAAGTGAAGTTTCGAAAAAATAAACTCGATCACCTTTACGCGCATTAGTACTAGTAGCAAACTTACTATAGAAACATGCACTACACTATTTTTCGAATATGAATAATTATTCCAAACACAATGTAGATTAGTTATGTATGCTGACATTTTATAAAATCCTTCCTTACTTGATCGGTAAGAAAACAAAAGTTATACTGTTTACCCCTTAAATCAGTCCAGTACATAGCACCTAAACTTATTTATTTTACAATAGAGGTTTCTGTTTTTTAAACAGAAACCCTTCAAACACAATTTATTTTTCCCGCCTCTCGCAGTTTTAACAATGTCTAAAGCCATTGCAATTCGAAAGAATAAAACACTCGCAAGGGAATGGCTTCACATGTAACCCATCGATTTCAATGAGTTATGTCCACAATAATCAGGCTACTTTTAAATAGTGAGGATCCAAAGTAACTTGAGTGTATTTTGCGTTGTTCAATCACAATAGTCCGCCGAACTTTAAAAAAATTCGAATTTTAATACTTTGCCGTGGCCGTCCTGTAGCATCTACAGTTCTCATTTTCTCATCCGATTTCGACGTTTCTCGAATTTCACGTTTTCTGACGTTTACACTATTTTCTAAGAAGTAATTTCAGGATTTTTCATAATTCGAAAATTTTCATTTTTTGGAAAAAATGGCCAATAAAATTAGGCCTCAAAAACAGTGCTTTTTCTAATTTTTTTCGAAAAAATGAAATATTTTGAATTTTGAAAAATCCTGAAATTGCTTTTTAGAAAAAACCCTAAGGATCCGAAAAAACAAAATTTCATCAAAATCCGACGAGAATTGTAAAAGTACCAGGGCAGCAAAATATTAAAATTTGAATTTTTTAAAACTTTGGCGGGCTTCTGTGACCGAACAACGCAAAATGCACTGGAGTTAGTGGATTTACTTTTGACTTTGGATCCCCACTATTTAAAATTAGCCTGATTTTAGTAGACATAACTCATTCAAATC